>ML681990.1:25004850-25082410 GCA_007922195.1 Podocnemis expansa | reverse complement strand
TTTTACTTAATTCGAATTAACAACTGTTAATTCGAATTAAGTTATTTTGAAATAAGGCATTATTTTGATACAAGTCTGTTTCGACACAACTTGTATTGAAATAATCCCTGTGTGTGAACACAGCCTTTGTGACAAGAGCTAGCTCTGACAAATTAAATAGAACCTCATCTTTATCTCCTAAGTTAGCCCAAATGATAAAACCTAAACAAAGAGCATCACTATCTTCATTCTGAAACATTTATTCAATAGATATTCAGCCACTCAACTTGGCTAACTGTTGATAATAGTGAGGGTCTAACCTTCAAAAGCATATTCAGCACTTAAATACTTAGATGCTTATCTGAGTTTCTGCAGCAACTTTTGTCACTGAAATACACCTTGCCGATGCCAGCAGAATTACATGTGGCATAATTAAGAATAGAATTTGACCACAGGCCAGCAAATTGGGGCTGAAAATCTGAGCAACAGCTCATGAGATTTCCACTGTCTCCCATTTTCAACAGCGTAGAAGTGTCATGAGAACAGTCTGTGAAGTGGTTTTTCAGCTCTTCCATTCTAGCCTTGGTTTGAACCAGGAAATGAAAGCACATGGGAGGGGTGGAAGAGACAGAAAATTAAAGATTAGTATGTATTCTATTATCTCGGATAGTTTCTCCATAAGAAAGTGTATTGCTATATAGATTTCAATATACCACATAGCACAGAACAGACAGAGATTTCCAACTTCAATGTGCATTCCAGAATGAATCGTAGAATTTCAAGAAACTACTCAAAACCTGCCTTTAACATGAACTGTTCAAACTCTCATGACTGATTCCTGCACTGTGTTGTTTTTCTGTGTATGTGTTGCTCTGTTTCAAGTGTCTGTCTAAACATGTCTTCATTGGATACAGTTATTTTCACGTTTCTGTCAGCATGTTGCTTGACAATCTCAGCTAAATGAATAAAGATTTACTGGAGATGGACACTGAATTATTCTCCTTACCAAAGATGTGCCAAATTAGCGTTCAGGCACCTACAAGGAGAAGGCAAGTGGGGGTAGGAGTGACAAAGGGATGTTGCTCTGCTACTTCCTGTGATGCACTTGTATGGGTAGAGAGAAAATGTCAGACCCCAGAACTATGAGTCTGGTTCTGGCACCTTTCCTGAGTGCCTGAAACAACTCAAAATGAAACAAAGCAAAATAAAATCCAGAACTTGCAAAAGACCCTATGTTTCTGCATGGTGATTATGAGTCAGAGCAACCTCATTATATTTGGCAAGCTGATCTGTATATATGGCTTTGGACTCAACAACTTTGCAAATCGCCATTTTACAGCACAGAACATATTACTACAACATCCTTCCCGTACCAGTGCTGGTACACAAGGCTGTAACCGGTCTCATCTATTATTTGGTCATTTGCTGCTGGTCCCATTTGCTCCAGGGGGGTGAGATGAAACTATTCTGCTCTTTGTTCTATGGCTGCTTCTTCAAGTTTCTCTTGGGCACCCTCACGTCAGTTGGCTTCCACTTGACAGCTTCATATGGGAGTCTGTGTATTGGCACCAAGAGTACACGCCCCAAACATGGCCAGCCCTCACTCCTGGTTCTGGTGGAAGCAAGCTGATGAAGTCGTTCCAACAAATCCCCAGGACCTTTCATAGGCACTTACTTTTAAAGGCATCTATTTTGGGGGCTATTGTTTTAGTAGACAATAAGTTTTAAATAGATTTCTTGAGGATGCCCTATGGCAGTGTTTCCCAATCAGTGTGCCATCAGGCCTGAGCAGGTGTGCCATGGAATTTTTTGAAAAACTATTTGAGTTCTGGATTGGCTCATGAATATTTATGAGATAATTTGGAGACCATATGTTGATGTCCATCGAAATTATTAAAAGGATCAAGATGTGCCACACAGAGAAAAGGTTGGGAACCACTCCCCTAGGACACAGCTGTGATCTTGGAACCTCTTGGTGCCACCTTGCAGAAGGCACACGGGATACACAGAGTTCTACAGGGATGCCCAAAGTCAGGTATATAACACAATAATTTATTAAAGGGTGACCCGGGAGGACCCTAAGGAGACCCAATAATCCATTGGTGACTAATCATTGTAGAATGTTTGTATAGGTAATATTTAAAGAGTTAGGTGTTTGTACTGAAAACTATATTCTTAAGGCAGGTTACTAGGAGGTGACGTCTCAGAGTTTCTTTTCTGGAAATGGATAACATATGCTTATCTTGCTGTCTGGTCTATTTTCACATTGAGCCAGATGCTAACTAAAACTCTGCAAGATCTACAATGACGGTACATCCAGCAAAAGACTCCAAAAAGCCAGCAAAGGGTGTCCTGCTTGAGAAAAAGGCCAATAGGTTATTCTGATATACTTTGGGATATAAACAGACATCCAGAAGGCAAGCTGACAGTACAGCTTGTCTCATAAACAGAAGACCATTACATCCAAACTTGGCTATAAACCTCTAGAAGGACTTAGGATGAGCATTCCTCCATAATACAGGAAGTATTTAGTTAAGTAAGTTCAGATCAGGGCTCAACAAAATTGCCATCCAGTTAGGTGCCCAGCTTCAAACTAAGGCACCGAAAACCCACTGCCACCACTTTCAATGGTGGTGCAGAGCCCCTTGCTGCTGAAATGCCACTGACTCTGCTCTAGTTGCCAGTGGCTCTATTTTTAGGCACCAGGGACTGCTCCACCACTGGAGTTCTGCAGCAAAGCTAGGAGCCGCACTACAAATGCTGGGCAGCATAGTGACCTGACGCCTGGTGTTTGCTGAGCCCTGGTCCAGATTCTAGAATGAATGTTATGATTTTATTTCCTACATAATAATGGCTTCCATGCCACTACTACTATCACTTGAATCTTTGTACATCATTAAATAAACTTTTACTTATTTTCATTACAAACTTACCTAAGTGCTGTGGGTTAAGTGGCGTGGTGATCTGAGCTGTAATTGGTAAGATGGGGTGTGCTGATTCTTTGCAATAGCACAAGTGTGCAGTGGAACAGGGAATGGACAATTGGCAGAGATGCTCACACTTCTTGGAGATTGAGGTGTACATAGCAGTAACCAGCAGAAAGACAGCAGGCCTGCACAGGCTTAAATGGATGTGCTTGTCTTGCCTGTAGCCAGTAAAGTAGGGGAGCTGACCCCCCAGCAGATACAGACAAGGATTTCTCACACTAAGACAGGTAATAGCATAGCACCTCGCAATCCTAAAGTATTCCTGGAAATCACTCCTGTGAAGCGTTGGAAGAGATTAATACAAGTTACCTAACTCCAGTTATGCAAAACTCAGCCTTTTGAAGCTATGACTTGAGGACAAGATTTTGGCATCCTGTAACAGCTAATCATCAGACATAGATCAAAGGCCTAGCTGTACAAGAAATGGCTGCTCTGTCTCCCTTTTGTACTCATTCTAGATTTAAGTGATTATGCACTTGCACCCATGGGAAAAAACACAGCTGTGAGTTTTGAAGAACTGAAACTTACCAGAGTCTTGGCCACAGCAGCTGGTGACCTCTGGTGTTTTTGCATGGTTTTCATTATTAATATATTAATAAATTAATTATAAATATATTGTTTTAATATAATTTTCTCTGTAATGCTTTTACCTTAAGAATAAATGTACTTGCTTGGAAGGAAACGTGGCAACTTATAATTGTAGGTAATACGCTGGTCATAACCTTCAGAGAGAAAGCAACGTATAAGCACTGGGATATTTAGGCAACCTGGTTTGCTGTGCATATCAGTGAAAATCCAAGGAACTGTGCAGCCTGAAGGGGATCTCCAGGGAGGATGGAGCTAGGCTATTCTCAGTGGTTGCAGATGACAGAACTAGGAGAAATGGTCTCAAGTTGCTGTGGGGGTGGTCTAGGTTGGACACTAAGAAATACCTTTTTATTAGGAGGGCGGTGAAATATTGGAATGGGTGACATAAGGAGGTGATGAAATCTCTTCTAAGACTTGGCTTGACTAAGCCATGACTGGGATGATTTAGTTGGAGTTGGTCCTATTTTGAGCAGTGGGTGACTGGATGACCTCCTGAGGTCCTTCCAACCCTAATCTATGATTCTACACAAATGATGGGAGTTGGCGCGTCAATACCTTTGGGTATCTGAACCAAAGTGCTTAGAACAATGGACTTGGAATCTGAAGTTTGGGGTTCTTCTGTTCCTACTCTTGCCCCTTGCTTGCTGTGTAACATTGAGCAAATTACATACCACGATATCCACCTCCAGAAATTTGGATAATATTTTATTATCATTCATTATTTTATTGTAGTAAGTAGCCGCTAGGGGCACCATCGAACATCAGGGCCATACTGTGTTGGGTAGCAGAAGTACAGACATGAAGAAAGAAGGTAATCCCTGACCTTAAGGCTTATCTTCTGTCCAATGGTTTGTGAAGATTAATTTAGACTCATAACAGCACTTTGAGATCCTTCAATAAAATCTCTATTAGTAGCAGTAGTAATAGTAAGACTGGCTTTAATAATTGCAAAGTGCACGCACTGTAAACGTCCATAAAAAAAAAAAAAAAACTAACTTAGATCAGTGGTTCCCAACTCTTTTCAGGCTGGGGACCCCTTTTTAATAAAAAAAAAATCTTTGTGGCCCTCCTGGCTGATTATGTAATCTGGCCCACGCCACTCTGGTGGTGCCACTGGGACAGGCAAGCAGCACCACTTCCGCCATGGCCTGCGCCACTGGGGAGCCAAGCCGTGGCAGTGGTGGCTCCCTGCCCTTGCCCCTTCCAGGGTGCTGCCATGGCCTCATTCGCCCTGCTAGGATCTGGCCGCGGGTGGGGAGAGGCAGCCCTGGCAGGATGTATTGGGCCTGCAGCTGGATTCCTGCCCTGGTAGGGAGAGGCTCTATAGACCCCCAGCAACATGGGAACCACTGGCCTAGACAATAAAAATAAACTGCTTTGTTTTATTTAATGTTTGAAAAGTGGATTAATTTTTTTCATTCCTTTGCTTTTGATTTCTTCTCCCTCCGAACTACTTTCACTAGGAAACACAAATTCACAGGAGGGCATTAATTCTAATCCAAGCGAAGCCAAAAGGTATAGGAAATCTTGTGTGAAAGCCTGCTCTTGTGAGATTTCCATTTTGATTGCTATACCCAAAAGGTTTGGCTTCGCATCCAAAAGTTTATCCAGCTTGAACTTTCAAACCTAATTTTTAACCAAATGAGAAAAATGTAAACATCTTAATTTTCTAAGAGAGAAAAACATTGCGGTTGTCAGTAATATTGTGGTTGTCAATTACCCTGGTTGGGGGCACAGTACAGAATTCAAGAACCTATTTAGCTACTGGAATGCCAGATAAGCACTAAATTGACAGAACTATTGTTGGATGGTAGAAAGAGATATTCACAGGGTAGGACAGTGTTACAAAATGCCAGAAAAATACCAAAATAAAAATATATATTACAGGTGGGGCTGGTAGCTCCATCTACTCAGGCTGCCCAACGCTTCCCATTATAAGACCCTGCTTTCAGCTGTTGTGATGATGAAGGGAAGAACTGGAATTTTAAGGCAACACCTTGTAGAAAAGCCTGATGGGGGTGGAGTAGGGGAACAGAAATAGGGATTAAAGACTGGTAGGGGTGGAAAGAAGGAAACTGGAACTGGGAACTAGAGGAAGATGTTAGGACTGGGAAGTGGGAAGGAAAAAAGGTACAAGGAGCTAGTAGGAATGTGCGTGTCAGGGGGAGCAGGCAACAGGACTGAGAACCAGTGAGGAGCTGGTGGAACTGTGGCTAGCTGTGAAAGGAAACTGGGACTAGAGAACAAAACAGATCTAAGTAGGTGTCAGAATGTGGAGCTAGAACTGGAACTGGCTGGGCAATGGGACAGGGACAAGGAGTTTGGGAGGAGGAGTGGGAAACTAAAGTTGGATGAGGAACCCTGAGAGTGAGCTAAGTGGGAATGGGGAATGTGGGCAGTGGATAACTAGAGGCCAGTGGGGGAAGGGACAGAACATATGAGAAGCTGGAGAGGGACTGGTTTGGGAAAGGCAACTTGGATTGGGAGTGGGGAGGAAGACTGCACAGCCAATCTTAAACTTCTATTACCCGACTTTTAGGTGCTTGGCTCTGCAAGCTTAATAACACCCATTTAGCAGAGAGAGTGCATACACATGTACAAAAAACTATCATTTCTTAGTAGTTAATGTACTCACAGACATACATAGTAGAATACAAAATACAATATTCCCACTACATATAGTGTACTATGATTATTTTCTAATTCTTATTCCTCCTTTATTTATATAGACAATATTTACTTCTATGACAGCACAACCTATGCGTGCATTTTCTACTGTCTTGTACTGAGGACTCACGGACCTTCTACAGCCCTTTGTACAAGACTGAATTCCACATCATGGGAATACATGTTCAAAAATATACTTCACTTTTATTATAACAGTTAAACACTAGCTGTATAGAATTATTGTTGTAGGTCTGTGCATTGTCAAGATGCTCACTTAGTTCAGTGGTTCCCAACCAGTTTGTGACAGCAAAACCGAAAGTGTGCCATTAGAATCTGGGAAAGCTAGAGTTAGAGTTCCTTCCCTGCTCAGCCCACAGTTACAGGGCCCCCTGTTTTTAGCCTGACAGCCTTCCAGCCCCCCTAAAAATAGAAGAAAGCATCAGAATGCAGAGTTCCTGGGGCCCTAAAAATAGCAGGAGCAGCCAGAACGTGGCATTCCACCTTAACCCCAGACAGCAGAGAGCTGGGGCAGGCTGGAAGTGTGTGAATCTCCCCCTGCAGGGCAGAGCAGTTTGTGGCAGGGAAGCAGCTCTCAGCCTGTCAGCTAGCCTGCAAACAGCCACAGTAAGGGCTTCGAGGGGGGCTGTTGGGGGTTGTGTGGGACAGGGGATATGTGTTGCAGAGGTGGGTGGGAGTGGATGTGTAGCAGAGAGTGTCTAGCTGGGGTTATGGGGTGGCTATTTGGTTGGGGGTGTGTGTAGCTAGAGGGGGTGTAGTTGGGGGCTGGAGGCCTAGTTCTGGCCCCTGCAGTGATGGGAGGGTCCATTATGGGCAGCAGGAAGCTGAGGGATGGGAGGACGGGACCCACTGGGGTGGGAGGGAGCAGCAGTGGGTTGAGGATTTGCCATGGGTGGAGGAAGCCACTGTGAAGAAGGGGGAAGTGGGTGTTGTACCATGTCCCCCTGCCCTACCTTCCCACTCCCAGATTCCCCCCAGACCTCCCACAAAGCCATTCATGTTTTCCCTTCCTCTCTTGCCACCCTTGTGCTATTCCCCACATCGCTGCCCTTGTCCTCTTTTGCCACCCCTGCCCTGCTCTGCTCCCCACACTCACTCCTGCCACTGCATAAGACTCCTGACCTCCCCTGTCTTGTCACCCCTGCTCTGCTCCCCTACTACTCCACATAGCAGCATTTCCAAACCAGTGCCGTGGTTCATAAATATTCATGTTATTTTGAACTAATCTGAATATTCATGAGTTTTTAAATGGTGGTGTACCTTGGAAAATTTGAAGATATCAAGGTGTGCCATGGCAGAGAAAAGTTTGGGAAGCACTGACAGTTACATGAGCTAGGAAACCAACCCTGGCTGTGACCTCTCTTTGGAAACCTGCTGGCATGTTACACAAATGGCCCATGTTGTAACATTCCTAGAACAGTGGTGAATTGCTGACACAGTAATCTTCACCTGGGTACACACAGTGCTTGCTATCTTTTACTAAATCAATAGGGAGATACATTTTCAGAAGATTTCTTTTAGAAATTGCTGAGCAAATGTTTTTAGTTCTGTTCAAGCAGGATCCTTTTTCTCACAGAAGTCCTAAGCCCTTTGGAAGCCATACTATTAATTAAAGCAAACAAGGAGTCTTGGGGCGCTTTTAAAAGACTAAAATGTATTTCTCGTATAAGCTTTTGTGGGAGAGACCCACTTTGTCACATGCTTGAAAATGGGAGGAAAAAAGGTATAGGGAGGAGGGATAAATGCAGTGAAGTATGTATAATCACAGGATCTGGAAGGAAACAGATTGACAGAGCCAGATGGGTACCCAAAAGTCAACTGCTACAGGATAAGCCCAAGAAAGAAAACAACAGAACACCACTGGTCATCACCTACAGCCCCCAAGTCAAAGCTCTGTAACATATCATCAAGGACCTACAGCCTATACTTCAGTATGATTCCTTACTCTCTCAAGCTGTGGGAAGCAGACCTCTCCTTGCTTACAGACAGCCTCCCCCACCTTAAACAGATACTCAGCCTTAACTTCAGACCATACAACAGAAACACAAAGGCAAGCACATACCCCTGCAACAAACCTTGATGGCAACTGTCCACATATCAACATTAATGACACCATCATGGGACCTAATCAAACCGGTTACTCCACAAGGGGCTCATTCACTTGTTCATCCCCCAATGTGATGTACAGTATACCATCATGTGCCAACAATGCCCCTCGGCCTTATACATTGGACAAACAAGACTGTCTCTGTACAAAAGAATAAAGAAACATAAATCTGAGATCAGAACTGGCAGCGTTCAAAAACCAATAGGAGATCACTTCAATCTCCCTGCCCACTGATGAATTTATCTGTGGCTATTCTTAAACAGGTTTATTCTAGGTCAAAGCTTCAAACAGAGATTTCAGAGTTAGAATTCATATGGTAATTTGATACCATAAACTCAGGTCTGAATAGGGATATTTCTTGGCTTTCTCATTACAGTGATTGTCAGTTCTCTCATCCTCTCTATCTATTGCTCCCTTAGTGAATCAAAACAACCCATTTGATTTGCTGAACTAATCTTCCCTGACCTGTGATTACACTTACTTCACTGCTCCCCTCCTTCCTAACCCCCCCATTTTTGAGTGCCAAACAAAGTCCAATCTCTTAATAAATTTGTTAGTTTTTAAAAGTGCCCCTGGACTCCTTGTTTAATAAATGGGAATCCTTTCTTGTTGAACTAATGGCCACAAAATTTCACTGAGGTCAAGAGTTCTGCATGATTCAAGAGAATGGATATGTATGGCTCAAAATAAGCTACACATCACATTATCAAAAACTTGAGAGTTAAGAGAGAATGTCATGCAGGAAAAGGCCCATACACATAGGAGATCAAAAGAACCCTGGAAGGTTTTAAAAGGAACAAACTCAAGCTAGTGTAGCTGTTTGAGATCCAGAGACACAGGGGCAAGCTGGGGGCATCTGAAGTTAAGCCTACTTAGAGTGCTATCAAGGACTAACCTTTCAGATAAAACATACTATTCATTATTTTAAAATAATTGTTTGAATGCTTTGCTCCTATTGCCAAAAACCAAACAATACTTTGGTTAGGAAGGCTGTTTGGTCACTGTATTCACCACAGATTCCTGAAGCGAAGAATTGTGGCATCTATACCATGGTCAGAAGTGCATGGTGAATGCAGGTACAGTAGCCTAATGTCTTGTTCAGGAATGAAAGATCTGTGAAATTCCACTCCTTAGCGGGTGAAAGCATAAAGGTCTGAGTCAGAAGGGGTGTAGTGTGACATCAGAAAGCGGACAAAAGTGAAGCTAGCTTTGTAATAATGGCACAGGTTTCCTGTACCTCTCTCTACATCTGCTATTTGCAGCCAGTGGATTAGAGGGAACACAGTTCTGATCCAATCCAGTCATTCCTATGTTACATTGTTCCTGTAAAGGAGTCAGTCACATGAATTAAATCCTCTGTATCAGAAGACAGAAGAAGTGTAGTAAGAAAAGCAACTAAAATTTCAGGATTTAGGAAGATTACCTTGTGCTTCCTTACACTTTCTCCTGCTTCTGCGCCATTTAAGTTATGCCAACTCAATTTCCCCACTGATGTGTAAATAGGGCTCTGGGAATGTAAAGGAACTCCCTCACCCTAAATTACATCTCTTTTCATCTCACCTCTGAATTTGGCCAACAGACTTGAACTAATTTCTGTCTGATTGCAACATGTGATGGAGACACATGCAGCAAGTAACAAGAAAAGGCATCTTAACAAGCCTCGGAAACATCAAACACCGTAACTTTACACTAATAAAATGTAATATGCTGAGCCTTTCATATAAAGACTGATTTAATGCCTCAGTTAACAGAACATATAGTCACTGAGTATAATTTTTTCAGGCTGCTTCCCAGGGCAAGCCTCAAACTGCACCCCTGCCTTTTTAACAGCACCGCTAAAAGCGTGAGAGCCATAGTGTATGTTTACTGCATACACTATGAGATGTGAACATTGGATATGAATTCATCATGATTTATATAATGAACACTTTCCAGCTGGCATTTCTTCTGATGTTCTCTCTGTTTTTTGCCAATTTCCAGTCATCTCTAGCCTTGAGCCAATAAAAGGATAAACTTAACATCTGAGTGGGAGTGCTGAACAACCAACCATAGAATCATAGGGTTGGAAGGGACCTCATGAGGTCATGTAGCCAACCCCCTGCCAAAAAAGCAGGACCACTCCCACTAAATTATCCAGGCCAGGGTTTTGTCCAGCCAGGCCTTAAACATCTCCAAAGATGGAGGTTCCACCATCTCCCTAGGTAGCCCATTCCAATGCTTCACCACTCGCCCAGTAAAGTTTTTCCTAATATTCAACCTCGACCTCCCCAGCTACAACTTGAAACCATTGCTCCTTGTTCTGTCCTCTGTTGCTTGTTCTCTGTCCCCTTTGGAGTATCCCTTCAAGCAGTTGAAGGTTGCTATCAAATCCCCCCTCAGTCTTCTCTTCTGCAGGCTAAATAAGCCTAGTTCCTTCAGTCTTTCTTTATAGGCCTTGTGCTCCAGCCCCTTAATCATTTTTCTTGCCCTCCACTGGACTCTCTCTAATTTGTACATGTCCTTTTCATAGTGGGGAGCCCAAAACTGGACAAAGTATTCCAGATGCAGCCTCACTCCCAGTGCCAAATAGATGGGAATAATCACATCCCTTGATCTGCTGGCAATACTTCTTCTGATGTAGCCCAGTATCCCATTGGCCTTTTTGGCAGCAAGAGCAAACTGTTGACTCATATCCAGCTTCCCATCCACCATAACTCCCAGGTCTTTTTCTACAGTGCTGCTACTTAGCTGATCACTCCCCAGCCTGTAGCAGTGCATTGGGTTTTTCCGTCCCAAGTGCAGAACTTTGCACTTGTTGTTGTTCAACCTCATGAAAGTTCTATTGGCCCACTGCTCCAATTTGTCTAGGTCTCCCTGAATCCTGTCCCTGCCCTCCAGCATTTCTACTGCTCCCCCCAGCTTGGTGTCGTCTGCAAACTTGGCAAGTGTGCAATCTATCCCTTCATCCAGATCATTAATGAAAATGTTGAATAGCACAGGCCCCACGACCGACCCCTGGGCCACAGCACTCATTGCTGGTTGCCAACTAGACATGGAACCATTGATTCCTACACGCTGAAACCATTGATCTAGCCAGTTCTCTATCCACCTTACAGTCCACACATTCAACTCATACTTTCTTAACTTGCCGATGAGAATGCTGTGAGAAACAGTATCAAAAGCCTTGCTAAAGTTGAGCTATATCACATCAACAGCTCTTCCCGCATCCACAAATCCAGTCATCTCATCATAGAAAGCGATGAGTTTGGTCAGGCACTATTTACCCTTGGTGAATCCATGCTGACTGTTCCTGATCACTCTATTTTCCTCCAAGTGTTTCAGGATAGATTCTTTGAGAAGCTGCTCCACGATTTTTGCAGGGATTGAGGTGAGGCTGACCGGTCTGTAACTCCCGAGATCCTCCTTTTTCCCTTTCTTGAAGACAGTCACTAACTTGCTTTTTTCCAGTCCTCCGACACTTCCCCATTTGACATGAGTTTTCAGAGATAACGGCCAGCGGTACTGCTATCTCATCAGCCAACTCCCTCAGCACCCTTGGATGCAAGTTGTCTGGCCCCACGGACTTGTGCACATCCAACTTGTTAAGTAGTCCCTAACCTGACTTTCTGTCACCAAGGGCCTCTCTTCTTCTGTCTAATCTGCCGTACCCAGTGTAGTGGGCTGGGAGCTGGCCCTACCTGTGAAAACTGAAGTAAAAAAAGCATGGAGCACTTCAGCTTTTTCCTTATCCTCCATCACAAAGATACTTGCACCATTCAGTAAGGGACCTACACCATCCCTGATCCTCTTCTTGTTATTGACATACTTGTAGAATCCCTTCCTGTTATCCTGCACATCCCTTGCTAGCCGCACCTCCAATTGTCCTTTGGCCTTTCTGATTTTATCCCTGCAGTCCCGAGCAATATCTTTATATGCCTCCTTAGTCATCTGTCCAAGCTTCCACTCCCTGTAAGCTTCCTTTTTACGCTTTAGCTCAGTGCAGAGTTCTCTGTTAAGCCATGCTGGGTGCCTTCCACATTTGCTGTTCTTTCTGCTCATCAGAATGGTATCTTCCTGTGCCCATAGCAGGGTTTCTTTAACCAATTTCTCTCAGTAACTTTCTTTGCTCCATCCCTTGGTGAGACTTGTGTACTATAACCCTGACACGTTCTTTCCTGATGCTTCAAAAGTCAGCCTAACACAGGGATCTAAAACATGCGGCCCATGGGCCGCATGTGGCCCCTAAAGCAATTTATTGCCTGTGGCACGCAATGACATTATTGTTACCAATATTTACAATATCATTGTATGGAAAGGTTTCAGTGGTGTAGCCCTTGGGCTAACAGTGTAGTAGTCTTCATGTGGCCCTGGTGCTGATTTGATTTTGAGACCCCTGGCCTAATACAAGAAAGGCGTCACACATATAAATTTAGACTTCACAGAACCACTGGTGTTAGAGCCTGATGTGACACCTCCATGTTGCACAAGTGAATAAAAGAGGAGACCTGCACATGTGTTGAGGTAGGAATCCAATTGACATGCTCATCCCACCTCTGGAAATTCACTGTGGGACTTGGCCAGCCTCTGGGGAAGACGGTAACAACTGAAGGAAAAAGCTGTCCTTTGTGGTATGGCTTCCTATAAACACTGTTTGACTTTTGAGTGGAAATCTATTTAGTAGTTAATGCTTCCAGAAGAAGCAATCTCTCTCCTCTGTGAGATCAACGCCAAACACAGGGTGAAGAAAAATACATAGCCATGGGGAACCAGTCACTAGTAACATGAGGTGGGGCTGCCAGCAGAGGCGTGGCCTGGTAGCAGGTTCTCTCATGGCATCAGCATGGTTACAAACCCCATACTAGGTACTAGTGGAAAGGGAGACAATAGTATACTCTTCTTACCTGTGGGAAAAAAAGGAGAGGAACAGCCTGATCTGCTCTCAGCTTTCAAGCTATGGAAGTTTGTCTTTTAAGTGCCACCAGACTCAATCAATCAAATCATAGGGTTGGAAGGGACCTCGTGAGATCATCGAGCAGTGGTTCTTAACCATTTGCAGGTCATGACACAGTTGGTGCTTATTGTGACCCAATAGGACACACCAGCTCACCCTCCCAGGCCAAATCCAGCCATCTCCCCAGCTCTCCACAACACATTTAGCACTGAGAGGCAACACAATTATGTGTCTCAACACAGTGATTAAGAACCACTGTTGTGGAGAACCAGACAATCTTTCTGTCACAGGGAAGGATCTGTGGCCACACAAAGAGGGGCAAGCCTATATTCATGAAGCTCAGCATGAGATAAAGTGTTTGTTCAAACTATGAGGGCCAATCTGTGAAGTGCAGAACATATCCAACTCCATATGCCTCAATGAACTGAGGGCACTCAGCATCTTGCAGGCCCAGGTCGCTCACTGAGGCAAACACAGGGAGAGGCAACCTTAAGATCTTCTGGGTGTACCTTTCAAAGAAGAGAGAGAAGGGACAGTTCTCCACTGAAGAGAGGTAATGCAAATGAAGGAAGAGAAACAAAGATCTCTTTCACAGCAGTGTCAGTGAATCCCTTGAGAAATCTGGGTGGTGATGGTCTTGCTGAAATCAGCTTTATATAAAATACCTTTCCTCTTCCTATTTTTTCACATCCCTTCCCTTTTCTCTTTATTCAAGGGGGCCCACTCATTTTCTTCTTTGGCTGCTTCTTCACTCTCTCCTTGAGCCCCCTGAAGTTCTCTCATTTTATTTCCCTTCTACCTTTGACACTCCTAAATTAACTCTTGGGAAAATTCTGCTATATAATATCATTCTGTATTAATTTTCCACATCTTTTGACTGTTACAGGAATTAATAGAGTAGCACACCAGTCCCCTAAGGACCAGCTTCACAGGGGCTTCCAAAACATGTGTGCATGGGGGTAAGAGAGCACTGCAGAGCTTGGTGACATCCCCCTTCCAAGGAATAATCAAGATCCACAATGCAGCCCCACTAGTACCTTCCCAAAGGGTTCTTCATCTCTTTCCTTAGAGCTACAACCTCTCCACTATCTTGTAAGTGTGGGAGGAGGGAGTGGGTAGAGGAGAAGGAGGAGGAGGCAACAGGCGACATTCAGTGCAATTAAAATTAGAAAACCAGGTTAATTTATGGATCTGCAGAAGGCTTTTGCAGTTATACAGTTAGGCCACCTAAAATAAGTGTGCTTTATGTTCTACCCAGAAGAGTGAGTAGCTCCTACCTGTGCTATATGAATCCAGCCTTACCTATATGTAACAGAAATTAAGAAAATCTAATCTGACTATCTCAGAATTCCGTTTTGCAGTTTCAACCTGGAGTCATATAGGCTCCCATGATAACAGTTTATCAATTGTGCACTCATGGAAACACGCTCAGTTTTAACACTGCAATGGAAATAAATCAAATGAGCTGCCCAGAACGCAGCAAATCATTTTACTGTTACAAACCCCTCCCCCAAAGCTGGTATGAAAGAATTTGGATGTTCCCATCCTTGTGAAGAGCTGTGCAGGATGCAGATGTTGCAACATTTCAGCAATTTATGTAGTTTACAGATTTATTCCTAACTAAGTCTTTTTGCTCTGTGAGACATTTGGCATTAAGATATTACATTATCGTGTCAAACTCTTCAATGCAGAGCTTCTTATGAGGCTAGATACAATATATATTTGAGGGCGCATCAAAATCACAACAGTTAAAAAAAGTGGGGTGATAAATTGGTATTCCTGCTCATTTAAATTCCTGAACAATTTGATTCCAAGCACATACAGTAAAATGAGACAAATTATTTATGGAATTTAAACAATAGGGACTGATCTTGCCAGGCATACTCATGCTGAGCAGTATCACTCAGGAAAGTTGCACCATGGGATTACACAGGAGTCATGCAATCAGGAAGATTCAAATAGGAGAAGTATATTTTAGCTTTCCTTTCTGGTCTTATAGTCTTTAAATGCTGATTTGATGCATCACTGCAAAGGGAACAAAAGTACACAAGTTACCTCGAAGTCTGGTGCATTTCTGGTATAGCAGCCACATGACACTCAGCCACCAGAGAAAACAACAGATTTATGGTTTTTTATTCTTTGCAGTTCTAGTGCACAGTGGAGAAAATTATGCATGGCCAAGAAGAAAGCAAATATGTTAAACTCCTGGCCAGTTTTCATGGTCTACTACACTGTTGGTGGTGGTTGATGGGAGATACACAAACTACATTCTGTAGCTGGTATATCTCCCACCGATGTATTTATGTTGCTGTACCGCAGGATTTTCATGGTGCTTTGTCGATCGGAGTTGTCCTTCCATTGATGCAGTCTCACTACTTTTGGAGAGGTGGATTACTCACATTGACCAAAAAGGCCATCTCGGATTGATTGAGCGGGTCTACGTGATCCACTCAGTCAATCCCATGCACTTTGGAGCCCACAGTGGCTGTCTTTTAGGGTATCAGACAGATCCAAGTAACTTATTACAGCTCTAAGGATCCATTTCAGAGAGATGCTGAGCTCCACTAATGAGATGCATAGCACAGCATTTTCAGTTCCCATTAGTGCATGTCTATACTGCCATCATGGAGTGGGACTGCAATTCAAGTACACATATTTGAGTTAGTTCTAAACTAGCTGCTTCAGGTTGAAAACCACTGTGCTAGGGCACACTCATTCACGTTGTGGGGCTGCTGTGTGCATGCCTGGTCAGCATTAGGAGCAATGAGGGAACTGAGCATGCTCAGTGAGGAAGGAAATTTTGGAGATAACTACTAAAATTGAAGATGTTTTCACAGCATTTGTGCAAACTACAGTTTTCAAAGGTTTATAACTTGGCCAAATTCACTGGAATTTTTCACCAAGGCTGCACAAAGTACACCACAAAGGCTACTCTCCTACCAAAGGTCAAGTGCCAGCCCCATGCCATGGGGCATTAGAGTTTTTCTAAGAAATTCTCCAGAATTTTAATATGGGCAAAAACAGTGCATTTCTCAGAAAAGATTGAACTATTTCAGCTGAATATTTTCTTCACACATAGCACACAAACAAATATATAGCCCTGCCTGAGGCAGATACCCCAAGCATAGAACATTTCACTTCAAAGACTTATGATAGGAAGTGTCAGGCAATTTTAACGTTAAGTGGTGCCACCTATAAACAATCTTGTCATGCAGACCCGCACCTGGGGAGCTGGGAGGGGGGGTGGGGGTGTGATTTGCTGGGCAACTGCCCTGGGTCCCATGTTCCTGTGCTGTCCTGCCACAAGTGTGTGTGTGTGTGTGGGGGGGGGGGGGGGGGGGCAGGGGGGTCCCCCGGCTGGTTGTTTCCCCCCCCCCCCCCTCGACAGCCCCGTTGTCATGTCTAGAGAAAGTCTTAACTCATGAAATCCAAGTACATCCTTACTGGGAGACCGAAAAATGCTGTATCATTATGAAAAATTATTGCTTTCCAAGCCCAGAAGATATTTTGTTTTTTTCCCTTGCAATACCACTATTTGTTACAGCTCCTAAATGACAAACAGAAATAGACTGACTCAGCAACATTTAACCAAGAATCATCTGTAATTAAAGTGAACATAACGACAAGTAGGTGAGATCAAAGAACTTCATAGCTGAGAGTATACTGGTTACGAATGAAAAATATAATTCAAAGATTGTTTTTTAGAGGAAAACTCTGAACACCTTTTACTGTCATTTTACCAACCTAATCATGGCTAGATGTATGAAAGCAACAGAACACTGAAAACTGGCTTAGATACTATATCAGAGCACAATGTTTGCAGTGCATTTGCAGGGGATAAAGGGGATTCAGAAAACAAACTCAGACTACAAGGTCAGAAAAGACCACATCATCACCAGATCTGCTGCATGATGCAAGCCACAGACAGAACCTCACCCACTCAGTCCTGTAATAAACCTCTAATCTATAACTAAATTATTAAAGTCCTCAAATCACAGCTTAAAGACTTTAGAGAACAGAAAATCTACCAGCAAGTGAACCAAGCCCCATGCTACAGAAGAAGGTGAAAAACAGTCAGAGCTTTTGCCAATCTGCCATGGGGAAAATTCCTTCCCGACCCCAAACCTGGGAATCTCTTAAATCAGGGGTTCCCAATTTCTGGCCCACAGGCCAAAAGTGGTCCATGGGGCTTTTTAATGTGGCCCGCAGCTCCCTGCCTGGAAGCCCGACTGCAGCTGCCTGGCTCCTGCCCAGTCCCAGCATGTAGCTGGAAGCCAGGCTGTGGCCACCTCGATCCCTCCTAGTCCTGGCATGCAGCTGAGAGCCGTGGTTCAGCCCTTTAAAAAAAAAAAAAAGACTTTTAGAATAATTCATTTTAATTGAAAATTTAATTTAAATTAAATTTCAATTTAATTTAAATTAAAATAGACTGGTGGCCTTTCAGGGTTGATAAAATTATACTTGTGGACCTCATGCCAAAAAGGTTGGGAACCTCTGTGTTAAACCTTGAGCATATGAACAGGACTTACCAGCCAGCTACCTGAAAAAGAATTCTCTATAACAACTCAGAACCCAGCCCATCAAACACACCATCACAGGCCATAAGCAAATCTACCACCAGTAGTCAAAGATCAGTGAATTGCCAAATAGTCAATCCCATCATACAATCTCCTCCATAAATTTACCAAGCTGAGTTCTGAAGCCAGTTAGGTGTTTTGCCCCCACTATTCCCCTTGGACAGCTATTCCAAAACTTCACTACTCTCATGGTTAGAAACCTGCATCTAATTTCAAGTGTAAACTTTGTGATGGCCAGTTTATATTCATTTGTTCTTGTATCCACATTAGGGCTCAACATAAATAATTCCTCTCTTTCCCTAGTATTTATCACTCTAATATATTTATAAGGAGCTATCATATCTCCCCTCAACTTTCTTTTGGTTAGGCTAAACAAGCCAAGCTCTTGGAGTCTCCTCTCATAAAGAAAGATTTTTCCATTCTGTGGATCCTCCTAGCAGCCTTTCTACACCTGTTCCAGTTTGAATTCACCTTTCTTAAACATGGGGAACCAGAATTGCACACAGTATTCCAGATGAGGTCATACCATTGCTTTGTACAATGAAACTAATACCTCCTTATCTCTACTGGAAAATCCTTGTCTGATGCATCCTTGGACTGCATTAAGAGTGAACTCTGCAGGACTCACAACCAGTTAACATGAAACTGACAAGGGTTATGTCTACACACACATAGTTATTTCGAAATAAGGATTTCGAAATGAGTTATTTTGAAATAAAGTCCTTATTTCGAAATAAGTTAATTTGAATTAACAAAATGTTAATTCAAATTAAGGGAAAGCCTGCTATCGAAACAGCTGTTATTTCAAAATGGTTATTTTGAAACAAGGCCGTTTGGACATGTTATTTCAAAACAATTGTTTCGAAACAATGGTGTTGTTTCAAAACAACATGTCCAAACAGCCTTATTTCAAAATAACCATTTTGAAATAACAGCAGTTTCGAAACAATCGGGGTTTAACCTGTTTCGAAGCAACAGTTTTTATTTCGAAAGGACGGGATCTGTCCTTTCGAAATAAGAAAACGTCATGTGGACCAAATATCTTTTATTTCGAAATAACCAGTGTTATTTCGAAATAAAAGTGCTGTGTAGACATACCCAAGGATAGGTACTCAAAGGTAGAAGTGTTCTGGTCTTCCAACATGTACCGTCACTGGATTTTCATAGAACTCAAGTAGATCTGTGCTACTTTTATTACAGAAGTGCTCAGACTGCCTGAAAGGCTTGCAACCTAAGTGGAACAATAACATATGAAGAGTGGGAGAAAAAGATCTACCAGGTACAAAGCTTTTAAAGCCAGGTTTTTTCCCCTCCTTTTTCTTCTCCCCTTCC
Organism: Podocnemis expansa; assembly: GCA_007922195.1. Classification (NCBI taxonomy): domain Eukaryota; kingdom Metazoa; phylum Chordata; order Testudines; family Podocnemididae; genus Podocnemis; species Podocnemis expansa. The sequence continues at coordinate 25,063,225 of ML681990.1, read as the reverse complement.
CCATCCCAAAGCCTTAAAATGAAATTTGAAGAAAAGGGTTGTGGGCTATGTTCCCTCTAAGCTGTACACGTGTGCACATGCACACAGGTTGTGAACCTGTGCACACAACAAAATACAGTGTGCACAAAAAATTTAACAGTTTTAGTATTTTTTTTTAATTTATACTCATACATGAGAGATGGATTATAATCTGATTCACTGGATGTTTGCCCACACTCATTTGAGTGTGCACAAATTTGGACATGGGTTCTGAAAATTTGCACAGAAGAAATATTTTTTGCACACAGCCCACAAAATATTAGAGGGAACATTGGTTGCGGGCCTATCAGATCAGTTCAGACAGGATGTTTCATGTGTAAATAGGACATGAAAGACAGTGTCATGAGCTGGTGGTCTTTTATGGAACATTACTATAGTAATGAAATCTAGAAATCAAGTCTCATTTTTATTATTTCTGAAGTTCAATTAGTCAGTCTAGCAAGACCATACTGGCAATGAATGGAGCATTGTCAATCTACTCTACGGATCAATTTTGATGGTTCATTATTCTGATAGCAAGCAATATATTTGAATAATTCAGAACACAAGGCACTTCATATTCTACAATACAGTTACGAAAACTAAGGTTCACAGCAAGATTATCAATATGTCAGAGATTATGACACGGAAGAGATAAATAACAGTGTTGATAAACCAGTTACTGAAAGTTTGATGGCTGCTCAGTGACCTATCTAAATAAGTTTATGAACTTTAACCAGCTCTTAATACAAAGCTGAGCATATCATAAAATCAACTGCAACTGACAATGAAAGCAACTGTTCATGGCTAAGCAGAAATCCTGATTGTAGGTATAAATTAAAGGAATGATAGGCCAAGTCTAAGTATTTTCCATTCCAGTTTTAAAGACTGGATACAAAGCACAGAGATGTTGGGCGATTTCAACCACCATCACACAGGAAAAAAAGAGACAGCAATTGTATCCACATTGCCAGATTACTAAACTTAAGCCTTAGCCAAAGAACCAGTCTTCCTTCCCTTAATTGCATTTAAAAGTTAAATGCTTTAGGTCCTCCCCCCCCCCACCAAATTTTATTTTGGATTAAGTCCAGTCATTGCCAAAGAAATGTCTTTGTTTATAAGACACATTGGGAGACCTTAGTATTTTCAACACAATACTTATTGAACCCAAACTTTAGAAATGGAATGGTTAGAACCCCTCCAATATGTTTATTGATTATTGTGCAGACAAACTGATTTTATTTGGGATTAAATATTCTGGAACAGCCCAGGTGAGCAAAAGGGATATGTCTGAAAGACCAGTGCAGCATTTTATTAGTCATATTTATGCTTCAATAGACATCAATTTAATTAATAATTGTGTTTGCAATATTTTTACTTTATTGTTAAAAATGTAACTACTGAAGAATATCACCACAAAAAGAGACCTCAGGAGAAGAAAAAAAAAAAAACTATTCCTTAGGCCCCAGTTTATTTGATAGTAATCCGTATTTAAGCTAGTTTCACTGCTTTTCACCATATAGACAGTTTCCTATAGGTTATGTACATATTTCACACAGCGTGCAACATGGTGGAAAGTGAAAAAAACTATTTTTAAAAATAGAAAATTTGTTAAAAATGAGTAGCTGTAAATGTTTTGAAATTACTTTGAACACAATATTGAAAACTCACTGTATTATAGTTCCTGTCTAACAAACACAGCTTTCACATGTTTGAATAGGTGATTGCACATCTCAGCTGAAGAAAGGATTCAGAAAGAAGCATCTCAGAACACAGTCCAGTTTGTAGAACTGGTAAAGAACTTCTCCTCTCAGCAATTATCCCATTTGCCTCCTCAGCTGTACAGAACAAATATTGAACTCTCCTAACAACTCCCATGTTAGACTTCACATATTCCCTTCCTGTCTGGCAGTGTGCACTCTGATATGTTTTCAAAACGTCCCCTTGACACATGCTTCTGCACGTAGGGTTGCATCTGCTACTAATTAGCAACGGATACTGTGACCTGGTTTTTAAATGCAGCCTTTCAGCAGATAAAAACTAGCCTGCAAGTTAAGATACACTCCCATTACATGTCTGTTTATTTTTTAAAAGATCTATCTGGGTAGTGTACCTGCACACAGAACACTCTGAATCCTGTCAAAGGCACAAGTTCATTTGCACAAACATTTCCAGGCTCTGTTTAGTATTCCCGAAGGGATTCCTGTTGTTTTCATTTGAACTCCAAGGTAGACTGGCATCATTCCATACATTTGTCCACCTTCTTCAGCCCACTGCATTTAGGTACAAAATAATATTATATCTCAAGCAGGAATAGGGGGGAAAAAAACAAAGTATTTGCAATACCTCTCTCTATGTGTGTGTATAATTAGTGACTTGATTTCTAAAATAGTGAGCACCTGTGTCTTCTGTTGAATTAAATGGGATATGGGCACACAGGACTTTTGCAAATCAGGCCAGGTTTTTAGGGTGAAGATTTTTGGCTACGTATTTGACACGTAAACAAATGCATGTTGTAGCCATGTAAAAGCAGCACACAAAAGAGTAGCTATAATATGGCTTCAGTAGTACAGACACATTTGTGGGTTGCTTAGGCAGCTATGTGATGCACAGAGAAGTATTTCCACTTCCTGTGTACTGCACCTTTAACTATATAAGGTGTTTCTTTGCAGTTGCCTTCTGGGATTGCTGTGAATAAGTCACGTGTGTTCTTTTCCTTCCAAGGAGAGACTTCACATTTGTCCCCCCCACACCACGCTTTGGTTGTTTTCCATGCAGCTCTGTAGAACTGGCACTTGGAAAATGGGGGAAATGGGGAGGAAGTACACAATATGCTTTTTAGCAGACCCATTTTACACCTCTGGAACAGTCAAGGCAAAAAAACTAGTTACTGGACATCTGGGGGATTTCTAAGTACCTAGTAGCACAGAGAGAGAGAGAGAGAGAGAGAGAGAGAGAGAGTGAGTGAGAGATGTTCTTCAAGGAAGCATAGTAGGATACAATGTCCCCTAATATGTTAAAGCTGGATGACGATTCTCCTGGATACACTTGTGAGAACAAGACAGAGAAAAACCTTAAGACTACCAATTTCCCCCTCCCCCCATATCATGCTATCAGAGTCAAATCTTGACCTTACTGAAGTCAACAGGAATTTGTCACTAACTTCCACTGAACCAAACTGTGGCCAAAAGGGAAGTACTTGGGATGGCTTCATACAACTCAGTGGAATAAAGAAATATCTCGGGAAGAAAAAACAGAACAAAAAAGCTCTCCATGTTTTCAAACTGTTCTGAGGCAGTTAGCCACAGAACTCTGTTGCCTTTAAGAGGCGTTCAGTGGCTAAAGATGGGGGAAACAAATCCAGAGCTGAGACAGAGTGCTCTTGCCACCTCAGCACAATCTCCAGTGCCACCTTATTCTAGCAAAGTTTGGGATCTGAAATTTCAAGAATGTTTTGAAGGAGGGGGATGAGAAAGGAAGGGGACTTGAAGTCATTTGACCAAATAAACTGTGGCCTCTTTATCAGCGTTAGCTGCCAAACCATGGTCCTGACAAAAAAGCCTTTACACATAGGCACTTTTGAAACTCTGTTTTTTGCCAGAGCTACAAGGTCCAAGAATATATTGGAACAACAATTTTAGTGCCTAATACAGTCAAAGATTATAACTATTCTAGTGCAGAAACAAATACCAGCTTAGAATGTTGGCGAATGTGCACACAATACACAGGACAATCCTATCATCCAAAGTTAATTTAAAAGGCTTTGCAGACATTTCAGTGCAATAGAAAGCAAGAAACTTTTGATCTCAGTAAAAGATATGAGTTAAGATTCAAAGCATTTACATTTATTCTGGGATTAATGATTTACTAAGTATGCCTCCATTGACCACAATAGTCCACGTCATTTCTTCAAAACTGTAGAATCCACCACGCTCAGTGAGTTTCTATTTTAATTTACAGAACTGATTTAGGTGTGTGGAAACAAGTGACACTTTCTGATTTTCTGTCAATCTAGTCATAGCTACAAGCAGCCAGCAAAACTCAACATCTAAATGGGTCTCATGTTTTCATGCATGAATTCCAATTCATTATGTAATAAAAAGTCCTTCTAGACAGGGAATTCCAAAGCAATTACTGCACTTCTTGGAGCTTAAAATATTTTAATCTTATAACTAGAATCAGTCTAAGGTCTTTGTGACTCCAAATCAAAATCTCTTTCCAGAAGGGAGAAGTCTCCCATCCTAGGTACCTACTGCTTGTGATTCAGGTTGGATGAAAACTGGACAAGCTATTAATGATGAGATGTATAGAAAGGGCCAAGGAGTGCCCAGACTCACATACACTGTGGGTTTGAGAAGTCTGCAAGAAAAGTGGATTTTCAGATCATGGGTTCTGCTGACAGAAGAGTCTCAGAAAACACAGAGCAAGTGGCTATTGCCTCTGACCAGGCAGCAATACAATGCAAAACAATGGGTTTTTATCTTGACCTAGAGCAGGGGCTGGCAACCCAAAAGATAATAAGAGCCATTTTAAAAAATCCCTTCAATAACCAAGTGTTTTAAGAGCCACAATGGGTGTAGCTGCCTGGTGGGGAGTGGAAGAGCTGGGCCAGGACACTGGCCACAGGGCCTCTGATTGTCGGTGGAGCCCAGGAGCAGGTATGGGCCCCCTGCAGGGTCCCCTAGTAGCAGATGAGGAAGAAGAAGGTTGGAGCCATGGATTCCCCAGTGGCAGAGGGGAACCTGAAGCCTGGAACTGCAAAGGGGCAGTCAAAGACTCACATGCAGCTCTGGAGCCACAAGTTGAAGACCCCTGACCTAGAGGTACAGCACCTCCTCTAGCACATTAAGGAATTCTGCTATCTCTGAACCCATTTGTGGCTTTCTGCTTAGATGGCTAACAAAAATGCCAATTACTGTCAGTTGTAGTGGGTGTTTGTGATGTGAAAACCTGTTCTTTAGGTAGGACAGAACTGAGGCTGTCCCACTTGTTCCGTACCTCCCATAGCAGGATTCTGATACTATCTAAAAGTGAGCTTCTGGATAACAAGAAATATTCTTTGTGGACTATTTAATACTAGAAAGAATTTAAATAGAGGACTCAGCTGAACTCAACAACATTTGGAGAGCAAGAGTAGTAAGAGTTTGCCATGCAATCTCACTGCCATTTTGTCAGGGATGATGACTGAGCACACTAATGGCTAAGAAAACCTGAAAAACAGTGGAACTCATCACCACAATTGTTCTTCTCATGGTGCCAAGCTTGCATTAAGAGCTAGGCTCTATTTAAAGTTATATAGTTGGTACACACGAGTTTTTGTCCTCAATATTCTTTAGAGCTAAATTCTCTCTCCCAATTTTCAGTGCCCATCCCTTTGTCTTGCACTACATGCAGTTCAAAGTTCCTCCCTAGATCTGGTCCCAGAAGACAAGTTTCTTCAGAAAAAGAAGATGTTTCCCTGAGTAACAATTTAATTGAAAAACAACTCTACAGCACAGTTAGGCTGACCTTTTCCTTTTCTGTATAGGTTTAAATATAAATTTCTCCCTACTCAGTCTTGTACTCCTATATCTTTTATATTAAGTAGAACAAATTTACTTTCTATGTGGGCATTTTAAAGAAGACTGAAGTGAAGGCAGGTAAAAAATGCTGTTTTACTGATTTACTGACATCAGTTGCAGGTTATACTTGCATGCTACACAACAGTTACTTTACTTTGAAACTGCAAATACCAACTGATTTAAGCTGGGCAGGGATTTTTCAGCTCAGTGACAGGAGATTCATAGACTCAGGACTGCAGTATAAGTGAGGTTTCCATAAATGATAAGAATTTTTTAAAAGATTTTCAAAAATAGGGTTTCCCCAAAGGGACTCAATTCAGGTGCAAAGAATCAAGAGGCATTTTCCCAAATGAATCTACACTAACATCTGTCATCATGAGAAAACTAAAACTAAAAATACACTTCTGCAGTCTGCGAGTTTCTACCCATCATGCTCGGTCAGCTTTTTGTTCTCATAGTTCAATTCTTCTTCTGCTTTCCCTGTGAAGATTCTGTCCCTCCTGCCCTCTTCCTTTTCCTGAGTTTTTTATTCCCGCACCCCCACCACTGCTGACCAGTTCATTCTCTGTGTGTACAACAATGATACAAACTCCCTCTCTCTCTTTTTTGAGAAAAAAGCCAATTTTCTCTCTCACACACATTCAGATGCTTGTCTCCCTTTGGCGGTAAAAAGCTGTTTATTACAACTGCAGCCCACAAAAATCTTTAATGTTGAAAGGTAAAATAAATGTGCAGGCTATAAGAATAGCCATCCTCTTTCCTGCCATGTCTCTAAAATCAATTGCTAGTTTTCAGAAAGGACAATTTTCAAAATTACAAATTATATTTTGTAAATAAATTAAGCTGTCTAGACAAGATGTGCCAGGAGCTTTTGATCCTAATAAACTAAGAGGGACATAAGCTTTGCATGCCCTGCAAACACAAGTGAAAAGCCTCATCTCATGTTTAGTTGCAGGCAGGAGACAACTGAAATGAGGGATGGACGACAGCCAGAAAGAAGTCGCAGAAAAATGATACTTGTCAGTCTCAGCATAAATGTAGCTCCCATTTCATCAGCACAACATGTTAGCATTTCCACTTCAAATGCTTTAAAGGAACCAATGTTATTAAATTAATAATTATACACAGAAACATTTGAAATAAACAACAGATTTATCCTATTATAGGTCACACAAGGGTTTGATAACATTATTGCTTAGTGTTTAAAATACTGCAAATAATGCACTTGTAAAAAATGATTCCTCAAAGTGTTATTTAACTGATTGACAGCTGCTATTCATGTTTTAAAAAATAATGCATATCTATTAATAATGTGGGAAAATAAGAAAGTAATGAACCAAGAAGTTCAAGTAAACATGGTCTTATGATTACGGCATAGGACAGGGATCTGGAAGATTAGGTTCTATCCTCAGTCGTGCCACTGACTTTCTTTGTGACCAGTGATGAGTCATTGAATTTCCTCTATCTGGCTGTAAAACAAAGATAATACTTATGACATAAAAGGTGTGTTTTGAACCTTAATTCAGTAAATGTTAATAAAAATAAGTACTGTAAAAACTTCAGACAGAAAGTAAATGGGCATTAGTTTTTACTTATACATTTAAAATCCCTGAATGGAACATGCTAATTGCTTTTGGCCTTACACTGTAATTTTTATGAAACTGCACAAGTATCTTATCTTATTTTAAACTGAGATTGTTTCTTGCTTCTTAGTATTACATATATCATGTGGGCAGATCATAACACCCATGCTGTTATTACTGGTGTGGTTTAGATGGTGGGACATGGGAAATTATTTTAAAGTTACTTACCTCAATTAAAAAGTAATTAAGCATAAATACATTCATTGTCAACAAATGCAAAAAAGTTTCAAAGGTAGCAGTTTTCCTAAAAATTAGGCTGCTGCGTTGAACTTTTGCCTGCAGCACAAATGGGGTGACTGGAATTAATCTCATTGTAGGTGCTGAGCTGTTTTTTAAAACAAAGGCTGAAGAATTATTCTAGTAGCCACCTGTTGTCTATGTAAAAAATAAAAACAGTGAGACCGTTTGGATTTAGGAAGTAACAGCAAGGGCATACTTCTCAGTTACTGCTTTCACAGATGGTGTTATATAATAAATTATTTTTATATAAACGGCTTCCACACAAAGTGTACTTGCCTCACCCCTCAAAACTAACCATAAATCACCTACCAAATACTCAGTAAAAAGCCCTTAATAAAAATTGAGATCAAATAAATGATTCTCAATTCACCGCATCAGTCAAGTGCCAAGACCCCTGTGTTCCTCTTGAACCATGCAGCTCACAAAGGCTTTGATGAGGCATCTGTGGGTCCATGCTCACCATGGCTAAGCTGTGCCTTACTGTTGCTATCTGCTTAACTGTGGCTACCTTGATATTTATACCCAGGTAAGCTTGGTGAGCACTAGCATATGTGTGCACAAGCTCGGGAATCATACCTCAGCTCATTGTGTGGATGTAGTCTGTGCCAGTGTATGGTAAGGGGAATGAGTATCTAGAAGAGTTCCCTCTCTCCATATAAAATAATTGGAGTCTCCATGCATCTCCTTCAGTGCACACTCTACAGCTGTAGATGGCCTGAAGTACTCCTATAAGGTTTCTTAATTTGTTTACCTCCAGAAAGCAAAACCCTTTCTACGCTGATATATCAACTGTCACTTATCTAATCTGACATAAAACATTTGCAAGTTCGTAAGAGATTTGCTAATTTTATGGTGTAAATTTTTCTTTTAATCTAGTATTTCACAGAAACTAAGATTCTTCTCTTTAAAATGTCCCAGTTTAAAAATACTAACCAGGTTTTAGAGGGAATTTTTTTTTTTTTTTAATCTGATGAAACCGGTTGCATAAAATGGCACAGCTCTGTTGACTTTTAAGGATTTACAAGAGCTAAGGATCTGGTCCATTGAGTCTGACGGATAAAAAGCTTTCAGTAAGAAAACAATAAGCACCCCGAATGGCTTGTTAGCATCTCTAGAGTCAGGTTAGTACAGCAAATCACTGAGGCTGGAAATGAAGACCTATCTGATTATCCAACCACTGCAGCATTGCACCTCACAATACCTTTGCTAATGTTTTGTCCAAGGTAGTTATAAAAGTCACTAGCTATGAAGCCAACATCTCTTCCACAATTTATTACCTCTCACTGTCAGGAAGTTTTCCCCACATATAGAAAGCAAACAACCTTATTTTGCTAAGACTTGACCATTCACCACCACAGGTGCTGTCTTGGTATGTTGTACCTCTTGCCCTTAATTCATCTAAACTGTAAACTTCCCAGACTGTAATTCATACTTTCCTCTTCTTCTGCAAAGCCTCTAGCATGCTGAGTATTGGCAACAATAGCAATCATAATGCGAAGACTGTCAACCCTCACTCAATCATTGATTCTTTTTTACAATCAAGTCACCACTATATTCTTGGACAGCACTCAGAAGGAGAATGGACATTAAGAGGAAAGTTAGTGTAGATATGAGTCTAAAAGACAGTATTGGCAGTAGACTGCCAAATAAGGTGAGTAACATGAGTGAAGACAAACAGCAAAAATGAAAATTTTGTATGCCAATGCAAGGAGCATGGGTAACAAAAAGGAGGAACTAGAGTTACTGGTAGAAGAAATAAAACCAGACATTATAGGGATAACAGAAACATGGTGGAATAGTAGTCAAAACTCATATGCGGTTGTTGAACGGTATGTGCTGCTTAGGAAAGACAGATATAAAGCCAAAGGTAGTGGAGCAGCACTTGTATATCAATGATGCAGCACACTGTAAAGAAATTTGAAGGAATGGAATTGATAAAAGAGTGTGTCTGGGTAAAAATCACACTGGGGAAGAAAACTACTAGAGTTTCCCCTGGGATAGTATTTGCGGTGTGCTACAGACAACTGGGATCCAATATGGACATGCATAGAGACCTCTCAGGTTTTTAATGAAGTAAAAGCTATTTGGAACTGTGTGCTTATGGGAGACCAGCTTCCCACATACAGACTGGAGAAAATGTGATAGTCATAGTAATAGGGTACAGATTTTCCTGGATGTGATACCTGACAGACTCCTTCACCAAACAATTATGGAGCCAACAAGTGGGAATGCCATTTTAGATTTGGCACTGGTGAGTAGTGAGGATCAGAAGAACTGGTTGTAGGGGACAACCTTAGTTTGAGTGACCATGAGCTAATTCACTTCAAGCTAAAAGGAAGGATAAACCAAAAACAGATCTGTGACTAGGGTCTTTGACTTTAGAAGGGCTAACTTTAAAAAAATTAAGGAAATTAGTTGAAAGTGCACTGGACCAAATAACTCACATGGATCTAAAGGTGGAGGAGGCTTGCAATTACTTCAAGTCAAAGTTGCAGGAACTATCTAAAGCCTGCATCCCAAGGAAAGGGAAAAAGTTCATAGTTGAGGGTTGAGACCAGGTTGGATGAGTAAGCATCTTGGACAGGTGATTAAGAGAATGTAGAAAGCATACAGGGAGTGGAAGAAGGGAGGAATGAGTAAGGAAAGCTACCTGTTGGAAGTCAGAGTTGGACCTTGCAAAGGGAATTAAAAACGATAGTAAAAGGTTTTATAAACAGCAATATAAATAGGAAGAAAAGAAAGGAAGAAGAAGGAGGACCACTAATTACTGAGGATGGGGTGAAGGTTAAGGACAATCTGGGCATGGCTGAATATCTAAACAAATACTTTGCCTCTGTTTTTAATGAGGCTAACACTGAGCTTGGAGATAGTGGTAGGGTGGCTAATGAGATTGAGGATATGAAGGTTGAAATTACCACATCGGGAGTAGAAGCCAAACTTGAACAATTTAATGGGACTAAATCAGGGGGATCAGATAATCTCCATCCAAGAATATTAAAGGAACTTAGAGGAGTCAGCAACCCAGAAGATCAATAGAGCCATTTTTAAAAATTCCTTCAGAAATTAGGTGTTTCGAGAGCCTCAACAGGTGTAGCCTCCTGGTACAGGCTGGGAGAAGTTGGCCCAGGGTGCCTGCCAAAGGGCCCCCTGCTGTGGGAAGGGGAGCCCAGAACCAGAAACAGGCACTGCCACAGGGGGAAGGGCCTGGAGCCCAAAGCCAGAGTCGCAGGTGCAGACTCCTGAACTAGGATATGAAATTGCAAGCCCATTAGCAAGGATTTTTAAGGAATCTGTAAACTCAGGGGCTGTGCTGTATGAGTAGAGAACTACCAAAGTAGTTCCTATTTCTATAAAAGGAGAAAAATGTGATTCAGGTAACTACAGGCCTCAGTAGTTTGACCTCAGCAGTATGCAAGGTCTTGGAAAAAAATTTGACACAGAAAGTAGTTAAAGACTTTAAGGTAACTGAGATAACATACACCACGATTTTACAAAAGGCAGATCATGTCAGACCACCTTGATCTTTTTTGAGAAGATAACAGATTTTTAGCCAAAAGGAATGCAATGGGTCTAATTTACCTAGATTACATTAAGGCATTTGATAAAGTTCCACATGGGGAATTATTATTAAATTGGAGAAGATCGAAATTTATATGAAAATCTAAAGATGGATAAGGAATTGGTTAAAGGAGAGACTATAAAGACTCATACTGAAAGATGAACGGTCACGCTGGAGGGAGGCTACTAGTGGAGTTTCTCAGAGTTCAGTCCTGGGACCAATCTTATTTAGCCTTTTCATTACTGACCTTGGCACAAAGTGGGAGATGCTAATGTTTGCTGCCGATACAAAGTTGGAAGGTATTGTTAACACAGAGAAGGACTGGGATATCACACAGAAAGATATGGATGATCTTGTAAACTGGAGTAAAAGAAAGAGGATAAAATTTAACAGTGGAAAGTGCAAGGTTATACATTTAGAGACTAAGAACAAGAACTGTTCCTATAAGCTGGGGATGCAGCAGTTGGAAGTGACAGAGGAGAACCACCCAAAGATACTGGTTGATCATAGGATGACTGTAAGCTGCCAATGTGATGCAGCCATGAAAAAAGCTAATACAGTCCTTGGCTGCATCAGGTAAGGTATTTCCAGTAGAGAGAGGGAGGTGTTAGTACTGTTATACAAAGCATTGGTGAGACCTCATCTGGAATATTGTGTGCAATTCTGATTCCCCATGTTTAAGAATGATGAATTTGAAGTGAAATGGGTACAGAGAAGGGCTACTAGGATGATCTGAGAAATGGAAAACCTGTCTTATGAGAAGAGACTCAAAAAGCTTGGCTTATTTAGTGTAACCAAAAGAAGTCTGAGGGGAGATATAATTGCTTTATATGACTAGGTCTACGTTACAGGGCTCAGTTAAATAGACCTTATTAAGTTGACTTGGTGAGGCCACACTGCACTAAGTTGACTTTATAAGTCGACTTTAAATGGGTCCCACTGGCTTAAGTCAACTTTATAAAGTCGACTTCAAATGCTCTATTGCACTAAGTCAACTTTTTAAAGTCGACTTTAATGGGCACATTGTGTTAACCCTTAAAATCGACTATAAAGATAGGAGTTATTAAGTCGACTTCATGAACTCCAAATGAGCCCAGGCGGTTGCTTAAGTCAACTTAAGCCCATAGTGTAGACATAGCCTATAAGTATGTCGAGAGATAAATACTAGGGAGGAAGAGGAATTATTTAAGTTCATGAACAGTGTGGACACAAGAACAAATGTATATAAACTGGTCATCAGGAAGTTTAGACTTGAAATTTGATGCAAGTTTTTCTACCCATCAGAGGAATGAAGTTCTGGAATAGCCTTCCAAGAGGAGTTGTGTGTGTGTGGGGGGGAATTCTAGTTGGTTTCAAAACTGAGCTTGATAAACTCATGGAGGGGGATGGTATAATGGGACAGCCTACTTTGGCAACTGACTGATCTTTGGGTCCTGATGATAGAAATTCTCATGGGATGATTGATGGACTGGATTCTGAGTTATTACAGAGAATTCTTTCTTGGGTGTCTGATGAGTTTTGCCCACATGCTCAAAATTTAACTGAATGCTGTATTGGGGTCAGGAAGGAATCTTCCCAAAGGGCAGATTAGCAAAGGCTCTGGGTGTTTTTTGCCCTCTTCTGTAGCATGGAACAATACTCAGTTGCTGGTGGATTCTCTGTACCTTAAGGTCTTTAAATCACGATTTGAGGATTTTAATAACTTAGTTATAGGTTAGAGGTTTATTGCAGAAGGGGATGGGTGAGGTTCTGTTGCCTGCATTGTGCAGGAAGTTAGATTAGATCAGTGTTTCTCAACCTTTTACAGGTTGCAATACACTTGGTGGCATATTGCAACCCTACCGGACACACAAATCCATCTCTTTGGCTCTCCACAACACACTTACCACTGTGTGGTGACAAAGTAACACGTCCTGACACAGTGGTTGAGAACCACTGGACTAGATGATCATATTGGTCCCTCCTGGCTTTGGGGCCTGAGTCTGTAAATACCTGCTCACCAGTGGATCTGAGTTGGCTCATTCTTCTTACTGTAGTCTGGCATATGTTTCCATTACCATAGCATCTGAGCATGTCACAATCTTCAAGGTATTTATTCTGTCTACAGCTCAGTGAGGAAGGTGGAGCTATTATCCTCATCTTGCAGATGGAACTGAGGCACAGAGAAATTTAGGGTATGTTTACACTGCAGGAGGAGGTGTGATTTTTAGCTCACATGGATGCACTCATGCCATATTTAATCTAGCTAGCTCACTAAAAACAGAAATGAGGATGCAACAGCATAGACTTCAGTGTGGGCTGTAGGAACTCACCGGATGTTTCCCCATCACCTGTATGTACTTGCTTGTGCAGCTCTTATCCACAAAAAAACCAACACTTTGATATCTCCTAGAGATGAATTCCTGATTATTAATGAAAGTAGCTAGATGACAGGTGAATAGCTATATTTGTGCTCTAGTCATTTTGGAGTTTGGATATTATTGTTAATCCAAAGATCACATCTCTGAAATGGTAATACATAACAATTAACTGTATTAGAGAAGACTATTCCACTCCCACTTTGTAAGGCTTATACAAAACTTTAGAACAGGCGTGGCCAAACTGTGGCTTGGGAGCAGCATGTGGCTCTTGAATGAAGAAGTGTGGCTTGCAGAAGAACGTCAGCAAATCAATTTAGTAGGTAAAAGTAGATGGCTATGTACCTCAGTGCGGCTCCTGAAGGTTTAATAATCTACTTGTGTGGCTCTTGAGTTCCATAAGTTTGGCCACCCCTGCTTTAGAATTTACTGTGTCTTTTATGTTTACATATGTATTTTAATAGCACATCCCATTCCTTGCCATGTTTGTAATGTCATGTCAGAGATACCAACAGGGATTTACTGAAACAAAAACTACTTTAGAAGTACATTCATCTTTAACAAGGCTACTGTACCAAGCCAAGAAATTTCTTATTTGTTCCATTTCTCCAAGTCTTTTGTTACTTTATTCCACAATGAATGGAAGTTTGCCTTTAAAAAAGAGATTTGTTTCCCCAAAATATTTATTTCTAAATTTCCTCTATGCTTTATATAGCTGACAGTTTGTTTTGATCCTTTTGGAAATACTCATTTCTAGAGCCCTGCGCGGATACAAAAATGTGGAACCGCATCTGATCTGTGATAACTTTAATCTGATCCAAAATCCGCATGCCAGGATTTAGCTGCATCTGTAACTGCAGGTGCAACTGAGCTTGGGCTCACATACAACTATTCAGACTTTGATTGGTTCATTCCCTATATGGGTCTCACCCACTTTTCCTTTCTTGTTTGTGGTTCGCATGCTGTGCTATCAATCAGATTTCTTTGCCCACCTATGAAATCTCTGATTGATAGCAATGGCTTGCCAACTGGAAGCAAGAAAAGGAAGAAGCAGGCAGGAGAATGAGCCAATCAAAGGCCAGCAGTGAGTCTCCAAGTCCCACCTTGAGACTCTGATTGGCTGGCAGATCACAATCTAGGATTGGCCAGAGTGCTTCCTGCTTCCCCTGTGCAGCAGCTTCCGCAATGAACCCCACTGTGATAAGGTAACAATAAAAGCTGCATCCGTGACTGATCCACAGCAATGGATCTGCAGTTATCCGCACCTGCACCCGCACCTGCAGATGCGGATACCCATGGATTTGCAGGTCTCTACTCATTTCTAAATTTCATATTTATCATAGTTTATTTTTATGCCCTTTACTTGCCGTCCTCCAAAATTCAACTCTCATATAATTTTTTACAAGGTTTATGGCACCTATAAACCTAACAAGACATCTTCAGCAAACCAAGCTCTTCTGTATTCAACTCTAAAGAGTGTTTTGATGCCTGTTAGCTTATTCTCAACTTTATTGCAAATGGCTCCATTGCCAGAACAAGTATCAGGGATAACATACCATCCTGCCTTGTACCCCATACAGATTTAAAAGGAAGGGATCAAGGACCATTAGCCAATGCAGATACTCAGGGATGAGCACATACTGCCAATATTCTCCTATAAAACTGATATCCGAAACCAAACCTTACCAAAATCTATCTGCCGTGCCTCCACTCCAGCCTAGCTGGTCAAAAGGCTTCACATCATCCAAAGAACTCGATACATTTTAGTTCTCACCAGCAGCATCTGCACAGGGCAGTTTGATCACACCACTCTGGTGAGCTGTGCAATCCACAGTCCTGTAGTCTGCACTGCAGCACAGTGAAGACAAGTCTCAGTTATACTCTAGTGCCTTAACCACAGAACAACTTTTCTTTTCTTCTTGGCAGTACAGCAAAGAGATCAAGTGTTAATTTGGCTGGAGTTTGAATTACACTGTAGAAAGGAAAGATGGTCCCACAATAACAAGGCTGAAGGATATGGGATGGAGGTGCCCACTCTACACCAGATTTAGGGATAAATAGAGGACTTCAGTCTCTAAGACTGCACCTTTAAACAAGCAAATTCATTCAAAAAACCTGCCTCCCTAACCCCTTTGTGTCAAATGATTTGAAACCAAAAAACTTAAATCAGATTTTTTTTTTTTTTTAATGCCAGACAGATCTAGTTCACTGCATTTCTCTACACATTGTGAGCCAACTATTTTAAACATCTGGCATACCACATGATTCTCACTGGTGATAAAAGCAACAGAACCCATCTGAACTTTAATCAAAATAAATGGAAATGGGGTGTGTTTAAATGGTTTAAAAATACCTTAATATTTGTGAGAAAAAAGGCAGTTTAAAATGCTGATACACAGTGTACCTTTAGGACTAAGTTAAATATGATGAAAGCTCAAAGTAATGAATGGAAAAAAAATAAAAATTCAGGATAAAAATGTAGCAAAATCCAAACTATTGTTTTGCACCCACTTTAAATGTAGGCATTTTGGTTTTGAAAAGACTTTCAAGCGCCTTTTTAAAAAAGAAAATGTTAAGATACTGTCTTAATGGAGATGTCTATTTTGTTACAGATTTTTGTTCATATTTTGGAAGACAAATTGAATGACTAAAATATGGGCATCTAAAATTTATACTAATATAACATAACTTCTGTGCTATAAAGTCCAGTCTTTGGACCATTACCATGGAGAGGCTTGTGTGTCCCCATGACCGTCAGAATTACGTTGTCTGGAATCTTGCGCCCCTAGTAGAACCACCCTTGGACAACTGGTCTGAGGTGCGGTTCCAGATGAAGTGTGGTCTAGACTTTTTAAGACAGGTCATGCTATGCTTGATGCAGTAAGTAACAACAGATGGTACTACCTGCAACTATGGACCAGACTGAAGAGCTACACCTGCTTCCTTTGGAAAGTCTTCACTGGTGCACAATGTGGTCAAGTAGATATGCTTATCTCCCCAGTCGTGAAGGTGAATGGTAAAGAGTTGTGTGGACAGCCTAGAGCAGGGGTTCCCAAAGTAGGAGTCAGGACCCCTGAAGGCACTGCGAGGTTATTATGGTCAGGAGGAGGTGGAGTTCATGAGCTGTTGGCTGCCGTGCATACCATGGCTCTAGCTATCAGCCCCATGCATGGCTGACAGACAGAACCATTCAAAGCTAGGTGGCTGGAGAGCAGCAGCTGCTGGCCAGGTGCTCAGCTCTGTAGGCAGTGCCACCACCAGCAAAAGTGCAGGAGTAAGGGTGGCATGACATGGGGGGATGGGGTCATCATCCACATTATAATGCCAATGGATTCAGACAGGCCTGGATGAGAGACGGAGATTCTGTACAACTTTTCCTCACTTATATCCAACTGTGCTAGGCATTACATTACTTACCAACTCCCCCACCCCTCTCAAGTCCTGTGATGGTAGCTGAGAAGCAGAAGCAGCAGGGGCAGACACACTTGGAGCTGAAGCTGCAGACGTGCACAAAGGTGGCTCAGGGTACAGGGTTGCTTTTCACTGGATTGAAGCAGCAGTGGAAATTGGCAGCTCTCTGGTGACTGAGCAGTTACATTTAGGATCACACTGATCATCTCCATAGTATGAGAAAGGTGCTAGAGAAGGTGCCGTAAACATTGTCGGCTCCAACTTAACCCTGGTCAGCATATTCCAATGGGGATACTGCTGCAGCAGTTGAAAAATGAAATGGAAAGACAAAAGTTGACTCTGCTCACCATATATGCTTGGAATGTGTGCACATTAATGGACTGCATAACAGCAGACAGACGAGGGAGAAGAACATCTCTAGTTGGTAGAGAACTGGGCCAGATACAACATCTAGATAGCAGCCCCAAGGATAATTTGTTTAGCCAAAGGAGGACAACTCACTGAAAAGGATGCCAGCCAAAGAAGAGCAACATGAAACTAGAGGTGGGTTTACCATCAAAACAAAACAGATTGTCAGTAAGTTTTCCCATAGGATGTGAATGATAAGACTCATGTTAATGAGACACCCACTGTTTGGGAAAAGGTGCAGCTACCATCAGTGCCCAAATCTAAAATTTATACTAATAAACTAATATAGCATCCATGATAACCAACCCAGATATGAGAGTAGGTGACTGATGCCACTATAGGACCCTAAGCAAACCATCAGGGGGCTCATTCACTTGCTCATCCAACAATGTGATATATGACATGATGTGCCAACAATATCCTTCTGTTTTATACATTGGCCAAAAAGGATTGTCTCTGCACAAAAGAATAAATGGACACAAATCAGATATCAAGGATAGTAACATTAAAAAATTAATAGGGGAACACTTCAACCTCCCTGCACATTCTGTGAAAGACATGACAGTTACTGTGTTTCAATGGAAACACTTTAAAAGACTCCACCATGAAACTACAGAGTTAGAATTCATATGCAAACTTGACATCATTACATTAAGTCTGACTTGGGCTGGCTCACACATTACCAAAAATGATTTTTCCCTCTTTTAACCATCTCACCTTCTTATCTTTTGTTCCACACTGTTTGAATCAAAACAACTTGTTTGGTGTGCTGAAAAAGACTGAACTGATCTTATGGCTTACTTTTCCCTGTACTTATTCATTCACTGACATGCTATAGCTTCCATTTCACACCCCCGATTACACCCATGAAAGCTCTCGTGCTAAATAATTTTGTTAGACTTTAAAAAGTGCCCCAGGACTCCATGTTTGTTTTGCTAAACTAGACTAACATAGCTACTGCTCTGGAAATTGTCACTTATATAATATTTGTTAAAGTAACCGATGTCTAAACAGCTTCTTCCTTTCCTTATCTCATCAAGCAAAGGTCGTGTCAGTCATGCATCTGGAGGCAGAAAGGCATGTTTGCTCCCATCCATTATCTGGGATGTTGCACTGAGGGCTCATGGGGGTTGGGGGTGGGGGGAACCAACACAAAATTCCGACATGTAGTATGTTTTCACATAGATGTTGTTCTGAGCAACAGACTCACTACAGGGTACAATGCTTTAAGCTACTCTGACCATGCAAAATTCAATGGCAGTTTAGACTCATGTTTTGAACACAGAGCATAAAGTTGGACACTATGTTCTAATATTTGTGTTGTCACTGGCTCACAAAAGGTGCCAAATGGCCAACACTGATCATTGATGTTCTTTGACTAAACAGCTCCCAGTACGGCAGGGGCAGTAACACAGCAGGCTGTTCCATAATATCCCACCAACAGGTGTCACATCTGATGTATGGAGGCTGTGTCTAGATACTACTGATGACAGAATGGTGAGATTTTCGTAAGCCCTTGGCTTTCTCTGCTGAGAAGCCAAAAAAGGTAACAGTTTTCAAGAATATAGAGTGGATAGATTCAGGGTTCATAAAGTTATCAAAATCTGGTTTCATATAGTTATCTAAAAGCTTTCAAACAGTTATCATTTTTAGCCCTTTATCACTATAAGAATAGCGTCTAACCCATGAATGAGAAGTGAAAGGCTCTGTATCCTATTACCATTCCTCTAAGCCAGTGGTTTTCTAACTTTTTTTCTTGGGACCCAGTTGAAAATATCATTTATGACTGTGACCCAACAATTACATCTTTCAGTAATGCACTCCAGTCTTTTGGCAGCAGCAGCAGGGGATGCCATGTCCCAGTGCCTGAGGGTCTGTGACCCAGTATGGGGTCCTGACCCTAAGTTTGAAAAACACTGCTCTGAAAGACATCATTAGGGCTGCAGGTTTGTCACAAAGTAAAAAAGTTATAGATACAGTCATTTCTCTGCAAGTACAGGACTTTTGTCTCCTGGATTTTATTCTTAACTCCTTGAACAGTCCAGTAAGAATATTGTTAGAGATGTTGCTAAGGCTGCTAAGAATCTTAAAGTAGCAGAATGCTTTTACATTTCAGTCTGAATAGGCCACTGAAGAGAGGAATGGCAAATGCATATATTTGCCCAGAAGGATTGAAAAATGTGCCTAATCAAAGGCTACATTCAGATATAGAAATGAGTCCATTCCATAATCTTCAATAAAAATGTGTTATGGAAGCATGTAAATTACTGTACTTGCAAGTGGAAAGTTTCTGCAAGCACATAGTTTTGTGTAGAAACATGTAGAGAGGATGACACTTCTGCTGTCACCCATCAACTGAAATGAACCAAGCAACAGCCCTTTATATCAGCTTGCTGATCAGTAATGTTACTGGGTTTAAACTATTATTATTTTTTTAATTGTGGTTTGTACACTGAATTTAATGCTGGGAATAAATGCCAGATTCATTGTCCTTTACTTATGACTTTAATGATTCCATCTCCACAACATCTGAGCAACTCAACACACATTAATGATTTTATTCTCAGCATACTCCTGTGAGATGGTAAATTATTATCCCTTAATTCACTGATAAGCAGCTGAGGCAAAGGATTAAATGGTTTACCAAGGTCACGGAGGAAGTTCTGTGGTAGGACCAGGGACTGAATCCTTATCTCTCAACTCCGAGACTAGTGCCCTAAGTACAAACCCATCAGTTCTATCTAGACACCTAGAATCATAGGGTCCTTTATATAGTGGGGAGCCCAAAACTGGACACAGTATTCCAGATGTGGCCTCACCAGTGCAGAATAGAGGAGAATGATCACATCCCTCGATCTGCTGGCAACACTTCTGATGCAGCCTCGTATGCCATTGGCCTTTTTGGCAGCAAGTGCACACTGCTGACTCATATCCAGCTTTCCATCCACCATGACTCCCAGGTCCTTTTCTCCAGTGCTGCTACTTAGCTGATCACTCCCCAGCCTGTAGCAGTGCGTAGGGTTTTTTCATCCCAAGTGCCGGATTTTGCACTTGTCCTTGTTGAACCTCATGAGATTTCTATTGGCCCACTGCTCCAATTTGTCTAGGTCTCCCTGAATCCTGTCCCTGCCCTCCAGGGTGTCTACTGCCCCCCCCCCCAGTTTGGTATCATCTGCAAACTTACTAAGTGTGCAATCTATCCCATCATCCAGATCATTAATGAAGATGTTGAACAGAACCGGCCCCAGGACCGACCCCTGGGCACACCACTTGTTACTGGTTGCCAACTTGACATGGAGCCATTGATTCCTACACACTGAAACCGTTGATCCAGCCAGTTTTCTATCCACCTTATAGTCCACAAATCCAACCCATACTTCCTTAATTTGCCAATGAGAATGCTGTGGGAAACTATCAAAAGCCTTGCTAAAGTCAAGGTAAATCACATCAACGGTTCTTCCCGCATCCACAAATCCAGTCATCTCATCATAGAAGGTGATGAGGTTGGTCAGGCATGATTTACCCTTGGTGAATCCATGCTGACTGTTCCTGATCACTCTATTTTCCTCCAAGTGTTTCAGGATGGATTCTTTGAGAAGCTGCTCCATGATTTTTCCAGGGATTGAGGTGAGACTGACTGGTCTGTAACTCCCCGGATCCTCCTTTTTCCCTCTCTTGAAGATAGGCACTATATTTGCTTTTTTCGAGTCCTCTGGCACCTCCCCCATTCGCCATGAGTTTTCACAGATAATGGCCAACGGTACTGCTATCTCATCAGTCAGCTCCCTCAGCACCCTCGGATGCAGTTCATCCGGTCCCATAGACTTGTGCACATCTAGCTTCTTTAAGTAGTCCCTAACCTGACCTTCTGTCACCAAGGGCCTCTCTTCTTCTCTCCAATCTACTGTACCTCGTGTAGTGGGCTGGGAGCTGACCCTGCCTGTGAAAACTGAAGTAAAAAAAGCATTGAGCACTTCAGCTTTTTCCTTATCCTCTGTCACAAGGACACCTGCCCCATTCAGCAAGGGACCTACACCATCCCTGATCCTCTTCTTGTTATTGATATACTGGTAGAACCCCTTCCTGTTATCCTTTACATCCCTTGCTATCTGCAACTCCATTTGTCCTTTGGCCTTTCTGATTTTATCCCTGCGGTCCCGAACAATGTCTTTATATGCCTCCTTAGTCATCTGTCCTAGCTTCCGGTTCCTGTAAGCTTCCTTTTTATGCTTTAGCTCAGTGCAGACCTCTCTGTTAAGCCACTCTGGGTGCCTTCCACATTTGCTGTACTGTCTCTTTATCTTTACCTAGCTTTGTTGTTTAAAAACACAACATGGTCAGGGGGTGTGGAAGCTTCCCACTCACTTTACTAGTATGTCTCAACCTTTTTCAGGCAGCTCAAGCCACAGTGGCCCAATCCGTCTTTGGTTTTTTTGCTGAGACTACCACTAGGAATGTCAGCATCAACTCTTACGTGGACACTCTAGGAACCAGACTGGTCAGACCAGCAGGCCAAGGAGCAGTCATCACACACATTAACAAATAAACAAAAATACATTAAAAAAAAAATCTCACTAAGGGAGTGTCTGCCAGCTGAATATAGATGGAATTCAGTTCATTTGAGTCCTTCCAAAAGCTCCCCTATGCAAGAGCTGTAGGAGATGCATGGTACAGAAATGTCAGCTGGGGAGATGTAGTAATTTCCACTCCCTACGCACGCTCTGGGCCTTGTCTTGATTCACATCAAGGAAGAAGAAGGAGAACATCATTTTTCTGATAAGTTTGTCAAAAAAAGTGAGTTTCTTTTTAAAAAAACAAAATCTCCATTTAAAAGTCACACAGTCTGTCACTAATAAGTAAGAAATGCTTGAGTTCCTTTGGCCTACATCACAAGACATCAGCAGATACTTCAATTAGTATAACAAAGAGAAGGATCCAATGTTTTTCTGAAGACAAGGCATCTGAAAAATTAGTCTGGCATTTCATGATCTGTAATTGACTGCATGACAGGATTTTACTGAGCCAGTCAGAACATAAATGTGGTATCTATTGTAAATCCATGAACCTACTCCGCAAAAGCATAAAAGATCACTGTGGTAATCTTGTTCGTGATTAATTCTTATTTCTTTACTTAACAGAAGACTGGGATCTAGGTCTCCTTGGTTCTGTTCCCTATCTGCCAGAGACATAAGCTTGGACAAACAAGGAGACCTGTGGCACTTAAAGACTAATAAATTTATTTATTGCATGAGCTTTCATGGGAGAAAATCCCACTTCATCAGATGCTTTGATGCAGCATCTGACAAAGTGAAATTTTTCTCCCATGAAGGCTCCTTCGATAAACAAATTTGTTAGTCTTTAAGTGCCACAGGACTCCTTGTATGTTTTACTGAACTAGACTAACACGGCTGCCCTTTTTGAATCTTGGACAAGACATGCCTGTGCTCAGTTTAAAAATCTGCTTATTTACACACCTCACAGTATCGCTGCAAGATGTGATTAATCTTCATGAACCATTTTGAGGTCATCATATGTAAAATGTATAGAAGTGTGTAATATTATTTAGTTCATGTTTCCTGAGGTAATACAAGGGAATGTATTGAAATCAGCTATTGACATTTTCTATGTAGTGCTGCTTCCGGTTGATGGACTCTATTGTTGCAGACAATGGCTTGTTCTTGCTTCAAGTGGGAAGGCAGCAGCAAATCAAGTGAAATTTTAGCTTTTCTTTCTTCTCCATTCATTCTGCGGTTTACAAATGATCTGTCTTTATGTACAAATTTCTTATTTCTACAGCCCAGAAAACAATAGAAGTTTTGGCTTTCCTCAGGCTCTCAAACGCTACAGAGTTTTTTTTTTTTTTTTTTTAATGAAAAGCAGAGTACAGTGTAACATCTAATGAAATTTCTTCTACCAAAAAGTTACACTCCATAAGAGATACAGGGTAAATCCAATCTAGTTTCCCACTATGCAAAGGGCAAAACTCCACAGTTTACAAGAAAAACGCCACTGTCAATCTGGAAAGACAAAGTGGATGAGGTAGTATATTTTATTGTACCATCTCTGGTTGTTGGAAGAAACATGCTTTCAAGCTTCATAGAGCTAGCTGCTCTTCAAATTCTTAAATGGTGCCTGTCACTGCAGTATCTACCACCCTGTTTGCTTTCCAGATCACTTTGTAACTTCTTAAAAATAGGTAGCTGGCCAACACATAGTCCTCAGGCACAATCTCTAGGTTTAATATTAAATACTTTTGCTAGCAATTTTCTATCTGCATCTCATGAAAACTCATGCTGGAAGAAATCCATTAGTTTTTAAGGTGCCACAGGACTCTTGCTGTTTTGCTGTATACAGAAGAACACGGCCACTCCTCAGGATTTTAAATGTTTGTTTCTTGAAGTATTTTGGATATATGCCATCTGGTCCTGCAGATGTATTTCATTTAGCTTGAAGGATTCCATCTGTTCGATATCTGTTTTTTGTTTTTTAGTTTCATCTGTGAGAATGCTCATCTTCATTACTTTTAAGGGGAAATTTATATAAATACAGTGTATTCCCACCATCATCAATGATGAAGGGGAATACAAATCATTTAGTGTCTTTGCAAGCTCATATCTTTTAATCACCGGTTCCAATGCACACTCATCACCAGAGTGCCCCCTTTCATCTCAGCACAATGTTGTAGGAGTCTTCATTGCCAGCATCCCTTATCTGAATAATTCAGCTCTCTGGCTGAGAAGCATCTAGTTCAGATCCCTTTAAGGGTAACAAAAGCTCATACTAATGTTCTTCAACAAATCAACCCTTCCGTTGGGCTCTGTCATCAATCTCCTTTCTCAGTTACTCTCTCTCCAGCTCTAGTACTGGGTGCTGGATTCTCAGATCAACTTTCTGAGGTGTTCTCCTGCAGACCCTTGCTCAGCCCCCTTTCCAGAAGTCTCTCTATTTGTGGTTTCTCCCTTCATACTGAACTCTCCCCCTTTTATGAGGCCCACATGTTCATCAAGTTATCACCTGATGTCTTTCAGTATAGCTCCTCTGGATAAGAAGCAAGTAATTAGTGATAGCCCAGCTGCAACAAATGCAACTAATTGGCTATTAACCCTGTGATACACCAGGGCATTAGACAGACCAGTGAGAGGGAAGGCTGGACCGTGTCACTTCAGCCCTAACCTGCAATGCCTTGCATTTCTCTTACTCTTGTAGTCTCCAATCTGGACTGCTCACAACCAGCAGCCACCAGCATGCAGCCCACTCCCAGATGTTTCTGTAATTGCAGCCCACCAGTCACATTCTAGCTTTCACCAGCCTATTTTATACATATCTCCAGTCCCAGACTTTCCCACGAGAAATGTATGTCCTTCTTGACCAGCCCTCTCCCAGACAGTCCAGATACACTAAGTGTTGGAAGGCTGAGGCCTCCCAGGGCTAACACAGGTCAAAACCTGAGTCACCCTGCTGAACTGGGAATGTACAATACTGGCCACAAGGAAAAGGAAGGCCAGGGATTGACTCGAACATGCTGTGCACAAGGTAAAAATCACGTTCTAATTGGGCACAGATAGGCAGGGTCCTTACGATTTGACTCTCAGGCAGCCAATGGCTGGGTTGCTCAAACCAGTTCAGAGCTCAAATAAGGGGAAGCAAGACCCGATAAGCTAACACGTCAGCAAAAACAGCAAAACTGCAAGGCCAATAAAAGCTACGGGCCAGGGTACAGCAGATCAGAGCTAACAGCATAGTGTCTGCCAGGCCGAGGGACTGATCACCCCAAGGACTCCCCTACCACACTGGGCAACAATACAAGGGCAGAAGCACCTCAGCCGGACCAGTTGAGGAAAGAAAGAGATAAGTGCTGCATAAAATCAAAATTAAAATTAACTTTGGGCACAGTGTCTCCGAACAAACCAACAAAAGTAACTTCAGGAAAAGCCTCTCTGAACAAATAAACAAAAAAGTGAACTTGGGCACAGCGTCTCTGAGCTAATCATGTATTTGTACATATTGTATGCATGATTAATTGTACTTACTCGGGCTGGGATAAAGGGTATGCAGCAGGAGTTGGGGTAGGAGTTACTGTTGTAGCGTTGCTGTATGTACTGTTTGTGTGCTTGCTTATCTGTACTTGGAGACTCCTTAAAAGACTAAAGGACTTTGAGTGGTGCTAATAAAACTGAGCAGTATTAAACCTGGTTCTCTTTCTTCGGTCTGTGCCCTGGGGGTCTCCCCCTCCATGAATCCAATCGAACCAGGACCGATCGACCCAAGTGCTCAGGGGTCCTGTGGTGGGGGGAAACAGGTTTTTTTTATTCCTTTAAGGGAATGCTACACACTGTCTTATCACGAATGATGAAGTTACCCAGACACCAAATTTAAACATATTGTATTAGATGAAGCAGTAAAACAACTTTATTAACTATGAAGAGATAGATTTTAAGGACAAATAATGAAGTGTAAAAGTCAGAAACTGTTTCAAGAAAAATAAGGATAAAACACTATCTGGTGCCTAATTTAAATGATAAGAAACTGGGACAAAATTTCTTACCACTTGCTTCCAGGAAGATTACTGACCAACAAGTGTAACTGCTGTTTTCTTTTTCCCATAGGTGCATAAAATGTGAAAGAAGAGGGAGGGGGACATGACAGGGGGATTCTTTGGGGTGTTTGGCCTCTCCTTTTTATCATTTCAGTCCCCCTCTTGAAAAACATTTCTAGCTGAGAACCAGGAAACAAAAGAATCCAAATGGAAAGATGTTCCCTGATGGTCTTTTTCTGACCTATTTGGGCTTCCTTCATTTTCCCTTTCTGCTAGATGATTCTTTTTACTTCGTAAATGCAAATTAAGGCAAGCCCACCCACATTCCTTTGTTTAGGACAGAACTGTTTGCCAACAACTGCCTGGACAGGGAGGTGGGGTTTGGAACCTGTGCTAATAATATCATGCAGAGGAATCTGATTATTTCACAGATGATGTTGCCATACATTTTATAAGACTATTACTGAGCAGCAACTTAATGAGTTTTGAAATGATACCTCACAAGGCATATCTTGTACAAAGATTACAATAGCATATAGGGCATGAATACATGGATGCATTCCATCAAAACCCTTTCCAGCCTGTGATGGGGTTTCAACACACAACATCACTCATTTCATTTGCTTGTCTTGTGGAATTACACATCAACTTTGTTACTTCCTCCCACCTATCTGTGAATCAGCGGCAGTACTTATCTACCCACCTACCTCACAGAAGTGTTGCAAAGATGAGTCAGGTACTGTCCCTCAGCCTCACTGCAGTCTTCCCTGGATTCAGCTTCAGGCAGCTGCTCTTCATCCACTGGCTAATCTAAACCACGGGTCTCAAACTCAAATTACCATGAGGTCTGCAAGAGGACTAGTACAAGGCCACAGGAGCACTAGTACATTAGGCCCAAGGGCTACACCACTGAAACATTTTCATTCCACAATATTGAAAATATCAGTAATGATAGTGTCATTGCCAGCCACAGGAAATAGCTTTAGGGGCAGCATGTGGCCCAAGGGCCATGTGTTTAAGAACCTTGATCTAAATGATCCCTGAGTTAGCTGGGAAATGGTACTGTATGCATCAAATGTGAAGGTGATTTAGGACTGGGATGTTATCTGTATGTTGCTAGCATTTTCATCCACCCAGCTGCATAATCTTCCTTCCTGGCTTACAGTGGCTCTGTAGGACAGGGAGAGGGATATAAGCAGATTGAACTCCAGTGGTGAGAGTTCTGGAGCAGAGCAGCAGGTGTCCCTGTATACCTCTCTGCTGGGTATGAAGAAAATGACTGAAGCCATCTCACAGCGTGATCTTGCCGTGCCTCAGACAGGACAGTAGGATTCCACAGGCAAACATATCAAATGTTACCAGCCCTCTCTCTGCTCTGAATCCTGAACTGAAGCCTAATTGGAAGGACTCTGTGATAAGGAGGGGATGGATGTGACCTTTCTCAATTTGCTTGCTCAGTAAGAGGAGGTTCAATGTTGGGTGGCAGTTGGCAAGGTTTGCTGCATCAAGTGATAGTTTAAATACTGGCTGCATTATGGCATGCTTCGGAGGGGAGGGGAGATTTCCCTCCTCTAAGGAGGCACTGACTGCTTCCATGACCAGGGGTTCTAGAAGCTCTCAACTCTTTTATTAGCTATGAAAGGCAGGGATCAATGTAATAGATGATGACTTGGTTTTCTTGCTGAGTTCAAGGGCTGTCTGTTGTGCAAATCGGCTGAATTCAGAAAGGAAGATAGTGAGAATTATCAAACCCCATGAACACTGCATTAATCCTGGGGTCCTGAAAGGTTTATAAGTGATTTCCCCTTGGAAGTGGTGTGACTTCTTTACAGCAGAAAGTGCTGGCCTCTAGAGCTGAGCAGAGGCCTCCCTGGTTAGAGAAAGGTTTCACGTATGAGATGTTCATTGATCAGTGACAGGAACCATACAAGAACCTAAGCCAGACAGATAAATTACTTGTTTTTTTTAAAATGAACTAACCACCTTCAATGACTTAAGCAGGACTTGCTGGAGGCTCAGCACTTAAACAGGCCAGAAACCCAATTACGGATATTTCTGAAATCAGACCCCCCAAATTTAAAAGCTTACACCATGCAAATGAAATATATTTTCTGAGTATAAGACTCTCAAAGGAGAGCTAACATCATACAATATACAAGGTCTATTGACAAGGCATAATAGTAAAATTAACATAAGCCTGTAGCATTTGGCTCTTATTATATACCCCGAACAGCCACTGGGATCCACTGAATTCTCCAGTTTAATTTTCATTTGCTTGAATCATCATTTTTCAAGATAGCATTGGTTTCCTTAAAATCATAGCCTTAAAACTGTAGATTCTGCCAAATTAGCTGCAGGTACAAGAGAGAGAGAATAGCATGCAGCATTAAATCTGATGAGCTCAATAGCATTGATGATGATGACCCACATTTCTTTTATGTTGAGAACACAAGACAGCTTCCTTATGATGTCAGTGCTTTCCTTAAGTTTTCTGAACACTGGATTCTGTTGAAGTTGTGCACCAAATACACAAGAGCAAGAAAGCCTTACATTAACCAAGCTTTAAGTAGGGACAATAGAAAACTGGAATTTGTTTTTCAAGAACTGTTGGCTTTTCAAACTCTGTTTTATCAGATTTAGAACAAAAATCAGCTCTTTCCAAAGCTTCCCAAGAAATGGAAATTCTGGGGAAAAAAGTTTCAAAAGTTTGGCTTTTGAGGGTCTTTATTTTTACAAAAGTTACTGTATATTATTTCATGACGTATCAGTAGCAATAATAGAATAACAATCTATTATATAACAGGATGCCATAATTATAAAATATGAACTAGAATACTGTGACTACCAAATTATTATATTTTTTAAATCAGCAAGGGCACTTGGTACTTCAGATTTTTTTTTAATCAGTGTTATCTTTCAGTTCAAAGTTGTGTTTTAGTGAAACAGTGACACTGAAGAAAAGTTGGTGAGAACTCAGTGTACTAATTAGAAAAGCAGCTGTTTGTAATATTTTTCATGTTAGCATGCAGTCACTTTTCTAGAATAATTAAAAAAGAGCTCTAACAGTACACTGAGTTCTTACCTTCCTTTGTTGTTGAAAGAGTCAAGCTGTTTCATTACAACACAAAACAGAGACACTTTGGTTTAGAAAGCAGGAAAAGATGTTTCAGTAGTGTTAACTAGCAAGTGCTCTTAGCAATTTAAGAAATAAAACTAGAATAATGGCACTTACTTTAAATCTTCAAAACATGGCCAGTTCAATTACAAGTGTCAGAATAATGTGTGTAGTCAAAGAGCTGTGTTATAACGGATTTATTTTGTATGTTTTATCATGAGGCCTCAGATTAAATCCCCATCTCAAATTAGAAACTCCAGTTCTACTAAACCCTTAACATAATGAACTTTAAAAAGTAGAAGTTTAAGTGCTTTGCTGAAGAAGGATAAAACTACTGGTGTGTTTAAACAAAGCATTTAGTATATTTACTTTAAATCGATCTTAGAAGGATTATGTGTCTGCTTGTATTTTTCTGTAATCTATTATAGTTATGAAGTGCCAATTGCTATGGTTTTAAGAGTATGATTAATGTGGCTGGCTCCCATTATTGTGAGATGGCCTTACTGCATCAGAGAGAATTAAATGTCAGAAAACTATGCTTGTGCTACACAGTAAATTTCTCATATACAGGTAAACAATTCCATCTGAGTATAATAGAAGTTGCACCTCTGTGTCTAACTGCAGGCTTTGCCCCTAAAATTTGTTGCTAAAAATACCCTCCTTATTTATTACAGCCTCCCATGGCAATGTCCCTCTGTTTATGGGCCAACGTGTCTATCCTAAAAGCTTCTAGAGAGCTAAATCATTCCAAGCTCAAATCTGGTGAACAAAAGCCTCAGCCCACAGCCACTTACCTTTTCTTGGGAGAAAATAAATGTGGTATGTACATTTATGTTACAGTTAGGCAATTTTCTTATAAACTCTAAGAAGTACTGAAGGTTCCTGCTATATTTCAGTTAAATGTGGCTGTATTATTCACATGAAGTTTTGCACACAATTTGTCTTTTCAGTAGGCTGATATTTAGTGAAGTGGCTGGAGTGCCAAGAGCTGAAAGGTACCTCAAACAAATATGCATTAATTATACATTTTGGTTGCGAGTTTGTCAACTCTGATGGGTCCATTCTCTGCAACTGCATACTGTTAATAAACAGCTGCCAATCTACTGCACGCTGTATAGTGAAAATGCCTTTTAAGAATGACTATACCAAACACTATGAAACACATTCTGTACTACAAGTCCATAACAGGGAAAGGGAAAGAGTACTGCTTTTAACACACATTCACAGCATACACTGGAACGGCTTTGTCTGAAAAACTGAATTATATGTTGTGATTT
Source organism: Podocnemis expansa (assembly GCA_007922195.1). Taxonomy (NCBI): domain Eukaryota; kingdom Metazoa; phylum Chordata; order Testudines; family Podocnemididae; genus Podocnemis; species Podocnemis expansa. The sequence continues at coordinate 25,033,100 of ML681990.1, read as the reverse complement.
CAGACTACCAAACTAATACCAGAATCATACAGTGCCTATTAATGCGCCCTAAGAACACAAAGTCAGTACAGTATATCACAGCTTTTTCTTTAAATGGGGGTGAGGGAGAATCAAAAAAACCCCAAGAAAATGATCAATGCTCTGAAGTCTGTCATTAAAGCTGTCAAGGATAAAAAAAGCTTACTTCTGGATTTGAATTTTTTCCATATGTCTAGGAATTGCAGGGTTACCTATGTGAACAGTGGCTGGTTGATTTCCAGGCATTATACAGGCAGCATTTTCCAAAGTGCTCAGCAACTCTTTCAGCAGTACAGCCAGTGCAGAGCACTTTGGAAAATCCCATCCTTCATGATCTAATTTTGCAGAGTCACGTATTGTAATTCAAACAAATGAGCCACAACTAAAAATCCTGGATCAAAAGGACCACAGAGCTGGAGGTGAGAGCGGGGAGGAGAGAGACTTTAGAGTTGTATGCAGACATGTTTAAATATGTTTTTGTTTTGCTTTTATTAATCACAAATGCCTTTTTACACATAAATAGAATGGCAAATTAACATCACAAGGCATCATAGCTGGAATTATTACTGGATTAAAGTTTATTCCAGAATCTAAACAAAACAGGATGTGCCTGCCTGGCCTCTTTTCCACTGGGAAATGATTGGTTTTGGAACTGCTTGAGATGATGTGTTATTCTACTAGTTGGGACTGGTTCCCAATCCTCTTTTCCTTTCCCTCATCTGAGGCACTCTGGCTTGTTCAACAGCCAGTTGTAGTTCAGCAGAAGAGAGCAGACACAATCATTCTTGCATTGCAAGCAGTTTGCAACCTGTGATGGCCACAGTTTTAAATAACAGTTTATTTTTAGCAAATGGCTTTTGCTGTTACCATATACTTTAAAATATTTTGTTTTAATTATGTGTTTAATACAAAAATGTTTTTAATTTATATTTCTAAAATATACACCAAATGGTATGTATATTAACTTATTGTCTTACTAGAACCATGATTATCAACACACAGCAAAAAAAAGTTAGCCAAGTGACCTGTTATCATCAGAGCCTCTAGCTCATTTGCCTCCATAGCTAATAAATAAATCTACAGAAAAATTTCAAGAGCTCCAACTCTCATTTTCAAAAGCCACCTCAGGCTAGGGCTTTTAAAGGCAGCTGACTACCTTTAAAAACCTGACTCCTATGCACCGAGGAGCCTAAATCTCATTAACTTTAAACCAGACTTAATAGCCAGATCCCCAAAGATATTTAGGTGCCCAACTCCCACTGCAGTCAGTGGGAGGTGTAACCCTTACTTATGAAAATAGAACCTACAGACACCACACTGGTGCCTCCATGCTCTTTAGTAACTGAAGTAGCTGGAGACCAAGGCTATGAATCTGCACTCCTCCATCCATGTCTTTATATTCTATATTCCTAATCATATTGTGTCTTTAGGACACCAGTTTTATAGGACAGATTTTTGTATTTAATATTTTCACAGCAATTTCCACTTCATATATTTTTGCATAAGGAGGATTTTAGTTTGACACACCCAAAATCATTCTCACTGGTGATTTGCAATGTGAATTCAGGTCTTTATGTGCGACAGATGGAGTAAACATGTAAGCAAGGCTAACGGTAGCATGGAAAGTTTGCAAGCCAAGCAGCTAATACTAAAAGAGGAGGGGGGCTAAACTGCACAGAGGCTCCGATCCAACATCCATTATAGTCAAAAGACAGGCTTCTATGGGAAATGGACAAAGCCCAGACAATGAGAGGGACCAAGAGCCATGGGATGCACATCCAAGCACCCCTATGGTACAATCTATGTCATTTTTCTATTCACTTTTGCAGTGCAGTTGTGCAGTTTCATGCAAAACATGCCATGCAAGGTTCCCTTACGAATGCTCTGATTTCCTGTTGTTGTATCATGTTTCCTGCAGCATCATGTCTGTGCACAGATGTGAAGCATGTTACCAGGTATTTTACATGGCTCAGGGACAGGAGAGCAATCAGAGTTGTCTTTCGAAAGCATGCAGACAGTCAGCCGTTTCCTGATCAGCTTTGCAAGAACGTACACAGAGATCATAGCATTGTTTATAGCACCTCGGCTGGAGTGGGGGTGGCCACTTGCCCTTGCTGAACAAAAGAGGTCACCTGAGAGAAGCAAGAGGAACCAAGGGGATTTTGGAATAAAAGAAAGACATCTGGAACAGCTAGGGGCTTTTTGCCAGAGATGCTTCATCTTGAAACATCTACAGGAAGGACTGTGCCCTGCCTAGGGATAGGCAGAGACTAGCTGCTAACCCATCATTTAGCCAGATCTTGTGTTTAATCTTGGACAGTGATGACAGTATGTGTCTTGTATCTTTTCTTTGATTATGGTAGCTCCTGACTGCTTTATTAAAATGACTGTGCATTGATTTGCCACATACTCATGTAAAAGCATATTCTAATCAACAGAGTTGTGTGGAACTTTAGAGGGTGTGAATGAGCAGAGCTGTACAAGTGTCTATAAGTCTACAATAATTAGGGAAGAGCCCCAATTCTTGTAGGATGGTAGTTCCTGGTGTGGTATCTGAGGGTGCTTGTTGAGGGACTGTCCCCTAAGTGGCTGGAAGGTACACGCTCACTGCCTCGAACTGATTACACACAGGAGGTCAGTGTGGACTGATTCAGGAATGAATGGTCACCTGGCATAGTGTGGTGAATCCGGGTTCAGGAATGGAGACTGGCGGATCACAGTGACACACCAGACCAGATCTTGGGAGGGGAACATCACATCATGGTCAAAGATCTATCTAAATCATGAATGCCTTGAAGGTTCCCATCCATGTATTTGCCTCATGCTATCCTCAGACAGGCCTGTCAGAGAGAAATGTCCTGGATTTCACTGCAAGCAAAGGTGGAATTGACCCCTCTGGAGATAATCATGCTGGTGTCAAAGCACTTCTAAAATGCCACTTAGGCCCTATTTTTAGGCCTTAGTGGTGCATGTGGCTTTGGCTAGTCTCTGGGCACACGGGTCAATTTCACATAGTCAGCAATACTTTCGTATCAGATTACTACTGATCCTGACATCAGTTACCATTTCTTAGAGAAGTGGCTGAGCCAGGTAACTGTGGCCCTGAGAACTGAATTCTCCATAATAATGCATCAGCTATGTTGTAGGTATCTGTCATGGCAAACTGAGTGACACTAGCACCTTATACAGGCTTTTCAGGGTAGCACTACACAAGTGCTCTTCACTAAGATTCATTATTTGCAGTGGGAAGAGGCACTGTACAATCCTTGAAAATGTCCATACATGCAGATGTGCTCAGAACACTGATGGCAACCAGGCCTCTTGATAATTTAGTCTAAACCACAGAAAAATGACACAGCTGGGTTCTCATACCTCAATACTCAAACACTCTTGTTGCAACACTAGTTACCTTTCCGCAGTTGGCTTTCCTGGGCAGCCTGTTGCTTCCTGATCTAATAATGCTGATGCCACATTCCAAAACACAGTTTAATAATAATTTTATACGAGGAACTTCAAAGTAATTTTCTCTTGGTGCATGATTCTGTAATATGGCATGAGACTGGATAGGTGTTTGGTATTTTGAATTAACTGTAAGCTCCCTCACACATAATATATGTCTGAAAAGCCTAGTGGGGCTCTGCTTCCCCTATCCTCTCTCTAGACTGCAAGATCATCGCCACAGGGATTGTCCTTCTTGAGTGCCTGGCATGTGACTAGCAAGTAGTAGACACAACTATATATTGATAATTAACTATTATTGTTTCCAGGGCTCAGTCTGCACACAGAAACACTCTTAGTTCACATGTGGCACCAATCTCGTGAGTTGCTGTGTGGTCTCAACTCCTACGGACTTTAACAGAAGACAATGGCGTTTGTTATCATATATCCTCTTCCAGGATTTCATAGGGTAAAGGGTCCAAGCCTGAGTCACTCCATGACTCAGGGACACTATCACTTTGCAGTGTAGATGCAGCCCTCCTGGACTTGTGCTTTAAGAGTCCACCAAAAGCATCTCACAATCCCACGAGTCAGCTTTCTTTGTCCTCTGCAAGATTGGTGATCAGTTAAGAACTCCCACATTCCAACACAAAGAAACAGTTAGAGCAGCCCTGTTTTGGGAAGACTCTAGGAAGCTTTGGCTATAGGCAGCTGGACTTGGGCGCGCATAATGCAGTGTAGACATTGGAACCTCAGGATTCAACAGTTCCTAAACCTGGGTTACATGAGTGTAGTTGCTCAAGCCCTAGGTTAACAAACCCAGGGACTTCTAACTCAATTTCTACTAATCTTGGACTTACACTGAGGACTCCTCTCTGTAAGCATGTGGAGACCCACTGATTTCAAAGGGACTGCATGGGGATGGGCATAATGGTGCACCCCTGGGGCAAAGACTGAAGGATCAGGGACAAAATGAGTGCAACTCATTTTACACAGCCTCTTGGCTATCTAAATAACTGTTTGTTGGTTTTAACAACCTCGTTCACAGTAAGACACACACCCACTCACATTCACACACTTTTCCTTGTTCTGCAATTCATGTTCTTCAGCACCTTTGCATTTTGATAGCTTTATATTCTGCATACATTGTTACAGGATGTTATCATTTTGCAATGAATGACAACATTTCAGGCATTAAACTCTACTGTCATCTTTTGGTTGACAGCTACGTTTCACAAGCAGCTGCAGCAGCACAACAAAATACAATACCCGTCCTGAAAGATGGTCACTTCTGTTTTGCTTCTTCTGCTCCTATTTACTGCAATTCAGAAGTGCTGGCATTTGTTTGCTATGTGAAGATATGGGAAGAAAGACTCTCCAAGGTCTATGCATCACTTCAAGCCCTCCAAATAGGACTTAAATTCTGCTTATGTTATGCATAGTTCATGACTTTGAGCAAAGAAACTAACATTTCTACAAAAAGAAATGCATATTGCTCCTCAAGTGCTTTATTTCATAAAGCATGCTGATGGGAGAACCTGTCTGATCAGCACATTGCACAGTCCAAAATGCGGCTGTGCCCTTCTGACTTATAATGCAACACACAGTTTTGCAGAAAAACTCTCTACTCCACTCTTCAACTGCCAGAAGTGTATAGAACCCACTTATACCTATAAAGCAGGGGTCTCAAACACCTGGCCCTTGAAGTTATTTGCTGCAGCCCACAAGGACACTACCATTACTGATATTTGCAATATCTTTGTATGAGAAGGTTCAGTGGTCCAGCCCTTGGGCTAATGTACTAGTCCTCATGTGCCCCTGTGCTAGTCCTTATGCGACCCTTGTGGTGATTTGAGTTTGAGACCCCTGCTAGACATTTGCAAGACAGATGGCTTGTCTACACTGGTGGTGGCTTGTAATTTGATCTTAGCTTGTCAAATTATAGAGGGCAAAGGTAAGAGATCACAGCAAATTGCTTGCTCAGGGTCTTGAGTCCCCACTGCTCACATTTCTTCCTGAAATGCATTGCTCTGTGAGTAGTAAGCACAAGGGTTTGGGGGAGGCAGTCATCCTTTGCTCACCCCTCACCCCTCTTCTCTAAAGGAAAAAAAAGGCAGGAAAATCCATCATTGCTGTTTCTCTGTTGCAGGCACAACAGAGAGGCGCAATGCTCCATGCAGGGAGAGGAATTAAGTGAAAACTTTCCAGGGCTGCAGGCAGAGGAGGAGCTATGTTGCTATGGTGCAACACACATTGGAAAAACAAGAAAAGGTGCTCTCTGGCTACATGGACCTAAATCCAAATTGTAGATTTTGACCACAGTGCCACTTGCAGGGGCGGTGTGAAGGGGTGAAATTACTGCTCCCTTGTTTTTAAATGTAGTACTCTGACAGTGGAGACAGGCTGCAGAAAGTCAATGTAAGCAGCCTTATGTTGAACTTCACTGTCAGTGTAGATCAGGGCAAAGACACATTAATATGTTCCAGCACATTTTGTCTAAATGAGACAGATTTACAGCATTTCAAATGGCCACATAATTAGTCCACTGTGAAATCTAGACACTAGGGCGGGGAACTCAAATCCAGGCATTTTAACTTTAGTTGCATAGTTTGGCTTTTAGAAGGGAATTCCCAATATTCATTATACTACATAATAGTCCACCAATAAAATTAAAATAAATAAATGAATAAATCTTCCCAAACATAGGGAGTTGCCCAGACCAAGAAGCAGCTTGCAGATCTTGCTACAGATAGTATAGCTGCAAAACATAAATGACGCTCTAAGGAAATCAGATTTTGGGACCACCAAACTGCTTGTCATAAAGAGTTTTTTCTTTTGACTGAATCACAGTGTAAAGCAGCACATACAGAAATTAAGAGGTTCCAGCCCATTCTGAGTAGCAAGATAAACACATCATCTGCAACTGTCATATTGACTTATCTTTCTTACATATGCCCATTCATTTTCAGATGATCTCTCAGGTAAGTAGAGTCACTGGATAGTAAAAATTTGATCCATGCAAAACAGAAAAAGGGGAATAGCCAAAGAAACAAGTTACACTATCGCAGAATGCTAAAAAAATCATTTGGAACTAACAACATTCAATAACACCTGCATTCTTTGATAACAGATACTATATAAAGGCAAAATGTACCCTGCAGGAGGACAGCACAAGGTCTAGGCACTACATAAGCCCTCAAACAGTATTTAAGAGAGCTGATACTTTACACCTATCAAATTTAAAATGAAATTAATTTAAGATACAGGACAGCACATGATTCCAAGCAGTGGTAGGAGAGATAACACCAAACTAATGACAGTGGATTTCAAGAAGGCAGACTTTAGCACACTCAGGGAGTTGGTAGGTAGGATCCCATGGGAAGTGTGTCTAAAAGGGAAAACAACTGAAGACAGTTAGCTGTTTTTCAAAGAGGCAGTACTGAGGGCATAACAACAAACTATTCCAATGCAGAGGAAGGATATGAAGTATGGCAAGAGACCACCCTGGCTTAACCAGGAACTTTTCAATCATCTAAAAATATTGGGTATGTCTACACTCTGGGCTTAAGTCGACTTAAGCAAAGCCCTGGCCACATCCGGAGTTCATTAAGTCACTTGATAACTCCTGCCATTAAAGTAGATTTTAAGGGTTAAGTCAACTTTATTAAATCGACTTAACACAATGTGGCCATTAAAGTTGACTTAGTGCAGTGGCACCATTTAACTCAACTTTAGCCAAGGGACCCATTTAAAGTCAACTTTATTAAGTCGACTTTAAATGGGTCCCTCGCTTAAATTTACTTTAAAAAGTTGACTTAATACAATGTGGCCTCACTAAGTCAATTTAATAAGGTCTACTGAAAGTCGACTTAACTGAGCCTTGTAGCGTAGACATAGACAGAGAGTCCCCCAAAAGTGGAAACTAGGACAAATCAGAAAGGATGATTATAGACAAATAACCCAATTATGCAGGGGATAAAATCAGAAGGGCTGAGGCTTAAACCAGCTAAAGGCATAAAGGGTAACAAAAACATTTTTTAAAAGTATATTAGAAACAAGAAGACGACCAACGGCACCGTAGGACCATTATTCAACAAAGAAGGAAAAACAATAACAGAAAATGCAGAAATGGCAAAGGAACTTAAAGATTTCTTCATTTGGGTGTTCATGAAGAAGGTTGGTGGTGATGGGTGCAAGACATAGGGGAATATAGTAAAAATGGGATAGGATCAGAAGCTAAAATAAGGAAAGAATAAGTTAAAAATTACCTAGACAAATTAAATGTCTTCAAGTCACCAGGGCCTGATGAAATGCATCCTGGAATACTCAAGGAGTTGACTCAGGAGATATCTGAGTCATTGGTTATTATCTTTGAAAAATCATGGAAGATTGGAAAGGTCCCAGAGGATTGGAAAAGAGCTAATATTGTGCCCATGTCTATAAAAAAGGACATAAGGACAGCCAAGGGAATTATAGACCAGTCTGTTTAACCTCTGCACCAGAAAAAATAATGGAGCAAATAATGAAGGAATCAATTAGCAAACATCTAGAAGAGAATAAGGTGTTAAGTGATAGTCAGCATGGATTTATTAAGAACAAATCATGTCAGAATGACCTAATAGCTTTCCATGATGGGTTCACAAGTCTTGTGGATAGAGGTGAAGCAGCAGATGTGGTATAGCCAGACTTTAGTAAGGCTTTTGACACAGTCTCACCTCACCTTCTCATTATCAAACTGGGAAAGTGCAGCCTGGATGGAGCTACTGTAAAATGGGTAAAAAACTGGTTGATTAACCAACCCCAGAGAGTAGTTATCAATGGTTCAGGGTCCTGCTGGAAGGGCATAACAAGCGGGGTGCCAAAGAGATCAGTTCTGCTCAACATTTTGTCAATGATTTAGATGATGGCATAGAGCAGGGGTTCCCAACCTTTTGAAGGCTGGGGACCCTGTTTCTACCCCCAAAAAACTTTGTGGCCCTCCCTTGCTGTCTGTTATGTTGTCGTCATACAGTAGTGGTGATGCCATGGGCAGAATACGGCCCACGGTGGCCGGAATCCCACCCCACTGCAGAGCCATGGCAGGGGTGCACTGGAGGAATCCGCCCCTGACATGGAGTGGCAGCGCCGCAGTGGGAGGGTCGCTAGTGGGGTGTAGCGGCAGAGTCTGGCCTGAGTCACCACAACTCCCTCCCTAACCCCACATCCTCCCACAGGTTACTCTGCTGCCCCTGGCCAGCCTCTCCCCCCCTTTCCCCAGCTGCCTGCTCCAAGCCCAACTCTCCCCACCCAGTGCCCCTTACCTGGCTGCTGGAGTCAGGAACCGCCATGTGGCAGGCTGCTACTTCCACCCTGAGCATGATCTGAACATGCTCAGGGAGGCAGAGGAGTTTTAAAAACTTCCAGCCTGGGGCAGAGCAGCTCCCTGACATTGTCTGGCATTTGGCTCCTGGCTCCCACCATGGTGCCGCTGGCGTCATCCTGCCCCAGCTCCCAGCCCATCCATGGTCCTCTTCAAGTAGCTCTGTGGCCCCCAGTGGTCCATGGCCCCCAGATTGAGAACCACTGGCATAAAGAGTACACTTATGAAGTATGCCAATGATACCAAGCTGGGAGAGGTTGCAAGTGCTTTGGAGGATAGGATCACAATTCAGAATAATTTGGACAAAGTGGTGAAATGGGATGAGGTAACCAGAATGAAATTCAATAAAGACAAGTAAGAAGTATTCCACTTAGGAAAGAACAATCCATTGCATGTATACAAAATGTGCAATGACTGCCTAGGAACGAATACTGCAGAAAGGGATCTGGTGGTCATAGTGGACCACAAGCTAAATATGAGTCAACAGAGTAACACTGTGGCAAAAAAGGAAACACCATTCTGGGATATATTAACAGGATTATTGTAAAAAAGACACAAGAAGTAATACTTCCACTCTACTCTGCCCTTCTTAGGCCTCAACTGGAGTATTTTGTCCAGTTCTGGGTGCCTCATTTCAGAAAAGATGTGGACAAATTGAGGAAAATCCAGAGAAGAACAACATGAAAGGGTAGAGGTTTAGAACACTTGACTTACGAGGGAAGATTGAAAGAGCTGGGTTTGTTTAGTTTGGAAAAGACTGAGAGGGACATGATAACAGTTTCAAGTACCTAAGAAGTTGTCATGAGGAGGAAGAAGAAAAATTGTTTTAACTTCATTATTTAACTAACTAACTTCTAATTTATAGTATCTTTAGAGCAATTTGGTGCTTTAAATTACAAAAGTAGTAAAAGCTTTATCAGCACATTCTATTTATCACCTTCAACCATTTGTGACATTAGAACTGCTGCTTTCATACCTATTGCTGGCTTGCCTCAGCCAACCAAGTATAAAAAATACAAAACAAAGAAACCGTTTCTAAAAAAATGAGCAATTAACAACTCCAATCAAGATTAGAATCAACCAAACATCCAAGTTCCAAAGAAAGAAGAGGCAGTTACTTACCAGTAATGGCTATTCTTCAAGATGTGCTGCTCACTTCCATTCCACTTTTGGTGTGCACACCCCTCTGTGCACAGTCACCGGAAGCTTTCTGCCCTTAGCTATCCCCGTAGGGTCAGCCGCGGTTCCCCCTGGAGTGGTGCCCATATGTCACAGTACAATAGCCACTACTGATCCGACTCACCTACAGTCCCTTCTTTCTGCTAACTTCAAAAGCGGGGATGGAGGGCGGGTATGCAATGGAAGTGAGCAGCGCATCTCGAAGAACAGCCATTACTGGTAAGTAACTGCCTGTTTCGTCTTTGAGCAGCTGCTCACATACATTCCACTTTTGGTGGATTACAAGTCTTACCTTGAATGGTGAGTGGAGTTATGGGATGCCTGTGCTGAGCACTGCTCTGCCTAAGGCAGCATCTTCTTGGGGTTACTGCACGATAACATAATGGGACAGGAAGGTGTGGACTGACGACTAGGTAGCTGCTCAACAAATCTCCTGGTTTGGGACTTGGGCAAGGAAGGCTGCTGAAGAGACCTGATCTCTGGTCCAGTGTGCTTTTACTGGCCTGGGCAGAGGTAGCCTGGGCTATGGCTACACTACAAAAGCTAAGGCAACTTTATTAAGTTGCCTTAATAAAGTGTACTTAAAGTTGACTTTATTAAGTCAATGTAGTGAATCCACACTTCTCTTAAGTCAACTTAACAGAGTTGGTTATGTCAACTTAAGAAAGTGTCCTAATTAAAAAATGTGTTTGCCTATGTCGACTTTACTAAGCCTTATTCCATAGGGCTTCTTAATTCAACTTATATGGCCACATTGCATTAAGTTGACTTAATAAAGTTAACTTAATGCCTAAGTCAGCTTAAAGAGTGAGAATTAAGTCAATTTAAGAAAGCCCTTAAGTCAACTTAATAGCTGCCAAATGTGGCCAGGGCTCTGCTTAACTCAACTTAAGCCTCCTTAAATTGACTTAAGCCCATAGTGCAGACATACTCTGGGATTCTTTATAGCAAGTCTTGATACAAGAGGTAATCCAAGCGGAGATCCTCTGAGACAACACCAGTTGCCCCTTAATATGATCTGCCAATGCAACAGATAGTTGTGTTGATTTTTGGAATGACCTTGTCCTTTCAAAGTAGAAAGCGAGGGTCCTTCTCACATTCAAGATGTGCCATTTCTGTTGATCCTGTGTTCCATGGGGCTTTGGAAAGAAGACAGGCAGGAAAATGTCCTGATTGATGTGAAATGGGGAAACTACATTGGGAAGAAATGCTTGGTGTGGTCTTAGTTACACCTTATTGTTGTAGAAAACCATGTATAGCGGCAATAGAGTGTCACCCTCGAGTCCTTAAGGCCATTCAGTTTAACATTAGTCTGGTCTGAGAAAAGTAAGGGATTGGCAAATGGGAGGTCTTGTACTGACTGCTGTACCAGCGGCGTAAGGCCCAAAACCTGAAGCAAGACAGCTCTTCTCATGGTTGCCAATGAGGCGATGGCTCTTCCTGCTGAATCTGCAGCAACCCATGCAGCTTGCAGAGCTGTTCTTGCCACTAAGAGGCCCGCATCCAGAAGGGTGTTAAAATCAAACCACTGGTCTGCTGGAAGGGATTCCCCAAAACACTTTATGGAGCACCAGAACTTAAAATTATATCTGCTTAGCACAGCTTGGTGTTTGGTGAGTCAGAATTGCATTGTTGCAGTAGAATAAATTTTTCTGCCCAAAAGCTCTAGCATCTTAGCATTCTTATTCTTTGGAGTGGGGGTGGATTGTCTCTGGTGCTCCTTCTGATTCACAGCATCACCAGCTAAAGAGGATGGAGCCTGGTGAGTGTATAGATATTGGGAATTTTTTGCCAGAACAAACTACTTCTTTTCTGCCACCTTCAAGGTCAGAGGAATTAAGAAAGGTGTCTGCCACAAAGCTTTAACAATTTTCAGAACACCTGCGTGTACTGGAAGTGCCAGTCTTGACAGGGCTGCGGCCATAAGAATGTTAAAAAGAGAGTCCGAATTTCCTGACACCTCCTTGGCTAGGCCCAGATTGGAAGCCATACACCTTAGGAGAGATGTCCCTTAAAGTCATCCAGGAGAGATAGCAAGCCCTGGACTACCGCCTCATCAGGAGAGGAAGATGAGTATTGCTGGGTGGGGACTGACAGGCCTGTTGAGGGGCCCTCCGCAGGATCTGAGGCTTCCTCTGAGTCTGAGCAGCAGGTTGAGGCTGTTCTGCAATCTGCCTGGGAAGCTAACGCTTGTGATGGGAGGGGAATTCCAGATGGGTAGACCCATGGGCCCCAATATGGACAGTTTGAGGGCCAACCCTGAGGGGGCTGGGAGCCTGGAATAATAAGTGTGACTGCTCCTGCAGACCTCCGGTCTTTCCTGTGGGAGCATCTTGGCCTGATCGATGAAGATACCAAAGAGGGAAGGGACCTCTGACTCCCCTCTCTGTTCCTAGACTTTTTAGGTAGGTGCCCCCTAGAGCAGCTAAAGGACAAGTTCTGGCACCTATGGTGCCATCGCAGTGCCAAGGAGGATCTTGAGGACAAGCTGGTATGCCTGCTCTTTCTCTTCAGCACTGATGATTTTTGCTTTCTGTTGCCCGAAAGACATTTTTCTGAAGGGCTTCTAGAAGTGGCAGAGGACCTTCTAGAGCAGGGGTCTCAAACTCGAATTATCGCAAGGGCTGCATAAGGACAAGTAGAGGGCCACATGAGGATTAGTATGGTAGCCCAAGGGCCGCACCACTGAAACCTTTCCATACAGTGATATTGCAAATACTGGTAATTATCGTGTCACTGAGGGCCACAGGAAATAGCTTTAGGGGCCGCATGCAGCCCACAGGCTGCGTGTTTGAGACCCCTGTTCTAGAGACTAGAGAACACTGACTGTGTGGCAGTGACTCGCTTGATGCTGGCGACCTTGAGCGAGAGCTTGGACATTAAATAGGTACTGGGGTAGAATGGTGAAGGACTGGGATTGGGGGCTCCATAATCAGAGCTTGGAGCTGGTGCCTCAGTGCTCACAATCCCCATTCTGGAGAGCCTAAGTGAGGTTTTCCTCCTTGTATGTGCTGGGGCTTTGAATCCTGGATTGCAGGGAGTGGAGATGTAGACAAGGCAAACAAAGCTGTTGCCACATTGTAAGCCTCTGGCATTGACTGTGCAGATAAGTAGTTCACCCGGACACCTCTTGATGTCGACAGCTCTTTTTGAGACGAGCTTGGGTTTTCACAAGTGAGGTGCTGTGTGGCTGGTGCAGCCAGAGTGGCGGGTACTGACTGGCAGCTTCAGTCGTTGTGTGGTTTCTTCTGAGGGGATCTACAGTGCAGCAGTGTCGAATGCGCACTCAGCATAGATGTACTCGGAGCGGAGGCAGAATGTGGAGGATCTGATGCCAGCCTCAGAGCCACTTCTATCAGAAAAGCCATTAATATAATGTCCTGGTCCTGATTTGTTCTCAGCTTGAAAGACTGGCAGATTTTACATTTATCAGCATTTATTTCTTACTATTCTGTGAGTTCCCCTATCTTCAAATCGTCTGACAAAGTGGGATCTTCTCCCATGAAAGCTCATGGAAAAAATAAATTTGTCAGTCTTTAAGTGCCACAGGTCTCCTTGTTTGTTTGTTTTACAGTTATTGGGATGATAAGCTTCCCCCAGGCAATTTATGCACTTGCCATGGGGTCGTTAAGTAGGAAGGCCTTCCCACAAGCCGAGCAGGGCTTTAACCCTGGCAAATGTGGCATGATGGTCTTTGCCGGAAACAAGGACCTTTAATGGGTCCACTAACTAACTACTTACTAACCTATTATCAGTTAACTATTATAAACAGACAATACAGGCAGTGAAGGGCTGTTGCAAGAGGAAGCTGTTCCAGTGATCGTCACTGAGTGCAGAAAGAAGGAACTGGAGGTTAGTCAAGTCAGCAGCAGTTATTATACTGTGGGATATAAGCACCACAGCCGACTCTATGTGGATAGCTAGGGGCAAAAAGCTTCCAGTGACCATGCACAGGGGGGAGTGCACACCAAAAGTGAAATGTATGTGAGCAGATGCTTGAAGAAGCATGAAAGTTTCCTGACTAGCTAGAGTCAGAAATATACTCAGGAGAATTTCATAGTAGATCTATATGGCAACAGGGTAATTATCTTATATTTGTTTGCTACTTATCAGCTCAAATAAAAGTAAGGACTTGCTTGTGTTTTCTCATCCACAAAACTTTGACTCTTCTTTTATCTGATTTCTGAACATTTTCTTGTCTTATTTTTCCTGTTTCACTGAAAAGCTTCCTGTTTCTCCAATATATGTAAGCCTATTTTACAACAGATCTGTAAAAAGACACATTTAGGAATACCACGTAGGTAGCACCAGGAAGACTCAGAAACATATTAGTGAGGAAGGCAAAGATTAAACTAGCATTAGCCCTTTACTTGGACCTGCAGATGGAATCTTGGGGCCCTCAGCCACAGTTCTTTGGCTTAGAACCAGATTATAAAACCAGCCACAGAAAAGTTATTGAACTACAGCCTGTAATTCTAACTTGCATAATGTCAATAGTAGATGGGTTCAGAACTCCTGAGTTAAAAAGTAATGCAAGGAAGAAAAAAAAAACAAACCCAACAAAAACTAATCTCTTAAAGAGTTGTGACCACCTCCTCCCATAAAGGTTTATTATTTCTAGAATGGATGCTCTTTCCATTCATTTTCCTCCAAAGTTACCTGTCACCCTGCCCTCTTAGCTACTCTAAGACATTTTTTGTGACTAGAAGGTCAGATGGCATTGCATTGTAGCTGTTCTTTAGCTCTCTTTCTGGAGGTTCATTTCAGATAGATTTGACAGAATTTTTTTTTCCAGTTGTCAATGTTTTGAGTCTTTTTCTATTTTTATTGATTTAAAATTTGTATTGATTTAAATTTTCACAGCCGTTGAAAGTTACCAGTGTTGTCTGACAACGGGGAGAGGGAAGGATGGTTAGTAATTGTTGAATGACAGTAAACATTGAAATTTTTGAAGAGCTTTAATCATTAATACAAAACTCAAATTGTCAGTAATACATCAAAATATACAAATGTTCTCAAGCACATCTTACTTCGCTTATTTTACATTTCTATTATCAGTGGAATTATTTGTTTCATCGATGTGTGTGTATTTGATTAAATAGAGGTTTACCAACAAAAATCTAATCTTGCCAAGCCTTAAGGGAGCAAATAATTAGCCATCATAGACAACAGTCTACTGATCTCTTCAGAGGTCCCAACAAGACAGAACAGATGTGATAAAGCATGAGTCCAGAGGGACAAAACAACAGTATAGGTCTGATGCAAAATAAAATACCTGTGCAAGTCATGAGATAAGGTCCAAAGGGCTTAATCTATGTGATTTTCAAAATGTCTCTGGAAGGCAAAAAAGCAGTGCATTGTGCAGGAGAGAAGCAGTGAAGAAAACTCTGTAGTAGAGAAAACGTTCTCCCTCATTCTGTCAGGTGAGAAAATCTGTCATAATTTACCACCGATCCACACATGTATAGGCAGGATGGGGAGAGGAGTAATGTGGAAGGCCAGAAGTGTGGTCAGTGATCTGTAAACTGCTGTGTTGCACTGGACCTAAAATCCCATATATAGAGAGAACATCCAGTGTTCCTCCTCATCGCTTACATTATGGTCTGCAGCACGACCTCGTGAGTGGTCTGACAAGTTGATTTTAACAATTCCAAAAGTCCTGTGTCCTCTTTCAGACCCTTTTATACTGATTTTATACCATTCTTACGAGCTACCCCCAGAGGACTTTCTTGTTCTACTTGCTCCTATGGAGCTGATTTTTGACTTGATGGCTGGAAGTATTGAGGAAGCACTTTTATGGTGCAATGCTCAAGAAATGAAAAAGAGCTTTTTTTTTTTTAACATGATATCAGGACATGGTGGGATTTCAAGAATCAGGTGAGGTCACATTAAAGGACCTCTATTCTGATCTCAGACAACTGGAGGTTTCTATATAGGCACTAGCAGAAATACCTGGCATTGCCCAGGGAAAATATAGTAAAAGGTGTGATGAATGAACTATGTCAATTATATTAACATAGCTTATTTTAGTGGAAGAACTCTTCTCTTATATATTACTTTAAGAAATGAACCCCAAAACTGTAACAAAGTGCACATCTATTCACTTGCACAAATTGAACAGTCCCAAGTATGTTTCACGTGGAAATGGAGTTCCTTATTTTTGGGGATATCTATTTTAACTATGTTCATTCAATTATTACTGTTAAAGGAACAATATTTTTCACAGGACTTATGTCTGCAGCCTATACTGTTGGTAAGATTTTTTTGTGTGTTATTGACTATCATTACCCAAACCAATTTTTTGAAATACTGATTAGAATACCGACTTTTTGTGTGATAAAATAAAAGAGAGTTGAGAGAAAACTAGTGGACAACTAATGAAACATTTAGCTTGTAGCCCGAGGGAAAGGGTCTCATAGTTGCAGTTTATGTGACATGCTTAACAGAAGAGTCCAGCAAATGCCTGTGATCAGGCGCTATTAAAAAGGTAATTATCTGTGGGATGAATTGAGGCTCAAGGAGAACCGATTTTGAGATGTAATCAATACCCTTATTTAAGTTAGGAAATCAGTAGTATCCATGCAAAATTTTGTGTTTCTATCTCTTAACATTTTGAAGATCCTTCAGGACAAACAAACAAACAAACAAACTTTTGGAAATATTTATAAGATTAAATCAGCAACTGAACACATCCTTAGGAAGCTTCAGCTTTAGTTTGCCACTCTGAGTTGCGAGCCACACAATTTGCTTTAGCTTGGTTTGTAATCTTCTCTATCAATATGTAACCACAAACAGCAACATCGATCCCACCTACATCTCACATAGGACAACATAACCTTGGCTGTATTCATCACTCCCTTTATGCTACGACACTTTCTCTTAAGTTCATTTATGACCTCAACAACCAAGGTAACAGCTACTTTTTCTTATTCAGAAAATCTACAGTACCCATACTCTGCAGCAACCAAAAGACTCAGACATCACCAACAATGGCCAAAAGATGTTTACACTCACCTTCGCTTGTAGAAATAGAATCATTTGCACAAACCAAAACCAAAGTAAGTAACAGCTGTCGAAGATCCATACCTCCAGATTCTGTAATTATAAAAGAGATAGTAAAGTCATGTTCTTTATTAACTCATTTCATTACATTTAAATGCAATTTAAATGTATCATCTAGGGCATGTCCACACGTACCCTTTAAATAGAAATAACGTTGGTTATTTTGATTTTAAAAAGATTTGGTCCACACAACGTTCTCCTGAATCGAAATGACAGGCTCCGTCATTTTGATTCAGAAGCTGTTGGACTAAATTGGCTAGAACCTCCTTTATAGCGAAATGGCCGTTGAATTGAAACGGTCGTTTCGAAACAATGCTGTTTGGATGTGTTATTTCGAAATGACCATTATATCAATTCCGGCGTGGTTTGCCCTTCCTCCTCCCAGGGTGCATGGCACCAGGAAGGAGGAAGTGCCATGCCCGGCCCCTGCCAGGCAGTGTGCTGGCAGCCATAAGGCAGCACTGGCAGCATGTGCCCCTGATGCCACAGAGGGAAGACACCGCACACCCGTGTGGACGTACGAGGAGGTCCTCTGCCTCCTCTGCATATGGAGGAAGCAGGACATCCTTGCCCAGTTCCTTGCCAGGCACAGGAACCAGGATGTGTACGTGGCCATAGCCGTGGAACTGTCCATCCAGGGCCACTGTTGCACAACAGAGCAGGTATGCTCCAAGGTCAAAGTCCTTTGGCAGGACCATGCCTGGACCACGGAGGTGTGCCAGCTCCAGGAGTCAGGTAGCATTGCCACCTGCCCGTTTTATGACGAGCTCCATGATTCCTCGGGGGGGCAGGAGAGTCCAGTGGCCTCCCAGCTCAGGCCATCAACTCTAGCCAGCCCCCCTTCAGGGGAGATGATGCTGACACAGAGGCGTCCCTGGACATCAGTGACGCCAGCCAGCCAGGTATCACAGCACAAACACCAGAAGCTGCACCGGGGAGTCCAGAGCTGTTGCCTGCCTGGGAAGAGGGGATTGCCACCCCTGAAGAGGAAGAGGGACATACAGAGGTGTCAGCCCCCATGGAGTCCAACCTGAGGAAACAACATCTGGAGCACCTGTTGGTAAGTGTTCCTCTCCTCTACATGCAGGCAGGGCTGAGCCTGCCCAAGTCACGGGCACGGGGGGGATGGCACAAGAACAGGCAGGGCATTGGGATAGGGGGTGTGAAGGCTCTCCCATGGGCACAGGTGGCCGAGAGACATGTGGCACCAGGGTCACAAGCCTATGCAGGGTAGGGGTTGCTCAACAGGTGGTGGCAGTACAAACATGTAAAACCATGTGGCTATATTCACTTCCCCAAGGTGAGGATCTGGAGGAGCTTCCCTTGGTGGAGAGTCTAGATGAGGGAAATAAGGGGGACATCGTGAGCACTTGGAGGAAATTCCCTCCATGGAGAATACCTACAAGCAGGCAGCACCAAATCCAGTGATCTAGAGGAGCTGCCACTGGTGGACAAACCAGAGGGGTTACGAGACCTGCCACCTCTCAACAATGAAGGCCTGACCAGGATCCCACTCTGCACTTATCCGGAAGACCTGGAGGACTGTGGGTTTCAGGTGACCTGAGCTGAGGAGAGGTGCGGAGAGAGGAATTGGAAGGAGTAGACCAGGGACAGCTGGTGAGTGTCCACCTGCATTTGGGACCAGCCTTTTGCCTGGAGCCCCACTGAGCCGGTGGCACTGTTTTGCCACTGATAGGGCCCTGGGCTGGAACACAGTGGAGTGGGTGGGTTTGCGTTCCCATCCCAGCCCCACCTGACTGTGGGTGCTTTCCCTTACCCTGCCTGAAGGGACTGTAGACCTGAACTCTGGACATTCTGTCTCGCCCTGGTGGAAGGGCTGGAGGGCTATAGATGGTTGGTGTTCTGCCTTTCCCCACCTGAGGACTGAAGGTCTGAACTTTGGACATACTGCCTCGCCCTACTCAAGGGCTAGAAGACTGTGGAGCTAGGGCAGTTCTGCCCAACCCCAGAGAGGGCCAGGAACTTCACACCCAAAGGCGGCTCAGCAGAGGACTAAGCCGATTACAGGGCCATATAAGTGTGTGAGATGGAGATGCTGTGTTTTCAGCATATTAATAAAGATTTTCTTAAATAAATGGTACAACTCCCAAATAAATGCCCAGGTTTATCTAATATTCCAGAGCCGGCATTGTGTCCTGTGATAAGGCTGTCCCAAGGGAGAAGTGGGGCCCAGGGCTGAGCAGCTGGTAAGAGCTCCTCAGCCCCCCTCCTTGCACTGGGGCAGGCTGGCCAAGGAGCTGGGCTCCACCCTGCCACCCTGCCCCGTGCCTTTAGCTCAGGGATTTCCCTGAGACTCCCTGACCCAGAGCACACCTTTGGCAGCCTGGCCCCTGTGTGGTAGGTATCTCTGTGGCTCCCTCCTTGTGCTCATCAGATGGGCAAAGGGGCCAGAAAGACAGGAGGCAGAGGGGCCAGGTCATCATGGCCACAGTACAAGGGATGTCAGCAGGGGCAGCTGTTCCAAGGAGTGCCTGGCTCTAGGCCGGCACCTGGGGGCATGCCCCCTCTATGGTACAACACTGGTAAGTGAGATAGTATCTTTTATTAGACCAACTTCTGTTGGTGAATGAGAGAAAATTTTTGAGCCAACACAGAGATCTTCTTCAGGTCAACCTGTCTGAGCTCAAAAGCTTGTCTCTCACTGTCAAAACTGGTCCAATAAAAGCTATTACTTCACCCAGATTTCTTCCCTCTCATATTCTGGACCAACATAGCTACACCATCATTGCATTCAGTCAGGCATTTCAATTCAGCTGCCAATTTCTTGTATGATTTTGTCTCAGTCCCCCCTTTGTAAAATGGGGAGAAGAGTGCTGCACTACCGCAAAGTGTTGTGAGAATAACTGCATTAAATCTGACTGCTCAGATACTAAAGTAATGGGGGAAGAAGGGCAATCCAAGTACTTTAGATACAAATAATACATTATACAGACTTCTTTACTACTGTAGAAAATATTGCTTAAGTCTGCTGACATTGGAATTAGGGTTTTCTGGTCCACTGAAACCAAGGAACTGATTATTTGCTTATCTGCTGATGGGGATTTTGTTTTGTTTCTGAAGAATCTAAGCGTGTTTGACTATCCTGATATGTAGGTGGTAAGGTGTGAGAAAATGACATATGCCTTGAGTAGCAGGTGATAACCTGACAATCATTGCACTGACAGGGAATGGACTTCTAAATCAAAGTAGTTTTTGATGGTGATAGTGAAAACAGACACCAGTCAGAAGCAATGTTCCCTCTAAGCTGTGCACGTATGTGCATGTGCACAGATCGTGAAACCCATGCACACAACAAAATAACGTGTGCACAACAAAATTAGCACTATTGCTTGTTGCGCTCACAAGTTTGACAGCACTCATTGGAGTGCTCATGAATTTGCACGCTGCTTTGGAAAATTTGCATGAAAGAAATTTTTTGTGCATACAGCCCATGAAAAATTAGAGGGAACATGGCTCAGAAGTTGATACAGGTAGCATCTACTTACCACTGAGATACTAGTCTCAGTGTTTTTCCCCTGCTCTTTCCTTCTTCCAGCCATCCATGGCTCCTTTGAGCATTATCCTCTCTCCATCCAGGCACATCACCAACTTGTTCTCTTATGCACTTGTGCATCCTGCACTTGTCTCAGAGTTGTGTCAGAGGAAAGGTCTGAGGAGAGATGCTGCTTCTTGAAGGGGATGTGACATCCCATAACAGCCTCAGGTCCTTCGCTAAAAGCAATTCTTGTTGTGCAGGTGACAGGGACTGAATGCCTCACTTGCATCCACAGCATATACCTGAAGCATCAAATGGGCTCTGAGTGACTGCCCCTGCATCTCCAAGAGAACTATCACCAAGGTGCAGACAGATGCCACAATTAAACATTACTAAAAGAATGATCTCAGAAGGGAAGGAGAGATCTGTTCTAGGAGCTGACGTAAAAACAAAAACACACTTCATGAAACTGTCCATGGTATAGAACAGGGGTGGCCAAACTTATGGAACTCAAGAGTCACACAAGTTTATTATTAAACCTTTGAGAGCCACACTGAGGCATATAGCCATACATTTTTACCTACTCCAAAATTACTATGTTTAAAATTCATTGCACACTTTAATTTTATTGTAAAAAGAGGGCAAATATTGATCCTACTAATGTCAGATTCTAATAATTACTTAAGGTTACCATGAAAATTAGGCCTATACAGTAAAAACTTAGCAGTTGCTTGATGTAGAAGACTGCAGGCTAGTGGCAAATTTTTTAAAATCCCAGCCATGCCACGCTTCTCCAGCCCATCCCTGACCATGCCACCACTTCTCCGCACCATCTTGACCCCCTCCTGAACTCCTAGGCTGGGGCTGCTTTCCTAAATTGATTTGCTGACGTTCTTCTGGGAGCCACGCTTTTTCATTCAAGAGCCTCATATGGCACCTGAGCCGCAGTTTGGCCACACCTGGTATAGAAGATCATTCTCAGAAAAAACCATTCTGATGAAGTGGCAGCCACCCGCTAATTAGACAGAGCCACTGTCTAGCAGAAATCCCCACAGCAATATTTAGAAGCAAGTTATCAGTGTGGTAGTTGCAGTCCGCTATCTTGCCAAGCAGTTCTCACAAGGACAGCATTGTTCAGACGCTGGAATGCTGGTTTAGTAAGATAGGGTTTAACAAATCGTTCCCCCCCCCCCCCCAAGAAAACAACCCTTCACATGGCCCAGGGACGGTTCCTTCTGCCACATGCCATTAGGTGTATGAGAAGACAAATTCCACGGAGAAGGCTCCTATTGCCTAACAGATCAAAAAACGCAACAGCTTGCAATGCACAGAATCCTGGGGAAAGCTGTGTGCTAGGTGCACAAACCCTGCTCTGGGGGGAAAGGGTTAAAACTAGCAAGAAAAGTTACAATAGATGACCGTCCTCCCTAGTGACTGCCAAGAAACTCTGCCACAAGAGAATGTTGATATGGGTCAGCTGGGGATAATTGCTCCAGCTGAGGAAGGGAGCCAGCAGCTATAAAAAGAAAAAATCTCTCTTTCTGCCCCGTTCTATATGGGCTACATTAGCCACAAGTAGACTTAAACTTCACTTCTGCTAGCAGAGTACTAACATTGTGAGTGCAGGCAGAGGAGAACTGGGCTAGAAGTCAGTCGACCTAAACATGCTAGAGAGGAGACACATAGCACACCTTTTAGCTTACAACATGGAGTGTAACATTGTTCCACGCTGGCCAGATACACCATCTCAACACCCCATCAACAGGCCTCTGAAACTGGAGAGTGCTTGTGACCTCAAATGAAAAGGACCACACAAATAGACTGCCCTTTGGTTAGGAAAAGCTTTTTGCCTTTGCTATCTGTCTCAGCCTTCTAGCCTTAAAATATGAGGTGATCTCTATCACAGTCAACTTCAATGTAGCCTACGCTGTTAAGCTCTTGGTCCCTGAATATTTATACATCAGTTTATTTGCCAAAAACTGAGCAGCAGGATTATTTCTGAGAGAATAGAAGTGATTTGGGAAGACAGGGTTAATTTTCTCTGTGCTGCTGTATTTCATATTAGAGCAAAAGAGGTAAGAAGAAGGGTACAGCAAAAAAAAAAAACCACACAAATACCTCCCTTATCAATGAATATGAGTGCAGGGGAAAAATACTTGCAGTATTGGGGGTCTTAAAGCACAAATCTATGCTGCATTTAAGATCACATTTATGGGAGGAGGAGATTTATTACTGAGTTTAACTCTGTAGGCTTGCAATGTTTTCTGGGGTAAAGTTATGTAACTCTTGCACAGTATTTGTATACTCCCTCACCAGTTACCTCACAGCAAGACTTACAATAGCAAAGAAAGTCGCTTCTATTCTTGCACAATGAAGTACAAATTCTCCACCATGTACTTGGTGAAAGCATTTTGCCTGCTCACTCTTGCTCCACAGAATGCCAACAAAAAAGTACTATTCTCCAGCTACACTGAGTGACAGCCCTTCAAATATGCCCAAATTAAAAGACCCAGTACCATTCCTGGAGGAATCCTACTCGATATGCCCTTCCAGCAGGACTGTGAATCACTGATTACTATCCCGAAATGGTTTACCAACCAGATATGCACCCACCTTATAGTAGCCTCTATATATGTTGCTTTTCCTTAGTTTGTTTATGAAAAGGTCGTGCAAGATAGTATTAAAAGACTTACTGAAGATATACACATCTACTGCTTCCCCCCATCCACAAAGCTTGTCTTCCTATACAGGAAAACTATTAGCTTGGTTTGGTGTGATTTATTCTTGACAAATCCATACTGATGGTTACTTATTCCCTTATCTTCTATATGTTTGCAAACTGATTGCTTAATCATTTGTTCCATTATCTTTCTGAGTACAGAAGTTAAGATGGCTGGTCTGCAATTCCCTGGATTGTCCTTATTCTCCTTTCTAGCGTTCTGGAATTGTCTTGTCTTCCATGACTTTTTGGAAATAATTGCTAATGGCTCAGATATCTCCTCAATAAATCAGCTCCTTGAATACTCTAGGACAGTGGCTTTCAAACCATGGGACATCACACAGTAATAGCAGGGGTTAAAGTATAATTTGGGGGGGCCCAGAACACTCCTGCGCCAGTGGGCCCCCCTCCAGCTCTGGTGGCCCCCCCCTCAGACCCCAGCTCCTGCCCCCAATACC
This sequence comes from Podocnemis expansa, assembly GCA_007922195.1. NCBI lineage: Eukaryota > Metazoa > Chordata > Testudines > Podocnemididae > Podocnemis > Podocnemis expansa. The sequence continues at coordinate 25,009,371 of ML681990.1, read as the reverse complement.
CCCCACCAGCATGAGCTGGCCACCCCCACACTCACTGGCGGTGCAGCTGGGGAGGTGGGAGTGGTAGGCCCCAGGTTCCGGCGGCATCACGTGTGGGGTCCATGCTCCAGGCCCATGTTGGAGACAGGGAGTGGAAAGCAAGGGGTTTGGGGAAGAGCTTGAGCCCCCAGTAACGCCCCTAGCCCCTGCTCCCTCCCCACCTGCCAGAATGCAGCAGAACACCGCTTTCAGGCCTTCTATTTTTAGAGGCCCAGTGTTCGCGCCCCTAAAAATAGAACCTGCACCCAGAACACAGCGTTCCAAGGCCTGCTATTTTCCAATGGTGGGCCCTGGAACGCGGCTTTCTGGCTAAACATTCTATTTTGAGGGGCCCCAGAATGCTGAGCCCCTAAAAACAGTGGGCCCTGGAATGGCATTCCGGTGCGTTCTCCCTTACTTTAACCCCTGAGTAACAGGTTGCAGACCCTCAGATGCTGGGTTGTGGCACTCTCTGCTGCCACCGCCAAAAGACCGGAATGCATTGCTCAAAACTGTAACTATTGGGTCATGGGCACAAATGATTTTTTCAACTGGATCCTGAGGAACAAAAAGTTTGAAAACTATTGCTCTAGTACATATTTCATCAGGCCTTGGTGACATGAAGACATCTAACTTGCCCAAGACATTTTTAATTTGTTCTTTTCGTATTTTAGCATCAGACTGTATCTCATTTTTATTGGTATTCACTATGTCAGAAATCCAGTTGCTGCTAAACTTTTTTTGTGAAAACTGAAATAAAGGCATTTAGCACTTCGGCTAGTTTCACATTTTCTGTTACTGGTCCCCCTCTCCTCCGCATTGAGTAATGGTCCTACCCATCATCCTTTGGCTTTTAGCATATGTGTAGAATCCTTTTACAGAATGCCTAACTTTAAGCATGCAAGCAATCACATTAACATGCTTAAAGTTAAGCACCCGCCTAAATACACTACCTGACTGAAACAAGGAGTGATCAGACCCTTGTAGGAGGAAGCCCTTGGAACACAACTTAGAAATGGGAACAAAAACAAAATTACCTATTCGACACAAATGTAACCATAATGAAAGCAGAGTTAGGCCACCATCCACCAAAGCACTTAAGTATGTGCTTAAATGTACGTTGTGACTTACAGGGCTACTCACGTGTTTAAAGCTATGTATTTGTTTCACTGCTCCGTTACGTTGCCAACTTAGACTTCTGTTGCTATGGCAGACATCCTGTTTTATGCCTTTTTTATGTTGATCACTGTGGTATTTAAATATTGCTGGAAACCAACAAGAAAAGAAGCACTTTTTGGAGAACAGTGTGGGATCACGATAACAAAAGACTAGATTTGTACCCACTATGAAGTCAGCATATTAAGTCTCAAATTTTTCCAGGCTTGACATGCACAACAGATATAGCTAAAGGTACAACAGTCTGCATAAGTGAAATTTAAAAGATTAAATATGAAGGGTGATGAAACTCCCACTTAACTCCATAGGAGCAGTCTGGCTAATGCTGAGTTGTTTGGTTTTTTTTGTTTTTTTTTTAAGCTACTTCCCCCTCCCCCCGTTTTAAAGTACCAGCTTCATATCAAAATGTGGACTGTTTCAGTGAACCTTAAATAAATGAGATGGGTGTGGGAATGTGGTAACAGATCATTCAATTTAAACAGCTACACTTTATTTTTGCTAGCACAAGCACCTTCCAGAGGTCATAAAATAAAGTTCAGGAAGCTGATATTTTTGTGGATTAGTGGAACTGCTTAATGGTGCGGTGACTATAAATACTAAACTAATGCTAAATTCTTTCATATGCTACTATCAGATTAAAGTCTGTACAAGAAGAATTTACATAGTATTAAGCAAAAATTGACTTAAGTATTAGATAAAATACAGAAAGGTAAGGATAGTCAGAAGATTTTATTGGCAGGGGTTTGGTAGGATCACATTACTTGGAAGTGGAAAAATGATCATCCAAAACAAGAACTGATGAAAAACTTTCAACCTACACCCCACTGTCCCATATTCTCTTTGTTCTGTAGAACACACAAAGTTGCATAAATTTAATAGAAGGTGTGAATTAAACTGATCTGGCATAACCAATGCCAACTATAAACAAAAGCTTTCATGGGAGAATGTGATAAATAAATGTTAGTCTCTAAAAGTGCCAAAAGAATCCCTGTTTGTTTTGCTGAACAAGAGTGACATGGATACCCTTGGAACAATGCAATTCTGTGTCTCAACATTTACTGATTTAGGCTGAATGTGTAATTTACAAATCTGAGCAGGCCTGGTTTAAACTGGATAGGGTCCACACAGGAGTTTGCACTGGTTCAATTAAACTGTTTTTTAAAGCAACATAAACTAGTGCAACTTGTGCATGTAAACGAGCCCTATGTCCTAGAGAGAAGACATATGTTAGGCAAGTCTTAGACTATCATCATTAAACAGTTTATTGGCAATACCAACGGTCAAGGTAGGCCCTTCAGACACTGAATCATCTGCAGATTCTCCACTGCCTTGCAGCTTCAAACTTTTGCAAACCTGAAGATGGAAGCTGCCAATTCAGAAAAGACAATGGGCCACATTCTTAACTGATGTAAATTAGCATAAGACCACTGAAGTCAAATAGAGTTTTACAGATTAATTCCAACTAATGGTAAGGATCTCATTACATATTTTATTCAAATTTTTTCATTAGAATTAAGTAGCAGTTTTTGGACCAAGTGCCAAGCTCTTCCAAAAAGCAAATTTTTTTTTCTAAAGCTTGAAAAAATTAGTTAACTTTCCCCCACACAGACATCTGCATTTCATGGTTTGGCAAGGACTGGAAATGAAAATACCAGCATATCAAGAGAATCGCCTGTTTGCAGCATGTCTTTAACTAGGAACTCTCACAGTAAGCTGTTTATTTCCCACGGGGTTTCCCACCTCAAGTGGACTAATTAAGCATCAGAACATTTACTGTAGCACAGCCTGTGACCCCACCATTTTTCTTCCAGCTTTTCCTTCTCCCTTCAACAGACCAGACCAGAGTCCTTCTGATGTTAATCACCTGTGCTCCTTTATTTAAAGTGCTCTGGGCCAACACCCTTCTTCCCATCAATACATAAACTGGTCCAGCTCTAGCTGTACATTCTGTGGACTTGTTTGGGACTCCAGAAAGCTCAGGGTTTTTCCCTTTTCTGGCTCCTTCAGGCAAAGTGTCCCAAAGCTCCTTATGCCTGAGCCACACCTTCCTCTTCTCAGGCCCTTGCGCTTGCCTTTATCCCATTTCCCACAGCACTCGTGTTTCTACTTCCCTCATTACTGCTGGGGCCCATCAGTCCTTCAGCCACGGTGTGTTAGGGATGTCTCACTGCAGCCCGGCCCCTTGGAAAGGGGTAGCCAAAGCAGAGAAGGGGGTTTACCACCCTCTACTCTGCCACAGATACTAATTCAGACTCAATCTCTGAACCGTTTTTCACTGAGTCCAACACTAATGGTGCACGTGCTTAAGTTACAGAGACCAAAGTCACCCTTTGAATCACATGTAGGATGTAGGATATTAATTTATGGCTCTAATAAAAGTTTGCTTCCAAGTATGTGACCGTAAGACACACTGAAGTTCACTCAATTCACCTTATCAGATATTTATTCAGTGTCATTGAATTATTGGGTTCTATACAGCATCTCGAAGTAAATGTTCTCCATGGACTTTTAACAACTTTCTTCATGCACATTACCCATGCATCTTCAAATGCTCTTTTATGGTTTTTCTAGACCAATGTTCTCTGCAAGCTGCATGGGGGAACGGTGGCACAGCAAGCACTGACCCCCACGCAGGTCCAGCAGCCACAGGCCCTACCTGGCCCCGGACACATTTCTCCTGTGCATCAGGCAGCCTGGGGTGGGGCAATGCTTGGACAATTTAACATCTCTGGCCCTGAGCATGATTCAGATGCACGTGTGGAGCTGGACAGAGCAGGAGACGCCGGTGGGACAGTCACATACGCAATAGCATCAGCTGGGTGGTCTGGCCAGGTAAGCAGAATGGGCTTAAGGAGTAAGTGACTGGGATAGGGAGGAAAGAAGGGGTTGGTCTGGAGCTGGGAGCAGACGTGGGGGATCAGCTGGGCTCAGGGCTCCGGGGCTGGGAGCAGAAGTGGGCGATTGGCTCATACCACAGGGAAGCTGGCAGGTTGAGGGTTGGAGAGGGAGAAAGTTGTGTCAGCGACTGGGAGCAGAAGTGGGGGATTGGCTTGGGTCGGGGCTCCGGGGCTGGGAGCAGAAGCAGGGGATCAGCTCATGCTGCGGGGAAGCTGGTGGGGGTAAGGGTTGGAGAGGGAGAAGGTCGGGTCCGGGGCTGGGAGCAGAAGTGGGGCATCAGATGGGATCGGGGTTCCCAGGCTGGGAGAAGAAGCAGGCGATCATGCCACAGGGAAGCTGGGGGGGGGGGGGTTGGAGAGGGAGAAGGTTGGGTCCAGGGCTTGGAGCAGAAGCAGGGGATCGGCTCATGCTGGTGGGAAGCTGGGGGTG
>ML681990.1:24955639-25004840 GCA_007922195.1 Podocnemis expansa | reverse complement strand
TGAGGGTTGGAGAGGGAGAAGGTTGTGTCCGGGGCTGGGAGCAGAAGTGGGGGATCAGCTGGGCTCAGTGCTCCAGGGCTGGGAGCAAAAGCAGAGGATTGGCTCATGCCGCTGCAAAGCCAGCAGGGGTGAGGAAATGTGTAAGGAAACATGTATTGTTTTCCTTTCAACTCATTGCTACCAGATAGGTAGACACAATACACAAATTCCACCCAAGACTCAGAATAAACACAGAGATCTGTATAGAGCAGGGGTGGCCAAACTTATGGCACTCGAGGCACACTAGTTGATTATTAAACCTTCAAAAGCCGCACTGAGGCATATACTTTCAATCAGAAAGTCCACCTGGAGGGAGTTTGCAAGTAGCGAAGAACTGAACTATTTTAATTATTAATTAATTATTAATAATTATTAACTAATTACTCCATTAAATGTAATAAACCATTTAATGATGGATTCAGCTAATGACAGGAAGACTAGAGTGGATTTCAGTGAGCGACAACGTAGCCAAGCTGAACAGGTGAAAATACTGGTAGATAATATACTGCTTGGTATTTCCACAAATTCTTTAATGCTGACTGTTGTAGCCTGGAATGACCACATGGCAAAATACGTTACACTTCCAGAAAGCTTGTGCAGTAACAATTATGCATTTGAATTTGTTGAATGTATTAACTATGTCATACAGAGAAATGTAATGAATGAAATTCATGTTGCTACTTATCACACGTTTGTAGATGAAAGTACTGATATTTCAGCAAGTAAAATGTTGGTTTTGTACATTAAGTATTGTTTTTTCAAAGGCCAGAGTTACAAAACCATGTCTGCAGGAATCGTACACCTAACAGTTTGTGATAGTCCATTGATTTGTACAACTATAAAACAGTTTTATGCTGATAACAAACTTGATTTGCAAAGAATGGTAATGTTCCTGTCAGAGGAGCTTCAGTTATGTTGGGCAAACGTAAAGGAGTTGCAGCATTACTGAAGCAAGAAATTCCACATAACAATGAAGAGCACTGTGTTGCTCACAGGAAGATCTAGGCATTGATGATGTCTGGAACATGTCTTCAATAAAAGACATAGAAACACTACTTCCCACTGTCTATGCAACATTCTCCAAATCATCACTCAAGAGATCACGATTTGATGACATGGCCAAAATTGCAGAATGTGATGTAGTTGCCTTGCTTTCATGTGAATCAAGCCACAAAATGCCCTGCACAACTGGCTCTCCTGCACTTAATCTACACACTTATAGCACATTATTGAATAGTCAGGACTGCAGTGTAACCACAAGGCTATTGGTCTGACTTGTGTGATCATGCATGGACTCTCTTCTCATTCTCTGCATAACCAACTGAAAAGGACATCCCAATTACTCGATTCTGCCAAGTGGCTCTGGAAGAACAGTATGATTGCCCCCCTCTCTCTCTGCAAAAAAAGTGAGAGAGAGAGAATTTGAGATTGCAAAAAAAACAGGTTCAGGGGTAAATACTACTAAAAGATTCTTGAGCTGTGTTTTTAAAGAGGTTCCTATTGCATTAGATACAAAGATATCTTTGATGTTTGGAGGACATTAACAGTTATTTCATATGCTCTCAAGATACACATGGCACTTTAAACTTGTGTACTACAGTCACCATGAGGAACATTTGTGAGGACACGAATAGATCTTTGGTCTTAAAACACAGTGAAATATAGAAAGAGAAGCCCCAGAGACTATGATGAATTAGCATCTGCAGAGTCTATGATGAGATTCTAATGTGTCTACCTTGTAAAGCTGCAGAATACTAAATTGGCTGGACCCTCCTATATTCCTTTGAAATGGATCTGTATGTTTCAACTTCTCTTGTTGCACATATAAGGTCTCTTATGTCACGTAAAATACACTAGTCTGTCTTCAGAGTCATTCCTGATTTACAATGGAGGAAGGAAGATCCAAATCAGACTCTTCCAACCTATTGTCACTAATGATGATATTGTGGCACTCATTTAAACGCACTCAAGGAATCTAATCTTCTGTTGCTTTTACAAGGTCTGAAAGAAGCATAGTGCAACACAAATAAGCTTCTGACCAATCACATTCTTACTGGAGTCTAAACAAAGACAAGAACATTGGTGCAGGGAAGTTGGCCCACATTATTAACATAAAAGATGAAGTGAAGGTTCACAGCAAGGCTTTCATGGATTAACAAGCAAACCCAGATGTCAGCTGGGCAAAAAGTAGTTTACTTTGTGGTCTAGTAAAGTTAGCTACTTGGATGAGAAGGGCCTGTTTTTAGCTGGCTTGGATAAGAGTTTACATTTTGCCAGAAGTGTGCACTTTCCATCTCCAACATGCTTCATACAATTGTAGACATACTGTAACAAGAAAACAATATTTGGTGTCTCAGCCAAACACTGATGTACCTTGACTTTAGCAAAACTTTTGATATGGATTCCCACAGCATTCTTATCAGCAGGTTAAAAAAGTGTGGGTTGGATGAATGGACCATAAGGTAGATAGAAAGCTGGCTAGATCACGGGGCTCAATGGGTAGGGATCAATTGCTCAAAGCCTGGCTGGAAACCAGTAACAAGCAGAGAGAAGGCCCCAGGGGGTCAGTCCTGGGGCTCATTTTGTTCAACTTCTTTATTAATGATGTGGATGATGGGATAGATTGTACACTCAGTAAGTCTGCAGACTGTACCAAGCTGGGGGAATGGTAGATCTGCTGGAGGGTATGGACAAGATTCAGGGAGACCGAGACAAACTGGAGTATTGGGCCAACAAAATCTCCTGAGTTTCAAAAAGCACAAGTGCAAAGTCCTGCACTTAGGGTGGAAAAAATCACATGCCCTGCTAGAGGCTGGAGACTGACCAGCTAAGTAGCAACTCTGTAGAAAAGGACCTGTGAGTTATGGTGGACAGGAAGCTGGATATGAGTCAACAGTATGACCTTGTTGCCAAAAAAGGCCAACAGCATCTTGGGCAGCATCAGTAGGACCGTAGCCAGCAGATCAACAGATGTAATTATTCCCCTCTGTTTGGCCCTGGTGACCAGTCACTACAGTGTACGTTATTGCAAGTCTGATCGGATTAAAAAACTGAACATGGTTCCACAATATTTTAAGTACAGCTTTTAGGCTATTCTATGGGCAGTGGAAGTCCCACCCCTTAGACTCTGCTGGGCATACTCTAACTGCTGGCCCAGTATAAGAGGGAGCAGCCCAGCTTTTTCAGGGCTGACCATCAAGGAGGAAGGATGTGTGCTGGAGGCTCGTTCCAGGAGCCGTATTACCCCTATGAGCAAGAAAGAACAACCCCAGAAGCCTCAGCGAGGAGCAGTCGCTCTGTTGGCTGTGCAGAGCCAGATACCCAGGAGATCACTGTTTCCTGCAGATTCCATGACCCCCAGGGGACGTGGACAGCAACTACTGCAATAGGGGAGAGTCGACAGCCTAGAGTCCCATCTGAGGACCTTTTCAACAACTGTGTAGGAAGTAGCCCACAAGGCCTAAATGATGGAACTGAGGGTGGTGCGAGATCAAAGCCAGCATGTTTTGGACTGTATCTCCACTGACTTGGTGCTGTACCCTCAGCACTGCTAGGCTCTGAGCAGTGGCTCAGTGGAGCAGGAGGGCCTGAGCTCCCCTGCCCAGGCATCATACCCCATAATGGATGCCCCTCACTGTTGACTCAAGCTTCATTTCCCTAAATCGAGGGCCTGCTACTGACTTGGGCCACTGTTATGCGTTGCCCTGAACCCGGGGACAGCTATCAGGATCATGACAAGACTATGGCACCCTGAGAGAACCACTGGAGCCAACTGAAGCCATGGAGGCACCTGGTTCTCTCGTGTCCCTTAGAGTTTCCCCACCAGAGGGTGAGAGAATGGGCTTATTTCTATTACATCTATCCATAATTCCAGTTAGTTTGTAGCTCTGGTGGAAATCTTTTGGTGGGGAGACAGGTAGAAAGGCTCTTTCTGACATCACTCCTTTGGCCAAAGAATTCTAAACTGATCTCAATCAGAGCAAGTAATACACATGTAAGTACTGATGGACATATTGCTTGAAAGAGAAGTATTTGATAGCTTATGATTTCTAAGCAACAGACATTTGACGAAGAAAACATCATAGGTCGATTTTGAGTTACTCTAAAAGTAACCGCAGAGCAGTTGGCCAGAGAAAGGAGTTGAAGAAAAGACATGAAATCAAAGTCTCCATCCAGAAAAAACCCCACTGAAACCCTAACATTTCCACTTTGGGTACTGTTGGTGTGCCAATTATCTCTCCCTCCTGTCTGACAAAGGAGACTGAAGCCCACGAAAGCTTATGCCTGAAGAATTGTGTTAGTCTTTAAGGTGCCACAGGACTTCTACTGTTTTTCCCTAACCTAGTTGTTTCTCACCATCCTTTCTACTCCATTTAATGAGAGATGCTGTAACATCTGCTCCAAAGGTTTCTGGCATGCTTCTGAGACCTGAAGGCACTGCGAAACAAACAAGGAGTCCTGTGGTACTTAAAGACTTATAAATGTATTTATTGCTTGAGCTTTGGTGGAAGAAAATCCCACTTCATCACACATTTTGAAGGCACTGTTTATTCATGTCTTGTCCCTCTGCTGAGTGTCCCAGTTAAATGGTTCCTGAGATACAGTTCTACACTTTTCTGAGCAGATGCAGGAAATGCCACTTTCAAGATTCAAACAAACTCAAAGTGCTATCTGTTTTCCACTGCAGCATCTCAAAAGGAAGTAACATAGCAGGCATGCTTCCATGAAGTACACATGTCCTACAAAAGGTAGGTAAGCTGGTGGATAAGTAGGGATGGAAGGGGAAGATTTCATTAAGGGAGCGTATGGAGTTCTTTGATTGGATGATACTGCTTGTCAGAAGAAGCTGCTCAGAACATTTATTATAACTAGAATGTACATAAGCATTTTCAATGAGACACAGATTATTACCCCATACATTGAAAATGGAGCCTTCAGTGGGCAACAGTATCATCAGTCTTTAACGTTCTTTTCCCAAGCTACAGAGCAACAGATTACAATTTCCATCTCACTCTCCTGCATTTCATTCTGTAGATGCAATACTCAGAGTGGCTCCTGCTTTGCACATGCTGCCTACACTATCAGTGAGCACTTTAAACAATTTCCATCTGAGAGAGTGAGAGATGGGTGCCATCAGGACAGGAATTTTTAATTATCTGTCATTGAGACTCATTCATCTCCAAAGACAGGATCATGGCCAAAAGAAGCATTAGACTTCTCCTTGGTAACACAGCAATGGTAGCAGAATTAGGTAATAACACGGGATGATAGTGATACAGTTCTTTTATGGTTCACATTGTTTTGTCTCTTCATATACAATTAAGACAATTAATTACTCTCCCATTTTACAAATGCAAAAACAGAGACAGGTTAAGTGACTTGCCAAAAGTCTTGCTCTGCCATTGGGTTTCCAATCTAGAAGTCCTGACTCAGTTTATGCTCTAAGCCTGAGTTACTTCTTGCACTTTACATTAATGAGAGCAGCGGACTGATGGGAAAAGATCAAGAAAAAAATATCAAGAATGGAAGAAGTCTTCCAGTTTAAAAGTGCTGTGATGCTTTGGGCTATAAAAAAAAGACCAAATTATTCATGAATTGTTCTGTATAAACTCATTATAAAATATACTACTTAAGAAAGGCAACCTAGCATATGGGTTTCTATGGTTCAGTTTCTATGATTCTAAATTAACCCCACTTCACAAACATATTAGACCTTCTACTTTTCTGCACTTAAAAAAAAAAAATCAGTATAACAGAAGACTCTCAAGCTTAAACTGAGAAGTGCAGTGGATGCATGTAAAAGTTCATTCTGATGTTAAACATACCAGTATATGTTTTTGGAGATATTCCTCATGCTCAAAATGGGAAAATACTCCTGGAACGACTGTAGGAGCCACAGTGACAGAAAGCAGCAGCAGTGCATGTGTGTGTAATGATCTCCTTGGAAGGAATGATTACCCCACTGTATCTCAAAATAACACACTCTACCCCCATATTCACCAGTTTACACAGTTATATTTTGTGTTAAGTATGCCTTGTGAAATATCCTTTGAAAAGTCAGGATTTGCTGAAGCTCATAATCCTGTTTAAATGCATGGATCAATGTATATAAAGCTGAAATTTTGCTATTTTTGTTACTAAAATCTGTTGTGAATGTGGAAAATGTCCACAGACTAACCCCCTTAGGAATAACAGAGTAGAAAGAAAGACCTGCATAACAAACAAGGAATGGCACTTCTAAAGACTAACGAATTTATTTATTGCATGAGCTTTCATGGGAAAAAATCCCACTTCATCAGATGCTTTAAAGATGGGGGAATTTATAGAATGGGAACAAAATAAATGCAAAAAAGTGTAAGGTATGGGATTAGGGCACACTGCAACAGCAAATCAAGACAGTTGTTTACATTCAAACACTGGGAAACAGCATATAGAGGTGGGTGAGGTCAAATCACCTGTTGTAATGGGAAAAGAATCCACAGACTCAATTTACTCTTGCTTCACACAGTCAAATTTCTATAGCTGGGCTCAAACAAATGGATAACACATCAAAACTTCAAAGAGGAACTGCAGAATTGGAATTTATATGAAAATTTAACTGTCAAAGCAGGATTAAATTGGGACTATGGATTCTTTTCCCATTAAAACAGGTGATTTGACATCACTGTCCTTTATATGCTCTTCCCCTGTGTTTGAAACTTAACTGCTTTGATTTGTTGTTACAGTGTGACCTGATTCTATGACTTACACTTCCCTTCATTTACTTTCCTCCCATTCTGTAAGTTTCCCCATCTTCAAAGCATCTGATGAAGTGGGATTTTCTCCCATGAAAGCTCATGCGATAAATAATTTGTTAGTCTTCAAAAGTGCCACAGGACTCCTTGTTTGTTTTGCTGGACTAGACTAACACAGCTATCCCTTTGAAAAAGACCTGTGTGTCATCCCCAGAGACAGCTCAGGCCTCACAAAGACAGAAGGAATTTCCAATTCACCTGAGACACACTCCATATCTCACACACATCACAGACTGCCTGTACCCAACAGTGGTGGTATTTCTGAAAGCAAGTAGATGACTTTAACTAAGAGACAAAGACATCATAAGACCACCTCTCCTCCAAACCTACACGGAAGGCAACAAGAATGTTTGGAAGACAACGAAACATTTGAACTAGGGGGAGCAGTACAAACTGGAAGAAAAATGAAAATCTTTCCAGTTAGCATAGAACGCTGTAGGCTTTTGACTTATTGCCTCAAATGTGACTTAGCCTAATAAGGTTGAGGCATCAGCTTGCATGTTTATATTTTATGTCCTTTTGTAATCCATTCTGATCTTTTGTGCCAATACCACTAAACACATTAAAATCGATCTAAAGTCAATAAATCTGTTTTATGTTTAACTAGGCCGTTTTTGGCAGAAGCGTTTGGGGGAAATCTACTCAGGTTAACAAGGTTAATTGTAAGTTAACAAGGTTAATTTGTGTGTTAAACTGATGGACTTTATGAGCTTGTACCATTCGGTAAGTAATGGAACTGTACAAAATAGTACATTTCTGGGGTGTAAGGCTAGGACAGAGGATATGCAGTGCCACCCATGTATAATTCAAGAGTGGCTAAGCACAGCATTCTGGTGTATGGGCATGACTTGCATGCTAGAAACTGGGGTGAGTGCATCTGTTTACACAGCAAAGCAGATATAGTGCACACCACACCTGGAGAATTAAAGTGGACAGAATGATCCAGTCGTCCAGACCGTACCCTAGGGCAATGGTTCCCAACCTTTTCCTTTATGCGGACCACTATACTGTCATCTGAAGCTTTTGCAGACCACGTTCTAACTGCCAAATGTGCAGACAGTGTTGGTTCACACTGACATTGTGCAAAAGTTCCACTATTTAAATTCCAAGAATGTTATATTACACAAGAATGTTTGTGAAGCAAATTACATTGTGCATAACAATGTAACATTCACTATGACACACAAGATGTACATTGGATTATATTATTATTACATTATCTCCCCCCTCCCACCATTGGCCACCTGCAGTACCCTCATGGTCCACGGACCTCAGGTTGAGAATCACTGCCCTAGGGGATGTGACATGTCATAACTTATCCTTCCTATCCACAGCAAAGTGACACCATCACTCAGCTATCATTATGCCTGCTCAGATCTGGTCCGCACTACACAATGAGGTCAATGTAAGGCAGCTTACGTCAACCTAACCTTGTCAGAAGCAACGCTAAGATGTAGCTCCCGCCAGCGTAACTAGTGAACTATATCAACTTACTGTATTTTCTGGACTATAAGTTGCACCGTTATATAAGTTGCACTGATAGAAAAGCATCAGTTTTCTTTAAAAAATTCATATATTGGTCACACTGTTCTATGAGTCACACTAAAAGAAAAACATCAATTTAAAAAAATTCATATCTTGGTCACACCATTATACAAGTCGCACTGCTATAAGAGTTGTGCTGCTACATTAGTTGCACCCTGTTGTGTGTTGATGTCATTTAAGAACGTGGACAAATTGATCTCTGAATGACTGTGCTCACCCATAAATCAGAAATCACTGTGAGACAGTGCATTAGTTAATATTTGCCACATTTCCTGAAATAAATTAATTAATAAATAACTGTTAGATTTTCTGAAATAAAATTTATTCCATTATTGCATGATGTGTTGTTATTAAGAAAGATATGATTTAACCTCGCCTCCTTCTTACACATCAGCCATATTTAACCAAAGAGCATACCGGTATATACACTAATGATAATGCAGTTGCGAACTATTAAGTAAGCCAGTAAAACTTAGGACAAAAGACATTTGTCAGGCCTAATGGAAGACAATATGAAATAAGCATAATCCATAAAGTTCAATCATCTTCATCAGAAAAGCCATCAAAATCCTCATCTTCAGTGTCACTCTGAAACAGCTTGGCTATTTCAACCGGCAGATTTAGTCCCTGATCTTCCCTATCTGGGTATTCATCCTCCTCTTCATTTTCTTGTACCGAGTCATTTATTATTTTTGTTTTCTTGAACCCTAAAGTGACTGTTTTTGCACTGACACTCATCCAGGCTCCACTAAGCCACTGTGTCATCTCTGCGAAAGTTGCGAGATGCAAATGACTGGTGGCCATGAAGCTGTGCTCCCCATCTGTCATCCAGGATTCCCAGAGGCGGCTCAAGACAGTCCTGAAACTCCGATTAACAGAGATATCAAGAGGCTGCATCTGCTTCATTAGGCTTCCAGGAATTATTGCTGGCACAGAATTTGTATTTTTTGTTTGCATCTTTACCCTCTCTGTTATATGCGCTCTCATACTGTCCATGACCAGTAGCGCTTTTCATGTTTTAAAAAAACCATCTGGGCATCTGCTAAAACATCATTTGAGTCAAAATCCCATCATGTCTTCATCCATCCAACCTTTTTTATTGGTCTGTATGATGGTGCTGGATGGAAACAAATCGCTTGGCATGGTCTTCCTCTTAAAAATAATCATAGGTGGAAGTTTCTTTCCATCCGCATGGCATGCTAGCACAACAGTGAAGTGTGACTTTTTGTGACCAGTTGTTCTGATATTCATTGTTTTTTCCCCTTTCTCATTAACTGTTTAGCCAACAGAAATGCCAAACGTCAGCAGAACTTCATCCATATTAATTATATGGTGAGGAGTCACACCATACTTTTCAGCCATGGACTTCATGAAGGCCAGAAAACTGTCAACTTTCTCTTGAGATTCAGCTGGAAGTTTCTGGCATGTTGTTGTTCGGGCCCACATGCTAAGTTGATGCCTCTGCATAAAACGGAAGCACCAGGATGGTCCTCCAACAAATTCTTGCACTTCCATTTCTCAGGCCATTGTTTGGGCCTTCAGTCACACCTGAACAGTAGACTGTGTCCCTGAACTCTTTGCTCCACTATCCACTGGCTAAGATGATCTTCCAGATCAGGCCACCTAACTGTTTTGTCTGCGGTTCGCCTTCTTTGTCCGTTTCATGACTTGAAATGAATCTTTCATTTTTCGCCAGTCACAAACTAATTTTGCACTTACACCAAACTTTTGTTCAGCTGCCCTATTGCTATTTTCTTCTGTAAATCTGATAACCATTAATTTGAATTCGGCAGCATAACTTCTTCATCCTTTCGTTGGCACTATTGCTCTTAAAAGTCACATGGTTGTGGATTCGTTGTTGTTGAAGCTTGGCAGTTTTCCTTCACTGGACTGACAGCTGTGGTGAGACTGACTGGACTTACTTTCGCAGGTACCCTATATATAATGATTTAGTGTGTTTTATTGGTCTTTACCATCAGCAATTACTTAATTGCCAGAGAGCACACACAAATTAACTGAGACAGCCAGAGACTATGTCAACATGGCAGACTCTGCATATCCTGAATCTGTGTTTCTAGAAAGTGTTGTGAGAAGATGACTGGTGGAGGGAAACTCTTGCATATCCTTACTCTCGGGTTTTAATACAAACAGGCATTCAGTTCAGGTGCTAATGGTAACTACCAGGAGATCATTGTTGACAGAGACATTATCTTAATGTTGTTTAGTTCAGTTCCTTTATCATCTCCATTTTCCAAAGACCACTTATTTCATTTTTCTTGTAAATTTAATATATAAGTCACACCTTTCAAAATCTTTGTTACAAAATTGCAACGTATAGTCTGGAAAATATGGTAATAATGCCACCTCCCCAGTGCAGCACTTAGGTTGATGTGGTTAGGTTGATGCAGGTCAGCGTAGATGCTGTGTTACTTACATCAGCTGGTGCTGCCTCACAATGCTCATACTAGCAGTTCAGTTGGTGCAAGCACTCCTGGTGAGGACATGCACTGCTGACAAGGAACAGAGTGTGGATGTGTAAAACTGATTCAATTACTGAGGTGGCTGTACATCAGTGTAACTTAGACAGCCTTAACCTAGTAGCAGAGCTTTGCCCCAAATGGAGGGAGCACAGCTATCATAAATGGAACCAGAGAAAGAGAGCTCATGTTGGTGGGAAGAGGAATGTATTCTGAAGCAGTAACTTGCACCATATTACCACTCTTCAACAAGAAAGGCAGTCAGCATTTATTATGCATGGGGGTGGTCTACCTGGACTTCTCAAGAAGCAATAGGCTGGTAGAAATGTGTTTGGCCATTTGCTGTTGGCCTGCCCACAGCATTTTATGTTACTCTTGACATTAACACACACTAAGGACTTGTCTACATTAGAAAGTTCTGTCATGTCAGCTAAAGGTGTACCTAGTGTATCCACCACAATCAATCTTTTGTCAACAGAACTGCCCTGTTTGCCAACAAAATAAAACCACCTAGAGTCCTAAACCAGTGGTTCTCAATCTTTTGCAAGTTGTGACACACTTGGTGGCATATCATGACCCTAGAGCAGTGGCTCCCCACCTGTAGTCCGGGGACACCCAGGGTTCTGTGGTCATGGTGCAAGGGGTCTGCAGAGCCTCTCCTTACTGGGGCTGGAATCCAGCTACAGCCCTGATGCTCCCCACCAGGACTGCCTTTCCCCTCCCATGGCTGATCCTGGCAGAGGGATGGGGCTGCAGCGGCTCCCCGGTAGAAGCAAGGGCAGGGGGCCATAGCTGCTGTTGCTCAGCTCCCCAGCAGTGCAGGCCACGGTGGCGGCAGCAGTGCTCGTCAGCTGTCCCAATGGCATCACTAGAGTGATGCGGGCCAGAGTCTGCCCATGTGGGCTGATTACATAACCAGCCAGAGGGGCTGCCAAAATTTTTTTTTTGTTAAAAAGGGGTCCCCAGCCTGAAAAAGGTTGGGAACCATTGTCCTAGAGGACACACCATTCCATACCCCCCCCACCCCCGGCCAAATCCAACCATCTCCATGACACAATTACCACTATGTGGTGAATAGCAATGTATCCTGACACAGTGGCTGAGAACCACTGTCCTAGTCAACAGGCATAGAACCTTTTTTGACAAGTGTTTTTGTGAAAAAGCTTATGCATAGATCCTGCCCTTAAGCTGTATTGCCAAAAGTAGCTGCCTCCTTGACCCTGAATGCCATTGTAAATGCAGCTCTGATCATCTCTTTGATCTCCTCTGTCTGTCTCTACCCCTCCCCTTTCAAAGACCCAGAAAGTTTTCAAAACAAACAAGGAGGTTTCAAGTAACTCACACTGGTGGAGAACTCACTTCACTGCACAGTACCAGCAATCTGCCTGTCTGCTCTAAACTACAGGGGAGTGTTTAACTCCTGATGTACCATGCAGAGCCAAGGAGGGAGGTGAAACTGTGTCCATTGTGCACCAGCTACATATGACAGGAAGGGGATGGAGAAACCCAGGATTCCTTGTTTGTTCAGCTATTAGCAGTTTTCGCCTTGGGATTGGTTGATTCCAGCTTCTGCTGTCTGAATTTACAGGAGTGCAGACAGTGTTCCCAGCACAGACAGGCCATTTATCTTTCTCCCTGCACGTGTGTGTCACACACACACACCCCTACTCATTCACTTACTCTCTACTCTCTTCCTCCCCACCCCAAGCTTGATTTTAGCAAGGCTTTTGATACAGTTTCCCACAGCATTCTCATTGGCAAATTAAGGAAGTATGGGTTGGATAGGTGGGCTATAAGGTGGATAAAGAACTGGCTAGACCAACGGTTTCAGCGTGTAGGAATCAATGGTTCCATGTCTAGCTGGCAACCGGTCACGAGTGGTGTGCCCCAGGGGTCAGTCCTGGGGCCGGTTCTGTTCAACTTTTTCATCAATGATCTGGATGATGGAATAGACTGCATTCTCAGTAAGTTTGCGGATGACACCAAGCTGGGAGGACCAGTAGACACGTTGGAGGGCAAGGACAGGATTCAGGGAGACCTAGATAAATTGGAACAGTGGGCCAATAGAAATCTTATGAGATTCAATAAGGATAAGTGTAAAATCCTGCATTTGGGACCAAAAAACCCTATGCACTGCTACAGGCTGGGAAACATTCAGCTAAGTAGCAGCAGTGTAGAAAAGGACCTGGGGGTCATGGTGGATGGGAAGCTGGATATGAGTCAGCAGTGTGCTCTTGCTGCCAAAAAGGCCAATGGCATACTGGGCTGCATCAAAAGAAGTATTACCAGCAGATCAAGGGATGTGATCCTTCCCCTCTATTCTGTACTGGTGAGGCCACATCTAGAATACCATGTTCAGTTTTGGGCTCCCCGCTACAAAAAGGACAGGGACATGCTAGAGAGAGTTCAGAGGAGGGCAACCAAAATGATTAAAGGGCTGGAGCACAAGCCCTATGAGGAAAGACTGGAAGCATTAGGCTTATTTAGTCTGCAGAAGAGAAGATTGAGGGGGGATTTGATAGCAACCTTCAGCTACTTGAAGGGATGCTCTAAGGAAGATGGAGCTCGACTGTTCTCGGTAGTAATGGAGGACAGAACGAGGAGCAATGGTCTCAAGTTGCGGTTAGGGAGGTCGAGGCTGGATATTAGGAAAAACTTTTTTACCAGGAGAGTGGTGAAGTCTTGGAATGAGCTGCGGAGGGAGGTGGTGGAGTCTCCATCTTTGGAGGTGTTTAAGGCCCGGCTGGAGAAAACCATGACTGGGATGGTTTAAGTGGGAGTGGTCCTGCTTTTTTTGGCAGGGGGTTGGACTAGATGACCTATGAGGTCCCTTCCAACCCTATGATTCTATGATTCTAAGCTTCTGTGGGCTTTCTGTGTCTGTGCTCTGCAGCGTCAGTTTGGCTGACAAGGTAGTTTAAAAGCAGTTGCCAAAATAGTAGAAAACATTCATCACCTGATGCTATTCCTGTCCCATGAGGCACTGCAAAGCCTTCCCAAATTACACTGCATGCAGCTGCATGGTGGGATAGCTACCCATAGTGCACTACTCACTTTGTTGACAAAAGAGCAAAATGTGCAACAGCAATGTAATTATAGTGGTGGCTGTATACTAGCAAAACATTTGCTGGCAAAACTTTCTAGTGAAGAAATAGCCTAATATAGATTTGAGTAGCAAGGAAACGTCAGGGAGGCTGAGATGAGAGAGATTTCAAATGTTTGTGTGAGGTATAAATTCCTTGGTTCTGTGCCACAGCCATAGAAGATTTAATGAATGGTATCCTGTTGCTTTATACAATATCTAATCCATCATACTATAATAGGTAAATTCCCACAGAAGTCTGAAACAATTACTTTTTTACAACCACTAATCAAGAAATGGGTACTTCTGTTTTTTAACAGATCACATACAGAGACCCAGGACGATTAGAATTTCACATTGTTAAAGCCAAATGCTGCAAAGTGTTTCTTATGTTCAGAATTGCCAAATGTATTAGTGCAGTCTTGCTTTGGAAGAGAAGCACAGTCTGAAGTGGTTCTATGCCAATGGCTTGAAGAGAATCAGTCAAACAAATGCAAAGTAAGATTCCTGAAGAGGGGTGGGTATTTACAGCATAATTCTGATTAGAACAGTAGCAGTAATGAACAAATGTATATAGAAATATAAAGGCCCACGGGAAAGAGGAAATAGTTTGCTCAGGAAAACCAATGCAAAGGGTACAGCTGATTCCAGGAACATAAGCAAGAGTAATTTTGCTATTTAAGTGAACAAATGAGATATATACCCAAAGTATCTACCTGGGAACATGTGCAGTTCTAGAATTTGTTTCTTGTTAAATACAGTTCTATGGACTTCATTTAGGGTTTCAGTTAGTCAGTTATGGAGACAAAATCCTTATAATACCTGGTCTTCTCATTGTAATTTCAGTTGACTAGAGAGAAGATCATATTTCACAATAGTTAGGACTCTATAAAAAGCCAATGGGGAAAAGGTCCATGGGAAAAAAAGGAACACCAAAACATACCAATATATACAGGCTTAACTGACTTCTAATAGCCTGAAATAGGCACTTCCAAAGCCTGCAGGGACAGTTTTGCTAAATTAAGAGCTACAATATTTGGCATTAAGATATTTAGGTGCAGGAGAAACCCAAAATCAATTCCACAGATTTTGCTTCATTCTTTTTCCTGTGTAGTTAGAAAGCAAACCCCAAACACAATATTTTAAGCCCACACTGAAAACTGTATGCAGTTATGAGTACCCCATATCTAAAAAGACAATAGACTGAAAAAGGTACAGAGAAGGGCATAGTAAATAGGAGTAAGGGACAGCTTCCATATGAGGAGAGATTAAAAAGACAGACTTTTCAGCTTGGAAAAGTCACCTAAGGGGTAAGATATGATAGAAGTCTATAAAATCATCTATGGCATGGAGAAGTGTTATCTCTTCACATGAGACAAGAAGGGTTACCCTGTGACACTGACCAGATTAGGGGGACCATTTATGGTATTATTTAACATCAATAATTCCAGTTACAATAATACATATGAAATAAGCCAAGTCAGGTACCATTAGAAAGATAACTTGCTAAGAATGATTAGGTTGTTTATGTGCATGCGTCTTATTTACAAATAATGGATAAAATTTAATGTATCTGTATTTCAACTTGTGCTGGTTTCTGGGAAACACCCCCGACGGGGGGGGGGGGGGGATGTGTGTGTGCATCAGTAGCTTGGTTAATGGTCCATTAAGGAAACTGACAGGTACAATGGGCCCAAGAAGAGACCTGATGAATCACCAGGACTTACTCATGTGACTCTGGACTCCATCGTATTCCTATAAATTTCCACAAGTAGCATGGCAAAGGCCAAGGGACATAAAAGGCAGCTGTACCCAAGGCCATCCCTAGGGTAAGGAAAGAGGGGCAGCCACCCAGGGAATCACGCTTTGGGGGGCCCCATGGGGCCCGCACTGCTCTCCCTCCAGTCCAGGGATGGGTGAGCCAGAGAAAAACAGTGACCTGGTTCAGTGCTGCTGGTCCACCCCTGGCCACGTCACTTTTGGCTCTGTGGTGGAGTGGTAGGGAGGGAGCGGGAGGCAGTGCAGGGCCCGTATGGCTACCTCCTCCCTCCAGCCACGCTGCCTCCCGTCCCCTCCCCACTACTCTGGCACAGAGCCGAAAGCAGCGTGCGTGGCTGGGGGTGGACTGGCAGCACTGAATCTGGCTGCCGTTTTTCGCTGGCTTGCCTGGTGCCTCGTATGGGACAGCCAGCACAGGGGCTTGCCCGCCCCCTGGGCTGGCCAGCACCACCCCCCAGTGCCGGGGGGGGGGCAAGTGAGTAGGGGTCCCGCAGAGGGCAATTCACTTGGGGCCCTGCACCTCCCTAGGGACGGCCCAGGCTGTACCACATCCATTTTGCCTTCACCATCACCACCTACCTCTGGATTTATTCACTTACAACTGAAGCTCTGAAACAGGGGACTGGGACCCATCCAGGTATTGGATGTACACCAGAGCAACCATATAAGCCTGCAAACTCCAAATTTTACTTAGCCTGATGTATTTGGATTTTTAAATCATTTGTATGTATCTGACTGCTTTAATCTTTGAACAGTTCTCTTGGGTTTGTTCTTCTCTTTTATAATAACTCTTCAGTTTTAAAGAGGCACCTATGTTAGTCTAGTTCAGCAAAACAAACAAGGAGTCCTGTGGCACTTTTAAAGAATAACAAATTTATTGCATGAGCCTTCACTGGAGAAAATCCCAGTTGGTCAGGTGCTTTTTGTCAGCGGAGGTGGCAGCCATGATGGCCACCCCACCCCACACGTAGCCCCCTGGATTATGCTACTCTCAAGGAGAAATGTTAAGTATGGATCTCCCTGATGGGCCTCCATCTCCGGGCCATCCAGCACAAGGGGGAAGAACGTTAAGTATCAATCTCCCCTGATGGCTCTCAATCTCCTGTGTGAGTTTTTTTTCCTCCCTAGTTTCTGTCAACAATAAAGGGGGTGAGTTTCTATCCCCCCCCCCAACAGTTTCTCGGCACCTCCGTCACCAGGAAGGAGGGGTCATTGTCTGGGGTCCCAGTTTTATCATTGGTCCTGACCAGGATCCCACTCCTAATTGGCTATTTTTACTCTGGCTGGGCAAAATTCTATTAAAACCCCCATCTCAGCTAGCTTGTTGTTCTCCCACCCTCGGATGCTAAAGGGCACGTCACGACCCGGTCAGGTTGGCCCCCAACTGAGACAGGGAGCACCCACCCACGAGACCTTCCTTTTTGGGGTATACATGGAGTGCTGGCTGAACGATTAAGTGCTGAGATGCTGCAGCTGGTCTGCCTCCTCGCTTTGGGTTCTACCGCGGTCTTGGGACAGGTATTATAAATCGATATAGGTCTCCTACTTTCTCTTAATCATTCTACTTGGTACCATTTATATATAGCCTGTGATTGTAGCTTCTTTACCGGAGTTTCACATAGTTTGTGTAGTTGTTACTATTTTCTCTGTACGTTGCATAATCTTTTCATGATATAGTTGTTTATGGTCTAGCATAGTTTGTCTTGTTAATTTGACAGGTGTTTTGTTAGTCATTTGTATTTTGCATCCTTCTTACTGTATAATTGTTCATTACTCTGCTTCTGCTCTAAACTGCTGGCCCCAAACTTCCCCAGTGTACACAGGGGGAGTGTGGGGGTTTATTTTTCTCTCATCTGACTTTTTTCACTCTGCTGCCCACCCTTCTTGGCTAGCAAGAAGGAATGGCTTTCAGCCATTGGTAAATACGTGTCGGGTGGGCTGGTCAGTGCTTATACCGATGTTGAGGCAGTAAAAGGTCAGGAAAGTCCTTGACTTATTATGGCCACCCTCTTGTAGGTCATTAATCCATACTGTTATTTAAGTACTTTTGTAGGTTGTAAGTGTTTTGCATAGACTTTCATGCTTTACCCTGTTGTTTGGTTGGAGGTGTTTTACAGGTGCTTTATATAGACTTTCTTGCTCCATACTGTTACTTGGTTATAAGTGGTTTGCATAGGTTTTTAGCTTTATGTTGTCATTTAGTTATAAGTGTTCATTTAAATTTTGCTTTATGCTGTTAGTTGGTTATAAGTGTCCTATATAGATTTTTGCTTCATATAGTTAGTTGATTACAAGTGTTTTTGTATCGATCCCCTTGTTTTACACTGTTAAGTGGTTAAAGGTGTTTAAGGTGTCACTATAAAAGTAGCTTCTTTGTTTACTTGAACTGGTGTCTGTCTCATTGGTGGGTGTCGCCGGTCCATCCCAGTCACATCGCGAACCCAGGGTTCAACACTTTGAAGATGGGGGAACTAGTTACTCAAGGATTGGCTAGCAGCGTGCTATTTTGGGTAAGATCTAAATCAGTGGTTCCCAACCTTTTCAGCTTGAGGGCCACAAATACCATTTTTACAACATGGAAGGGCCACCAGCCTCTGCCAGCAGGACCTCCACTGTATATAGACAGAAGGAGTTCAGGGAAGAGGCTACCTCCTTGCTGATCGACCATCTCGTTGGCTGCAACTGGGAAATAACACACATCCTGTAGCTCTGTGTATTCTACTTGCATCCCTAGGCGGTGGCTCCCTTCTGCAGCCAAGGGCATGGAAAATCAGTGCTTCCCTCCTTCTGGCTGCAGCAAGGATCCCAGTGCCTATGGACCTAGGCAAAGTGCTTTGTTATGCACTCTGCTGTAAATCAGGATGAGGGGAGCACTCATTTTCCATCCCCTTTGGCTGTAGCAAGATGCCTGCAGAGGTCTTCTAGCCCCATGGAAATGTGCTCTGCCTGGGTCCTTAGACAGTGGCTCCCTTCTGCAGTCAGCAAGAGGGGAGCACGAGACACTTTTAGAAGTCCTCAAAGGCCACTTTTGGCCCCTGGAACACAGGCTGTGAGCTACTGAGCCAAACTTGCACTGATTTGGTAATGTAGCTGATCCTCTGGGGTCAGAAGAACCCTTTCTATAAAAAGCATGAAGTTTTAAGTAACTTGTCTCTTTACTAGACCCAGTGGCTGCAGGGGACCAGAGACAGAAATGTAGTAAAGGGGTTGAACATATTATGTTTCAGTTTCTTGATAACCAGTTGGCCTGGGAGAGGTGGGGTGGAGAGGACTCAGAAGCATTATTTGGGGCTGGTGCGAAGTCTGACTTCAATCTTACCCACCAGTACTGGGAACTTTGCTCTCCTTTTGCAGCCTGCCCTGACCTTGGCATTTTCAGGTGGCTATCCTAGGATGGGTCGTAGCAGGATTAAAACAAACGGACATACAATTTGACACAACACAGTGTCTTTGGAATTCATTCCATGGGATGTTATGAAAGTCAAAGTCATAAAAAGGTTTTAAAAAAGATATGCTCATGGAGGATAGGTCCAACAGTGGCTAGTGTGTTTCTACAGCCTCTAACTGCCAGAATATGGGAGTGGATGACAGGGAATGGAACACTGATTGCCTGCCGTCTTCTGTTCATTCCCTTTGGTATTGGCCACTGTCAGAAGACAGGATACTGGCCTAAATGGATCACTGGTCTGACCCAGTATGATTCTTATGTTCTTACCATGACTGAGAAATAGCCCATCCTCATTCATTATTTACTACTGTAGCCTCTTCTCAACAGGTTTGGAGAAAAATCAGTCTTTTAATAAAGAGTCAAGGATCCTACTTCAGGGTAGCTGGGAGTGAGATGCATTAGCATGTTAGCAATGATGCTAATTTTTTATTTTTTAAAATCCACCTGGAGACAGAAGAGTTAAGATCTGACCAGATCTGAAATTTGGAGAGAGATTTTTCAACTAAAGGCAAGAATGTTGTGCACCTGTATTCAAGGCTTTAACTAAACCTGATGGCAGTAAAATGTCTGTCACATATATTAAGCAAAACCAAAACCCCACATTAAAATACTAAAAGTTGCAAAGTTAAGCACTCAGAAGTTAAGGATCTGGTGGAGCAGATGCCATGTGATCATGTAAACAAAGACTATCATAATGCATATGAAGATGGGAGAGAACTATGGGTGCACTAGCAAACCTCAATTCTTCCATTTCTTAATTTCAGGTATTTGATTTTGTAGTCACTCTATGGTTTCAGCAAAGGCCCACTCTAGCTTACTTCAGTGCCTATCTCCTTGCCTTGATCTGTCCTGAAGGCTCCAGGCTCCAATCTCCTTCCCCAGTCCCTTCCTTCTTCCCAGACTCCTCATTCAATCTTAATATCCATCCCACTCCCAGATAATCCCTGCTCCCCTTTCCAACTGTAGGATAGTATTCCAGAATGCAAGTTCATTTTCCCTCAGTCCATTATAATCCTTCAGACCACCTCAGTTTTGCTCTTTGAGCTCATAACATGCCTTACACTGGAATCTCTATGCAAAAATCTTTTAAGACTATCTTAGCTCCTGATATTTCTGGTATTTTGCTCATGGCTAATGTGCTCTGAAATTTAAATAAGCATTATGTGATAACTAGCCATTGTGCCTGCCACCTCTTTATACACAGTCAGCTGAAGTGAAGGCCACACCTGAGTTGCGATCCTTCCTGGGTCACATTATTAAACAAGAAGAATAGCTCTTAGTTCTATAATTTAACATTGATTACGAAGTTCTATGCCAGGTGTGGCCAAACTGTGGCTCGGGAGCCACATGCGGCTCTTGAATGAAAAATTGTGGCCCCCGGAAGAACATCAGCAAATCAATTTAGGCAAGCAGCCCCAGCCTAGGAGTTCAGGAGGGGGTCACAACGGTGGGGAGAAGTGCGGCATGGTCAGGATTTTAAAAAAACTCACCACTAGCCAGCAGTTTTCTACATCAAGCAGCAGCTAAGATTTTACTGTATAGGCCTAATTTTCATGGTAACCTTAAGTAATTATTAGAATCTGACATTAGTAGGATCGATACCTGTCCTCTTTTTACAATAAAATTAAAGTGTGCAATGAATTTTAAACTTAGTAATTGGTGTAGTAGGTAAAAGTATATGGCTATAGGCCTCAGGGCGGCTCTTGAAGGTTTAATAATCAACTTGTGAGGCTCTTGAGTTCCATAAGTTTGGCCACCCCTATTCTATGCTATAGAGCAGGTGTGGCCAAACTGTGGCTCACGAGCCGCATGCAACTCTTGAAAGAAAAAGTGTGGCTCGCAGAACAGCACAGTGGGGAGAAACGCGGCATGGTCAGAGATGGCAGGGAGAAGTGCAGCATGGTTGGGGACGGCAGGGAGAAGCACAGCATGGTTGGAGACGGTGGAGGAGTGGTGGCATGGTCAGGGCTGGTGGGGAGAAGCGCAGCATGGCTGGAGACAGTGGAGAAGGGGTGGCATGGTTGGGGGTGGTGGAAAGAAGCGGGGCATAGTCAGAGATGGTAGGGAAGTGAAGACATGGCCTGGGATGGTGGGGGGAAGTGCAGCATGGTCGGGGATGGCAGGGAAGTGGCAGCATTTTTACTGTAGGCCTAGTTTTCACGGTAACCTTAAGTAATTATTAGAATCTGACTTTAGTGGTGTCAATGTTTGCCCTCTTTTTACAATAAAATTAAAGCGTGCAATAAAATTAGTAATTTTAGAGTAGGTAAAAGTATATAACTATATGCCTTAGTGCTCTTCACAAAGGTTTAATAATCAACTTGTGTGGTTCTTGAGTTCCCTAAGTTTGGCCACCCCTGCCATAGAGCATGGTCCTTCAGAAACAGCACTATCCTGCTTTGTCATACTGATAAGTTAACTGATTACCTGAGAAGCTCATTTCTATCATTTTAAAAGTGCTAGAGCCCACAAGGAGTCCTACAATGACTGATTTAGTTAATATTTCAACAGTGCCCATTCCTTGGAACACACTGATTGATCAACAAGCCACAAGCATTTACATAAAAAGCTTACTACTTTGGGGTGGGTAAGGAGGGAATTCAGTTTGCAATAAATACATTCCTCATTTAACAGTGCAACATTGACTAGTGGATTAATGAAGAGAGTTGACAATTTTTTTAAACACCCGCCTGGTGACAGCAAGTGGAAGCAATCTCCATGTGACCAAAGTCTTCCACACTGAGAAAAACAAGGAGCAAATATATTACAATGCTCACTGAAATCTACCTCAGGAATTGTTCTCAAAAGCAAAAAGGATTTTACAGATGTGATGGCAGCAGAAGAGAAGGTATGTCCCCTCACTATACTCACAACATTTTATTAGTTTCTCATAGCTCTTGTAGAGCTTCTAATACAGCTGTTTGGAGAGGTGACAGCATAGGGTCTCCATGCAGCTGAAAAATATATTTGTTTGCAGAGTTGCAGTTTGGAGCCAGTGGCAAAAACACACAGTTATATTTATATTTGGCTTCCGGATATAGCCACAACTGAACACAGAACGGAATGTGCAAAAATGTAAGTGGATATTTAAATGGCAAGAACCCACACTCCAGTTTCTACACTGAAGAAATAAATCTCCCAGAACGGGAAGGCATCAAGCTGTGTGATTAGAGTGATAGAAACAGATTTCTTTTAAAAAACACCTTTGCTTTTTTTTCCTAACAAAGGACCAGAGTGCTGAACAATAAAAGGTTGCAACACTATGCCTCTAATTATCAGAGAAAGGAAATAAAGCTGAACGCTTGCCAACCAGGTAAAACCAGAACATTTCCTCAAGAGCTACTGTTTACTGTTGTCCAAGCTAAATACTAAGTTGTATTAAATTACCTTGTAAAGAACTCTGAATTGCCACTATTTGTTTACACTTGCAGCTCGTAAAGCTAAAGAGACTTTAACATATTCTGGCATATGTTGAAGCTGATCATAGAGATATTAAATTGCCTTTCTGAATAACTTTTACAAATGTAATACAAATCATTCAAATTCTACTGTCACAGAAAATACAGGAAAAAAAATGACAACACTATTCTAGGCATGCGGAGTGCCAAACAAGAGTTATAAAAGGGATCTAAAATTCTTTATTGCTTTAACTAATAACTACATGACATAATTCCCTTTTGCACATTCTCGCATTTTCTTCAGAATTCTCTGGTACTGTTCATGGTCTATGATAAAACACCAGAATAAGTGGACTACTCCAATTTAGCATGGCCACTGTTAAATTCATCCAACAAGCTTGTAAAAACACCTACCAACAAGAATGCATACACCTACACTGCACAGAAGGAAAGACATCATGTTTACCATCTGTAACATGTTACTTCATTTCATTGTCTCTGTCCAAATTTTATATAATTTGAGAAACTTGTAAGACACACACACATACACACGAAACAGACTTAGGACCAAATCCCGCTCTCTCATCCATACCATATACTTCTATTGTATATTCGGTCCTCTCTCCCTAAAGAAAACTGCATTACATTAATGGCAGTAAGACATTTACATGGGTTCAGACACAATCTGTGCATAGACCAAGTCATAGTCAAAAGTGCTCGGAAGAATTTTTGCTTTAAGTTTGATATAGTGTCATATTTACTGAGCAATTTAATACACTCTATTTCACCCTGGGAGGATTCTTTTTTCTAAGGATCAGTGGACCCAGTCCAAAAAGGTATTTAATCACTTGCAACTTTCAGCATGAGAAGGCTCATTGACATCAGTGGAACTACTTATGTGCTTTAAATTATTCCCATGATTAAACCTTTGGAACACCTTCTCATTTACAGTAACATTTTACATCACAAATAGTTGTTTACAGTGTGTTTTAGCTCTAGATTAGCTAAATGTTGGGGGCTTGATGCAGGAATCACTGTGGCTTGCATTAGTTGGGAGGCCAGAATACCTTAGAGTGGCTATTTCTGCCAACGATTTGAACAAGAGTTCTGAGCCATTTTGAGGATGGGGCTAATTTCATTGCAATTGAAGTTGACTGGACTCTTTCCATTGAGTTTAACATATCTGGAATTTGGTCTTACGTTAAGACTACGTCTGAGTGCTAGGTGGCAATCCTTGGAGCATTAAAGTTTTGAATTCTTACCAACTCTCTCTATCAGACTCCAACAAAGGTCAGAGAAATGCTATTTTCAGGTGTTTTAAATGGTGTGCTGTACAAGGATTGTCTGCCTGAGAAGAGATGGGGTTGCCACAATGTCTACTTACATAAACTCAGATATAGTTGGAAGCTATTTAGATGGAAGGCATTAACATGAGCTACAATGCTGAAAGAATATTCCTTAAATGGGATTATTTATATTGAGTCTCACCACAAAAATATCAATAAAAAGGAGGTGGATCAGAGCCAACACTGTTTCCTTAAGAATACAGCTAATAGGAGCCCGAAAAAGAGAGGGTGGCAGCAGTATGCTCTCGGAGGAAATTGTGCAGCAGTTTCATGGCTAACTGCATCAAGGAAGGGCAGATCATTTGGAAGCAAATTTGTAGCCTGCATTCATGGCAGATCTTGCCAGAACATTCAAGAACTCCTCCCTTTACTTATGTTGCAGTAGGCTTGGTGCCAGTGTTATAACAAG
The DNA here is from genome assembly GCA_007922195.1 of Podocnemis expansa. Classification (NCBI taxonomy): domain Eukaryota; kingdom Metazoa; phylum Chordata; order Testudines; family Podocnemididae; genus Podocnemis; species Podocnemis expansa. The sequence goes on along the minus strand of ML681990.1, from coordinate 24,980,523 downwards.
AGACTTCCACAAAAATGTTCCGTCTTAGCCTGTGCTAAACCCCACGTCCCAGGTGAATTGTGTTGCTGGAGCAAGAAGGAGCTAGGGAATCTGCTTAGTTTCTCATTTAATCAATTCCCTTGATTATACCCTAGGGAAGAGGTGACCCAGTTTGGCACACAAACTTGTATTAAAGGCACATGGTGGAAAGCGGCACTACTTCACCCCAGCTGAGACGTGAGATACACTTATAAAAGGCCTCAAAGTACATTTCCTGCAAACATTTTTTGAAAATACCTGGCTCTGTACAGTCATCCCTAAGTGAGGGGGGGAGAAGGAAGAGTTCTTCAGAAATATTTATGAGCCTGAGGTAAGCTATTTCCAGCAGGGATTTATCCATGTTCTCTCTTGCTCATCCAACTTTTCCTCATTAGCCTCTCTCTGCATTTCAATTCCTCATGTCTTGCCACCATACTCATCCTCCGGCTTCAACTTCCATGTTGATGACTTGACTGTTGTGTGCATATTTCCTTGCTTTCATTTATTCCCTCAACCTGAAGCTGTGGTTTATATCAATACCACCTCACCTAAAGTGCTATTCACTTGACTTCGTCTTCACCAAGCACTACTCTCTACTCTTGTTGTTGCAACCTTCTTCTCTATAGCCATCACCTGGTCGCTCAGCCTTTCTGTGAGCTCCAGTCCTTCTGAGCTGAGGACTTCTCATCTGCTCTCAGCACTCTCTTCTCTGTCTTCAATGGAGAAAACTGATAGAGTTGTTGAGTTGCTCCATTCTTCACTCTTCCAACTTTGAGTTTTTCTGTCATTACAATCCGTAGCTCCTGCTGACCCCAAAACATCCAGTTCCTCCATTCTCATTCTTGAATTGCAGAATCTCTAGAAGAAACCCTGTAACTAGGCTGAATTCCCTCTACTACACATTTGTTCTCTCCTTCAGTTCTGCTGTCAACTAAGCTAACTAACTCCACCACTTCAACTTAACTGAATCACAAATCCCAGCCCCCAGCTCTCTTTTGTCTCACTCCTCAAACCTTCCCCCTACACCTCTTTCCCCACAGGCTTTTGCCAATTATTACAAGAGAAAATTGACAAATGACATGACCTTTTCCCTTCTTCTCAGATTGCTTTGTCTTTTCCTTTCCACCCCACAATTCTTAGCCTCCCCTCTCTCCCAACACAGACGAAAATTGGTCTGTGCTGAGCTTTGGAGATGGAATAAACAATCCCCTGCCCCCCCTTAACCATCCAGTAAACCTTTGAAAAAATATGCTTGCTGTTTGTTTCCCATACTGCTGGCACCATGTCCCTTTTTCTCCTCTTTTTGTTAATTTGCTCCTCCTGTTGACTTCAGAGACAAATATAATTCTCACTGTCTTTGGCCTACAACGGTGGCTTTCAATCAATGTACTGTGGCACACCGGTGTGCCATGAGGATAGTTCAAGCGTGACATGAAATTTTGTACAAAGGCAAGGTAAAACCTTGTTTCATCCTAAACAACGTTCTAACCAACCAAAATTATAATTCATACAATCTGTGAAAATTAATCATTAAATTTAAAGCTAGGTATTCGTCTTTCGACTCTAAAATCCGAACCTTCTAAATGCAGGTGGCCAAAGGGCAGAACTGAGATGACATGCATCTTTTTCTGGTGGATTTGAAACATTAACACATTTGATCCTTCTCTGGCTTGTTGTATACTCTATGTTGCAAACCTTTCAAGTAAGACTATAACCATGGTAAAAGTAAATAAACATGATGTTTCTAAGCAATCAATTTAGGTGCATAAAGTGGGTATGCCATGGAATTGTGGTTGTTTCTCAATGCAGCATGCCATGTTACTGAAAAGGTTGGGAACCACTAGCCTGTGCTGCTTTATTTACTTTCAAGACATAGGCAGACAGGTGCTCAACATGCCTTTGTCTTTGACAAACTTGTTCACCAAGTCTGCCATGTTTCATGGTTTGAGAATATTTTAGTGAACACCTACAACTTTTAATTGTTACCTGTAGATATATATCACACAATGATTATGATCAATGATGCTATGATGCAAGTTCTAATTTGACACCTTGCACAACATTATTTTACATTCTTCCCCCCCTCCCCCCCAGGACAACAATGGGTTAATGTACTGAATTTGTCAGACTTGATAGGAGATGCTGTTACGTGACACTGAACCCTTTGCCATTTGGCACTGATGAGCTCAAAGAATCCAAACAGGAGATGTGACTTCCACAATCTGACAATGTTTAAGAAAGCTGTCGAGTCTCTCTCTTTCATTTAGCCTTTCTACTAGTACAAGAACTGTATTTACAAAACCAATATTGTTGCTTTGAGCACTCCTCACCCTCCAAAACCTGGTACCTTCCCAAAGAGCAGCAGATAAAAGACTCAGTCATACCGCAGGGACCTCCCTTTGCCAGTAAATTGAGGTGGAGAGGAAAGGTTGAAAAGCCTTCTTTTGCCCTAATATGGGCTCACACAATACGGAAAAGGTTAAAAACCTCTGAATCTGACAGTAAGCATGTAAGGCCTGGGATGGTATCTTCTTACATGTATTTACTGCAACAAGCGCATTATCAGTGGGAAACAAAAAAATGTTACATTCAAATCACTGGCACCCATAGCCTACATTTAGAGTGCAGTCCTAGAAAAAAGTGAGCAGTTATTTTGCATGCTACTTTGAAGCGCTGAGAAACTTGCTTGTGTAAAATTGGCACCCACCCTCCTCTTTGTCTTTTTTTTCTTGTTTGGGACAAATTATAAATGCCAACTAAAATTTTTTTTCTTATACAGGATAGGGATAAATTGGAAGCATTCCTCTCCCCTCCCCAATCTATCCCTTTGATCACTATCAGCATTTGGCACTAAATCCATGTTACGCTTCAAACACTAAGTACTTACTTAACTAACCACAGATATGCTCTAACAAAAGTTGATAATCTCTACGTTTTTGGTACAGCATCAGCAGGAATGTTTTCTTAGCAGAATAGACTGTAAAAATGAATGTTTGTTTTGGCTCCAGTAGTTTTTCTGAATGTTGCATGAACATTCACACTGGATTAAATGTTAATTAACATTAACACATGTAGCACTCAAGCAATGAAATCAACAACCAAATGCAGCAATTACTCATCAGAAATTTCTTTTTATTTATTTACTGGACAAAAACAGTCTGTTGTTGGAAAATGCAAATTCCTCAAAACTGAAACTTCCTGGGAACCTACCAAGGTAAACAAAAATCTGTAAAGTCCAGAGTTGAATTTCTGTTAGAGGGAGGGAAATCCATCAGGAATAACCAATAGTCCAGTAGTTAATCACCTGGAAGACCCTAGTTCACCCCTTGATATGTCAAATCCTTAAGAGAGACTTGTATTTAGATCTCCCATACCTCTGCTAAGTGCCCTAACCACTGGCTATACTGAGTGGGCCTACTGATTATTAAAAAGTTTGAAAAGTTTTCCATTTCATCCTGATGAAAAATGGGAAATAAAATGTAAAGCTCAAAAATGTTTATGGAGTGAGAAAATCATTTCCTATCTCTAAAAAATTCACCTCACTCAATCCTATTCAAATGCTCTGGGTTGCAGTGAAAGTCAATGGAGTTGCAGAGGGTGAAAATCAGGCTGCCTTCAGTGCAGTTTTTAATAAGGCAGTATTATTGCTTCCAACATACAGGACAGAGTTTATTGCACTCAAAACCACAACTGCCTGATTGCTTTATGGGTATTCTATGCTACAGTCCACGAATGGCCAAACTGCGGCTCTTCAAAGAAAAAGTGCAGCTCACAGAAGAGCACAGCAGGGAAGGGTGGCATGCTCGAAGACAGGGAGGAGAAGTGTGGCATTGTCGGGGACAGCAGAGAAACAGTGGCATGGTCAGAGACGTGGATAAAGCACGGCAAGGTTGGAGCCGGCAGGGACGTTGCAACACGGGGGGGGGGCGCAGAAGTGTGGTATGGTCAGGGAGAACAGAGAAACAGCAGTGTGGTAAGAGACGGCAGGGAACCAGCAGTTGGGGTGTCGGGGGGAAAGCGCAGCATGGTCGGGGAAGCCCCAGCATGTTTAGATTTTCTCATATGCCTTTATGCAGTTTACTCGTCATTAAAATAAAACTGTGTTTTACAAGTCCTAAACATGACGTGGAATGCTAAGAAACAAAAATACAAAAGGAGAAACGTTTAAAACTGAATGTAGATTACTTTCCATTTTTGGCATGATTTACTGCTGTGAAGCATTGTATTCAACAATGAAATTTGTTAAATCAAAACATTGTGCAATACTTGGAGCTCAGCACCTGAGAGAGCTTTAACGTACTGCATTGACAAGTTACTGCCCAGATTTTAAAAAACTTGCCACTAACCTGCAGTGTTCAACTTCCAGCGACAGCTAAGTTTTTACTCTATAGGCCTAGTTTTCATGGTAACCTTAAGTAATTATTAGAATCTGACATTAGCAGGATTTGCCCTGTTTTTATGATAAAATTAAAGTATATAATGAATTTTAGGCTTAGTAATTTTGGAGTAGGTAAAAGTACCTGGTTATATGCCTCAGTGCAGCTCTCAAAGGTTTAATTGACTTGTGTGGCTCTTGAGCTCCATAAGTTTGGCCACCCCTGCATAGTCCCAGCTACATTTGCTTCTCACTATACAGATGATGTGAGAGTTAAATAATCCATTTTTATAATGCTTTGCAATCTTGGATGGAAGAATACACAAAACATTATTTGAAACAGCCAGTGATACATCAACACGTTCCTCAGCTAAAATAGCAAAGAAATACCACGGTGGAATAAAGAGTGCTAATGAGGTCATTACTGGAATACTGTATTTACTTTTGGTATCCACGTTTCAAGAAAAGGCCTAGAAAATTGCAGAGGAGTTCAGAAATGAGCTACAAGAATGATCTGAGGTCTAGTAAATCTGACTTATTGTGAGAGACTTGAGATGCTTAATATACTTAGTTTATCCAACAGAAGGCTAAGAAGTGAGATGACCATGGCTTACAAATACCTACACAAAGAAGATATTTCAGAGCAGATGGCAATATAACAGAAAAAGCATGAGATGCAATGGTTGGAAGCTGAATCTAGACCAACAGTACAGAAATAAATTGCACATTTTGCGGTGTAATGGGCAGATTCTCCAACACTTGAAGTCTCAATTCAATTTAAGACTAGCATATCTTTTCAAAAGATATACTATCAATCATACAGAAGTTACTGGGTGAGGGTCTTTTGCTGTGTTATGCAGTAGGTCTAACAAGATGATTAAATGGTCCCATCCAGCTTTAAAAAAGGCTATCTGCACAGAAAAATGCAGAATAAGCCTTTAAATTCCACAGCCACTCCCATCTCTATTTACCCTTGAAGCAGGGACCCTTTTCAAGCTCACAAAATCTCCAGTCACATTCTCAGTCCAGAATCTTTTAATTCATTCTTCAGCAATCTGGCAACAGGGCTTGTCCTAAGCCGAACTCAAAAAAGTCCCCAAAACAAAGTCTTTCATCAGTTCCAGGCTCAACACAGCTTCTTCCCTAGCTTGTTTACAAGGCCTCCTGCCTCACTACTCTTCCTACAGCTGCCTGCTCTCTTTTATGTTTGAAATACTTGATTCCCTCTGGTAGGGCTCATCCTGAAATCAGAATGAGCTTAGCTCCAGGCTTACCAGCCAATGGGTAAACCACTATGTCACAGCACCATAAGGTATGAGGTATTTGAAAATTGGGTCTGTGTTCTTTTTTCTCTTAAGACATCTGAAACTCATTGTTTAGCTTCTGAGGAGACAGGGTTGCTTCAATTTCTGTAGCAATAACCTTTAAAAAAAAATGATTACAGCCTTCCATAAGTAAAGTCTAGAAGTCAAAATGGCTAGTAACAGCAATTTAAAGCCAAAAATCAAAACAAAAACAAAACCCAAAAACCCCACCTCTTCCACAACACTTCATCTATTAGCTACTAGTTCAGAAGCTCACAGTTTCAGCTCTGGAAAACCCAAATTCAACCACTCATCACAACAAAGATTACCTGAGCAATTACTCAAGCAGTTAATTGAATAGCTACTCATGATACTCTAATCAATAACAGAAGAAAACTTACTCTTGCGCTACTAACTTCAACTTGACTGTTGCAGCATATATAAACACATTTAAATTATATTAACATTTATACAAAGTGTCACACACATGCATTTGACTTTATACATTTTCCCCAGAGAATTATTTACCAGTGGAAGTTTAGCATGGAGCTGTACTGGATTTTCAGTGATGGCCTGCCATTATCCAGTTTTATAATTGATCTGACTGCTGAGAACAAGGATGTCACCTGATACTCCAATGTGACATAAGTTACTCAGTTCAGCTAAGACTTTAGAAGCCTCCAGGCTGCCAAGATTTTGCTCTGACCAAGAAGTTTCATGGCTTCATTATACTTTGACATTTTAATGGCCTTTTTGTCTATCTCCAGTCTTTAGCTAATTATGTTAAAACAAAAATAGACCAAAAAAGAACCTCACATGTACTAGTTTTCTAGAGTGGATTCACTGACATGGTGTATAAATTATTTGTTGCCTAATGGGTGAGGGAGTATTTCCTCCTTTGTCTGAGCTCCTGCTAGAACATGCAGGAAAGGCACAACATCCACATTAATGTCCATTACTTGCCCTCTGTTGCAGGGGAAAGATTAATAATAAGACCACCCCCAGTCCTACCACAAAAATGAATCTGTATTTAAAAGCTGGCCAGATTGGCCAAACAAAGAAACTTCCTTGGCAAGATTCCCAAACCCTGTGCCTGATTCTAATTTTGCAAACAGAACACATGTTCCTTAACGTATATTTTGTGTCCTGAGGGGCCCATGAAGAAGGAGCATAGCTTTAAATCTTGCGCAATTCACATCTTCAGCCAGTTAGCTCAGCCAGTGCAAGGGAGGCACTGCAGCACCAGCTGGTAAGGAGCTATGAAAAGTCCGGGGAGCAGGAGGCAAACTAAGGTTTAGGGGGGTTATGGAGACAACTGTTGTACTTCCAGACAGCAAATGATGCCCCTGCTGGGTTCACAGATTCACAATCAAAATGAACAAAATATCAGTAATATATTATAGAGAGAGATTAACTGAACTCTTGGCATTGCCAAAAAAGAGTCAAATGTAAACACAAAATTCCTGCAATAAACACAGAAAAACCTCCTTCTTCCCACTCCAGTATACAGTAATTATAAGAGATATCTTAAGATGTCTCCACAGAATATGCCAGATCAGATAATCACTGGTGGTCTCCTTTATATACATACTATAAAAATCTTAACAAACATGATGTCACCACATACACTGAATCCAATCTTCCTGGTGTCCATTTATCAAGGTATATGCTAATTTAATTGCCTTCTTGTAACCAGGAGCACTGAGAGCCATGATCCCAAACTATTTGCAGCAGATAAAAATAATATCAAGGCAAGGGATTCATACTTTATTTCCCCTTAACATCAGATCCTCGTGGAAGTTTTTACTGCCACAAACAACTGATTCCAACAGTAAATGAATGAAGCCTTTGCAGAGAATGCTCATGGGCAGGTAATTATCCACTATTGTTAAAATGGGCACATGCATTTCTAGGACAGCAATTTATGACTGTTATTCCATTTGACAGCAATTCTAACACAGACAATATATATAATTCAAAGTCCCTGCGCCTCCTCCCCGGATTTCTCTTTTTTTCCCCAAATATCTGGGTCACAGTCATAATGAAGTGGACAGCAGACACTTGGTCAGAACAGAACTTATGCAAGCAAACCATTTTCAGCTGGCAGGTTGTGCAAGCACAACCACTAATTGTACAATAATTATATACATGCATTATTCTGATTCTAGGCCCCGATTCTGCAAAAAACACATGCTTCATTTTATATGTTGACTAATTCCACTGAAATTGATGGTCCTATTTGTGTACATGCATGTAGAGGTGGGTAGTAGGATCAGATCTTCATGTCTTATGCTTACATCAGAGCTTTAGGTAATGTTCTGTTCAGTATTTTTTAAACCCCTTATGGATAACTAGCTGTTTTACGAAGGACTTCTTGTCCTGAATAATTACTGACAAGTCTAAAGAAAAAACCCTTGCGCGCGCACACATGTAGGGGTATGAATTGTATCTATAGTATACGTACAACTCCTGCAACACTGAAGACATTAACCCACTGTGTGACATTCAGAAATAACTCTACACAATTACCTCTAGAGTAGTAGAGGAAAAAGAGGACTTGGAGAAGAACGGCTTAATTTGCTGGTGATGAATAGGAACAAGTATTTTCTGCTAATAATATCTCTAAGTCCAAGCAAAAGTCTTCCAAGGAAAGAGGTGGCAGACTAATCACATGGGACATTTAAAACTAGACTGGACAAAGGACCAGAAAATATTGTTCAATTCTTCTGGCAATGGTTAACTTTCTTCAAAGTGTTTGACAAAGTGGGCTTTTCTCCCACAAAAGCTCATGCAATAAATTAATGTACATGGCTACACCCATGGAACTTGCAGAAAAGGAGTGAGTCCAAGAAGGTAAAAACTGTGATTAGTCATATTAATGTCTATTATTGTTCCAGTGGGACTGAACCACAGTAACTCAGACCAGTTCCCCCTTTTGCAGCAACCCATGATCATGACTGCACATGAGAAAAGAAAATGGAGAGAAAAGGAATTTCACCTTGATGAAGGCAAGTAAACCTCCAGCACTAAACTAAGAACATGAGGTCCTTTATGAAGCAGTACTACAAATAGAAATTTTCTTTTCAGTTCCTTCCTTTTTAATACATGTAAACACCAGCAATGATTATGTACGTCATGACCAGCTGATACTTCCAAGTACTGAGCCCTTCAAGCCTACCACCCAGAGAAGAGTTTATATTCCCAATAAACGGTCCCTACTCATGTTTCATCTTGTCCATTTGTGACAGAGCTCCAAAGGTCACACCATGTTTCTCTAAAACTTTAACTATCCCTGGGCAAAACCAGTAAATAAATAGCCTGTACCTACATAAGCTCTCCTGGGATGCTAAACAGTATCCCTTGCACCTCTTAACTACTCCAAACAAAAAATTGTAAAAAATAAATAAATAAGCAGTTGTTGGCCAGTGTGAAACATGAACAGAAACCAATAAAAGTGCCAACTCTGAGAGACATGATTATTTGTCACTCAGCGTGTAATGAGTTGAAGACTAGAGATAATGAGATAATAATGATGGCTGTAGCTAAGAACTATAGGTACCAAGGACAGCTCTAACTGAACTACAGATTGAAAAGGAAAAATTTTGGTGAGAAGCCCAGAATGGTCTAGAGCAGTGGTTCCCAACCAGTGTGCTGGGGCAACACCCAAAGTATGCCGCAAGCACCCCTGAGAGCGGGAGTTAAAGTTCCCTCCTTGTTCAGGTAGATTTTAATGCACTTAGAATAGCTGTCTTTAAATGCTAGGCAGGGGTCAGAACCCAAAAGATAAGAAGAGCCTATAAAGGGGCAACATGGCCACCCCCAGGGATCAGCAAGAAACAGCCTCCAGCCATCTGTCCATCCAGCCAGAGCTCAAGGGGCAGGGCAGGAAGTATAAAAGCAAGGCCAGGGAGCTCAGTCCAGCCCTGGCCGCTGAAGAGGAAGGATGGCTACCTCCCAGCTGCTCAGTCCCAGCTACCCTCAGGCCAAGGGAGAGGGCTGCACTCCAGTACCAGGAGGGCTGGCTTAGGCCTTCCACGACTGGTGCGCCTGAAGAGGGGATGATTCCTCTCTGGGATGGCGAGCTGGGGGCACTGCTAGAATCCGGGGTCCCCAAGTTTTCCCCTGAAGCCCAGGGCTTCAGTGCCCCAGGCCCAACACCATCTTCCTGCAATTTGGAGGAACTGCCACTTGCCGTAAAGGAAGACCACCTCCCCGCAGGCCAGGACGTGGAGGAGCTGCCTCTCGCAGAGGACCAAGCGCAGCTCCTTGAATTATCCCCACCAGAAGTGATGGAGGTCCAAGTGGAGCTGCCTGACTTACCCCCTCTGGATGAAATCGAGGGCTTCTGCTCCTTGCCCCTGGAAGACTACCCAGAGAAGTCTGCCAAAGGGGCTGACCAAGTACTACTGGGAGAAGGGGAAGGCAGTGGCCCAGGGGAGTTACACTTCAGGCACCTGGGCCTGAGCCCCACATGGGGGTCAGCATGTTGAGGCCAGAGCCCTGCTGACCCTGTGGTTGAATCTTTGGCCACTGTCAGGGCCCTCGGCTGGGACACAGTGGAGTTAGGTGGGCCTGTGTCCCCCTCCTCCTCTCCCTAGACAGTGCCATTTGAAAGGGCAGAGACCTTGAAGTGACAAACCCATTTGATTCCTAGAGTTTTGTCTGCCCCAACCCCTGGACTGTTATTAGACTGTTATTTGTTAGTCCCAAGAAACAGGGACAATGACTATAATTTTTGGACTGTCCTAGTTCAGGGTTTAAGACTACTTGTGTGCCTCACCAGAGGGGCTGAAATGTACTATTTGTTCCCTCCCTCCACAGAAGGGCGAGAGACTATAGCGGGGTCAGCAACCCATGCCGTTCCTTCCTTCACAACCCTCAGCTGGTGCCAGCAGCCCCCTCTGCTGAAAAAGTGTGGCAGCTGCCTGAAAATTCAGCAGTGGTCACAGCTGGAGTGGAAGTGCTTTACAGGCACACCACGGAAAGAAGTTGCCCAGGGTGGCTGATCTTGGCAGTGTGCCTAGTGAAAGGAGTCCCCAGGCTTGCCACAAAAAGAAGCAGCTCCTTTCAGAGGTTCCCAGGCATGCTGCAGAAAGAAGCTGCCCAGAGTGGTTCCTTTGGGGAGCATCACACGACAGAGAAAAGCCAATCCAGACAGCTTTTTTCTGTGTCACATGGAGGTATAGGCATGGAGGGGGGGCCCCCCTGTGTCCCAACTGCACCCAAAAGAAGCCACCCAGTGTGGCTTTCAGTGGCAGGCGTGGTAATTTCTGCGGTACTACAGAGGATGCCATATGCCACTCTGAATGGGTTTGAGTGCCACTGTCGGCACACGTGCCGGGGGCTGCCTACCCCAGGACTACAGACTTGTTTGGTCCACCTATCCCAGGTGGGTAGTCAGCACCCAGAAGGGATCGGGTGGACGCTTATCACTCCTGTTCACCCAACATGCTAGGAGTCGCATGGGTGCCAGGAGTAGCACAGCCTGAGGGCCCATTGATTGTTTAGTGGCCAGAACCAGGGTGAGCTGTGGCCACAGACTGTTTTAGCAGCTGGAACCCTGAAAGGGATGGACTATAGGCCTTAGCCACAGGGCTAATGTCCTATACTGGACTTGAGATAAGAGACAGAGCACAGACCACCTGGAGGGGACAACTTGAGCATTAATTCTCCAACACCACCACAAGGAGGTGTCCTCCAGGTGGGTTGAGTACTAGACCTGCTTACACGGCCATTTTAAAAAAACTGTTTCAATAATCAAGTGTTTTGAGAGCCACAATGGGTGTAGCCTCCTGGTGGGGAAAACTGGGAGCTGGGCAAAGGTGCCTGCTACAGGGTCCACTGGTGAGGAGAGGGAGCCTGGAACCATGAGCAGCCCCCTCCCCCCGCAGCTTCCCAAATGGAAGGGGACCCCATAGCCAGGAGCAAGCCACCTGCAGGGTCCCCCAGTGGCAGGGGGAGGTCCTGGAGCCCATAGCTGCAAAGGGTCAGCCAAAGAGCCACAGGTTGCAGACTCCTGCACTAGGCTATGCTCAACTTCAGCAGATCTGCCCCTCTGCATCCATAATACAGCCTCTGGTAAGAGTATGCTGGCAAGAGACAGCACATGCCCAGAGTTTCGCAGGTTGACTTCCCAGTGGAAGAAAAATCAGTGACCTAGAATCTTACTATATTTTAAGCATAACATGCTTTATTTCCACATACCCATATCCTAGACTAGAAGTCATGAGACAATACGCTGGCAATTCCTTCTTCCAGATAGTGCAGAGCTAAGACCTTGGTTTCCAGAGCAGCTCTGCCTCAAGAAATTACTCCAATTAGAGACCAAGGTAGAGAACAAATTACAGCTGCTTGCACAACTCCTTGAGCACAAAGCCTCACATAACAAATTTCACACACTACAGATCTTTCCAAGAGTGAACATTCATTCATGTCCATGTTAAGAATTTGAACTTGCAGGACTACGTGTAACTGCCACCTGCTTATCAACACATACCAGATGACAGCAGCCCTTTAAAAGCAGCACTTAGCAGAATTACGTTATACTAAATTTTGATTATTTATATCATGCATTGTCAGAATACATAATTTTGTACTTATCTTACACAACTGTTTTAAATAATGTATTAAACATACACCTACTCTTTTATTAACTCTAAGACTAATAAATCAAAGGCACTTTTACTGCTAAATAGACAACCTTAAAAACACATCTTAAAACTCATAAATGAAAATGAGCTCCTTTAATAGTGAGCTCATTAATGGTGCCAAAAACAATTGCAATCAAAAGGAGCATAATCTGTCACAAGCCTGATCCACAGAACATTATAGTCAATGGAAAGTCTCCCACAGACTTCAGTGGATTTTGGATCAAGCTCTAAATGACCGTTTCATCAACAACTGGTCTCAGGGCAGATAGTGATGCTGAAGCATCTGACAGTGGGATTTTCTCCCACAAAAGCTCATGTGAAAAATAAATCTGTTAGTCTTAAAGTGCCACACGACTCCTTGTGGCTTTGAAGCCAGAAACAGATAGCAAATAAAATATAAATGTGTATGATATGGCAACAAAGATTTAGGCCAATGAATTCACAGCTTGCATTGTATTATTATTTAAGACATCACCAACTGAAAACAATTTCAATTTTAATTCAAATCCTTTCTTAAAACTCACTTGTACTGTGATGCCTACATCAGGGTGTAGGAATCAATGGTTCCATGTCAAGTTGGCAAGCAGTAACAAGTGGTGTGCCCCAGGGGTTGGTCCTGGGGCCAGTTCTGTTCAATGTTTTCATTAATGATCTGGATGATGGGATAGATTGCACACTTAGTAAGTTTGCAGATGATACCAAACTGTGGGGAACGGTAGACACCCTAGAGGGCAGGGACACGATTCAGGGAGACCTAGACAAATTGGAACAGTGGGCCAAGAGGAATCTCATGAGGTTCAACAAGGACAAGTGTAAAATCCTGCACTTGGGATGAAAAAACCTCATGTACTGCTACAGGCTGGGGAGCGATCAGCTAAATAGCAGCACTGGAGAAAAGGACCTGGGAGTCATGGTAGATGGGAAGCTGGATATGAGTCAGCAGTGTGCGCTTGCTGCTAGAAAGGCCAATGGCATACTGGGCTGCATCAGAAGAAGTGTTGCCAGCAGATCGAGGGATGTGATCATTCCCCTCTATTCTGCACTAGTGAGGCCACATCCGGAATACTGTGTCCAGTTTTGGGCTCCCCACTACAAAAAGGACATGGACAAATTAGAGAGAGTCCAGAGGAGGGCAACCAAAATGATCAAAGGGCTGGAGCACAAGCCCTATGAAGAAAGACTGAAGGAACTAGGCTTATTTAGCCTGCAGAAGAGAAGACTGAGGGGGGATTTGATAGCAACCTTCAACTACTTGAAGGGTTGCTCCAAGGAGGATGGAGCTCGACTGTTCTCGGTAGTAACAGAGGGCAGAACGAGAAGCAATGGTTTCAAGTTACAGCTGGGGAGGTCCAGAGTGGATATTAGGAAAAACTTCCTTACTAGGCGAGTGGTGAAGCATTGGAATAAGCTGCCTAGGGAGGTGGTGGAATCTCCATCTCTGGAGGTGTTCAAGGCCCAGCTGGACAAAACCCTGACTGGGATGATCTAATGGGAGTGGTCCTGCTTTTTTTGGCAGGTGGTTGGACTAGATGACCTCGTGGGGTCCCTTCCAACCCTATGATTCTATAACACTTGATAATGGTTAAGCAGTTGAACTACCATGGATACTACTTATCCCTTTGTTATGCAACACCAGATAACATGTTTTTAAATACAACTGTGCTTCCCTACACTAAATGGTGGCAAAATTGTGTTTTTTTCCAAAGGGATAGCCGTGTTAGTCTAGTCCAGCAAAAAAAAAAAAAAAAAAAGTTGTGGGTATGTATATATATATATATATATATATAAAAAAAAAAACACAAGGAGTTGTGTGGCACTTTAAGACTAATGCATCAGTTAACATCTTTGCTAATGCCATAACTCCCTCCCAAAGGCAGGAGCTAGGCACAGAATGAAAACAACAAAATACAGGAAAACAAAACAAAAGTGGTGGGGGATAACTGAATGTTGAGAGAAAGGGGGAAACAAAAAATAAAATTAAGTAGAAAAAAAGGCTTGCTCTAAACACCATATTTAGGGTTCCAACTGATATCATCTTAGCTTTCAGGGATGTAAGTAGTCTCCTTTCTAGAAATACTCTCATTTGTCTGTTAAAAAATGCTAAGCAACATGATGGGTGAAGCAATATCTTTTATTATACAAATTTAACTCAAGTGGCACAGCTGAACACACTGTAGAACAGATTAGTTAACATATGTGTTAACTACTGTTGCTAAACAACCTGATCCACCATTTATCAGTGGATACATAATGACAACAGGTTTTAGTTGCTGGTGGATGGGATTGAACTAGGAACCCCTGAAACTCAGTGTACGAACCTCTACTGCATAAGCTCGAAGCTCTTAGCCAGGTCTATAACAGACTCATTAATCTCTATGGTCTAGTTGCCACAAGAGGGGTACAGATCATCATACCAAGCAGGCCCCAGTTAAGGTTGTGCTAACATTTAGAGGTTAGATAAATAGGAATGAAGCATTCACAGACTATGAATTGGCTCACCCTTTGAAAAGCATGGTCTCAAAATAACCAAATACAATATTTTCTCTTGTTAAGAGAGGGGATTTACAAATCTAATTGCTTCCCAACTAGGTTCCTGAAGATTCAGTAAGCTAATGCAGCCTAGAAGACTCTAAATAAGTTGTCAAAGATAGAAGGATATTAGGGAGAAAGGCAAAGCTAGAGAAGGTGATGAACATGTTAGAGAGACAGGGATTAGGAGTTCAACTCGAAGAAATGCAAATCTGTAAGTATCATGCTGTCCAGATTGCTATTTCCAAGTGGGCTGAAGTGTTCTTTTTGGACTTCTTGCAAATGAGCAAGGCAGCTGGGAAACACTCGCCAGCAAGACATTTCAGCTATAAGGAGTTGGAGGCACAATCAGTGGCCAATACTGGAATGGTCAAACAGTGTAATCCTTGCAAGCTGAGGTGAGGGAACGGATGCTTTGCATGCTCAAACCTGCACATATAGACACTTAATGCACAGTATTAGGTGGAGAAGAATAACCATGGGCCTGGGATTTTAGAGGTAGGCTAGGGCTTAGAAAACACAAACAAACAAACAAAACAACCTAGGTTAGTTCCATGCTCTCCCATGAACATCCTGTGACTTTGTGTAAGTCACTGTGCCTTAATTTCCCCACCTATGATATTAATATATTAAGATGGTAAAATGATCAGATACTATAATAATGGTGGACCACAGGTGTGCTTTAGAGATATAGAATAGCTATTCAGATTTAATCAAGATGGTAAATGAGAAGCCTCAACAACAGTGAGGGGGAAAAAAAAAAATCCTGGGTCTGGCTCCATTTTGATCACTCACCTTTGTTCCTCATCCCTTTGGATGTGTTCCACAAGATGCTCAATGTCCAAAATTCGCAGTGAAGTCAAAAGAAGTTTGCAAGTTGCTCGTCACCTTGCAGATCCTCTGTTGTCAGTGCTTTCACCTACTATTTGTACTGCATCTCTCTCTCATGCTTGATGCTTTTCATTCCAGCCAGACTGTGCTGTTTTCCACAAAGAGAAAAAAACAGGCTGTCGGTTTAGATATATTCCAGCATGAGAAAAAACAGTAAGGCAAAGTACAAAGGTAAAAACATCCATGAAAAAGAGAGTGAGACATTCAAGTCTGCAAGCCCTTTTTTGTTCATCCCTTTTTCTGAGTCACATATAGGCAGCTATCTTACTCTCAGGGTTCATCTATATGAGAAAGTTTTCCAGTTTTACACAATTAACTCCCTTCTCCCACACACAGGTTTTTTTGTTTTGTTTTGTTTAGCTTAAACCCCTTGCCAAGTGACATGAAGTGAAAAAAAAAAATCCAACATTTGGAATAACAGTCCACTCAGAGGATTAATTATATCAGTATAATTATGCTGGTTTTTAAGCACATGTAGCTTGCACCAAAAACACACCAGGGAGACAAGGCCTGAGCTATAACCTCAGGTGCTGAAAACTGGCAGTTTCACTGACTTCATGCCCTAGCAGAGCTATGCTGACTTACCCAGCAGATATCTGGCCCTTGTATTCAGCAAACTAGCTGCACAGCCTGCATTCATAGTCCTTTCAGGCCCTGCGAAAGGCTAACTCAAAAGACCCACAAAGAAATGCAAGACTGCACTGCCATAAATTGACTATCGCTAAAAGTCAGGGATAATACAAATATGCAAAGTCAGTTTTTCCACAGTCTCACTGCTAATGAGTAACTTGGATGGAAGATAAGGCAATATTCCACCTGGGATCATGTTGGGTCATATGTCAGGTACCTAAACAGTGACTGCTTACAATTTTCTTCTTTTCTAACAGGCAGCACTTTAGAACCAATTTGCATGAGCTGCTTCCATTCCACTCCAAATAGACACAAAATGGTCCAAATACAAAAATCAATTAGCAAGACTGAGATCTTACTTGAAGAAAAGTTATTTTAAAAGGAAAACATTTATGCAACTGAAAATAATGGCCCATGCACTTACAAAACCCTGCTGCCAAACAACGTTTCAGTTATCTATAACACCTGCTGATCTGCAGATTCAAACATACTAAATGGCTGAAAGCTGCCCAAGGAACTGTTTTTATGACTGCATCAGAAAGAGGCCTAACCAATTTCAACTTATGCATGCTGAGCAAATGTTTTCACTCCAACTTCCAAAAAGCAAGCAAATTAAAACACACACACAAAATCATTAAATGCAGCACCATGCTTATGATTTTATACCAGCTGAAGTTTGGAAATTCTAAGTTGTGAGCCAGATTCTCCTTTCTATTTAACCAATGTCAATTCACAGCCATTCCTTTGGAGTTACTCCTTCTCACTCAGCAGAATTTGGATCATTTTCTAATTGCAAGCATAGTTTCACCACACGGCATATATGCACACACCAGACACAGCCACAGAAAAAATAACTATTTCTTGTGGACATGTTAGTTACTTTGGGAACCGTTGCTTCGAATTTCCATTTGCATGTAAAAATCTATGCTGTAATGGTACATTAACAGTTATTTACATTAACAATTTTTTTCCTAGAATAAGGATGAAAATATTTCCCTGCTTCATGGATGCTATTCCAAATATGGGGGGGAGACAATTTCATTTAGCCACCTACAGTGTAAGAAATAGCTTGCTTCACTTGTCTTTTTCCCAAGGAAACAGCAGAGATGAATGGAGCTATTCATCTGGACGTCTGAATAGTCAAGAAAAAAAAGTTACCAGGCAAATCTTGTTTACAAATAAAGAGCAAGCGAATGTGCTTTTCTTAGTTAGTCAAGCATATTTTTAAATACATTTTGAGAAATAGGAAAATGGAGAGGGTAGAAAAGAGAAGAGTTTACTCTTTGCTTCATTATGGAGCATGATAGGAAGTAATTCTTCCATAGAGATTCTGCCACATTCCTTACCAGATGCAGAGGGATGGAACCTTCATTGTTATGAATTAAAATGCCAGCAGGCTACAAAAACCCTTTTCAGTGCTTCCACAGATAGGCTCAATAAGATAGCTCTCGCATTTCAGAGCTATTTACTGCAGCACTGCCAACTCTTGTGATTTTAATTACAAATCTCATGCTAGTTGTTATTGCTCTTGAAGCCTCTGCTCCTGGAGTCAATTGATTAGGTGAGAAATTCATCCTCCACTTAAAAAAAAATTTATTTCTAGCCCTCATGTTCACAGAGAAAAATCTTGAAAGTATGATCCAAGTGAATCTTAAAGACTTCAGAAACCCAGGGCAAACAAAAAGAAATTGATATTTATCACTTTTAAATCTCTTCATTTTAAAGTCAATGTCATGATTTTTGGAGTCCTGGCTCATTTCTGAATCCCTAGGACTGGCAATGCTGCATGCCTATTATAATGGTATTCCCTTCCCTGAATCCCTAGTATATTGTAGGATCCTGGCATTACCAAAAGGCTGGAGTCAGCTGGGTGTGAAGGAAAGTGAAAGAAAACATGTTCCTGGGTGGCACTACCAGTTGCTAGCTCCAGGGGGACCGACTGCATTAAAAGCAATGCTGGATTTAAAGACAATGGGTGAAATCCTGACCTGATACCAGTAGAGTCAGGGTTCCCTCCCTTCCAACATGCCTTGCCTCATTGATTCAGAAACTCACACTACTAAAATATTTTGAATTTCACCCTCCCCCCCCCCCGAGTAGACTAATGATCCATCATTTGACTTGAGGAGAAGGCTGCTCCAAAGCCAGGTGCATAGTCTTCACAGTGCACCCTAATATGTCATGGCTGAAGGAGGAATATCAGAGTAAAATGTGGCACAGACTGTCTTTTGTTCATCTCCCCACCTAAATGCCACTACTCAGTCACTCACTAAGACTACAGAGTGAAGATACTGCTCTCTCCTTATTCTTCTGGCATGTGCATTCTGCCAGCTGGGATGACCCTTGAGCTCCCTAATGCACTTTTTGTACATTGCTTTCACATGAGCACAGCAGCAACTGTGCATCACAGTGTACAGCCAAATACAGTCTTTTCTATTTGCTGCTATGATTTAATAAAGGGCAAAGACAGATCCAGCACTGAGCAGAATCACTGGAGTGTTTCAAACTAAAAAAAAGAGAGGGAGATAACAGAAATACAAGCAAAGAGCCAGGATTCCAAGGCAGTGTGATATATTAGTGACAGACAGAGAGAAGGAACAGAAATCTTCTATCACTTTGCACATGCGTGTGTCACAAAAAGCAAAAACAATGAACGGGTCAAAAAACAGAGACTGCTGCAGGACAAAAGGCATTCAAAGATACTTCTCCATGCGTTGGTGTATTTATGAAACAGCAGTTTGGACACTGTAGACGGTTTGTAGCAATAATACTCCTTAGTGCTATAGGACACATTTACATGTTCCAGCTCAGTGCAAACATTAATCAATTCTTACAACACTGTTGTATGATAAATAGCTACCAAGATCTTCATTTCATAGATAGGAAAATTGAGATGAGGAGTTTAAATGATTTGCTCAGAGTTACTGACTAGGCAACAGGTAGAGAGCTGTGTGTGAACTCAGGGTTTTCGTATCCTCAATCCTGTGCTCATTTTTCCACAGTAGGCTGCCTGTGAGTTCACACCATTATTCTGTATGAGTTGAATTATTTAAGTGCTAGCTGTAACCCATCAAAAATGACAGGGGAAAATCAAAAGGGAATTTGTGAAATATTTATTTTAATCAATTAATAGCTCTTTAATGACAACATTTTTTGCAAAAGTTCTGCGGTCAGCTAAAACTTTTCCTTGGTAGTTCATATCCTTAACATAAACTTTCAGATTTCCATGGTTGCTTCCCCAAGTGAGCACCACATACAATTGTCTGAAGAGTTAGCATGAAATAGTGGAAACAGCTGAAAGCACAGCTGGGAGCTTTATAATTCTGACAAGTTCCAAAGAGGCAGCTGTGTCATCAGCGTGAACGATCCCTGGCTTTCACTAGTTGTTACTGTCCAATTTTTAAATCCTCAGCCATTTCACCTTTATGAATTACAATGAGGTATGCAGGTACAATAAGATACATATCTGTGCTATGCCAAGACTCCTAGGCTGTGTTCCCACAGCACTCTTATTTTGAAACAACAGAGGTTGTTTAGAAATAAGAAATACCCTGTTCACATGACGCACGGTTGTTTCGAAACAACTTAAACCCCATGTGGGGATGAAACAATGCCGTCCGAACATGTTGTTTTGAAACAACAGTGACTTGTTTCGAAATAACTGTTGCCTGAAACTGCTATTTCGCTTTGAGCTTTTTTCCTTAATTTGAATTAACAAACTGTTAATTCAAATTAAGTTATTTTGAAAAAAGGCATTATTTCGATACAAGTTGTTTCGACACAACTTGTATCGAAATAATGCCTGTGTATGAACACAGCCCTGAGGTAAATGCACCCTGCTTTAGATGCCTTTTACCACTCCCATCCTCAGTGTCTCTTTGCCACAATGTTCCAGTGAGCCTTGGTCTGGTGGCATAGCATCCCTCCACCCAAGGGAGTGGGTGAGTCTGTAACCTTGTGATGCCCAGATGCCAGGTAGTACTTCCTTCTGGTTTCTCCACCACACTTGCAGCTAGGGTGGTGTGATGCTGCAGTGAGAGCAGCCTTAGCCCTTCCCACGGGCTGGTGCCTGAGTTTGCTCTACTGCTTTCCTCCTGGGGAGGAACACTATCCTCTGGTTTTGGGAAGGTCTCTTCTCCTGCTCATGCAAGCCTCTGGTAGCTTGTCTCTCTCTCCCCCCCGCCTCCCATTAGCTGAAGCGGTGTTTGAATAAGCCTGAAGCAGCCTTTGACTAGCCTCTCCTGTTTCTAATCAGGCTGTAGTCACCCACCCCTACTAGCAGGGAAATGGTGGGTTACTCACCAGTAACTGTCCTTCTTCGAGATGGGCTGCTCTGATCCATTCAGTAATAGGTGTCTCCATGCCAGAGTGCTGGACTGGTCAGAAAACTTTTGTCCTAGCCTGTCAGGAGAGGGCAGGCAGCCACCACCCCCCACGCCACCCAGTGGCTATATATATGGCCGCCTCCCAACCCTCCCCAGTTCCTAGGAGTTGCCAACTCCAGATGTGGGGATGGAGGGGAGGGACCTGAATAGATCCGAGCAGCCCATCTCAAGGAAGGACAGTTACTGGTGAGTAACCCACCGTTCTTCGAGCGCTACTCAGATGCATTCAGTAATAGGTGACTACTAGCCATACTGACGGATGGCAGGTGGAATTGGCTCTTCCGCCTACAGGACAGCAAAACCACCCCAGATGGGAAGAAGCCCAGTGAACAAGGTTCTAACAGAAGCCAAGAGACCAACTAGGCTCTTGGCCTGGCGATGGAGAACCAACGATTGTGGAGCCAACCCAAAGCAGGAGATAGCTCCTATCCAACCGCGGCAAAGCGTGCGTAGGCTGAACGGACTAACGTCACCTTAAATCGGAGTTGAATCAACGCAACACGACTAACGTGGAGGAAATGCGTTTAGTTGCTCTACCTGGAGGTATAGCATATGGTATGAGGGCCAGAGGGTAAATTACTGGTCATAGGGACCTCCAGTGTGAACTCACAAGAGAAGCACCAGAAACCAAAGGGTTATGAGGCTAGCCATGACAGCTGCGGCCTATGCAGATAACCATAAAAGGGATGAACGTTATCCCTTGAACTGACCATGATGAGGCCCGAAGGTACATGCCCAAAGAGTGTAAGAATTAGAGTTCGTAGCAAGCATAAGGAAACAAGGACTACTGAGTTCAGTTGAGAAGGGTCTAAGGAAAGACACTTCATGCTGGTGAAATGAGAAAGGAAAGCCAGTGGTGGTGTGATGAGCAGCACATGGCATATTGGACCAGATGTCCCTGGGCTAGGACCGTGCAGCGCAAGCTACCAGCTGTGAATAGTGTAAGAACTCGGACGTTTACCAATGGAAGGGCACTTCAGACCACTAAACACCTATGAGGCAGCATGATGGCCTTAGGAGGTGCTGTTGACTTTGGTATCTGTGAGTCCCTTGGTATGTGTGAAGGCTCACGGAGAAGGCTGTCCTCTTGAGCCTTATATTCACTTCAGGATTCCGACACCAGGAAGACTGCCTGGAGAATGGGGGGGAGTGGGGATAGAAGAAAGGGAGGGTGGGGCAACAGAATGCAATGCCACCACTTGGCCACTTAGTCGAGATGACCAAAGGGCTTATGGAGTTAGAATTATCATGATTGAGATCTTCGTATGCCCGGGGGCACCGCCAGAAATTATATTGTCCCAACTACGTTGTACCTAAGTGCGCACCGGAGATAAGGACTCATTAAGAAAGGGCTATATTTCTGAATGATATGGGTTATAGGAGGAAGGAATGATCTCCTCCCCTGACCACCTGAGAAGTAATACTACTCCTGGAGTGTCAACTGCGGTGCTGCAGGAGTACCCTGGATTTTAGAGAAACCAACAAGGCTGGTTTACCCCTATCAAGCGATCTTATCCAGGGCGGCATCCCACATGGGGGACACAGACCTCTGAATTTCTGGGCACATCGGAAATCGGGTCGTCTTCTCTCTTTTTTTTTTTTTTTTTTTTTTTTTTAACCTGGACTCCCTCAAGTTAGCGAAGGAAGTGCAACGGCCTTGGTAATTGCCTTTGGCAAGGGTATCATGTGGAGATAACCCAACGGTTTTCGGCCTCAGGTTCCCCAAGGAATGTGTAACAAGTTCGCCAGACGCCTGGGTAGCAATGCCCCAGGCTGAGATATGAATGATCGTTGTAGCAAAGTGGCCCAGGGTAAGTCATTTACGAACACCCCGGTAGGGGGACAGCCATGCACGGAACACAGCATTGTGCATGGAGCCTGTCAGCGAGCTGACACCGTGGTTATCTAGATGTTAGCGTGGGAGGCCTACGATGGGTTCCCTTTCACCGCTGTTGACCTGCTTGAGGAAGAGACATTGTCTCCTCTCCCATGAGCTCTACGATCTGGTAGATTCCAGGTCGGTTATACAGAAGTTGTTACTTCAGGTGTAGAAAGAGAGAACGAGAAATAGAGAGGATTTCACCACTGCTTCCTTGGCAGGGTGAGCCCCAGATAAGGACTCCCAGTCTGGGATGTCCTGATAAAACTGAGAGTGTCCCAAAGAAGGGGAAGAGGTTGTTGTTTACCATTGGCTTTTTTTTCTTTTCCCCCCCACTAGGGGGTTGGGGGGGGCTAGGACAGGCAGGGTTTGGACAGCTCTGCCTTGCCCTTCCCTGAGGCATAGAACTCCCTGTGGTAAAGAGTACGAATATTGTATTTCCACCTGGCGGGTGGGGTGGTGGAGGGTCTCCCCTACCGTAGAGATGTCTGAGGACCCAACAGGGCTGACTTAACCCAGTGTACCGACTGGTATGTTAGAAAGGGGAGGTGCCCAAGGTGTCCCTCCTCATCCTGGGAATGAGAATAGATCCTACCTGATACAGGACAGGCGGGTAGGTGGGAAGGGTTCCATGCATCTGGATGGGCACATGTGTCTGTGCATACCGGGAGTATCTGCAGTCGTGGCTGGAGCTACTATGTGATGTGCTCTTTGGCTCTGGCAAGGGTCGCCTTTGATGCTTACAAGAACAGGGATCGTCAGTTGAGGAGTACCTGGGGGGGGGGTGGCTTTCTTGTTCCCTTTCTCTAATAAGAGCCCAAAGAGTAGCAACGGCTTAGAATTGTCTGGGTGCTGAGCCTCAGTGTGGATGTCTTGATGGCTGAGAGGGACTTGGGTTACATGGCTAGTGTCTCCTCCAAGACCAGAGGGCAGGGCCAAAGGCTGACTTGCCCTTGTTCACAATACCAACACAGGGCTGGCCCCAGTAAGCTCCCCATTCCCCCACTAAAGGAAGGGAGGAAGCGGCATCAGCTGCTTTCCCCAATAGTGAACTGAAGTCATGGTCATGTCCCAGATGTTACAGGAATGAGGGTGGCAGTCAATTGGGATAGGCACCTTCCTTGCAGGTCAGGCAAGGGAGGAAGAGGCTCCAAAACACCCCAGAATTGAACTGAGGGCAGCGGGGAGGGGTTGAGTCCCTGCCCCAGGGTCATCTAAAAAAAAAGGGGGGGGTTGCCACCCCATATAGATTATGCAGGGGGAGGAAAAGGCCCTGATGAAAGGAGGCCAAGGTATTTGACCTCTCCTCTGGGGTCCCACGTGGTACCCACCACAGTTAGGGTCTCGGGGGGGGGGCAAGATGTCACCCCCGAAAGGCATGTCAAGCACTGCCTGCTGTGCAGCGGGGGCACCTTGACTTCCCTAAGCCAAGCCACTTGGCGGATAGTCACAGCCGAGACCATTGTGTGGGCAGCTGTGTTCACCATGTCTTGGGCTGAGAGGAGGAGGTCCTGAGAAATTATTCTTCCCTCCTCTAGGAATGCATCATACTCCTCTTTGGCCTCTGGTGGGAGCAAATGTCTGAATTTTGCGACCCACTCCCACACATCCAGCAAGCATCAGTTGTTTAAGGCCTGATTATTTGCAACCCGAAGTTGGAAGGCTAAGGAGGAGCAGACCTTATGCCCCAAGAGATCCAGTTCCCTGGCTTCCTTAGAAGCAGGGATGGGGTCACTAGAAGGCTCACCCGGGCCTAGTGTCATTTGCAGCACATCCCTAGGACGGACTGGGGGGTTGACGAGAGAGGGGAAGTCCGACTTGGGAACCTTATACTTTAGGCTCGCTGTGTCCAACACGGGTGTGGTAGAACTTGGGCTCTGGCCCTGGGAAGATTTTAGGTCCCAAACACTTGGGTGGAGTGGGACCGAGTGGGACCGTCTCAATGTTCCCTCTAAGCTGCACTGGCGCGCTGCAGCGCAGCCCGCCACAGCCGCCAGCGCAGCGAAGGCTGCTGGCAGCGCACTGCCGGCAGCCAGAGTCCCTACACAGAACTCCTCTGGGGCTGGGAGTTTTGAAAACTCCCGCCCAGAGAAGCTCTAACAGAGCATGCCCAGAAAATCTGGGCATGTTCTGTAGAGCTTCTCTGGCCCGGGAGTTATGGCTGGGCCCTCTGGCTCCAGTCCAGCCCCAAGGTAAGTTGGGGGGGGGGGGCCGAGCAGGAGC
>ML681990.1:24930682-24955539 GCA_007922195.1 Podocnemis expansa | reverse complement strand
CCAACCAATGTTCCCTCTAAGGGGGGGAGCGCAGCGAGCAACCAGAGTTGCTCAGCTGCCCTCTCCCCTTAGAGGGAACACTGCTCGTCAGTAGCTCTGCCGAGGCAAAGGCTGGCCCAAACAGAGTGTCTGAGGGAGGATCGGAGGGCTGGACCTCCATCCCTAAGTGGGCCGTGGCACGGCTCAACAAATCAAAGTGCGCCGATAGGTTGCCTGTATATGAGCCTGGTGCCAGGGACAGAGCGGTACCAGGTGTCCACCGCAGAGGAGAAGGGGTTTTGCGGGGGGGATCATTCTTGGGGGCGGAAGCAGAAGGGTGACGGCACCGAGGTGCGGCACTGGGGTTGCTTAGAGCCCCTCCATGGACCTTGCTCCGGGCTTGAGGCAGGAGAAGGACTTCTTGATTCTAAGGGCAGTACTGGCAATGGCAAAGTGATATGATGCCGTGGGGATGGCCCTACAGTACCGGGGCCTAATGGAGTGGAAGATGGAGGGCTTTGTGATGAGGGAGAGCGGCGAAGCCCATGATGGGCCCAGGCCTCCTTGGATACAAAGGCCGGTTTTCCCCTTCTAACCAGTGTCGGGGAAGGTGGTGTGGGCAGCAGGAGGAGTGCCCGAGCGGCCTCCACTGCCTCCGGAATCATCGGTATTGGGAGCAACTCCAAACGGGCCCGAGGTAAGTCTCTACCCGGGGAGACAGGGCTGCCTGGTTGAGACAGTCCCTGACCCGTCGGTACCAGGCTATGCTGAGCCTGTGGTGCCGGAGGTGACAGTGGTCAGTGCAGGGGTGAGCCCTGCACCAACGGTATCAGGCTATGTCAGGCCTGCAGTGCCAGAGGTGATAGTGATTGGTGCCTGGGCAAACCCTGCACCGGCGGTACTGGACTATGCTGGGGTTGCAGTGCCAGGGCCGACCTCGAGCAGTGCGGAGGTGCTAGGTCAGTGCCGAGGTATCAGGGTCGGTACCGAGGTCATTCTTCAACGGCCACCAGCAGCACGGCGCCATGCTGGCTCTGATGCTGAGCTAGGTCTCGGTGCCGGGAGGTAACCTGAAGCCTCGGGTAGAGAGTGCCGAGCCTGTTCGGAGGCTAGGTCATGGCGTCTTTGTTCCCCCTCCTTGATTGTCCGAGGTTTAAAGGATAAACATAGGGAACAGGCTGAGACCAGGTGGTCTTTGCCTAGGCACTGAAGGCACTTCCCGTGGGGATCGTCCTGGGGGAAGGCCTTGCCACACTCAGAGCAGAGTTTGAACCCTGGCATGTTAGGCGATCTGCGATGTTGCAGCCCGACAGTGGAAGACTCCTGTGGTGGAACTACATCCACGAAAAGGTGCTCCCAGTCAGGCAAAAAACTCATAGAAAAAGGACAGGCTGCTTGCGTTCGCAAGGAGCGGACGTTCCAGATCTGACACGCAAGGTGGAAGAAATGAAACTGGGGATGGGTCAGGAGGTGGCTGTATATATAGCCACTGGACAACAGTTTTCCGACCAATCCGGCGCTCCGGCACTATTACTGAATGCATCCGAGCAGCGCTCAAAGAAGAAGGGCTTTTACAAGTGTAGGGCTGACATATCTGCCCTCCAGTACTCTCTCTCTTCTGACTTCACCACACTATCAACAGCTGATAAAGGACTGAAGGGGGTGGTGCGGCCCTTTTGTACCAGTGTCATGACCACTTGACTCCAGTGAGCACCAGAGTCGAACTGATGGATTCCATTGATGGAAAAAACTTCCCAGCAGTGGTATTTTGGACATTGGAATGGACATGAACAAACGCTCAAAGAATTTTTCCTTTCATCCCTATGTTTTAAGAAAATTCACTTTGTTATATATGTTTTGCAACATGTTCCACAATCCCCAATAAAAGTTGCAGACACGCTAAACTATATGTTAAAAAAAAAAAAAAATTGTTCCTCCTGACAATACCATACAGTCTAAAAGAAACATTCTTAAGAAACCCTGAAAATATTTCACTCATAAATGCATTTATACCACTTATTCTGTTGTTTCTGCATTTGAGCATATCAAATTGTAATGTTTCACAATCAGTTGTTGCCTGGGATGTACCTGCACACTAACTGTGCTAACTGGATATTCTCAGTTAGTTCAAGTGCAAGAGAACAGCAGCTTTGGAATGAAGAGTTGAAAAGTCCTATTCTCCATGCCACACAGGTGATGTCGGTGACAACTGCAGTATCTGAAAGTTCAAGCCATGCAGCCACAGCCCAGACGATTAGATAAGTATTCCACCTATATCATTCTCAAAAGACCAGTCAAAAATCATAGAATTTTAACACACAGATTTTGTTGTTACTTGCATAGGCTGATATTTCCTGAGCTGTAATATCACTCATGGAGAAACTCAGCAAAAAGCAGAAGAAATGATACTCTGAATTCGACAGTCAAAATGGGACATCACTAAAGGGATCTTCTTAATATTTATTTAATGTAGGAACATTCTAACATTTTAGGACCTTTCACTCATGATGGCTCTGGTGGTCCAGTCTTAGAAGGAAACAGGCTTTTTTAAGAACACTATAATAAAGCTTGACAATTCAATTACCAGCTCTTTGCTGCACAGATGTTTAAGTAACCCACTGGACCATGACCACTCTAATACCCTTTTCTACAGTCTAACAAATTTATTTATCACATTTATTTATCATGTGGGTTGCTGGACTAGACTACCACGGCCACCTCTTTGGAACTTGTCTACAGTGACACACATTGCCAAGAGCAGGACTAATCAACTACAGGTCTTTCTCTGTCATGCTGTGCCTTTAAAATTTTTCTTCTGAATAACACAGAAGATATTGTGGAACGGTCATTCTCTTTCCACTCTTCTTGGTCTCAGTCACTCTACTAGCTACATTTGTCAGCAACGTTAAGAGGTCAATTCTTTGCCACCAATGTGTAACTAAGGACAGATGTATAACTCAAGCATTATGCAAGATAGGACATAAAAGCAATGCAGTTAAGATCCCTTTGACAGAAGGAGGGAAGGAGAGGAAAGCTATTTTTAAGTCAGTGGTCTCAACCTTTTGCAAGTTGCAACACACTTGGCAGCATATTGTGACCCTTTGGGACACAGTAGAGCACCCACCCCAAGGCTGAATTCAGCCATTTCCCCCAGTTCTCTGTGACACACTTAATGTGGCAACACAGTAATGTGTCCCAACACAGTGGTTGAGAACCGCTTTTCTAAACCATCACTTTCAGTAGTGAAATGAATCACATCACACTGACACCCTAGCTGAACTTACTCAGGAGCGTACCAAATGGACGACAGGGTGGTTTGTCACTTTATCAGAGGGCTCTGGATGTTTCATGGGCCAGAAAGTTAAGTTTCCAAAGTGGGTCTGGAATATAGGGTTCTTTGGTAGCAACACCAAGACTGTGTCAAGACAACGAACAGTATTTCATGGATATACACCCAGATGAACAGAGCATGTGTGTAGAGAATGGTGGTGGTTATCATTCTGTTATTCAGTTGTGTACATCTATCCATCAACACTTCACATTTTTCATACAGATTTACAGATATTTTAATTCATTACTAATTAATAACTTTTAAAACAGGCCATTAAAGCAACTCTGACCAGTTATCTTGAGCCTGGTCCATACACTTACTCTCATATGTTCCTCTGATACATGTAGCACTACTGCATCGTTTGTCTTCCTCCAATGCTTCATTGGCTATTTAAGATTCTGGAACTTCATTTAACGAAAAAACTGATGGGGCTGGTTTAATGGGACAGCAGATAGGGATATGGCCTTGAATCCCAAATCTAGAGCAAACCCAGGGACTTCATCAATATTTAGTATAGGATGGTCCAGTGTTGCAGGATGTCTAAAAATGTCCCATCACTGATTACAATTCCACTGGCCCTCTCTTCCTTTATCCTGTCTTGTTAATCTGCATAACACAATAGTCTTATGCTGATTTGCACTTCTTAAAATATATAAAGAATTTTAAAACACTTTAAAAAGAATTAGCACAAATAGCCAAACTTTCTCAGTTACAATCACGCAGTTCCATTGTTTTCAGAAAATTCCTCTGGTGTAACAGGACAGAACACCCTCCACAGAATGCAGCAATTCACAGTTACTTCCTAGTAGAAGTCACATTGTGAAGGTCAAGTGGCAATATGTCATATAAACACTCTTCTGGTATCCTATTGGTTTTTGCAGAATGGAAGCTTTTAAAACAAACAAACAAACAAACAAACAAACAAACAAACACACACACACACAAGCTAAACTGTTTCACAAAGATTACTTTTTAAATTCCAAAGGGGCAACCGTGTTAGTCTAGTCCAGAAAAAAAAGGGGGGGGGGGCAGGAGTCCTGTAGCGCTTGAAGACTAACAGATTTATTGATCGCATGAGCTTTCATGGGACAAAATCTCACTTCGTCAGATGCTTTGAAATGAGGTTTTCTCCCATGAAAGCTCATGCGATCAATAAATCTGTTAGTCTTTAAAAGTGCCACACAGGACTCCTTGCAGTTTTTAAATGTCACCTAAGTTTCCTGACACAACAACAGCTCCAAGAGAAATGAACTCCCTTTCTGTCTGAATGGAACTCTGAAGCTTAATGAGAACAGGTTTAAAACATCACCGGTTTTAACACACACAGCTCTTGTGTGTGGAGGTAGGCAGATTTCCCCAAATTTCCTACCTTTCAGTTCTTTCCCTACTAGCTTGCTGGTGCTGCTGTGTCCACAAAATAGACATCAAGCTCTGAATAGAACAGCAGCACAAACTGAATTTGTTAGATGTGCTTGAGGATTATCACCATCTACCTCATGGCTATGCATATCATAGCAACAGACAGGCTGGGAGCTAAACAAACAGAAAGAGAGGGGCCAGTGTACTAGAACAAAGAAGCACAAAAATGATCAAGGGTAACAAAAGAATCACATGTGAGGTATAAAACAACACATGCTGTACAGCGAGAGCAGCAATGAAAAAATTACAGAATGAGTATACATAGTGATGACAGGTATTAAAAGCAGAATGGACAAAAGGTTAAGGTAAATAAATTTTATATCAAACAGATAAGGAACAAAAGGTCAGCAAATGGAGGAAGCAGAATTCTTAAGGGATGGAAGAAAATTATTGGATTAGGTCAGGGGTCTGCAAGCTGTGGCTTCAGAGCCACATGCAGCTCTTTGGCTGTGCCCCCTTGCAGTGCTAGGCTCCTGGTTCAAGGCTCCCCATGTCCCCCTGCTGGGAACCCTGTGACAGGCGCCCTGGCTCAGCTTCCTCCACCAGGAGGCTACAAGCATTACAGCTCTCAAAACACTTGCTTATTGCAGGAATTTTTAAAAATGGCTCCTATTTTTTGGGTTGCTGAACCCTGGACTAGGTAGGTGCTGATGAGAAATTAGTTTTGTGTCTTAGTGATCACTAAAAGAAGATTTGCTGTGAAGGTAAAAACAAATTAGAACCTCAGCACACTGAGTTTCATGCATAATTAAGTATAGGCACCTAGGCCTTCATCCTACAAAGACCTGCATACACCATCACCTTGACGCTCTGAAGTTAATGGAAGCTCTCGGAGAATTTCAACTGAAGCATCCATCTTTGTAGGACTGGTGTCTTATGATTTAAATTTTGTTAGCACTAAATTACTAGATGATGCCACCACTAATACTGTAAACAACAGCTGTTTTTTTGTACTCACATATGCTGGGCTTGCGTTCATGGGCCTGCCTTGCACCTACTGAGCAAAGACATTTTGTTTTTCCCACTACCACTAGTAAAGCAGTGGATTTCCTGAAGTTAAGGAAAAGACTTCCATGGACTTCAATAGGTTTTGAATTAGCACCTTAGACCTCAATTCCCTCCAAAAAAAAGTCCACTACAGTTCATCTGTAAAGAATTAGTTGCAATTGGTTGCATTTTGCCAACAGCAGGATATACAAAGAGCATTCCATATAAACCAATCTATAATGAGTATTTACAGACTGGCTGAAATATTAATGGCTAGTTATATTTTTAATAATATAGATATTCATTCAAAGGCATATCCAACCCAACACAGTTGATAGGATTTGTTGAGAAAACAAAGATTGAAGTCACAAAGGCTTTGTATGCCAGGGAACTAGATAGCACTTACTGGCCTTTGCAAAAAGCTTTTGATGCCATACAAAACAAAACTAAACAATTTTTATTGACCTTGTAAAGTGCAATCTTCGGTTAGCTCTGAGCTAAGTGTAAGGGACTGCAGCTCTTTTCTGCACTCATGACCCTTTGATAACTATAGCATATCAATACATTCACCCTCTATTTAGGCTAGAAATGGCCCACATGCTTGTTTTTCCTAAAACAGAATCCAACAACAGGCACACACAGTCTAAAATAGCTTATATACTTGTGGCTGTATTCTAGTTTTCATGGTATTCCAAATCTACAAATCCAGAACACAGCAGCAGACAATTTCTGACCCTGGAGCATACTAACTGTTGGTGCTATGAACTAATTAGGTCACCAGCCGATAAGCCAACTAACAGCCCAAAATCAAGTTAGCTAGCTGTTGGGGTAGCCTCTGAAATCAAACTAACTATTTCTTTAAATGTTTTGTGTGACTTCTCACGCCCTTTGGAAATGTGATATAAATGAGGTTACTGAATTACTGTGCAAAATGTTTTTTCTTGGGGCCAGGCTAAAAACAGACCCATTGGTCACATTCAAAGCTTTGAGCATAGTTATCGAATGTAGTCCCATCAGCACTACAAATCAGAACCATCTTGTGACTGTGTTAGGAGCAAGAGTGTTGCAATCAGATCTCCAGACATGGTTGTATTTATAGTGTAGACACGCTGTCACTTGCAAACCACTAACTTGCTATATGGAATATTGTTTTCCTTTAGCAATTCTCTCTACTGGTTGTATTAACAACTCTAAACTCTATAATTTATATCACATGAAACTGTCAAAGTCACAAAGGAAAAAGAATGATGCTTCCACATTTTAGGATTTCA
Organism: Podocnemis expansa; assembly: GCA_007922195.1. Classification (NCBI taxonomy): domain Eukaryota; kingdom Metazoa; phylum Chordata; order Testudines; family Podocnemididae; genus Podocnemis; species Podocnemis expansa. The sequence goes on along the minus strand of ML681990.1, from coordinate 24,948,552 downwards.
ACAGGAAAAAGTCAGCTTTGGCTATCCTTAGCCAAAGAAAATTATATGCACTGTGCTCCTGTGTCCAAGAAAAAAATGCCACATGATCACTGCTGTCCCTGACTTCAATCTCCTATACCATAAATCCCATTTTATTTTATTTTCAAGCTGCTAAGACAACAACTGGGACTACACTTCAAGCCCACACAGCCGCATACCAATTCGACAATTTAATTGGTGACGGAAGAAACAAAACATGGTCGTATTGATCTATCAAGACACCTCTGTTTCACATCAGCCTCAGGCAGATACAGACTAGGTATCTTGGGGCAAAACTTGAATTTCTCATAGGTTTGCTAACAGTATTCATTGCATTCCACTCTCCTGAAGTACACAACTCATCTCGACTTACTACGTAAGAGTAAACAATAACACGGCTTGCTCCCCTTTAGGTTGAAGTTTCTTCATCACCAGAGACAATATAGATGCAAGAAATCCATAAAATGTGGGACAAACATTGCTATAATACAAAGGGGAAATACAATACAGAGGAAAAACACAAAGACAACAGACATCTCTTGCCCTTCTGGTTGAAAAGCCAGTTGTGTAAGGCTGTATTTCTGTCTGTTGGACTGCCCAGCTGAACACAATGAAAATAAAAAGAAATCAAAACATCTGACAAAGTGGGATCTTCTCCCACAAAAGCCCATGCGATAAATAAATCTGTTAGTCTTTAAAAGTGCCACAGGATTCCTTGACTGTTTTGCTGAATTGGACTAACGCAGCTACCCCTGTGAAACTTGCCAAAGATGTGAGGTTTCACCATTTATTTTAATGGAATTCTGACCTTGAAATCTTATTCCGACCACTAAATGACAAAATTTTCCACCATTTCATTGCTTATTGATTCTCTCAGACATCCAGATAAGACATCTTGATGCTATTTTCATTTTGAAGATCAGTCTTCAGAGATAAAGGCTGAGGATTCTGAATAAGTACCTGGGACATCAAGACTCCAAAGAGAAACAGCTGAACTTGAATTAATATGCAAGCTAAATTCTGTGAAAGCAGGACTCAATCGAGATTATGGGTTCTTTTCACATTACAAAGGGTAATTTGACTTCAGGCTTCCCATGGTTTGAGCCTGTAAACTGCTCTGATTTGCTGTTACTTTATGACCTGATCCTATGTTTTACACCACCTTGCATTTAGTTTCACTTCTTTCTGTAAGTTCACCCATCTTCGAAGCATCTGAGGAAGTGGGATCTTCTCCCACGAAAGCTCATGCAAAAAATAAATCTGTTAGTCTTAAAGTGCCACACAACTGCTTGTTGTTTTTTTTACTGGACTAGACTAACACGGCTATCCCTTTGGAAACTGACAAGAAGCATATTAAACATTATCACAACTTTAGGTAATTCAGACATTTACTACCAGTCATAATAATGAACCAGGAAGCGATAACTGTGCTGCCAGGTAAAAAGTGTTTGACATATGCTGTGTGATTGCATGTCTTTTCTCACTGACAACATTATATTTAGCTTTCTGCTAATTAGCTAAACTAAATAAGATCAGAAAGGGTAAATGGGAAGTGGAGATGGTCACTTACACACCAGACCTTCCAAAAACACACACACACAAATACACGGAACTGCACAAAACTCATAGTCAGGTATAACCAGCAAATCTTTGCAAATATGATGAAATTTAAACTATGCACTGGTTTAAAAAAAGAAAAGAAAAAAAAAAACACAGTGACCACACAAGTAGGGCTGAACTGTAATTGACTTTTCTAATTTAAAAAACAACTAAGACAGGCTAGATCCTTGTGAAACCATTAGCCTCTTTGATGAGTGGGCAGAGCCCATGATAGCAAGACATGGCCCCCTCCCTCAAGTGTGGGAGAAGCCAGAGACCTAGGACATCAGTTGGGTAGAGGGATAAAAACTGAACAAACCTGCATTGTGTTGGTAGGACAGGAGACTGCAGTTGTTAATTGATTCAAAGTATAGGTATAGCAAGAAAAGCTTCACAACTATCTTCTGGATGTTCTCTATGGCCATTAGTCTCTGTCTGAAACTGCCTTTCTAATCAGGTAGCTAGAACTCAGGAAGAGATGTCTTTGAGCTTAAAGGTTTCCCAGTATCTTGGTTATCCTTGAATGCAGAGGCCTATTACGCTGCTGTTCTCAGGGACCACCACTTTTGCTCCATGCTGTGATTTTTTTGTGTTTTTAGCTATCATGACACATCAAATTAGTTCTTTCAGAGAAGTTTGCCTCAGGGTTTACATCATCACACAATAAAAGTCCCATTACTCATGTTTTTTTTCTTGTAAATCTGAAATTAACCATCCATGACTATAATGCAAGCAATCCAGCAATGGATTTATGCAGAAAGCTACCAGGGAAAGTTACTTTAATCAATGTGACTTATTTATTGGTGTATTTATTATTAAAGTTAAACAGCTTAACTACAGACTGATCATAAAACTGACAGCACACAGATCTTTATCTAGTGATGTTGCTGCTATATAACAAGGTACAATAAGAGGTAATGTAATTTTATTCATTAATGGGATATCAGAGTTGACTGTTACAACTTCACGAACAAAATAGGTATCAAGTACTAATGTAGAACCAAGTTTTGGCTGTATTTTTTTTTTTACATGAATTGTAGGCTTCTTTCTAGAGTTTCTTAATGAAGGATGGTTAACAAAATAATATATTCAGTTACTATAATTAAAATATTGCAAAAGGTAACTAAAATCATTCACTGTCCTGCTATTTGCATTAATAATTTTTAAATCTAAAAAAAGATATGGCCGCTCGATATCACTGTATTCAGGGATGAGATTTGGCCACTCAAACTGGGGAAGTAAAAGAAATATTTATTTTTTGTAAAAAAAAAATTTTCTGGCCTGACTGCATTTTGACTTCATGGATAAGATATTTTCTGCAACCACAATGGAAGGCTGTCATAACAGAAAGCCGCTCTGTCATGCTATGGTTCCTAATTGTTATACATAAAATATCCTAAGCATCCTACTTAGAACACTCATACTTTTCATCTCTTTTACTTGTGATGGAAACTGTTTGTTACATACTTGATTGTTGTTACTGAACGCATGTTGCTCCAGGATATGAGATAAACAAAGTAGCTCAGGTAATGTCTTCAATGACAAACAAGAAGTTGGTTCAATTAAAGATATTACCCAACTCATTTTGTCCCTGCTATGTACTTGGTGAATAGCTTGTCAATCTAGATTTTAGAAGATTATACTGTCTGTTTCAAACCTCCCTAAGCTCCACTCTCTTACATAGTCTACTATTTTCCACTGCTGTAAAATTTTTAAGTCATTCACTTTTTTTCTTAAAAGTAAAATAGTTTCTTGAAGTAAAACCTAGTTTTTAACACATCCATAGAGTGAAATCCTGGTCCTACTGAAATCAGTGGAATTTTGCTGGAGTTCAATAGGACCAAGATTTCAACCACAGATTCTAAGAGCAGAAGGGATGGTTATGATCACATAATTTCATCTCCTGCATAACAAGCACAAGAACCTCACACAGTAATTTCTACATCAGTCTTTCAATTCATTCAATTCTTTTAGTAACATATCCAGACTTGAAGTCTTCAAGTGACGGAGAATTCAGCACATTCTTGAGTAAATTGTTCCAATGGTTCATTCCCTGCATTTTTTAAAAATATGCCCTTTATTTCTAGTTTGAATTTGTCTAGTTTCAGCTTCCAAACACTGGGTCTCTTTGTCCACTACATCAGTGGTTCCCAAACTTTTCAAGTATGGGGACCCCTTTATAATGTCAAAAAATTTCATCAGCCCCCAAATGATAACCATTGTTATTGGGGACAGACTACAGGCAGCAGTGCTGCAAAAGGGCAGTGGAGGACCTAGCCCCCACCTGCTTCAAAGAGGTGAGGATGTATCCAGGGTGTGGGTGCTCACAGCAGACAGATACAATTCATTTAGACCAGAGGTGTCAAACAATATTCTCTCTAAGGATTGGGATGTCATGAGCAAAAATTTTTAGTTTGTGAGCAGAAATTTTGCCTTATGGCAACTTGTGAATCCAACTTTACACTTACGCATTATCATCAATTTTTACCAAAACTACAGTTGCGTACTGTACAAAATAGTTCCAAAGGGGCAGCTGTGTTAGTGTAGTTCAGCAAAAGAAGCAAGGAGTCCTGTGGCACGTAAAGACTAACAGACTTATTTATCACATGAGCTTTCATGGGAGAAAATTCTACTTCGTCAGATGCTTTGAAGATGGGGGAACTTACAGAATGGTAGGAAATAAATGCAAGGGAGTGTAAGACATGGGATCAAGGTCATACAGTAACAGCAAATCAGAGCAGTTGCTAACATTCAAACACTGGGAAATAGCTCATAGAGGAGAATGAAGTCAAATCATCTGTTGTAATGGGAAAAGAAGCCATAGTCACAATTTAGTCCTGCTTTCATGCAATCAAATCTGCATCTCAATTCTATTTCAGCTTTTTCTCTTTGAGGTTTTGATGTCCCATTGACTTTCTTGAGCACAGTCATCAACAAGTTGTCCACAGAGTGATTAGACAGATGAAAGGGCTCAGGAACTGGTTTTTGAGTGTTGTGATTTCTGATGTCAGTTTTTTGATCATTTATTCTTTTGCACAGAGACTGTACTGTTTGTCCAACGTATGAGGTGTGGGGGCATTTCTGGCACATGATGGCATAGATCACATTAGTGGTTGAGCAGGTGAATGAGCCTTTGATGGAGTAGCTGGCTTGATGGTGAATTGAACATCCAGACTTCAAAAAGAAATAGCTGAATTAGAATTGATATGCAGATTTGATTGCATGACAGTAATCGTGACTATGGCATCTTTTCCCATTACAACAGGTGATTTGACTTCACCCATCTCACCTGCTGTTTCCCAGTGTTTGAATCTGAACAACTGCTCTGATTTGCTTTTACGGTACAACCTGATCCCATGTCTTATACCAGCATTCACTCTAAGGCCCCAAGGCAGCTGAGCAACTCACATTGCTCGCTGTGCGGCCCCCCTGTGGGCCCAATTCTGCTGTCACTGCCCCCCCCACAGGCCCAATCTCACCCACCCCAGCCAGTCCAATCCCTTCCTTCCTCCCACCCTTACCCACTTCCCCAGTAACCAGTCAGCTGGCCTGACCCCCCGCCCCTGCACTCATACCTGGCAGCTGCAGCAGAACAGCAGAGCCATGGCTCCTCTGGCCGAAGAAGCACTGATGGAGCATGCTCAGAACTTCTGAGCATGCTCTGACAGAGCTTCTCTGGTCAGGAGTTTTTAAAACTCTCAGCTCCAGAGGAGCTCTCAGTTGGCCAGAAGACAGAGTCTTCCAGCTGGGTAGGGACTCTGGCTGCCAGCCATGCACAACCGGCAGTGTCCCCTGCACGGGGTAGTGGCGTGGGAGCTGCGCAACCGTGTAGCTTACAGGGAACATTGTCTTACACTCCCTTGCATTTATTTTCATCCCATTCTGTAAGTTCCCCCATCTTCAAAGCATCTGACAAAGGGCAACTTCTCCAACGAAAGCCCATGTGATAAATAAATGTTAGTCTTTAAGTGCCACAAGACTTCCTGCTTCTTTTGTACAAAATAGGCCTACATTTTAAAATGTGTTTATTAAAAATTAAAGCAGGCCTATGTTTTAAAATGTATTTATTGTAAATAGAATTAATTAATTGGGTTTAATTGATTGAATTTGTGAATTTTTACTTGAAATTTAATTTTTACAAAGCTTTTTAATTAAACTCATTTTTAAATTTTTTTTTAAAATGGAGAAAAAGAAAAAGAAAAAGAAGGAAGGGAAGAGAAAGAAGGAAGAGAAGAGAAAAGAAAGAGAAAGAAAAAAGGAAGAAAAAGAAAAAATAGGAAAAAGATGGAAAAGAGAGGAAAGAAGAAAAAGAAAAGGGAAAGGAAGGCAAGTGAGAAGAGAAGGGGAAGGAAGAGAAAGAAAAACGAAAAAGGAAAAAGGAAAAAGAAGAAAGGAAAGAGAAAAAAGAAAGATGAAAGGAAGAGAAAGAAAGAAAAGAGATGGAAAGAAGAGAAATAAAGAGAAAGAAGAAAGAGAAAAGAAAGCAGGCTGCACACCTGCCAGTGCCAAGATTACCCTGCAGGCACTGCTCTGCTTGACAGCTGAAAGCCAAGCAGCTGGCCAACAAGGAGGCACTGTCACCTCCCAAAGCCACGCAGCAAGCACTGTCTTCGAGCCTGAGCCTCTCGCAGCAGCCAGTCTTTCCTTCTCCAGTTCAGCGCTGCCGCAACAGGCTCATGCTCGGAGACAGTACTTGCTGTGGGGCTTTTGGAAGTGACTTTGCCTCCTCACTGGCCACCCGCTCGGATCTCAGCCAGCAAACCCCAGTCCCATGCGCCGTTGGATGCCGTGCACTGGGGCCAGAAAAGTAGTGCACACGTATGCATGCACACACCTTAGAGGGAACAATGGTGTCAAACTCATTCAATGCGGGGGGGGGGGCGCACACCAAAAGGCAGAACACCTGTCACAGGCCATGTGGCTGCATTAGCTCCCCAACCTTTTCCCTCTCCATGTCCAGAGCAGCAGGGATTTCTCTTTCCCCTCCCCAAACCCGTACGCTCTCCCACACCTTCCTTTCCCCTGCCCTGTGGGCCCCCCTTCCTCATGCTGGCTCCCAGTCCCCACCCCCTTTCCCTTCCTTTTCCCTTTCCACCTCCCCCATCTCCTGGTGGCAGGCAAAAAATCAGTTTCAGTCAAAGGCAGCCAGTCTGAGCTCCTGCCTCTCCCCCTTCTGCCTATCACTGTCAGTCATTCAGAATGCTGGCCTTCAGTCGGCTCAGTCCTGGCTGGTCTTTGAGTGGCTCATTCCCAAGTGGGCCCCAGCCTCTTTTTCCTTTTTTATTTGTGATTTGTGCAATGTGCTGGCAATCAAATTAGTATGTTGACTGACTGACTGATGGTAAACAGGTGGGGTGTAGGGCAGTGTGCTGCCTCTTTGGAGCCGGCCTAGCCTGCTGTGGCTGAGACTGATTGGTTGGCAGACCACTGTAGAGCTGAGCTGGGATTGGCTGGAGCGCTTCCTTTGTTCCTCTGTACTGTGACTCAAATCATGTGAATGAGGCAGAAATGGAGGTTACTCACCTTCGTGCAGTAGCCGAAGTTCTTCAAGATGCGTGCTCCTGACATGCTCCACTCTGGGTTGTCCGCGCGGCACTGCACTCTGCATCGGAAATTTTTAACAACAGTGGCTCAGGTGGAGAGAGAAGGCTAGTACGGCATCCAGTGCTGCTTCCCGCTCTGATGACGTCATCACCTTGCTCTCTCCAATGGTCCCTTCAGTTCCTTTCTACTGCAAAAAAGGACCTGCTGGAAGCAAAGGAATATTTCGAAGTAGAGGGGAGGAGGGTGGGTAGTGGAGCATGTCGGGAGCACGCATCTCGAAGAACTTTGGCTGCTGCATGAAGGTGAGTAACCTCCATTTCTTCGACAAGCAGTGCTCCCGACTGCTCCACTCTGGGTGACTGTTAGCAGTTACTATCAATGGAGGTGGGCACTTCGGATTGTGATGGCTGGACGGAGTCGAGTACTGCTCGTCCCAATGCAGTGTCCATGGCAGAAAGCTGTTCTAACACATAATGCTTAGCAAAAGTGTCTGTAGAAGACCAGGTTGCCGCTTGACAAATAACATGCAGAGGTACTCGTTAGGAAGGCTAACGATGATGCCATCGCCCTGGTAGAGTGGAACAGATAGACGCGGGCAGAGCTGACTGCGAGTTGTCATAAGCAGCCTTGATACAGGACAAAATCCAAGTAGACAACCTGCGTTCGGAGACAGGTTGACCATTGGAGCGTTCAATGATGGACACAAATAATAGAGGAGTCCTTCGAAAAGCTTTAGTTCTCTCCAAATAGAAGGAGAGAGCTCTCCTCACATCCAGGGTATGGAGTGCTCTTTGCTGTGGTGTTATATGTGGCTTAGGGTAAAAAAAACAGGTAAATTGATAGTTTGATTGACATGAAATGAAGAAGCCACCTTAGGTACAAATTTTGGGTGGGGTCTCAATGACACTTTGTCCTTGTAAAATATAGTATATGGTGGATGCGCCATGAGGGCGGCTATCTCCCCCACTCGGCATACCGAAGTAATAGCCACAAGGAAGGCCATCTTCATGGACAAGTGTAGTAAGGTGAACTTGGCTAAAGGCTCGAAGGGAGGCCCCATCAACATTTTGAGAACTCTAGTCAGCTGGTGGGCGCACATCAGGGTAAATGTAGCTGCCGCATGAATCGTTTAGAGATGGGGTAAGCGAAGACTGAAACAGCATCTATGGGTTCGTGGAAGGTAGAGATAGCAGCTAGGTGTACCTTTACCATGTTAACTGAAACATTTGTGTCTTTCAGGTAAGTCAGGTATTCCAAGACGTCGGGAAGTGGCACTGTATGTGGCTCAATGGATCGCGAGGAGCACCATGAGAAGAAACGACGCCATTTCTGGAAGTAAGTGATGCGTGTAGCGGACTTCTTACTATTTAAAAGAATGTGTCTAACCTTCTGTGAGCAACTAGCTTCTACGCTAGTGAACCATCTAGATTCCATGCCATCAGGTGAAGTCTGTTGAGGTGAAGGTGAAGGCGGGTTCCTCGATTCTGCGATAGGAGATCGGGCACCAGAGGCAGTGTTATAGGTTGTTTCATGGATAGGACGTGTAACCGAGTATACCACATCTGATGTGGCCATGCTGGGGCTATTAGGATGACTCGTGCTTTGTCCTGTTGGATTTTGGAGAGAACCCGGGGGATCAGTGGTATCGGGGGAAACGCATAGAGCAGTGATTGTCCCCAGTGATTGGAGAAGGCGTCGCCAATTGAGTCGCGACCTTGTCCTGTTCGTGAATAATATCGAGGACATTTCTTGTTCTCCTCCGTGGCAAATAGATTGAGGAGGGGAAGGCCCCATTGATGGAATATTGCTGTTAAGATGTCATGGCATAACTCCCATTCGTGATGATTGGGGAAGGAGCGGCTGAGGGAATCCACAAGGATATTGTCCTTTCCTGGGATATATTCTGCAGAAAGATGTATTGAGTGTTGTGCACACAAATTCCATAGCCTCATTGCCTTGAGACATAGGGCCCGTGATTTTGTTCCCCCTTGGCGATTTATATAAAACATGCATGTTGTGTTGTCTGTATGAATCCTGATCCCCCTTCCTGAGATTAGGGGAAGGAACTATTGGCAGGCCTTTAGGACCGCTCTTAGTTTGAGCGGATTTATGTGAGCGGATATGTCTGCTGTGTGCCATCTGCCCTGTATAGTCCTGTGTTGAAGGTATGCTCCCCACCCGGTGCGAGAGGCGTCTGTGGTGATGGTCATAACTGGTTGTGGTCAAAGGAAGGGCACTCCCTGTAAGAGATTGTTGCGGTCAGTCCACCAGGAGAGGGACTGTTTGACTATGGCAGGAACAGCTAGGGGTTGGTGGAGGGAGTGTTGATCCTGCTTGAACTTGGATAGGAACCATAATTGAAAGGGATGCATGCGGAGACGAGCGTGATAAACTAGGTGAGTGGTAGCAGCCATGTGGCCAAGCATTTGCATGCAAGTCCGTATGGAGGTAATCAGTGAATCCTGAATGGAGATTGCCAACTGGCTCAATTGGAGGAACGTGTCCGTAAGAAGGAAGGCCCTTGCGGACTGTGTGTGGATGCGAGCACCGATAAATTGAATCTCTTGTGCTGGAACAAAGGCACAACCTGGCCAGGTTTATTTCTAGACCTAGTGAATTGAAGAGATCTAGCGTTGTGTGGATTACCTGGTTGAGTTGGTGTTGTGTCGCATCCTGTAGAAGAAAGTCGTCTAGATAAGGGAAAATGGAAATTTGCTGTTTGCGGAGGAAGGCCACCACCGGTGCCATTACCTTGGAAAAAACCCTTGGCGTGGTACAAAGGCCGAAGAGAAGGACCGCGTATTGGAAATGGTGATGAAGAAATCTGAATCGGAGAAATCTGCAGTGTGATGGTCGTATTGGGATAAGAAAATAAGCGTCTCTTAAATTGAGGGAGGCCAGCCAATCTCCCTGTTGAAGAGCAGCTCAGATATTGGGTAGGGTCACCATCCTGAACCTTCTGATTTGGATGTGCATATTTAGACATCTTAAAGCTAATATAGGTCTCCAACCCCCTGTTTTCTTTTGGATTAAAAAGTACGGGGAGTAAAACCCCCTTCCTATTTGGTCCTGCGGGACATGTTCTATTGCGCCGATGTGGAGAAGGTGGTGAATCTCGTCTTGTAGCTGGTGTACATGAGTTGGGTCCCTGAAAAGGGATGGGGAAGGGGGTTGAGGTTTTGGTTTCCATAGAAAGGGGATGGAGTACCCCTTTTGGATAATCTCTAGTACCCATCTGTCCAATGTAATTTGCTGCCAGTGATGGTGAAATGGGCACAGCTTGTGCTTGAAGATCAGGTGTGTAGACGGTGAGGGTTGCTGAGTGGGGAGGGTGTGGCTGGTACATCCCTCGATCTGAACCTCAAAATTGTTGCTTCAGACCTGCAGATTGCGGGATTTGATTCATCTGGTTTGTTTGTTTGTTTGTTTCTATGAGCTTGCCTCGGTTTGTTCCTGTAACTGTCTGCCCTGCAATTGTATGGATTCTGGTGATATTAAACCATAGATGGTTGATTCCTATAAAACTTGCAACATGATACTGGTGGAAAGATACCCAACGTGAGAGGTGTTGCACGTGAATCTTTCAGGTTGTGCATTATGTCATTTGTAGACTTAGCAAATAGATTATCCTTATCAAAGGGCAAGTCTTCTATGGCTCGCTGTATTTGCTTGGACAGGTCTGCGGCGTGGAGCCAGGAGGCGCGCCGCATAACTATAGTTGTGGCCAAGGTTTGAGCAGCAATATCAGCTGAGTCAAGTGAGGCTTGAAGGGCTGTTTTTGCCACCAGTTTGCCCTCGGTAATTAAAAGGTCAAACTGTTTGCGTTTGGCCTGTGCCATGGAGTCTGATATGTCACTAAGCTTTGAATATAGCTCATGATCATAATTTGAGAGCAGTTCACTACCCTTAACTGGAGGGCTGCGGAGGTATAGACTTTTCGGCCGAGGGCCTCCAGCTTTTTATCATCCTTATTATTCGAGCTATTTTTGTTATAAGGTTGCCTGGTTCTCTGGTTTGCCGCCTCAATAACCAGAGAATGCGGTTGCGGGTGATTAAATAGAAATTCATTTGCCCTTGGGGGCTATGAAGTAGTTCTTATCAGATTTCTTATTCTATGGGGAGGCGGAGGCGGGAGTTTGCCATATCTCCATTGCAGGTTGCATTATGCCCTCATCCATGGGCAGAGCCAGTTTATTGGGAGCAGATGCCTGAAGAATCTTGTACAGTTTATGTTGTGGTGTAGGACTGTCAGCCAGTGAGATGTTCATTGTCTCAGCTGCACGCTTGAAGAGATCCCTGAATTGTTTGAAGTGGTCCACAGATGATTGTTGAAGGGTGTCAGACAAGGGTTCTACAGCATTGGGCTGCGGATTAATGCTTGTGTGGATTGCCTCTGGTTGACTCTGATGGTGTATTGAAAAAACTGTTGGTATGGCCAAGGAGAATAGTTGATGCCTGGAGCTTGCGGGAACACCATCCAGGATGGGTATGGCCAGGAATAAGAAGTACTATGGAGATGATGATGGAGAAGTTGTGGTAGACTTAGACATCATGGACCTGCAATGGAGATATGGCAAACTCCCGCCTCCGCCTCCCCATAGAATAAGAAATTTGATAAGAAGTACTTCATAGCCCCCAAGGGCAAATGAATTTCTATTTAATCACCCGCAACCGCATTCTCTGGTTATTGAGGCGGCAAACCAGAGAATCCATTTGGAATAAAGGTGATAGAGGAGCAGACTGGATTAAGAGGTCATGCTCCTTGATCGTATGTTTAGCCTTCTGCGGCTGCTTTTGATGCGCAGGAGGGGCAGATGTCGTCGGCTGCAGTACAGTAGGTAGCATTGTAAGAAGTGGCTGCTGTGTAATCTGATGCCCTGGGGCTGGACCAGTCTGTGGTGCCGGAGTCAGTGTCAGGAACGGCATCTGTTGAAGTATCTGAGGCACCGGGGTTGGAAGGAGGAACAGTGCTGGAGGCTGCAGCACAAGATCGGGTGCTGTGGTGTGTGAGGCACCAGCAGTGAGGAGGAATGTGAAGCCTCAGGTGGCTGAATGCTCTGTGCCTGAGGAGAGGCTTGGCATGGTGCGGGGAAAAGCGGCAGTTCCGGGGGCGAGGAGAGAAGAGGTGCCACCTGCGGCGGCAACTTGTTACTCGCCGAGGCTTCCCGCGGTATGGCTGTCAGTGCTGCGGCAGCCTGAGATGCTGCGGAGGCGTCTTCCCTTGCAGGGTTCACCCAATTAGAGTTTGGTTCCCGATGCAAGGGTCTATTTTTTCCACCAGTCCTTTTTGATTTCTTTGAAGGTACTGGGGATGAAAGGGACGAGTGTCTTTTGTGCTCTCCCTCAGGAATGTGAGGGGAGGCACCTAGATCCAAGGAAGGGCGGAGAGAGCCTTCCAAGAGTAATAGCTTTAACTTCCTCTCCCTGTCCTTTCTGGTACGGGAGGTAAGATTACGGCAGTGGTGACAAGTGTCCCTCGCCCAAACATTTGATACAGGCGTCGTGACCGTCAGAAGCCGGCATGGGGTCATTACAGGCAGTACAACGCTTAAAGCCAGAGGAGTTCGGCATCACTGACTGCGGCGTTTTTTGGGGTTTTTTTTGTTTTGTTTTGTTTTGTTTTAGATATGTTCAGTTCTTCTGTTCTTCTCGTCTTTTCTTCCTTTCAGGTCTTGTACAGGGACTGTTCCTCTCCTTTTTCAGGTTTCCTGTGAGGGAGCCACTGCTGAGTCCATGCTGAGCCAGAGGTGCGGTAGAAAGGAACTGAAGGGACCGTTGGAGAGAGTGAGGTGATGATGTCATCAGAGCGGGAAGCAGCACTGGATGCTGTACTAGCCTTCTCTCTCCACCTGAGCCACTGCTGTTAAAAACTTCCGATGCAGAGCGCGGTGCCGCATGGACAACCCAGAGTGGAGCAGTCTGGAGCACTGCTCATCGAAGAAACAGCCTAGCCCTGTTGTGCTAGGACTCTGTCTTTGAAGTTTGCTGCTGCAGACAGCTTCTAGGCACAGCCCAGGCTGGATCTGGCCCCACACACCATAAATTTGACATTCCCGATTTAGAGCCCTCTCGAACATGATCGCTGGCTGGCAGCACCTGGGGCTGGATGTATCCACCGACCCCTTGCAATAACTCTGTGGACCCCTGGGGGTCCCCAGACCACAGGCTGGGAACCACTGCACTACATAAAATTTTAGCAACACTCAAATGTTGCTAGCAATTGTTCTCTTTTTTTTTTTATTACAACACAGCTGAAGAATCTTACATATATTAGATTCTGCAGGGAAATATGATTTTATCTACATATTTGCCTCTATTAGATAAAGATAATCTTTGGACCAATTACTACCAGAGCCCAAACTGACTGCTCTGGGAGAGTGCAGGAATTACAAGATCCAGGGAGCACCTCATTCCCACCCCAGTACAAAAGTCTGCCATATGACATCTACTTCCCTCTCTGAATACAAATGGAACCTCACAATCACTGTCAACAATGGATGCACATGATCTAACAGGGGAGCTTTTGTCTGGTGCAGAGGCCTGTGTAGGGTCCCACCATACCACCACCAAGAGCAGTTCGTGCTGGCTAAGCACACTATACAAATGGATAGCCACTATTTATATAGGGAGGGATTTTCAAAAGTGCTGATTGCTGACTTCAGTTTTCAGCAGGGGAAGTCAATAGGCTTTACTACTGACTTCAATGGGAGCACGGTTATGCCATCCAGCACCTTAAGAAGTCCAACCCGTAGTCCTCCAAAGCATGCTAGTATGTGTGTATGAGAGAGAGAGAGAACATGAGAGCTAACAAGCAGCCCTCCTCTATGTATACAAAATAACTCCCCTCCACTCCAGCTGTGGTAACCACATCTTCTTCCCCTTCTCTGTCCCCAGAATTTCTTTGGCTTTCAGGACGATAACTTGCCTCAGATTTTGTAAGTCACACTTGTAAGAACAGAATATTGAATATTGATAATGATCTTATTCCCACTGTAAATTAAAATAGGGGTTACTGCTGCTATTACTACACAAGAGGAAAGTACCTTAAAGTAAAATAATAGACTTAAAACATATTAAGAGACAAAAGCAGAAAAGAAAGGCAAAGGTGAGTGAAGACCTGGACAGCACTTATCTGTAATGTTAGTTAACCTTTGTTTCTATTTTCATAACAAATGCCAGACATTAAATCAAATATTGTGCAAGACCAATTCCAAAAGTACATTATAAATAAATGTCTGAAGGTTATCAGTTTGGTTTGGCATAAAACAAAATACAGACACAGCAAAAGAAAAAAATAAGTGTGAACTCCCACTTGTAATATGTACATTGCCATTAAATACATTATGGGTTTTCTAGTCTAAAACTAACGTTTTACAGTGAAATACAGTGCAGATGACTAAATTAGCATATTTACTGTCACGATGTAGTCCAAGAATGTAAAGTCAGTCACAAATTAGAAATATTTGCTCAAGCTAAACAGTGCATGGTCTAGTGAATAGGTTACTGAGGAGACCTATGGTCTGATCCTGTCCTATCCACTTACCCCTCATGAAGTGGGTGGGTCTCAGAGCTCGTGCTGCCATCCAAGCCCAAACATCTTCACTGCAATCTGAAAGTTCTTCAGTTTGATCCCTAGAAGCATGAGTCAGCTGGCATAGGCCAAACCGGCCACCAGTGTCTAATCGCGAAGAGACTAAAGGTATGTCTACTTTATCTATGTGGACTGTCAGTTCCTTTGGGCAGAGACTATCCGTTGCCAAGCAAATGGGGGCTGATCTCAGTTGCATCATATTTGTTGGACAAATAAACAATGACAAAAGAACTCCAGATATGGTTCTTTGGACTGGGTTATGCAGGTGGCCAGATCACACCATAGTAGTCCCTTTTAACTTTACAACCCTATTAAGCACATATTTTTTTTCCTCTGAGCAGTAGCTCTCTACTCACAGCACAACACTGTTCAGTCTGAATCTTGTGCATAGGCCAAAGGTTCACAAACTATGGGGGTACAGAAGAACTGAGAGATAGCCGGAGCAAAGCTGGCCTTGACGGAGGGTGCATGGAAGGAGTGCCACTTGGCTCCTGCAACAACAGTAGCCAGAGACTCAAGACAGGTTCAATCTGCAGAGCTACCACAGATTTCCTGTACGGCCCTGGTTCTGCATCTGTAAAATGGGGACAAGACCACCGCGCTCCCCCACAGAGATGTTCTGAGAATAAACAGATTAAAGACTGCCAGCTGCTCAGACACCTTAGTAATGAGGGTCATGGAAGTACTTAAGACAGGCTTGTCCAATCTGCAGCCCAGGGGCCAGACTCCGGCTTGCCAAGGGCTTTCATTCGTCCCACAGAGTGCTGCTGCCAGAGCCTGGGAGCTCGGGCTGGCCAGGGCCCTTGTCAGTTTCCTGCCGTGAGCACAGCACAGCTACAGCCACAGCCCCTCCCCTCCTCTGCCATGCTCCTCTGTCCTGCCTTGCTCCCCACACTCTGCCTTGCCCCTCACACAAGCACCCCTGCCTCCCTTGTCCTCTGTACTCAGTGCAAGCAAAAGCAATGCCAAATACCACACTAATAATTATTTTCTTAAAGTTTATTAATAAGATTGATTTGTATGTCTTATCTATCAAAAAATTTCTTACCAGTCCGCCAGCTGAGAAAAGAATTGCAATGTGTCCCCTCACCCAAAAATGCTGGACACCCCTGACTTAAGATAAAGAGGTACAAACAGCTAAATAAGAACAAGGCTTTCTTAAGATGGAGCAAGAATGTATCAGGTACACACACATGCAGTTAGGCCTATTCTATAGTAATAAGTTTGCCAGCAAAACTTCTGAAGTTCAGTGATGTGAAAAACATCCCCCCTTCCTGAGCAACCTAAGCTTTGCTGGCATACATGCTTGTCTAGACCAGGGGTGGCCAAAATTATGGAACTCAAGAGCCACACTAGCCGATTATTAAACCTTTGAGAGCCACACTGAGGCCTATAGCCATATACTTTTACCTTCTCAAAAATTACTTAGTTTAAAATTCATTGCACACTAATTTTATCATAAATAGAGGCCAAACATCAATCCTACTAAAGTCAGATTTTAATAATTATTTAAGGTTACCATGAAAATTAGGCCTATATAGTAAACACTTAGTTGCTGCTTGATGTAGAAGACTGCAGGCTAGTGGCAAGTTTTTTAAAATCCTGACCATGCTGCACTTCTCCCTGCCATCCTCCATCACGCCGCACTTCTTCCCACCATCCCAACCCTCTCCTGAACTCCTAGGCTAGGGCTGCTTTCCTAAATTGATTTGCTGACATTCTCTGAGCCACAATCTTTCATTCAAGAGCCACATGTGGCTCCTGAGCTGCAGTTTGGCCATGCCTGGTCTAGACAGTGCTGGCTCAGCAGAAGATGCTCTCTCATCAACAACTACCGCTGCATGTCTGCGTGGTTTCACTATGTTGGTGTGAGAGCTGTCTCCCATCAACATAACCTGGCTACACAAGCACTCTTACAGAGGTACACCTGCATTGATATATCAGTGCTGCTGGACGTTTTAAAGTGCAGACTAGCTCTTAGTCAGGAACAATTCTCAGCTACATCCCGCGCTGTTAACAACAAAATATTCTTATACTAAATTTTTTTTTAAAAAATCAGTTTTTCACATCTAGATAAATTTTCTTAGCTTAGGCCTCCTTGCTTTGGAAAAAAAAGTGATTTGGCATTCCCAGCTACAAATACAAGATACCTACCATTCACAAAAAATAAATAAATAAATAAATAAAAATCATATTTAACACAGTTATTTAGTGTTCAACAAAGTTCAAAGCTAAAACTTTATTTAAAATTATGAATTGTTCATTAACCCACTTTCCTTCATAGATCTTTACTGATAAATTCAGAACTTTGATGCCCGCATCTTTTCTTTTGTAAAATTACACTGCTTCCTGAAGGAAAAGAGAATTAACACAATAGAGCAAACGAGGAGTCCTGTGGCACTTACAGACTAACAAATTTATTTATTGCATGAGCTTTCATGGGAGAAAATCCCACTTCATCAGACACTTTGAAAATGGGGGAACTTAAAGAATGGGAGGAAATAAATGCAGGGAAGTATAAGGCTGGGTCACTGGGCTGTCTCCCTGCTGCCAGGAGTAGCCTGTGAAATTGACTACGCTGCCAAGCATATCCAGACTTGAAGTCTTCAAGGCTATGTTCACACACAAACTGCTTGTTTCGAAACAAGCCGTTTCGAAATAATGTTTTATTTCAAAACACCTTATTTCGAAAGACAAAAAGTGTCTTCAAAATAAGGGAAACGAAATAGCACGTCCACAGTGTGGACGTGCTATTTCATTTCTGGGGGGCTGCAGACCCCGGCAGGGTGAAGCCCTGATAACTGATACAATACAAATGAGCTATATTGTCTGTCATGATTTAGATGGATTTGTCTTTGACTAGGGAAAGAAAGGGACAGCAAGCATTTCTGACTGCTCTTAACTTCAACAGATTGACGTCCAAGCATTATTCCTATTGGAACTATTCACCTTAGACTGTGTCAAGAGCCAAATGAGTTCCACATCACAAGACAAAAGTATCTGATACTATCATAACTGTAAGGGATTCTAGCTGAACACAACTCCTGCATACAGCCTCCTTCACACCTCTCTGCAGGGAAATGTAATGTAATAGGTGACCTGTTCCCATGACTTACAC
>ML681990.1:24664969-24930582 GCA_007922195.1 Podocnemis expansa | reverse complement strand
GTCCCCCTCTGCCGGCCAGGGGACACCCCTCAGCACCCTGGCCAGGGTGCTGAGGGGGTGGCCTTTCCTCCCAGGGTGCTTAGCACCTTGGGAGGAAGGTCAAATGTTGTTTCGGAACAGTTCGTTCCGAAACAACATGTCCCCACGGGGTTGTTTCGAAATGGAAGTAGGTTTAAGCCGTTTTGAAACACGGCTCCCATTTCAAAACAAGGGAACCCCTTGTTTTGAAATAAGAAGCCTGTGTGAACACACCCCAAGTAACAGAGAATCCAGCACATACTGAAGTAAGTTGTTCCAACGGTTCATTCCCTGCATCTTCAAAAAAATGCCCTGTACTTCTAGTTTAAATTTGTCTAGCTTCACCTTCCAAACACTGGGTCTCATGCCTTTGTCAGCTACATAAAATATTAACAACACTCATATGTTATTAGTAATTGTTCTCTTTTTCATTACAACACAGTTGAAGAAACCTGCATATATTAGAATCTGCAGGGAACTATGATGTTATCCACATATTTGCCTCTGTTAGATAAAGGTAATCTTTAGACCAATTACTATCAGACCCAAAAAATGACTACTCTGGAGGAGTGCAGGAATTACAAGATCCAGAGAGCACCTCATTCCCACCCCAGCACAGAAGTCTGCCATATGACATCTACTTCCCTCCCTGAATAGAAATGGAACCTCACGACCACTGTCAGCAAAGATGCACGTGATCTAAAAAGGGAGCTTATGTCTGGTGCAGAGGCCTGGGGAGGGTCCCAATGCACCACCACCAAGAGCAGTTAGTGCTGGCTAAGCACACTATACAAATGGATAGCCACTATTTATATAGGGTGGGATTTTCAAAAGTGCTGATTGCTGGCTTCAATTTTCAGCAGGGGAAGTCAGTAGGATTTACCATTGACTTCAACGGGAGTGTGGTTAACCCACAGTCCTCCAAAGCATACTAGTATGTGTGTGTGAGTGAGTGAGAGTGTGAGACGTGACAAGCAGCCCTTCCTCTAGGTCAGTGGTTCCCAACCTGTGGGCTGCGGGCCCCTGTTGGGCTGCAGCGTTGCTCCAGGGGGTCTGCAGACAAGCAGGGAGCTGGGGCCTGAAGTGTCAGGGTCTCCGGTTGCCAGGGAAACCCAAGCTTCTGGCCAGCCAGCAGGGAGCTTCCTCCAGGCTGGGAGTTTTAAAAACTCCCACCCTGAGCATGCAAAGCATCCTCAGAGCAGCCTCTGGGGCGGCCAGGTGCCCCCAGCTCCAGTGACCAGGTAAGGCAGGGGAAGAGACCATGGGGGGGGGTGGTTTGGGGAGAGGAACCAGTGGGGAGGAAGAGCCATGGCCGCAGCAGCTTCCTGCTTCCCAGACAAAGGCAGGGGCCACGGTGGCTCCTGGCTCCCCAGGCAAGTGGAGGGGGCCATGGCCATGGGGATCAGTGGGCCACATTCTGCCCCTGTGCGGGTCACATTTACCAAGCGGAGGTGCCTCCACCTCATCCACCCTGGGAGGATGCAGACTCCCTTCCCCTGCAAAGGGGTCCCCAGCCTTGAAAAGGTTGGGAGCCCCTGCTCTAGGTATACTAAATAACCCCCCTCCACTCCATCTGCGGCAAGGGGCTGGGAGCCGGATCGGGCTCCCAGCTATTTGCCAGTGGTGGGTGGGATTGGATCGGGTTCCCGGAGCCTGATTGAGACCCTGGACGTGGCAGGGAACAGGGCTTGATCCTTCCTGCCCTGTAAAGTCAACTTAAAAGCTTAAGTCAATTTCCAGGGCAGGAGTTATTACATTGACTTAAGCAAGCATTTCAGTTGACTTAATACATTCTAACTATAGCCCTGGAGTTGCTTAATTTGACTTAAGATGGGTTAAATCGACTTAACACTCCAGTGTAGACATACCCCTTGATTCTATAACTATAGAGCATGTTTTCTATTCCTTTAATTATTCTCGGGGGTTGCTTTGAACTCTCTCCAATTTACCAACATTCTTCTTGAACAGTTGGCACTAGAACTGGACATAATATTTTAGTAGTAGTCACACCATTATCAAATAGAGAGGTAAAATAACCTCTCTACTCTTACTCAAGACTCCGATTTATATATCCCACTACTGCATTAGCTATTTTTTATCCATAGAACCATATTGGCGACTCGCGTGCAGCTGATTATCCATCATGACCCCCCCCCCTTTTTTTTTTTTTACAGTCACTGCTTCCTAGGGTAGAGTCTCTAACTGTGTAAGTATGACTTGTATCTTTTGTTCTTAGATGTGTACATTTATATGTTTTAAAAAGGCATATTGTTTGCTTGCACCCACCTTACCAAGCAATTTGGGTCATTCTGAATCAGTGATGCAGAACCTGTCTCCTCCATCATTTGCTATTCCCCCAATTTTTATCAGCGATGATTTTGTTTTCGTCTAGGTCATTAATAAAAAATGTCAAATAGCCTAATCCCAGAGACCTAATCCCAGCAGAACCCCATGGGAAATGTATCTACTTGGTAATGAGGCTCTGTTTACCATTACATTTTGCAACTCATTAGTTAACCAATTTTTAATTCATTTAATCTATACAGTACTGTATTCATTTATATCATTCTAGGTTTCTTTAAAAAAATTACAATGTCATGCAGTACAGAATCACACACTTTACAGAAGTCCTAGTATATTACATCCATTGTCTTTATCAAACTTGTAATTTCATTAGAAAAAGGTAACAAATCAGTTTAACAGGATTTATTTTTCATAAATCCATGTTGATTGGCATTAGTTATACTACTTTCCCTTAATTCACTATTAATGTAATACAACAGTAGCTATTGCATTATCCCACCCCGAGATTACTATCAGGCTGACAGACCTATAGATGGATCATCCCATTTACCTTTATGGAAGACTGGCACAAAAACCTATCTTTCTTTCAGTTTTCTGGAAACTTCCCAGAAGTGCTCCAAGACTTATTAAAAATCAACATTAATGTTCCAGTGAGTTCCTCAGCCAGTTCCTTTAAAATTCTTGATGCAAGAGATGCTGCTTTAAAAACATCTACCTTGAATAACTTTTTTAATATCCTCAAGACATATTGGGGGCATGGAAAGAATGTTATCACCAGATGAGACTGCATCATCTGTTTTTTCACCCCAAATGCAAAACAGAAATATTTACTGAATACTTGTCTTTCTCTATTACTACGATTGATAACCCTACCACTTTCATGTAGTAATGGACTAATTTCTTGTTCTTAAGTCACCTTTTTATGCCCTGAACTCTGTTGGTCATAGATTTCTTGCATATCCTTCTGTTCCTTTCATCAGTTTTCTACGATTCCTAGCTTTTAATTTATATGCATTATCATCAGCTTCCCTTTCTTCCATTTGTTATACATTTTATAGCTGCCTTCACTTCTTTTCTACACCTGTTCAGTTTTTAAACCAGTACAGCCTTCTTCCTTGCTTGTGGGATTGTGGCTTTTGGGGCATCTAATAAGCTGTTCTTCAACGATTTCCCATTTTTCTTGCCAAACTCTTCCTCCTAGCTGAAACTGCTTATAATTGTCAACTTTGTGAAACTGGCCTTATTTATGCACAAGTGTATATATTACTGGTTCGAACTTTATTTGGTTTTCACATTATAAATGTAATAAAGTCATGATCCCTTACACCTAAGCTACTATTAATTTTTAGTTTCACAATCAATTCCTTTTTATCTCGTAGGACAAGGTCTAAAAGAATCCTCCAAATTGGCTGCAACACTTTAACATTAGAAAACCATCTTAATCTTTAGCAAAAAAAGCAAGGAGTCTTGTGGCACTTAAAGACTAACAGATTTATTTATCACATGAGCTTTCGTGGGAGAATATCCCACTTCGTCAGACGCTTTGAAGAGGAAGAACTTACAGAATTGGATGAAAATAAATGCAGGGGAGTGTAAGACATGGGATCAGGTCATACTGAAACAGCAAATCAGAGCATTTGTAAGGATTCAAACTTTAGGAAACAGCATAGAGAGGGAGGGTGAAGTCAAATTACCTGTTATAACGTGAAAAGAATCCATAGCCACAATTCAGCCCTGCTTTCACAGAATTTAATTTGCATATTAATTCAATTTTGGATGTTTCTCTCTGAAGTCTTGATGTCCCATTGATTTTCTTGATGACCATCATTAATAAGTCATCAATGGAATGATTAGGAAGATGGAAGTGCTCAGCAACTGGTTTTTTTTGTGTGTTATGATTTCTGATATCAGTTTTATGAGCACTAAGTCTTCTGTGTAGGGTCTGTCCTGTTCGTCCAATGTATAAGGCATGGGGGCATTTCCGGCACACGATGGAATAAATCACATTAGTGGGTGAGCAGGTGAAGGACTCTGATGGAGAAGCCGGCTTGATTAGGTCCTATGATGGTGTCTTTTGTGCAGATATGTGGACAGAGTTGGCAGCATGGTTTGTTGCAGGGACATGTGCCTGCTTTAATGTTTCTGTTGTTAGGTCTGTAGTTGCTGGTGAGTATCTGTTTAAGGTTCGGGGGTTGTCTGTAGGCAAGGAGAGGTCTGCCTCCCACGATTAGAGAGAGTGAGGGGGTCATCTTTTAAAATAGGCTGGAGGTCCTTACTGATCTGTTGTAGAGGTCTGACTTGAGGGTTGTATGTGGTGACCAGTGGCATTCTATTTTCTTTTTTGGGCCCTTCCTGTAGTAGTTGACTGTGGGGTACACGTCTGGCCCTGTCAATCTGTTTCTTTACTTCTCCAGGTGGGTACTGTAGTTTTAAGAAAGCTTGATAGAGATCCTGAAGATGTCTGTCTCTATCTGAAGGATCAGAGAATATGCGGTTACATCTTAGGGCTTGGCTGTAGACAATGGATCGTGTGATGTGTTTAGGATGGAAGCTCAAGGGATGTAGATAACTATACCGATCAGTAGGTTTTTGGTATAGAGTGGTGTTGATATGTCCATCCCTAATTTGTACTGTAGTGTCCAGAAAGTAGATCTCCTGTGTGGAGTGTTCAAGGTGCAATTTGATTGTGGGGTGGAAATTGTTGAAATCTCTGTGGAAGTCTTCAAGAGCATCCCTGCCATTGGTTAAGATGATGAAGATGTTATCAATATAGCGTAAGTAGAGGAGAGGTGTTTTGGGATGAGACTTGAGGTGCCACAAGACTCCTTGCTTTTTTTGCTTTACTAGACTAACACAGCTGCCCCTTTGGAACTTAATCTTTAGAAATTTGAATCATGTTTTAATACTGGCAATGTGAGACCTCCAACGTGTCATCCAAACGAACCATTTTTTAATCATTAGATACTCAATAGCACAATATAATATAGCACAATGAGAGAAAATGAAAGAGTGTGAATGATGTTTCCATTGGAAACTGCTACGTTGTGCAAGAATTCAGACTCACTTATAGACCAATAGTTATTAAAAGCTGTTGGGTTGTTGTTAAAGAACTAAGAACACTTTTGAAGATAATCGCACTCTAGAGGCCAGCATGCTGAATGACTGACAGTGAGAAGGCAGGAAGTGGGAGAGGCAGGAGCCCAGCCTGCCTCTGGCTGTGACTGGGACAGACTGATTGCCTGATGTGGACAGTGAAGTGGAAAGGGAAAGGGAAGGGGAAGGGGAAGGGGTGTCCAGGAGGTGCCCAATGGGAGAGGGTCTGGGAGCCAGTGTGGGGAAGGGGAGCCCATGCTGCTCTGAATGTGGCAGGGGAAAGGCTTGAGGAGCTTGTGCAGACACATGGCCCTTGCCAGGCATCCTGCCCTTCAGTGCGGCTCTCCACACTGAATGGGTTTGACACCCCTTATCGAGTAGGCTCATTAGTATGGCAGGCAGAGTGTCAAAAGGAGCTGGGCCTACCCTATCAGAATGTCCACAGGACATGTCGATTTTTTAATTAAAGGAAAGGTCATTTTCCCCTCCATTTAGTCTTTCCTCAGTAATATCTTCTTATGCACAGTTTGACACCCACATATTCACTTAGAAAGAAAGAAAGAAATATCTTAAATTAATCAATCAATGTACTACTTCTATCTGAGGGGACAGATGATAAAGTATTTTAAAATAGAATTAATGCTATTTGCTTGCCCAGCAAAACCACAGAGAAGAAATTACTCACTCTAAAGAGGTAGAATTGTGCAATGATCTTTTATTTTAGTCAGACAGAAGTGCGGTATTAAGCCTTAAAAGATCTAGCAATCCACAAGAAGTTATTTGTTTGAACTTAATAAATCTCTTAAACTATCCAGCATCAGACGGAAAGTGCACAAAAAAAAAGAGGTCAGACTTCTACTATGAAAGTTTTCCATAATGCCAAAGTGAACAGCTGGCCATGTGTTCAACAGCAGCAAGGTATGTCTGTAGGGGCAGCAGGGTCCAGTAGATAGGGCACTGACCAAGAGACCTGTATTCTATTCTAAATTCTAACTGAGCTGCCTGGGAATAATCACTTTACCGTTTTATACCCTCGGTTTCTTTATTTCTAAAAAGGTGTTTATAACAATTCTTATCTCCTTGATAAAGCATATTGAGAGCTGTGAATAAAAGCACTATACAAGAGCTAGTTCTTACTATTTAAAATCCCACTAAAAACAAAGGAACAGATAACATGGTATTAAAACACGCAAGGGATTTATGGACTGAACAGATTTGTCTATTTAAAGTTAAGGGTCTGGCACAGGTACTTTTACTAAAATACTAAAAGTCACAGACAGGTTGCAGGCAATAAACAAAAATGCACAGAAGATCACTACCTACCTGTCCTTGGCTTTTACTAATAACTACCCTGGGAGGGTTAGGGCAGGGGGAGGATAGGACTAACAGTCAGAGTTCTGCTGGGGCTGACCTCTATGGATGCTGCTCCAGCCCCAAAGGGGCTGACCCAACAGTAGCTGCTACTCCAGGAGCCTATGACCATTGCTCCAGGAGCCTACGACCATTGCTCCAGGGGTCAGCCTGCTGGCCAGCTGCCCCAGTGGCGACTGCTCCAATGGCCCAAGAACTGCTGCTCCAACAGTCCTGGGGCTCACTACCAGCCACTGCTCCAGTGACCAACTGCCAGCCACTGCTACAGCCCTGTCATTGCTCCTGTAGCCCAGTGGGGGTGATCCAACTCCAGTAGCTGCTTCAGCCCTGCAATCACTGCTCTTGTGGCCTCAGGGCTGACAACTACTCCAGTCTTGTCGAAGAAGTCCCTGAAGGCCATAGAATCTGTGACTTCTATGACCTTCATGACAGAATCATATCCCTATCTTTACTTTAATTTGTGAGAATGTTTAGAATGGACAGACACCAGTAAAGACATGAGACATTAGAGCTAATGTTCGATAAAATGACTTGTTGAAAATGTGAATGAACAGCCAGGATACAAATTCATACTGGGAAAACACACAAATCACTGGTACTATCTGGTCCTGCTTACGCTTCTTGATAGCAGGGAGTCTGATGAATTAGGGCTGAGAACAGTTTGACTAACAGGATGGGACAAAACCACTTTCTGCTCCACTGTAGAAAGCATTCCTGAGAAAGCCATCATTCTATCTACCACGCTGCTGGAAACTGTTTTGACCCATTCACAATAGCAGTTGAATTGTTTACAACACTGACATGGTTCTTATAAAGTCATATAGAATTCAGCAAGGATGAAGTCAATAGGATTCTAAAAGAAAAAAAATGATGCACAGAAATTACTCTGAATGTCTAAAGAATTTAACTGAGAATGAAATACTTTTTATGGACCTTTTAAGCCATTCCACATAATTCTTGTGCAGGGATACAACTATTAAATTCTACAGGATAATTCAAAAGGTCTACAGAAAGTTTATCATTTTGGAATAAATTCTAAGCTCATTTCGGTAAGGGAAGGAATCCTTTACAGCAGTGGTTTTCAAACTTCTTTTTCAGGACTCAGTTGAAAAAAAAAGAAACATTTATGCCCACAGTCCCAACAATTACATCTTTCAACAATGCATTATGGTCTTGCAGCGGCAGCAGCAGGGGACGCTACGATCCAGTAACGGAGGGTCTGTGACCCAGTACTGGGTCTCAACCCATGGTTTGAAAACTACTGTTACAGTTCTCACCAAATAGGTCTATTTTTTAATATATACTGGATGCAAATTCTAGCTATAAATACCCTGGAAACTCACTCACTCACTCTTTTTTTTTTTTTTTTTAAACACAGGGGATGACATTACAATTTAAAATAGCAAGTGTAATTTGTTACACCCATATTTAACACATATACAAAGGAGCCAGGTGCACACTACACTGCACTAATTTTCAGTTTTTAATGACACTCCCATACAGAGTGAATTGTTTTATTGCTTTGTTTGTCCCAAACCACATATACAACTGCATCATTTCTCACTCTCTTTGACTAGCATACAGCAAGCACAGTGAACGCCGGGGTTCTATATGTTCTGAAAAGTCCTAGACTAACATCAGATTAGGTCAGGGGGGTTTTTGTATTAAGGTTTAAAAAGACTGATCCAAGCAGTTATATGTATATATATGACAAGTGGTAAAGGAAGGTTCAGAGCAAGACTGTGCGAAGTCTGAGCAAAGTGCACAAACAGGAGTGGGATAAGGGGACAAGTACTAGCTACTGGAAAGCACATACCACTCCTTTTTAAAAGGAACTCAGCTTTAAAGCCATTCAATTAAAAACATTTATTTAAAATACCTTGTGGGAGCTACATCTGTTCCCCAACATACCACCTGATTTTTCTGACTACGCAAACATATTATCCTGATTTCCTGAAGAACAAACGCACTCATGACAATGTTACTCACACATACATACAGATCAGGAGTCTTGGATCTCAAGGTCCTAGAAGCTGGCAAACAAACTCAGGGGGAAATAAGGCACACTTTTAACAAGGAAGGTAATTTGCAATTGGAACAACTTACCAAGGAGTGTTGTGGATTCTCTTTCACTGACATTTTTAAAATCAAGATTGAATGCTCTTTTCTAAATAGTCTGCTTTAATACAAACACTCGGGGGGGCTGGGAATTCTATGGCCTCTATTATGCAGGAGATCAGACTAGATATTTACAGTGGTGCTGGAATCTCATAATTTATGAATCTATGATCAACTGCAGAAGGAAGACAAACTGGAATTAACTCCGTATAAATCAATGATCTATTAGGGTAGGGCAAAGCCTAAAGTACTATTTTACAACAGCCTGAGAAACTCTTCCACTAACTAAAATGCACAGAAGGAAGAAGGGCCCTTTGTTATTATTTAATAGATAATGGCATAGAGCAGTGGCTTCCAACCTGTGGCCCAAAGGCCAAAAGTGGCCTTCAGGGGCTTTCAAAGAGGCTCTCG
This sequence comes from Podocnemis expansa, assembly GCA_007922195.1. Classification (NCBI taxonomy): domain Eukaryota; kingdom Metazoa; phylum Chordata; order Testudines; family Podocnemididae; genus Podocnemis; species Podocnemis expansa. The sequence goes on along the minus strand of ML681990.1, from coordinate 24,921,267 downwards.
GCTCCCCACCATCTGGCTGGAGAAGGGAGCCACTGCCTGAGGACCCATGTGGAGCATGTTTCCGTGGGGCTAAAAGACCAGTGCAGGCTCCTTGCTGTGGTCAAAGGGATAGGTGATCAGCACTTCCCTCCCCCTGGGTATTGTAGAGAGCACGGCAACACGCTCTGCCTAGGTCCATAGGTGCTGGGGCCCTTGCTGGAGGAAGCCAGAGGACGGGGAGCACTGATCTTCTGTCCCCCTGGCTGAAGAAGGAGCCACTGCCTCGATACCCAGATAGCATGCACAAAACTACAGAATGCATGCAGTTTCCCTGCTGCAGCCAGGGAGATGAAACATCAGTGAGCAAGGAGGCAAACTGCATTTTGGGGGCTGGGGGCCTTCTGGCAGAGGCTCATGGTCCTTCAGGGCTGTAAAAATGATGTGTGTGGCCCTCGAGACAAAAAGGCTGATATGGAGAGTACACTTATAAAAGTTTGTGCAATATCAAACTGGAAGAGGCTGCAAGAGCTTTAGACGACAGAATTAAAATTCAAAATGATCTGAACAAACTGAAGAAATGGTCTGAAGTAAATCAGATGAAATTCCAAAAGGACTTCCACTCAGGAAGTGAAAAATCAGCTGCACACATACAATGTGAAATGACAGCCTTAGAAGTGCTGCAGAAAGGAATCTGGAGGTCATAGTAGTTCACAAGCTAAATATGAATCAATGGTGTAACACTGTTGTGAAAAACCCAAACAATCTGGGATGCATTAGCTGGAGTGTGTAAGCAAGACAGAAGTAATTTTTTCTCTCTATTCCACACTGATTAGGCCTCATGTGGAGTATTGTGTCCAGTTCCGGGCACCACATTTCAGGAAGATGTGGACAAATTGGAGAAAACACAGGAGAGCAACAGAAGTGATTAAAGGTCTAGAACAGTGTTTCCCAACCAGTGTGCTATGGCATGCAGATGTGCCATTAGGTATGAGCATGTGTGCCACAAAATTTTTTTGAAAAACTACTCGGAGCTCTGGATTGGCTCATTAGCTCCTGAATATTCATGAATTCATTTGAAAACTACATGGTGGTGTGCCTCAGATTAATTAAAGGTAGCAAGGCATGCCATGGCAGGGAAAATGCTGGGAACCACCAGTCTAGAAAACATGACCTCTGAGAAAAATGGAGTTTACTATGGAGTAGAGAAGACTTGGGGGGGGGGGGGGTTGTGGAAGCATGAGAACAGTTTTCTAGTACATAAAAGGCTGTAACAAGAAGCAGGGAGAAACACTGTTCTTAACCTGTGAGGATAGGACAAAAAACAAATGGGCTTATATTGAACTCAGGTTGTTTGTGCTGGACATTAGAAAAAATTTCCCAGCCATCAGGGTAGATAAGCACTGAAATAAACTGCTCAGGGAGGTTGTGGAATCCACATGGTTGGAGGTTTCTAGGGGCAGGTTAGATAAAACTCCTTCCAGGGATGGGTCAGATAATACTTACTTATGCCTTGAATGAAGGGAACTAGACTAAAAGACCTCTGGAGGTCTCTTCCATTCCTTAAAAATATGTAGGTTTACATTATGGTAGTTCCCAGAGGCCCCAGTCATATTAAGAACCATCCCACTAGGCGTTTTGCCAACACTAAAGGTAGACAAGGTCTCTGTCACAAACAGCTTTCAGTCTAACTCTCTCCAGTCTCTAATGAAACATAAAATATTAAAAATTAAGGCAAACAACATTTTTTTCTGAATTCAATCTGCTGCTGCATTTAACACTAACAACAAGAGTCCTCTGGCACCTTAAAGACTAACAGATTTCTTCGGGCATAAACTTTAGGGCATAAGACACATCTGACAAACTGGGTTGGAGCGCACAAAAGCTTATGCCTGAAGAAATGTTAGTCTTTATGGTGCCAGAGGACACTCATTTTTGCTGTACACAGACTAACATGGGTACCCCTCTGGAAATCTGCATTCAATACAGTAATTTCAAAGAACTCTTGTTCAGTAACTAAGAGGTCTAGCCACCGGGTATTCCATTAACCGCCATATCAATTAGACCTCACTGGAAACAGTTTATTTCTATAGTGTGAAGTTCTGGGAATTCATTTGTGTGTGTTTAAAAAAATTCCATATGTTTCCAACAAGTTGCTGGCTGGGGGGGGGGGGGGTGTCAAATACTCTGCAACATTTCCAGATGGACAAAGGACAGCTCTTTATTATTTCTAAGGTGAACATCCTCATCTATTATGAAATGTGCCATTCCATGTTAACTTTAGAAATGAAAGTTAATGTCCTGCTTGTTCAAGAGCTCTTCTTCCTCCTTGAAGTCATCTGATAGTTTAATGAAACCTTTCACTGGCTTGGAGCCACCTACCTGCTATTCATGGACAGACTTAACATTTGTTACCCAGTAATACTTAAAGAAACAAGTAAACAAACAAACAAAACCTATAAAAGGACATTGGTTAAAAAACCTACTAGGAACTTACAACACCCTCAATTCCATTCAGACAGAGCTTGATTATTTTGAAATTACAGCTGGAAAGAATCAGAGAAAAAAATGATGAAATATTTCCAAAAAAACATGTTTCTCCTACTCCACAACTCCTTCCATTCTCCTCCCTAAAAAGCCTTTTCCCAACAGATATTAACTACATAAACTTTTGGATGAATTTAATCAACTGGAGTTTTTGATATAGACATTTTTAGAAGGATGTTTTGGTAAAACTTCTTTCCTTACAATCACAAATCAAGGCATGTAGGCAATGAGTTTGTCTACATGCCAGACAGTCTGTATCAACTGCATTTGAAGACATGTACCTTGGGAGCCGGATCCCATGTTTTGCCTAAATGAGCATCAGTCTACTATGTACAGCAATGACACTTGATATGGCCTGTGTTAGACCTATAGCTATATTGCAGTGTTTGCTTTCTCTTGTGGCAAGATGAGCAAGAACTAGGAGCTGGAGAGTTAGCAGCATTGGTTGGTTTTACGACTGTAGTGAAAGATTTTTAAAACTCTTAAAAGTATCAATTGAGCTAAAAAAAGAGTGTTCAGGAAATAGAATTAAAAATAGGCAAAAAGTGAGAGCCATCTTTCCCCCTTTAATACAAGCCTTTTATTAGCACCCTTTAGATACCTGTAAATTGCAAAACAAAACACTCTTGCTGCCAGTTTAACATTCATATCTTTCTCAAAGATAAGTTGATGTGAGAGCTAGCAGTTTTTACTGTTATCTAAAGAAACAGTGGAAAGAACCAAAGAGATGATTTTTTTTTTCTAAAGTTGCTTCACTCTCGAATGAAGTGTTTTGTAACAGTAAAAGCTTCAGGTTATGGCCAACTAATCAGAATGGTTTTATTTTAAAAATTCAAGCAAGGAAGTATAATTAATGTTTATTTTAACAATAAAGCAGAATTTCTGATATAACAAAATAGCTATTAGAACTCTAAACATACACAATATTGATGTTTTCACAGCTGATAATTTGCTGCCCTTTTTTCCACCATGCCTGATGGAATTCTTCATAAGAACATTTCTAATTCAAAGCATGCCTCATAGCCTTCCTTCACTGTTGCACAATCTGGCCACGAGTGCTGTTCAGGCAGATGCATGCACCCCTGTGGAGCCTAGGGGACATCTTGGGGCACCTACCTACAAGAAGCTTACTATAAAGAGTTGGAGGGAGGGGGAGAGTCTAAATTCTGCACGCACACAGAAAACAAAAGCCCTGTAAGTTAATCAAGGTATTTCTCTCATAGCTGAAAAAGACAACAGAGACCTGCAGAGAGTTACTGTTATCTGTTTACATAGTTGAAAGGTACTCAAATATTATGATGATGGGGGACAGATTAAGAGATAAATGTATTATCAACTCCTAGCACCCAAAAATCATGAAATTGGTTTAAAAATCATGAGGCTGGGGATTGCGGGGGCCGGGGGAGATGTTATTTTTAAATCCAGGGTTCGTTCTTTCTGGTGTTACAGCCTACAACAGGGGTCTCAAACACATGGCCCATGGGTCACATCTGGCCCCAAAGGCTATTTCCTGTGGCCCACAATGAGATGATTGTTTCCAATATTTGTAATATCATTGTATGGAAAGGTTTCAGTGGTGCAGCCCTATGGCTAATGTATTAATCCTCATGGGGCCCTTACTAGTCCTCATGCGGTCCTGGTGATTTGAGTTTGAGACCCCTGGCCTACAGCATGGGTTGGCAACCCTAAAGATAAAAAGAGCCATTTTTAAAAATTCCTTCAGGAACAAAGTGTAATGGGTGTAACCTCCTGGTGGGAGGAGCTGGGCCAGGCACCTGCTGCAGGGTCCCCTGTGGGGGGAGCCTGGAACCAGGAGGGGGCCCCACAGGGTCCCCAGTGGTGGTGGAGAGATTGGAGCCTGGCAGGGGCCAGCTACAAGGTCCCCCAGTGACAGGGATAGGGGCCAGAGCCAGGAGCTGATCTCTCACAGGGTACCCCCATAATGAGGTGGGGTGAGCTGGAGTCAAGTAGCCCAGAATTGCAAGGAAACAGTCAAAAAGCTGCATGCAGCTCTGGAGCCACAGGTTGCAGACTTCTGGCCTACAGGGATCACATTTAAAATCACTTGTGAACAACCAGGAGAGCTAGGAATTAACTTTCATCTAAAAGGGAAAAAGCTAAAGCTTTTCAGAAAATAACATTACTCTGTCACAGGATGCACATCTGTGCATATTGGGTTATGATTTATATGATTTCTCTGGTCACTTATGCATTGTGATTGTACATTTTTATGCCAATTACATCATTCTAGGTTTCTTTATGGACAATCATAACCTATTCTGCATGATTACTGATGACATGTTTCTGCAGCCTCATGCATGCGTACAGATGTACAGCGTGGCTCAAGAGGTGTGGGGAGGGAGGAAGACAGACAGAGCTCTCTTCCAGCAACATGCAAACAACCAAAGCCATGAGCAAGCAATACCTTGAGGAGGTGAGAAAGATATGCTAATTAAGGTCCCTGGTTCAGACCAGACAAAGAGATCACTTCTGCCCAGAAAGGGAGGGGTAGAGGGTTTTTGAAACAAAGAGAGATTTGGGGCTTTCTGCCTGGGCATCTCCACCTTGAAACAACTCCAAGTAAGATCTGTGCCCTGCCTGGTCTCAGCCAAACTGGCTGTACAAACATCTGACAGCTGAACACCTTAAGCATAAACTTGGACAAAGAGGTCAGTTTGGGTAGACGCTTTAGGTTAGCACATGTGTTTTACCTTTTATTTCCTTGTGGTCTCTCCAGACTCATTTATACTGCGATTATACCACGATTGACCATATTCTCACTTAGAATCATAATCTGATCAATAAACTAGTAGATGTCTTTTCTAAACCTGTGTGGTCTTTAGAGGGTGCGTGTGTAAAGAAGGCTTGGCACGATCCATTTCTTTGTTAAATGGACAGACTTTAGTGTATAGTGGTTGGGAGCCAGTCCTAATCCCTGCAAGACAGTGGCTCCCATGATGGTATCTGGGGTTGTGGGTGCTAGCTTGGGAACTGTCCCTCGAGTAGCCAGATAACATACACCCACTGCTTGGGACCAATTGCACATGAAAGGCTGGAGTGGACTGACTCAGGAGTGAGTAGTCACCCTGCAAAGCAGGGTGAATTGGGGTCCAGATGTGGGAATCAGGGGATCACAGTGGCACACTGGACTGGATCTGGGGAGCAGACTGTCACAATGATTTAAAAAAAAAAGCAAAACAAAAACAAACCCACAACAAACATCTTAAGATTAATGATAAAGCAGTGAACACAGAAGCAAACAAGTAGATGGATGGGTGTGCAGAAAGTAAAAGCAGAGATGTGGAGGGGGACCTGACCCCAGCATGCTTGCTCATCTCCCTCAGGTCCACCTAAAGATTCTTCTGAACACAAGGGATTTTCTGTTCCATGGTTTATAACAAACCAACAGAATCAGAGCAGGGTATTTAGAGAGTGTTTTAGTCAACAGTCTTTTTAAAAAATGTTTTATTTACAACATTCAAGTTGACGGTGTCATTTTTAAATGTCAGCCCGCTTTTTTTCAGCCAGTTTCACTGACCAGTAATGTAGCAGAAAATCATACACAAGGCTGAGCCTGACACCCATTGCTCAAACAGGCACAAAGTGTCCTTGATTAGTTAAGAAGTGGAGTAGGTGGTAGCATAGCTATCACAAACTCACATCTGCCACCCCACCCCTCTTTGGCAATATTTAATTAAATATAAACAGTGTTAGCTTTCACCGTACAATTCGTTTAGCAGCTAAAAAGGGTCCCTTTCACATTTTACTTATATAGGTAGGAAACCTGTCATGCAAAGCAATTACATCAATCCTGCTGCAACAGGGGAAATGAATTTAAGTTAACAGTGATTACCGTTCTGCAAATAAGAGCACTTCTAGTACACAACCAACCATTCACATAGTCCCAGCACTTTGCAAACCTCTGTAATTTGGCATCTTCCACAGAAAAGGGCAATTGGGGGAAAATGATCATGAAAATTTGGAAGCTCCTGCTGCAGCAATACAAAGCACTGGACTCTTCACTCCCCTGCTCCAGTTATCAGCACACACACAGCTGAGCCCCATGGTCAACTTTAAAGGGAAAGAACAGGTGAGATGTGCAGGGTAGCAAGACAAAATGGAAAGGCAGTGTGTGTCAGCAGGAGCAAGCTGTAAGCACAGAGGGTGATGGTCACAAGGACACCCACGACATGCACTCACAAACTTAGTTCCCCCACCCCCACCCCAGCTTCCAAGCCTTCCCATGTGCCCTATTGGCAAGTATCCCTGACCTGAGTCCCACTCCCATCTGCCAACTTTGCCTTATCACCCGGGAACAAACTCCCTTCACATCACGTTGCCCTTACTCCCCATTTTCCCATTCTTCCTCAGTAGCAAAATCAACAGCACTTAGCACTTTTATAGCCCTTTCTGATCACCTTAAGCACAAATTGGAACAGATGCTAGCATTAGATTTCCAAGAAAAACCTTTCTCAAGAAGGAGAATAAACAGAGAAAGCATGTACAGGGATCATCTGAAAGTTTAATGCAAGACTGTACTATACAAGAGCAACGACCCTGTGTACCCAAAAGTCAACAACTAGATTCCAAGTATTTTAGAAACTGAACTCAGTATTACTTCAGTTAACAACGTTTATAAGTTTGGGTCAGTGCCAGAGGCTGAGGGAACATTCTCATTTTGCAACAGACCTCAGGGAGAGCAAGAATTGGTATCCCTGATGGCCCTGAACCTAAGGCAAAATGCCTGCTAGTTTAGTATTTATCTTTTTATACACAGAAGTTAGGAACAAGAGAGAAGCTATATCAGTGTGACTTAGTTCAGCCACCACAGATATCCCCTAATCCTTGGAAAAGTCCTTTCAGGATCTTTACTGGCTACAAGTCAAGCACGGCCTCGTTTAAAGATTTCATCAGAAACAGGACAGTGTCAAGGACGGAGCTTCAATGTCATGCTAATGTAGCTGATGGAACTTGTCCACATTTCTTAACCACACCATTTTAGTATTTCACCACCCAGCCTGGAGATAAAGAAGGCTTTCTGTCCCTCACTAAAGCAGTTTTCAAATATTTGTTTTGGGGACTATAGAAGTACAAGAGGAAGATTGATCCTTAAGTCACAGGAGCATGAGTTTTTACATTTAGGGAACCGGAATAATTCAAGTTAGTTTTCTCACTATTTATTTCATTACATTTTCACTATATATTTTCATTATCTATTTAAATGTTTTAGTGTAACGTTCTACGATTAACCAGTGTATCAGAAGCGCTTAGATATTACAGGAATGGAGGCTTTAGAAAGGGGCAGAATAATAAATATGAGTAGGGACACCACTGCCTAGATCAGCGGTTGAAACAAATCTTTTATGCCTGCAACTCATTACATCTTTAAGCTGATTCCAAAAGGCTATCCATGTTAGTCTAGTTCAGCAAAACAAACACGGAGTCCTGTGGCACTTAAAACCTAACCAATTTATTTACTGCATGAGCTTTCGTGAGAGAAAATCCTACTTCAGACACTTTGAAGATGGGGGAGCTTACAGAATGCATGCCAGTCTTTCCGTGGCAGCAGCAGAGTGTGCCATGAACCATTGCCAGAGGGTTTGCAGCCCAGTACTGGGTCCCAACCCTAAGTTTGAAAACCACTGACTTTGATCATTGGTGTTAAGTTCTTACAGAAGTATAATATTGTGTTTAAGGATTGAGCTTAAAGAGTAAAGCCATGCAAATCTGCAGATATCTGCTTTATCCATGGACTCTTTTTTTTTTTTTTTTTTGGTTGCAAATCATGGTTTGGAGTCAGACATAAATTTTTTATCTGTGCAGGACTTTACTCAGAAGAACTGGCTTCAAATTCCAGCTACGTCACAGACTCTTGAGTAATACCAGACAATCATTTAATTACTCTCTGTATCTCTACTCCCTATCTGTATAATGCAGCTAAAAATGATTCCTTCCTCTCATTCTTTAAGTCATATATTTGGAGAGAAATCTTCAGGAACGGGTTTGTCTCTCACTGTGTGTTTGTATAGGATTTGGCACAATGGGGCTCTGGTTCAAAATGGGGCCTCTAGAGGCTATCATAAGTAACAATACATTTTTACAACTTACACACAGAATCAAAAGGCCAGAGGTGGGGAAAACAGAAGGTGCAGATGAGGATATTCCTCCAAGCCTATGTCGTAGGTCTGCAACCTGCAGCTCTGGAGCCTCATGCAGCTCTTTGGGTGCCCCCTTGCAGCTCCTGACTCCCTGCCTCTTCCAGCCACCAGGGTACCATGTAGGTGACCCATGCCAGGCTCCGGGCTCCCCATCACCACCACCAGAGGGCCCTGCAAGGGGTCCACACCTTGTTCAGGGCTCCCCCCAACCAGGGGACACTGTGGCAGGTGTGCTGACTCAGCTCCTCACACCTGTCTCCAGGCAGCTACACCCACTGCAGCCCTCAAAACACTTGGCTATTGAAGGAATTTGTAAAAATGGCTCTTCTTAGGCCAGGGGTCAGCAACCCAAAAGATATGTCTTAAAATGGCCCCAGTCGCTTTCTAATAAAAAGTCCCTAAAAGTTCAAATTACTGTATTTAGTACTCCAACACAACAACAATGGGAACTATAGAAATGCTGAGTGGATAAATATGGCAAAAACTGCCTCAGCCTATTCACCTACAGTCTGGGTGCATTACTAGTCCATTTATTCTACTTACTGTTATTTTCTTCCTACTTCCATCATCCTTATGTATAACATGCCCAGAGGCTTGAGACATAGATTTTTTAAAGGTGTATTCATTGTAAGCAAACAAACTATTGTTGTCTCAAGTCTATGATACGTTCAATAGCACCAGAGACGGCTGGCATCTGAACAATGGTTCAAAAGTGTATCCTGCCAATGGTTGGCATAACCTCTGGAGACTGGCTTGCTTCAAGGGTACGGGATTGTTGTTATCTTTCTCAGGGAAAGGGCATGTGAGGGGCACATCCTTCCAAAGCAGTTCCACTTTCCAGCCTCTGTACTCCGGCTATACTCTGAACAGTAGCTTACAAGAGGCTTCTTATCTCGACCTGAAACAACCACGCTGTTACAGTAGCTGTGAGGAATCACCAGTAGCATACTCTCTGTATTTCCTTAACAGGACAAATTCTGCTCTTTGAAGCAGCTTCCACTGAAATCACTAAGGAATGTATTAATATCCCTGCATTAGTATTGGTCATCAGCACAGATCGGTTGTTCTTTAGGTAGACATTTTATGTCTATTCAGTGGCCTCTTGACAACTATGTAAACAAGAATATGATAATGACTGGCACTGATGCTACTCTAATCTGTTTCTTCCAATAACATCGACAGGAAAAGCCAACACATGTATATACACAGACATTTGCACACTCATTTATCTTTTTCTTACTCTGAATGAACTAATCCAGCATTACTTGACTCCAGCAATCCTACTCATCAGATTATGTTCATGGTTCCCTTACTAATCCCTGATTTCAGACACTTAGTGGTGAAGATTAAAAGCCACTCAAACCTAATGTGACAAAGCCCAATGAGGCTACAACTGGAGGTCACAATTACAAAGTATTTTCTTCTTCAGTTATTTTAGAAAAGAACAAAAAAGGCAGCTGGTTTGGGGGAGTCTGATTTCAGAAGTCATTCTGCTCCCTAGCAAATACATATAAAACGTTAAAAGAGAAAACATACAGTGCAGCTGCATGCAACTGTGTGGGTTTTTTTTTTTTTTGTTTTGTTTTTGGGGATTTTTTTTTTGGTATTATATTGTAACCTATCCTACTGTGCAGATACACATTTGTAGACTGCCAGTTCTACAGGGCAGATATCTTGTTTGGCACAGTTTACCAATTATGAGGTATACTTATGGCATTATATGAGCCATAAATAATATGGCACCTGGGGCCAGATTTTCTGCTCCACTTTGCCAGGTGAATCTAATCAGTTGTTAGCTCAGCAAAGACCAGGAGAGTTTTGGAAGCAGATGTCCCTATGCAGACTTAGGAGTCTAAACTTTAAGTAACCCCCATTTTAAAATGTTGGCAAGAACAGGTGCGTACTATGTTTCTAAAGGCTGTAATTCCCCTGGCAATGCAAGGGTGGTGGGAGACACTCGGTATAGCATTTACGTTTTTACGTTGCACCTTGTGCAACTCACTTAATTTCTCTGGCTATGTCTATGCTAGCAAATTAGTTCGGACTAAGCAAGCTTAGTCCGAATTAATTTGAACCCTGTCTACACTAGGCTTTGCCTAGTTCGAACTAAAATTTTTTTTAGTTCGAACTAAGCAAAACTTAGTTCAAACTAGGTAGTTCAGCTGGTTAGTCTGAACTAACTGCTTAGTTTGAACTAATTTGCATTTTTAGTTCAAACTAGCCCAATGGAGACATGCTAGTTCGAACTAAATAAGTTCAAACTAGCAGTGCTTTTTTAGTTCGAAATAAAAAATTAGTCTGAGCTAAAAAAAAAAGGACAGCTAGTTTGAACTGAAAACTTGGTTTGAACTAAAAAACCAATCTTAGTTCAAACTAACTTCAAACTACTTAGTTCAGACTAAAAGCCCAAACTAAGCTTCTAGGTGTAGACATAGCCTCTGTGCCTCAGTTATTAAGTTCTGCCTTGCCACAGAGAGAGAGGTGTGGGGACATACATTAAAGATATTGAAGTGCTCAGATATTAGAGTAATGGGGACAATATAAATACGTAGAATAGCTAAGACATATCACCACCATCACGACTCTATTGTGCAAAGTGGCTTTCATCTGTGTTATTCACTGCATACTACTTCACTAATGAGTTACATAAAGAACACATTGGCATGTTGTGGCATAGATATAAAAACCTGCATAGCACAAACCTATGACCATGCCACTGTAATGAATGGAGCACTAAATGGTGTGCAACCACAGTTTCTGGAAGAGGTAACAAAAACTATCTATGTTCATTGTTACAACCACAGGTTGAACTTAACAATTGTTGATGTCTGTAAAAATATAGACGATGTTGCAAATTTTTTTATTTCTCTTCAACAACTATATATGTTTCTATCACATTCCTCTGTGCATTCATTCACATTTCACTGAATTGCAAAAAGAAACAGAGCAGAATTACTGAATTGAAAAAATTGTCAAGACACTTGCTGAGTATGTCAGATTGCATCATGTTTAGCTGTTAAAGCAACACTTTCAGAATTTTGATTGCTTCTGAATACAATCAGCAATTAATCAAGTTCTGAAAGAAGTATAGAGACGTGGAATTCTAAACCAGATAGACTTTAACTTTGTGTTTCCTCTGAATCTTTTTAGTGAAGTGCTTCTTGAACTTAAAGTGGTATCAGATTACTTGTAGAAATCAGATTGTGATGTGGCTCAAGCTTGCATCCTTCTTAACTCTTTGATTGATAGACTGCAAGATCTTAGGGATCATGAGAATTTCAACAAAATTATAGCTCATGTAAAGATTATTACAGAAAAAAATCTATCAAAATATAAACTAAAGAGAATCCACCGTATGCCCCCAAAATTTCAAAGCTATGTTACTGAACTCAACAAAGCAGAAAGTATGTTTCCAAAAACTGACCATGATTTTAAAGTAAAAGTGTTCCTTCATATTTGTGATTGCACCATCAGTGAACTTAAACAATAATTTACAGATAACTCCCATGTTTCAAATGGGGTCAGTGCATTCAGTCCAAAGTGCCATTACTCTCTTGATTCAGAGAAACTCAGACCATTTGCAAGACATTACAATGGTGATATGGACAGATATGAAGCAGAACTGAGACGATGTCCAAAAGTTTTAGAGAGGCATGAACGTGAGAGAGAAGTAAAAATTGCCACCATGAACCAAATGCTTAATCTACTTGAAGAACTGAAAATATCTTTCAATGAACCCTATCGATTGTGTCATTGCCATTGCCATACTTCCATCAAATGCAGGCTGTGGACTGACATTTTCATGTCTGCATCAAATTAAGACCTATTTGAGCGACAGTGTGAGTGTGGAACATCTATGTAATCTTGCCATACTGGCAACAGAAAGAGACTCTCCAACGCCCTTGACCTTGAAATAGCGGTTAACCGCTTTGCAGAATTGCATAAGAATCAGCAGATTCCACTTTTGCAGATATTTATGTGTATATTTTGCCTCAGGTATCCTCCTTCTCACTGACTTCCCACTTGATCAAATTGCAAAACAAGACATCCCACACATGAAGAAAAACACCAGGCGGGGCCAGCTCCCTAACGCCTCACAGAATACATGCTGTCACCCTTTCATTTCTGAAAGGTGACCATGACCAGAAGTTATCTGCTCTTCTTTATTCATAAATCCCATTTCAATTCTTTCACAATTTCAAATTTGAGACAGCCCTTCCTCTGAAAGATCACCCCCATATGCTCTTTACATAGCACATCCACAGTAGTTCTCATACTTAAGAGTCCAAAAGTCCCCAGAGAAGCTCAAGTTGATCAAACCAAAGTAATTTACCCCAGGTCACACAGGCTCACTCTTCAAAGACCATCAACAAGATCACCCACTGCCCAAGTTTACAAAAAGCACCATAAGTTAATGTCACCTTCATTTCCTTCTTGTTTATGACTGGCACCTGATTCTATTTGAACACAGCGTACAGCAGAGGACTATTTTGGATGGTCATTGTGCAGTGTAACAGGCGGGTAAGGGCAGATCCTTTGAGAATGATTGAAACAAGAATCACAAATCAAAGAAGAGCTTCTGCGCAGATTCTGATGATTTTTCTGAGTCTGAGATGAAGGAGAAAGTCCACTTGTGTATTGCCAGCTTGATCAACCAGACCATGGATAAACAGCAGCATGTTTTGGCTTTCTTAGCAGGCAAGGGGTTGCTTTGTCTCAGTTTGCTCTCCATCCTCTTACTTACACCTACAGTAATGTATTCCTGGCTGTGTCTGTACCAGTACTAGCTCAAAAGTAAGCAACTGTATTTGAAAGAACTCCATTACCAGTGTTCTGTTCTGCCTAATTTGTACATAAAATGTTTACATATGGACTTGTTTGGAAGCTGTTTTCCTTGTTGTAATTTGAATTTGATTGGTTAATGCTTGCTTGCAGTTTAATGAGCAAACTACATCACCTAAGTTCCTCTAAATCAGTAGGATTTATTTCAGAGAAAATAAACTGAGGTTGAATATTTGCCAAGCCTGAAATTCACAGCACCTCTTCTACGCCCCTCCCATACAATAATTTCTGAATCTGCCACTGCATCATCTTTTCTTGCAGGTACATCAAGAGACGAGATTGGATAAGAAGTGATACTCAAGAGGTGGAGATTGTGGGATCACTACATGGCGATGTCTGTTGACATTAGTGGGTCAAGCAACTTTAGATTCTGTGCAAGGAGCAATTCACTGGAAATCTGGCCCTGTGATTCTAATGAGGCAATTCTGATTTTCCAAGAGTATGTTTGAATTTTTCAGAAGATAACCAGAATTCTGGTTAGGTGCCAAAGATCTCAGAATAACTAAATGAACTCTTCCAATGATTGATGTTAGGGGTTGAATAATTTCCTGTTTGCTTAACTAGTGCTCTCTCAGTGTCAGTTCTTGCAGATGTAAGAGCTTATCAGGCTCTGATTCCCAATGAAGAACATGGGGAAGTTGTAACAGGGAAAAGAAAAACCAAAAAAAACCCCACCTCTTATTTCCAGTCACCAGACAGTCAGTTGTATGCACATCCCATGTACATTTGTCTCAAACAATACTAGAGGTACTTCATTATTACTTTGCTGTAAAGTCATGAAAATCCTCTTACAACCTCTCTGGATAGTGACAAAGTGGACCTATTCCCACTGGGTTTTACAGTAATTGGCAAACTGGACTCCAGTAACAATGATGCATTGTTTCTGCACTGTCTGCTCTTTCTTGCCCCTTGACAGCATCTGCTATTGAGGCTATTAAATACCAGTTAATAGATTTATCCCCTTAGCAATTCACACTGCCTCCATAGTAACGGTGCTCAAGGAGATCTGAATGGTAGTAAGGTTACTTTATTCACCTGGCTCATTAAGTAGTTATTCATTCCTCAGAGGGATCTTTAATTCATGTGAAACTTTCAACAGAGCACACTAACAGCAAAGAGCAGTGCCGCTGCTCAAGAGATAATTTAATCTCTTTGGGAAGCTGTTAAATTTAGTATGCTACCTTTAAAATGTAAACAAGCTCTGATTGTTGCGGCGATTATTCGGCACTTTTTTATTCTTAGGATGTGCCAAAAGGGAAAGCCCATCAGATTCAACTCTACAGTCAATCTCTCAACATGACTTTTGATCCATAATGCCATTGCCTAGAGAGAGAGAGAAATATAATTAGAGGACCCCAAACTTCCTTCTGCTATAATCTGGAAACCATCTCTGGGACCATAATTGCTATGAGATGCTAGAGCTGCAGGCAACATTTAATACTCAGGGATGAATGGATGGGCACAGGCAGGGCCATATTCCCTGTGGCCCCAGAGACGATGTTATCAGTGCTGTTATGCATCTACCATGGGTGTCTGGCTGGCTGCATGCATGTGTCTCTGTATAAAAGTGCTCCCACAGGATTACCCCTTCCTCAAATCTTAAGTAAGAACTCAGTTAGTTCAATGATCTGAAGCCTGGCTTGGACCTACAGCAGGAACTTTGTTGGCGTGGTAGTCACGAGATAAGGTGTTCCTTTGGTTAACATGCTGGTTACCTTTGGCTTAGATCCCTAATGAGGACTCAGTTAGGTCAATGATCTGAAGGCTAAGTGTATTCTGCATGCAAGAGATATCTTCTACTGGTCAGCTTGGCACAGTAACCGAAGGTAACACTCATAACTGAAGAAACCAACACAACAGTGCTCCCTTTAAGCTGCACGGCAGCACAGGGGCACAGTCCCTGCTGCTGACCCACGGAGGGAATGTCGCTGGCTGCGCACTGCCAGCAGCCGCCGTCCGTACTCAGCCGGAAGACAGAGTCTTCTGGCCAGTGAAGAGCTTCCCCGGGGCTGGGAGTTTTTAAAACTCATACCAGGAGATGCTCTGACTGCGCATGCTCTGAACCAGAGGAGCAGCCAGTGGCCAGGTAAGGGTACTGAGGGCTGGGCGGGTGGGTGGGGGGCAATATTTCCTCTAAGGTTTGGCGGCTTGCATGCAAAATTTTCAACACGTGTGCAGAACTTTTTCTGAATAAAATTTTTGTGCAAATTCACATGATGGAAATTACTGAAAAGTATAGAACAACGAAAAAGTAATAAGTTAGTTAAGATTATTATTAATAATTTGAATGTATTCTATGCTTATGTGACATTATGTCTCATCAACTCTTCAGTACTGTTTGTCTGCCTTTGTCAGTTTTCCAAAATAAATAATCACATAAAAAAGTTAAAACGAAAGCAGCTAACTTGCCTCTCGTTTTTCATTTTGCACAGCAGCCCATTTTACAATTTTAAAAAATTTGTCCTAAATTGTTTCTAGCCAGTTCAAATGTGCCCCTTTATTTGTTTTACTTAATTGATCACAATTAGTGATTTTAATCACGATACACTTTATTTTCCTTCATTTTATTAGTGTTTGCTATATATGTTTTTCCCAATTTAGCCCTTCCATAAGGAGCAACAGGCCAAAACTTGAACCTGAGATTACAAGTTTGTTGCTCTACTAACTGAGGTACAGAGGTTCCATATATAAAAACTTCTAGGAATAAAGGATAAGTGTGTACTCCACTGTCCCTTGATATTTTTTTCCTCCCTATAAACTGTTCTTTTTTTAAAAAAAAAGCATTCTACTTATCAGAAATAAAAAGCTGGACAATCACCTATTTTTAGAATGCCTGGGGGAGCAAGGACATGAAGGTAAAAAGGAGCCCTTGGACAGCTCAGGAATAGCAACTCAGCCCCGTCTCACAGCCGATCCGCAGCTGCGCTTCAGGCCTGCACCCCTGCCCAACTTCAGCAGCTCTCCCAGCCTTCCCCCTCACCTCTCCCCCAGCTGATCCTTGGCCATGGTTCAGGACTGCCTCTCCCCCAGTTCTCAGCCACTTTGCCAGCCTGACCCCCCCCAGCCCTGGGCTGATCCTGAGTCACTCTGCTGGCCTGGCCCTGCCTGGCCCTGGCCCCCCGCACCCGATCCTTGGCTGCTTTGCCGGCCTGGCCCTGCCTGGCCCTAGCCCCCCCGGCCACTTGGCTGGCCTCATCCCTGCCTCGCCCCAGCCCCAGCCCCGCCCAATCCTCGGCTGCTTGGCTGGCCTTGCCCCTGCCTGTCCCCAGCAGACCCTCCCCCCCCCATCCCCGAAGCTCAGTTGGCTCGGCCCCAGCCCTGCTCCTCCACACCCTGGCCGATCTTTGGCCACCTGGCTGGCCCTGGCCAGCCTCCCTCCCCCCGGCCGATCCTCGGCTACTCGCTGGCCTGCCCAGCCAACCCTGGGCTGCGCTGCTGGCTTGGTGCTCCCTGTGCACAGGAATGGGAAAGCCCCGTACGGGGAGGTTTTTTAGGTGCACGGCCGCGCAGCCACGCACCTTAGAGGGAACATAGGTGGGACGATAGACAGGGTTGGGCCTGCTGGGAGGTGACTGGGGGAGTGGGAGTGGGTTAGAGTGGGAGGACTGGATCAGACTGGCTGGGGAGGATAGCTTTAAAAATTGCCATGCAGCGAGCACCACAAGTTGCTCGGCTGCATCAGCAGCTTAGAGGGAACATTGCAACATGACCCTGGATCTTTGTAGAAACAAAGGTGCCAGGCTAGGCTTTATTGCAATATAGCACAATGGTAAAGAACCCATATCAAAAGGTATACTGACAGTATTCATGCTCCCAATGCAATGGAATAGCTTACCTGACAGCAGGACTCTCTGTCACCCCCTCGCCTACACAAAAATGGGGCTCTTGGACTCCTACAATTTATATACTGCTTGAGTATTGGCTTGGCCCATTTGGTTCCAGAAACTACTTTCTTGGATATCTAAAATTACCTTGATTAATCCACACATGCTTCCTGATGCCATCTATTACCTTACTTGGGCTTCATACCAGTGAACATCTCATCCATCAACGTGACCAAAACATCCCTAGCACAGGTAGTTTGGGCAAGACATCTCTCTTTAGTGTTGGGCTAACCCAACACCTCCTTTCTTTAAAGTGCTTTTCCACTCTTTATGCTTATTATTGCAATTTCAATTCTTTTCTTATCCATTTCAATGAGGTCAGACTACTGCAACCTGACTCCTGCCAGCTTGACCATTTACCCAGGTCAGGTCTACTATTTTGGGCTAGCACTTGGGCATTTCTGCTTGTCCTTTTACTTCATACTCCCCCAGTTCACAGTTGCTATCTTACAGGCTGCACTGTGGGAAACACCTGCTATATCTCTTCTGGAGGCCACTGGTGGGTACCTACTTAGACAGGATCAAGTTTGCTCCTGACATCAGACATAACGCTACCAAGAGATTGTCACCTTCCCCTTCCTCACCATGCACAAAATTAATATGGCTGTAAATGCCAAAGTCAAGACTAGATAGGAGAAATGTGAGCACACTATAGTCTAGCTGCTATGCTAAGAAGTCCTTTATAAATTCCTACAGCTAACAATGCACATTCAAAATGCCCTGTTCTTTACTACTTCATATGCGTCACAGTGCTCTCAGTAAAGTCTTGATAAGGCCACAATACAAACTCATGGAAATTAACACTGAGCATTTGTAGAAAATTCAGCTCCACAAAAGGGGTGGCTGCCCTCTCAGATTCCCCATTTTTGTCTCTCTTCCACCAGCTCCAAATGGCTCACATCCCTTTAAGGAGTTCTGAGGCTGTTTTAGATCTTTACTTTCCAGCTTCTACATGCTTGACTAAATTGATGATCTCAGACAAAACAACACTGTGCAGGGCCTCCAGACTCTCATGTAATTGTTTCTAATGGTCCCCATGACACATATTCCCCTCACTTTTCCTCTTCACTGACTTCTAAATCCATCACTATGAAATGACTGCCTTCTTCAGACTAGCACGGCCAATAATGAGAGAGAAAAAGAAAACTGTTTTACATTAACATTCAGGTGGTGACAAATAATAAAAATGCCTAGTTCTGACATTGTACTTTTCATCAGTAGATCTCAAAGGACTTTACAAAAGAAGTCAGTATATCCCAGTTTCACAGACGTGGGACACTGAAGCACAGGAGGTGAAGTTACTTGTTCAATGTCGATCAGCAGGCCAGGAGCAGAGCTGGGAATGGAATCTAGATCTCTTGAGTCACTGTCCACATAGTGGTCAGAGCCGGACAATGCAAAGCCATCAACTCAAAGTACATCCTTTGATCACACCACTGTAAAGCACAACAACAAAGGAACAAGTCTATGCAAACACCAAAGGGCCAATTTCTCAGTCTTCAGGACAGCAAGGACTGAACAGGATCTTCCCTTTGGCCACTGGGAAGGAAAGAGAAAGGCGTGATCAATTATTCTTTCAGCTGATTGAAAGCAGCATGGATGGACACTCTAGTGAGGATCTGAAGATTTTCAAAGGCACATTGGACAGATACGTGTCGGGATGATCTAGAACAGATGCAGGCAAACTATGGCCCCAGCGCCTGTGTTCCAGCCCACCAGCTGCTGCTCCTCTCCCTCCTACCCCAGCTCCAGTGGGGGCTCTTGTTGCAGCCAAAGCACCGCTGCCACTTTGTTCCTCTCCCAGCTCCAGCGCAAGCCGGGCAAGAGATGGAACAGTGGCAGTGCTCTGGCCCCAGAGTGAGCTGTTGCTGATGTTCTCACTCGCCCTCCCAGATCCATCAGTGGCTCATGCTGGTCCCAAGATGCTGCTGGACCTGGGAGGGGAAAAGAGGGCAGAAGCTCACACCAGGACCAGAGCACTACTGCCTCTCTGTCCCTGTGCTAGACTTTGGAGGGGAAGGGAGAGCAGCAACTCACACCAGGTCCAGAGAGCAGCTGCCCCTCCATTCTTCTCCCAGAAATGGCAGCACTCTGATGCCAGCGTGAGCACTACTGAAGCTGGGAGGAAAGGGGCATGGAGCAAGCTAATGCTGCTGCTCTCCTTCCCCCTCCAGGCTCAGAACTGGCACGAGTCACTGCTGGACCTGGGAGGAGAAGGGAAAGCTGCAGTGACAGCTCACTCTAGCACCAGAGTATCACCACCATTGCCCCTCTCCCAAGCTGCAGCTGGAGCTAGGAGGGAGAAGAAGCAGTGGCTGTACTCTGGCCCCAGCATGAGCTGCTGCTGGACCAGGGAGGAGGAGGGAAAAAGGTAGCAGCAGCAGCTCGTGCTGGGGCCAGAGTACAGCCACTGCTTCTTCTCCCTCCTAGCTCCAGCTGAAGCTGGAAGGGAGAAAGAGCAGCAGCAGCTAGCCCCACCCCCCAACCCCCACTCACTGCCTATAGCCCGCTTTGAGTGGCCATAGATGGCATGTGACCCTCAAGCCAAAAATGTTGCTCACCCTAGATCTAAAAGATAATGTTCTGTCCTGCCTTGAGTGCCAGCGACTGGATTAGAAGACCTCTCAAGGCCCCTTTTACTCCTACAATTCTATGTAGCCTTCAGATAAAGAACACGCTACCATAGATGAAAGGCTTTGAAAGAAAAGGCAATTTATCACAAAGTGAAAACTGGGAGAGCTGGATCAAAGGTCAGTGCAGAAAGTTGTAGCTGTCCGAGAGAAATATTTACACAACAGAAGATGTGAAAAGCTCTGTGCTGCTCATCTGGAATACTCAAGCACTTCTAACATAATACCAGCTCTGTGCAGACCAAAAAAAAAAAAAAAAAAAGACAGAAGGGTACGTACCGATTTGGCAAGCCATTCAGTGCTGCTGTTTTGTTTTATTCCACTAATGAATCCATGAACCTGTCATATAATAAGAGTCCTGTAAGCCATTCCCTTGGTCTCCCTAGACCAGTGACAATATGGGAAAAAAAGCATGCAGAGAGAGATTTTCTAGAGAGGGTTGATTGAGCCTTCTCTCCATTTCCTTTGTGTGTGTCATAGAATCATAGGTCAGAATCAGTCTCTCTCCTCAAGAGCTGTGATACCCTTACCCAACATCTTCCTTGTTGCCACTAGAGTGACATGAGAATACTACTAAATGAAAATTTCATGTTAACTTCACTGGATGCAGCTGCTTAATAATTCACCAAAACATACTCTCAGTTAGTTTCCACTACCTGGGAGCAGGACTTAACACCCATCAGCAGCAAATCTTCTGCAGCCCTCACAATTCTATCATCTCTAGTCACTCTGCAGTTTGATTCTGTAATTCTGCTCATTTTCTACCCATCCAATTCTGGTGTCAGAAGCACATTGCATAAAAGTTGAATTCATCCTAGAAGTAATGAATACAAAGGAGTTGTCTGAAGAGCAATGAATGAGCAAGTCAAACTTCCTGGACAGCAGGACTGCCCTTCTCTTTCAGCTCTTCGTGCTTCCTCCTTGTGATAAAATGGTCTGTCTCCATCGACCACTCCACCTGAAACTGCTCTACTGATCACAGTTTGGCAACAACTTTACCTCTTCAGTCAGGGAATTTTAATTACATTTGCAGAAGCCCCAATTTGTATTGTCAATACAAAACACTAATCAAAGCAGCGATGGACTTCGAATGTACCCACAGTTTTCCTTACTGTGGTTCCACACACTGCAGATACTGACAGCTGATACACAAAAAACATTCCTCCACTGCCCCTGGAGTTACTCTGCTAAGTCACTAGGATCTGTCAAAAGACCTATGCTTTATGCAATTGCTACTGGTATGTGTTGATATTTGCTGAGAAACAACATAATGGCTTTTATGATTTAAGCAATATCTTTTCATGGCCAGAGGGAGGAGATGGAGAGAAAATAAAAGTTGTCAAGACTCAAAAAACACATCCAGACACGCAAACCAACTTTCAGCCTGAGGAGACTTTGAATAGACCTTATTGTTGAGCTTTTAAATGAGCTATAAAGTGTGGCTCATTTAGTTACATACAATAAAAAGGCACAGAGAATTCTAGATGTCAGTTGTAATCTATATTCCCCCAGTACCGACTACCCCACTAGAGGTTATCAAAATTTGGTTTTGAACACAAATTCACAGAGATTCCGGTCAAACTGCTGATATTTTGCTTTGGCCAAATAATTATTAATAGAATTGCTCCAAAATCTGCAGTCAGAAAATAACAGCAGCTTCCCTGTGGAACAGACATCAACTCCCCTCTTCATCCTCATCACAAGTGTTGATGCTCATGCAGAAACAGGCCATGAAGCAGAGGTGATTCGGAGGATGCTCTGATCCTTTACCACCCTTCCTGAAGGTAGCGCATGTCAACATCCCATAAACAATTAACTACAAGCTGTAACCAAGCAAATGAATTTTCAGCCCCAGAGAGGCAGAGAAGCAAAGTTTTTATAAATTGGGAGAGGGAATTAGGTAACAAAGAAGTCACTGCATGTCTCTACAATATTGCTCATGCAGTGAAGGAGCAAGTATATAATTTTCAGGAACATGATTAAAAATTAGATCAGAAACAAGATTCTTCTCTCTGTGTGTGTATGTTCTCTTACTCCTCAGACTCGAACCTACACAACTCAGAATTAACATTACCACATCTCAGCCTCTGCCAAAGAATGCTCTGCAGCAAACTGCCATTTTTCAAGTAGTAATTTATTTAGTTTTGTTTAACAAACGCAGAGAAGTAAATGACTAGCAAGACTCCTTCTTCCATATCAGCCGGGGGCGGGGGGGGGGAGCGGAGAGAAACAGTGAGTCAGACAGAAATGACTGGCATTGAACAAACTTTATATGGAGAGAGAAAAATAAAATCACTATCACAGCTTAATGAGTGTGTGACTTACATTGATTAGTGAAAGGTATCAATTGTTACCGATGCAGAAACACCTGTTTTCGGTTCTCAATGCCCAGTGAGAGGTTGCTGAATCGAGTGACTATTTCACACCAGTGCAATCAATATGCATCTGGAAATTAGCAACAGAAACTTCTGGCAAACTGGAAGTTCTCTTGCACCAAGAGTATTACAGGCACCACAATAGATCCATGTGAGTCTGGTTATCATCATATTAAAGCCTTTGTAAAATTATATTTCAGAGAAACACTTTAGGACCCTGTTATTACAGAGATCATCTTGTTTATCCCCCTGTACTATACATGCTGCGCTCATGGTGTTGGACAATGACGGAATCCCTGTCCTGGGACATAGAAATTTAAGTACCTGATTTCACTGACTGCAACTGGTTTTGGAGTAAGGCAGAAGTAAGGCCTTGTCTATAACACAAAATTAACTCAAATTAAGTCAACATAGAGCCATTGCTGTAACATGTCCACACAACTCCTTATGCAGTGGAACTCATCCACAGTATCAACAGAGAGCAGTGTATGGTGCATAGCTATCCCGTGATGCAACTAGCCACAGCATGTTTTGAAAAAGCTTTGCGGTGACTCATGAGAATAGGGTCAGCATCATATAATGCAGGTTTCTTGATCCCAACATTCCATGGACGTCCTAGGTTTCCAGATGCTTTTCAACAGCCCTGGTAACCTGCAAGCCACCCATCGCTGTCAGACAGTATGCTCTTCAGCACTGTGCTGTGCATTATGGACGCAGTAGTGCAAGAGGACCCAACAGGGGGCTAATCAGCTGAGGGAGGTCTTGAAGCAGCATTTTAACAACAAGTCACAGAAATGTGTGAATGCAATGTGCTGAGCCTCGCACTGTTTGTCTGCACCATGCTATGAACCACGTAGTGACTGTACATGTGCCAGACTATAACAATACATGTGCACTTATTGCTATTGTTGGTGAACGTCAGCAGCAACTACATGACTGAGAATAATAAATATAAATTCAGTCTCCATAAGTAGCTTTTTGCATAAGTTTGCAAACATACCTAAGCTATGTGGAGGCAAACTTCACACGTCCAGGAGGAAATATCTTCAAAGATGAGGGAACAGAGAATCCCCAAGCACATATGCCAACAAGGTAGGTCAATGTCCAGCTGTCACAGTGTCTAATCTCCCTTGCGGTAGAGCGCCTGGGGTACTGCTGCACCCCGAGATGACACATGGAAGTTGGGCAGTGGAGGGGGTGAGGAGAAGAGTGCAGTGGGATCCTGGAACACTGGGTTTTTTTCTAATTAAACTTTGTACAACTGGAGAAGGTTTCAGCCAGAACTAAAATAAAGCTCAAAACATACGAATTTGTTTCAAACAGGTTATTTACATTTCATCTAGTGTTCTGCTGTGGTGTCTTTTAACCCAAATGCAGCACACTGCAGCATCAGAGGTACAGAGAAATGCCCTGTGATTCTCTCCCCCTGCCTCCCGACAGTGATTTCTCTTTATATCAGAATTGACAGAGGCGACTTTTGGGGTGGGCAAAGCAAGCAGCCGCCTAGGGCCCTGAGCAGTAAGGGGTGCTGTAGCAATGCCTGCTTTGCCTAACTGAAAAACTGAGGCAGACAGCTCAAGGGTTTGCAGTGGGCCACAAGCGCATCCTGAGCTGGCTTTTGCACTTGGGCGGGGGGGATTGGGAGGGGCAGAAGAGCAGAGCCCGGCCTCTGGGCTGGCCCTCCCCACCCCGAGGGTGGGGAACAGCTGGCCCAGGGGTGAAGCGGGCCAGCCCAGGGGCCTGGCTCTGCTCTCTCCCCTCCCCTGGGCCAGCTGTTCCACCCTGGGGGTGGGGAGGGCCAGCTCAGAGATGCTGGGAGTTGCAGAACGGGCAAGGCAAGCGGAGAAGACACCAGGCAGGGGTCATAGAATGGGTGGGGTTGTGGGCAGTTGGTGAAGACGCCAGCTGCAGGGGGTCGCAGAATGGCTGGCGGGGTGGCACCAGGGGGGCAGGGCCCCAATGGACCACTGCCTAGGGCCCCAGGTAGCCTAAGGCCGCCTCTCAGAATCGATGCACCTGTGCAAAGAGCAAAAAAATGATCCCCTTTGCTTATGTTTTTTCTACTCCCACACAGATTTGAGGCAATAGATTCAAAACAACATACAAGAGCAAAAATAATTACAGGTGCAGTGGAAAGACAGATTTTTAAAACTGGGGCCCTTGTCCAGGTTTTTGAAACCCGATTACTTTTGAGACACCTTTCTTCCTCTGACAGGGGTGAGTCTCAAGGACATCAGTGATCTGTGATCACTGTGGAGATAGACTCAAGTCATGTTATCCAGACAACAAAAGTTTATTCCAATTCTGAATATGTGCAATGCAGGAGACATACAGTATCCATCCACATGACTTTCAGTAATGCCGTACAGAGCCATGCAACCCTGCAATTTATTTTAACACGACATATTTACCAAAAGTAAAGATGTCTTTAAAACTGGTTTTTGTTTCATCTTCCTCAGGAGAAGCTCTGGCTAGGATGGTTTAGCTGGAGTTGGCCCTGCTTTGAGCACGGGGTTTGACTAGATCAATGGTGTTTCAGCCGCTGCGTCAGGGCACGTTACTATGTTACCATGCAAAAGCAAGTGCGTGTCGCAGAGAGGCAGTTCTCAACCACTGTGCTGGGGCACATTAATGCAGTGGTTTTCAAACTGTGGGTCAGGACCCATTACTGAGTTGCAGACCCTCAGGTACTGGGTTGCGGTATCTCTTTCTGCCACTGTCAAAAGACTGGAATTCATTGCTGAAAGATGTAATTACTGGGTTGCAGACAAACTATTCTTCCCCCCCCAGGGAAAAAAGTTTGAAAACCACTGCATTACTGTGTTGTCACATAGCAGCAAGTGTGTCAAGAAGAGCTGGGGAGATGGCCGGATTTGGCTGGGGGGAGATGGGGGAGCTAGTGTGTCCTGCAGAGTCATGCCTCACCACCAAGTGTGTCACAACTTGCAAAAGGTTGAGAATCACTGTACTAGATGACCTCCCAAGGTCCCTTCCAACCCTAATCTTCTACAATTTTAAATGTTTCTTTTCATTAATGAAAAATCTACAGTAGGTATAAAAAAAGTTCACCCTCTATCAGTAACTTAACTCTGTGCAGTTTACATCTATGCAAAAAACTGAATGCCAGAGGTATCCATTTACTCATCCAGCAAAAGTTTTAATTTTGTTTCTTTTCATTCTCCCTTAAAACCATGACCTCTTTTCCCACACCCTGCCGATAAGCACTTTGACCCACTCCACCGACTCCCCACCCATACACCACCCTTTCCCAGCCCCCTCCTTGCAGAAGTGGGTCTGCACCAGAGTAACTGCATCCCTTCTGCCATGCCTGCTGCAGCTGTTTTCTTTCATACGCACACACAGCTATGTGCCAAGTAACTTCCTGTAGCTGTAGCAGAGCTGTGCCCGCACAGCCTCTTCTCCTTACAGAGCCAGCAGATCCACCACCCTCCGGGTATGTCCACACAGGCTTCTTATTTCGAAACAACAGAGGTTGTTTCAAAATAAGAAGCGGCATGTCCACACAATGCATCATTATTTCAAAACCGTTAAACCTCGCATCTAATTGAAATAGCCATTGTTTCAAAACGGCTGTTTCGAAACAACGGTGTTCGGACACACTGTTTCGAAACACCACCATTGTTTCAAAACAACTGTTTTGAAACAACATGTCTGAACGGCCTTGTTTCAAAATAACCCATTTCGAAACAAGGGCTATTTTGAAAGCAGGCTTTCCCTTAATTCGAATTAACAAACTGTTAATTCGAATTAACTTATTTCGAAATAAGGACTTTATTTCGAAATAACTCATTTCAAAATGGGTTATTTCAAAATAATGATGTATGTGTGGACATAGCCTCCATGTACTCCAGATAGGAGCCCATTTGCTGTGTGGAGCCACCATGGTGAGCTGGAAATTTGCAATGTGATGTCTCCAAGCTGAGCAAACATGAACAGCAATTTCAAAACTTCCTGTGGTTTTAAAACAGAAAGGACACATACCTGTGTACCTGGGGCTGCAGAATTTAAAATGGTGACCAATGGTGACAGTGAGCATTGTGGGACACCTCCTGGAGGCTACTTAGGGCAACATAAATAATAGAGCGCCTACGTCAGACATGGCCAAACCGTGGCTCAGGAGCCACGTGCGGCTCTTGAATGAAAAAGTGCGGCTCGCGGAAGAATGTCAGCAAATCCATCTAGGAAAGCAGCGCCAGCCTAGGCGTTCAGGAGGGGGTCAGGATGGTGGGAAGAAGTGGTGGGATGGTGGGGAAAAGCACAGCATGGTTGGGATTTTAAAAAGCTCACCCCTAACCTGAAGTCTTCTACATCGAGCAACAGCTAAGTTTTGACTATATAGGCCTACTTTTCAGGGTAATTATTAGAATCTGACATTTATAGGATCAACATTTGCCCTCTTTTTACGATAAAATTCAAGTGTACTATGAATTTTAAACTTAGTAATTTCAGAGTATATGGCTATATGCCTCAGTGCAGCTCTTGAAGGTTTAATAATCGACCTGTGTGGCTCTTGAGTTCCATAAGTTTGGCTACCCCAGTCTACATCAACTCTGTGTTGTTTGAACTATGCCACCCTAAGCCCTATGCCTCTCACTGAGATGGTTTTATGAGGTCAGTGTGGCAGATGAGTTAAAGAGGTGAGAGGAACATGGTAGTGTAGGGCTGTAACTAGAAGTTTTGGTGCCTGAAGCAAGCAGCTCCACAGGCATCCTCCCCAGTGCAGGGCCCAATCCATCCCCAGCCACTGCCAGAGGCAGCAGGGAGTTCCTGCCACCACTGGCAGGCCACAGGGATCTGGACCCATCCCCAGCCACCACTGGAGGCAGTGGGAAGCTCCCACCACCAGTGGCAGGCTGCAGGCGCCTGGCTGGGGATGCATTTGGATCCCAGTGGCCTGCTGGCAGCAGTGAAGAATCCCTTAGCTCTCTGCAGTGCCAGCGCAGTCCCCAGGCCAGGAGCTGCACTGGCTGCAGACAGGCTTCTCCCTGGCCCCCTCCTCCGCAAACATGCATCTGAGCATGCTCAGGGGGCAGGGCAGGAGATTTTAAACTCCTGCGGCCCCAGCCTCAGCCCGGCGCCTGGAAAGGAATGTGCCTCCAGGGCCAGGTAGGGGATGCAGCTGCTGGCCATGAGGCAGGGCACCCTCTAAAATTCAGTGCCTGGGGCTTTGCCCCACTCGCCCCACCCTAGTTATAGCCCTGCTGTAGTGTGCACACCTGTATAGTTGGCTTGGCATAAGCTGCCTTAGATCAACCTAACTTTGTACTGTAGACAAGCTATCAGATGAGATGTGCTATATGGGAGACCCTGTTTGCCTCATCTCAAGTCCTGCACCCACCCCACCCCAACTTCTCCCAAGAAGCCACAGCAAAGAAATCCGGTTTTGATGTTCACACTGTTACTACCTCATCAAACTTAAGGAGCTAAAATTCAAATCTCCCCAAACACCTGCAAAGTAAAAGGTCACAGAGCCAAGTAAAGTGACCCTTCTCTAAACCCATCCTGCATGGTTTTGTGCACCCTCCTATTTCAGCAAAAGGTTCTTGAGAACTTGGGATGAATCCCTGCAGCCCAGATCCAAATCTCAGTGACACGAAGGAAAACTTTGGATCAAGCCAGAAGTGCCGCTGGCCCAGGAAAAGACTTGGGGCTCAGCGCGCTGGGACTCGGGGCTCGAGCCTCATAATCCCAGCACCAGCAATGCCCTTGGATCAAGCCCTATATGGCTAATAATATTTATGTCAATCTGATGACTATTAGTATTGATGATCCGTTACCATACTTAAATCACAGATTTGGCTTGAAAAAAGTGCACTTTCACCCCTCCCTCCCCAATGGTTTCCTCCATAGAATTACTGGGCACATGCCCATCTATGTTTCACTTCTAATGATGTTTCTAGCCTATGCGTCACTGAACTGGCCCCATTTCATGAAAGACCATATAACTGATTGTGGCAGAGAAGAGGGTGACAAGTCCCTTGCTGCTTCTGCCACTCCAAACCCAGCTGCCTGGGCTGGTGTAAAGTGGGCCAGCCAGGCCCTACACAACAAAGAGGAAAGCAACAACTGAATGTGCTGATCACATTACAGCAAGCCAGAACCTTGCCTTGAGGCAAGAGGAAACAGCTGTCCCAGTAACCAGATGAAATACATAAATCAGCTAGGAAGAAACCAAAGGGAAGGCCTGGCCAAGGAAGAGGACAGGAGCCCTGCTACTGAATTTGCCTTCTGGCCAAAGAGAGTGAGCAGCCTAGAGCCCTGGGGCTAAAAGGGCCTTGTTTGAGTGACAAAATGTATGTGCACACTGTAAATAAGTAAGCATGGGTGACTGCACTGGCACAGGTAATGCCTGCAGAAGTCCTTTTGGTGCAGAGGGGAAAGGCAGCCCCCAGGACCCAGGAGGACAGTGGACCCATGGCAATACGCCACACTGATTTCTCAAAGAACTTAATGATAGGCTTGAGAACTGAAATTATCCTTTCTTGACAGTCTATCATTATTACCTATGAAATTTTTTTCTCTTAAACTATTATTGCATTTATTTATAAGCATCTATCTTCTGTGCTAAGTAATGAACAATAATTACACAAACTTTTAAGATCCAAAGGGGCAACCGTGTTAGTCTAGTTCAGTAAAACAAATAAGGAGACCTGTGGTACTTAAAGACTAACAAATTTATCTATCTGACAAAGTGGGATCTTTTCCCATGAAAGCTCATGCAATAAATACATTTGTTAGTTTTTATGTGCCACAAGCTTTTAAGAATACTCCACAGATCAAATCAGCTGTACAAAAATTACTCCAATTCACCAAGTCTCACTCCTTCCCTTACCCTCTCCTCATCCAATATCCTCTCTCTTAAGACACAAAAATCTCTGAGGTGGGGCCTGAAGACAGAGGTGTTGCTGTCAGAGGGGCTGCAGGTTCCCCTCTCCCCTGTCTCTGGCCCAGTCCTGGGGGCCAGCAGCGGCAGAAGCTGGATCTGAGCCCAGGCTGCCTGCTGCTGGCTGGCTCAGATCCAGCTCCAAGCACTGCTGTCCAATGGCTGGTGGCCTGGGTGGGCCTGATCTGACTCCAGCCATTGCTTGTCAGCCAGCAGCACACAGCCCAGACTCAGATCCGGCTCCTGTTGTTTGCCGCTGGGCAGTAGCAGTGGCTGGATCTGGATTCGGCCCACTGGGACCACCAGTTGCTGCCAGCCAGCGGCATATGGCCCAGGAAAGCCCCATCTGGCTCCAGCCGCTGCCTGCTGGCCTGCGGCAAATGGCGGGAGCTGGATCCAAACCTGGGCTGTTTGCTGCTGGCCAGCAGGCAGGGGCTGGGGCTGGGGCTGGGGCTGGACTTGGCCCACCTGGAATGCTTGCGGCTGGCCAGCAGCTGCAGGAACCGGATCAGACCCTGGCACCAGATCAGGCCCCAGGGATGAAGCCACGAGGAGGGGTAGGGGCAGGCTTAGGCCCTCCCTATTTTTGCAGGGGAGCAACACCCCTGCCTGAAGGTAATCTAATCAGGCTCTATTTAGACACCTGTGGGAAGGGAGAGAAAGATAAATATGGAGTTGAGAATCCTTCACAGAGTAACGCACTGTCACCAGTCTCCCTCTTCTATTAGCTCATGCATCTGAGTTAACATAATTGCTGCAGCATCGTGCAATGTGACAAGTGATCTCACAGCTACCAAAGACCCAAACTATTCAGGTCTTTATAGGCCAAAACTGATATCCTGAACTTCTCCCCAAAACCAAGCTGGCAGCTGCTGCAGATCAAGAAGCACAGGTATAACACTGAGAGAGAGCACAGTTTATTAAGCATTCATAACCAGCTTCAAGTCAAATTTCCAAATCATCTGAAGGTGTAGAGCTCATTGCAGCAATCCAATCTTGAGGAGACACAAGCATGAGTCACTGTGATGAGGGTGTGCATCCAAAAGGATATAGGGCAGATAGGTGTTTTGCCAGGTGCAATCCACAGAACAGGAATGGAGCTGCTACATGAAGATCCAAAAGCAGCTGAGGAATTCAGTAAACCATCCAGATTCCAAACAGCAGTAAAAACTGACAGGTACAATCCCTTAAATCAAGATAACAGATATAATCTCCTTTGGTTCTTCTGGTTACAATCCCCTGCCTATAAATACTACTTCAGCTTTATCTGGATCAAGCCTTGGTCAGCTAGCTTCCATCCAGCCCCAAATGTCATTCAGTACCAGGCATGTTGTTCAACTGCAGCAGCCAAGTTGTATGAAGTGGAACTAAGCCACGTATGGAATGGAAACCAGAATTGCCGTATTCTTGCCAAAAGGCAGTAAAACTGTATGTTCCTGGGTGATAGACACTCTGTTTGTAGATTAGTGATGAAAGCTACTAGAAGTTCATTGGACTATGAACCCAGTCCACTGGGGCTCAAATACTGTGTTGTTTTCAAAGCTAACTAGTGATTTTTATTCCTTTTCTATCATAAAAACTAGTCAGAACAAGTGGTCATTTTTTAAAAAAGGAAATGATACATATGTATAACTGAAAGGGACCTTGATAGGTCATCTATTCCAGTCCCCAGCACTGATGCAGAATTCAATATTACCCACATCCTCATAGGTATTTGTTTTTACCTATTCTTAAAAACCTCCAGTTACAGACATTTCACAACCTTGTCAGGTAATTTGTTCCAGACATGGCTCAACTACAGTTACAGTTTGTAAGTTTTTCTCAATGGCTAACAATCTCCTTTACTTCAATTTAGGTTCTTTACTTCTTATCCTATCCTTACTGGTTAAGGAGAACAATGTATCATGCTCTTGTTTATACCAACCTTTTACACATTTGAAGACTTGGGTCCCTACTCAGTCTCCTCCAGACCTTCCTCACTGGTCATGTTTTATGTATCACTTATAATTTTTGTTGCTCTTTGCTGAACTTTCCACATTTTGTCCACATTTCTCCCCAAAGTGTGAACTGGACATTGTACTTACGGAGTTATCAGTGCTGAGCAGAGTGAGAGAATTACTTCTTGTGGCTTGCTTACAGCCATTCCTCATTCTGTATTTGTGCATTTGATTTTTCTTTCCAAAGTGGAGTACTTTGCATTTGTTCTTATTAAATTTCATCCTATTAGTTTCAGAAGAGTTCTCCATTTCTAAGCATCATTTTAAATTCTAATCCTGTACACCAATGCACTTCCAAACCCTCCCACCGTAACACATACCCACGGTAACAACTACAAATTCTATAAAAAAGAAGAAGGGAGTCTATGGCACTTAAAAGCTAACAGATTTATTTATTGCATGAGCTTTCATGGGAGAAAATCCTACTTCTTTTGGTGCTCTGAAGATTTGCAAAGCATCTGACGAAGTGGGATTTTCTCTCACGAAAGGTCTGTCTGATGAAGTGGGATTTTCTGTCACAAAAGCTCATGAGACAAATAAATCTGTTAGCCTTTAAGTGCCATGGGACTCCTTGCTTCTTTTGCTGAACTAGACTAACACCGGCTGCGCCTTCAAAACTTTACAAATTTTATAGTATTC
Organism: Podocnemis expansa; assembly: GCA_007922195.1. Classification (NCBI taxonomy): domain Eukaryota; kingdom Metazoa; phylum Chordata; order Testudines; family Podocnemididae; genus Podocnemis; species Podocnemis expansa. Next base: position 24,889,315 of record ML681990.1, on the reverse strand, counting down.
TGTGCCATTAATCAAATCATTTATGAAGCCACTGAATAGAACCAGACCTAGGAGAGGTACCTGCAAGACTCCACTCGATACATACTCCCAGTTGACTGAACCATCTAATACTCACTACTCTGAATATGGTTTTCCAGCAGCCAGTCAGGCATTCACCTTATAGTAAGTTCATCTCTAGGTTAAATTTCTGTAGTTGACTTATGAGAAGGTCATATAACATGAAACAGCATCAAAACCTTGTGAAAGTTGAAGATATACCACATCTGCTGCTTTGCCCCTATCCACAAGGCTTGTAACTCTGCCAAAGAAAGACGTTTGTTTGGTTTGACTTAATAAATTCTTGATGAATCCTTGTTGATTGCTACTTCTTACCTCGTCCTTCTCTAGGTGCTTACAAACTCCTCGTTTGATCATTTTAATATTTATGAGAATCCCTTGGCACCTTAAAGACTAAAATTCTTCATGCATTAGGTTCCATGGGCTCCAACTCACTTTGTCAGAGGCATGAAGTGGAAACTACGGTTGAGAGATATATACACACATGCCAGAATGAAGGCATGCTTCTCATTCATCCTGGTATGTGTATTATATATATATATATATATATATATATATATATATACACACACACACACACACACACACACACACACACACACACACGTCTCAAATGTAGTTTCCACTTCATAGAATCATAGGGTTGGAAGGGACCTCAGAGGTCATCTAGTCCAACCCCCTGCCAGAGGCAGGACCACTCCCACTAAACCATCCCAGTCATGGTTTTGTCCAGCCAGGCCTTAAACACCTCCAAAGATGGAGACTCCACCACCTCCCTTGGCAGCTCATTCCAAGGCTTCACCACTCTCCTAGTAAAAAAGTTTTCTCTAATATCCAGCCTCGACCTCCCTAACCGCACCTCGAGACCATTGCTCCTCGTTCTGTCCTCTGTTATTACCGAGAACAGTCAAGCTCCATCTTCCTTAGAGCATCCCTTCAAGTAGTTGAAGGTTGCTATCAAATCCCCCCTCAATCTTCTCTTCTGCAGACTAAATAAGCCTAATGCTTTCAGTCTGTCCTCATAGGGCTTGTGCTCCAGCCCTTTAATCATTTTGGTTGCCCTCCGCTGAACTCTCTCTAGCATGTCCCTGTCCTTTTTGTAGTGGGGAGCCCAAAACTGAACACAGTATTCTAGATGTGGCCTTTCCAGTGCAGAATGGAGGGGAATGATCACATCCCTTGATCTGCTGGTAATACTTCTTTTGATGCAGCCCAGTATGCCATTGGCCTTTTTGGCAGCAAGAGCACACTGCTGACTCATATCCAGCTTCCCATCCACCATGACCCCCAGGTCCTTTTCTACACTGCTGCTACTCAGCTGAATGTTTCCCAGCCTGTAGCAGTGCATAGGGTTTTTTGGTCCCAAATGCAGGATTTTACACTTATCCTTATTGAATCTCATAAGATTTCTATTGGCCCACTGTTCCAATTTATCTAGGTCTCCCTGAATCCTGTCCTTGCCCTCCAACGTGTCTACTGGTCTTCCCAGCTTGGTGTCATCCACAAACTTACTGAGAATGCAGTCTATTCCATCATCCAGATCATTGATGAAAATGTTGAACAGAACCGGCCCCCGGACCGACCCCTGGGGCACACCACTAGTGACTGGCTGCCAGCTAGACATGGAACCATTGATTCCTACACGCTGAAACCGTTGATCTAGCCAGTTCTCTATCCACCTGATAGTCCACCTATCCAACCCATACTTCCTTAATTTGCCAGTGAGAATGCTGTGGGAAACTGTATCAAAAGCCTTGCTAAAATCAAGCTATATCACATCAACGGTTCTTCTTGCATCCAGAAAACCAGTCATCTGATCATAGAAGGAGATGAGATTGGTCAGGCATGATTTACCCTTGGTAAATCCATGCTGACTGTTCCTGATCACTTTATTTTCCTCTAAGTGTTGGAGGATGGATTCTTTGAGAATCTGCCCCATAATTTTTCCAGGGATTGAGGTGAGGCTGACCGGTCTATAATTCCCCGGATCCTCCTTTTTCCCTTTCTTGAAAATAGGCACTGCATTTGCTTTTTTCCAGTCCTCTGGCACCTCCACCGTTCTCCACGAGTTTTGAAAGATAACGGCCAGCGGTGCTGCTATCTCTTCGGCCAATTCCCTTAGCACTCTTGGATGCAGTTCGTCCGGCCCCATGGACTTGTGCACATCCAGCTTCTTTAAGCAGTCTCTAACCTGACCTTCCGTCACCAAGGGCCTCTCTTCTTCTCTCCCATCTGCCACACCCATGGTAGTGGGCTGGAAGCTGACCCTGCCTGTGAAAACTGAAGCAAAAAATGCATTGAGCACTTCAGCTTTTTCCTCATCCTCTGTCACAAGGATGCCTGCCCCACTCAGCAAGGGGCATACACCATCCCTGATCCTCTTCTTGCTCTTAACATACTTGTTAGAACCCCTTCTTGTTATCCTTTACATCCCTCGCTAGCCACAACTCCATTTGTCCTTTGGCCTTTCTGATTTTACCTCTGCAGTCCCTAGCAATATCTTTATATGCCTCCTTGGTCATCTGACCAAGCTTCCACTTCCTGTAAGCTTCCTTTTTATGTTTAAGCTCAGAGCAGAGTTCTCTGCTAAGCCATTCTGGCTGCCTCACATGTTTGTTCTTTCTCCTAATTGGAATGGCAACTTCCTGTGCCCTTAGCAGGGTTTCTTTAAAATATAACCAACTCTCTTGGACTCCTTTCCCCTTCAGATTAGCGTCCCAAGGGATCCTGCCCATCAGTTCCCTGAGGGAGCCAAAATCTGCTTTCTTGAAGTCCAGGGTTTTTGTTTTGCTTCTTTCCTTCCTTCCTTTAATCAGGATCCTGAACTCAACCATGTCATGGTCACTACTGCCTAGCTTGCCATTTACCTCTACGTCCCTGATCAATTCTTCCCTGTCTGTGAGCAGCAGGTCGAGCGGTGCAAGGTCCCTAGTTGGTTCCTCTAGCATTTGTACTAGAAAGTTGTCCCCAACATTCTCTAAAAACTTCCTGGATTGCCCATGCATCTGATGAAGTGGGTTGGAGCCCATGAAAGCTTATGCCTGAAGAAATGTTTTAGTCTTTAAGGTGTCACAGGACTCTTGTTGTTTTTGCTGTATACAGACTAACACTGCTACCCCTCTAGAACTTTAATATTTATCTTTATAGATACTGAAAATAAATTGACTCATCTATAATATGCTGGGCTGTCCTTCCTTCTCTTTTCACAGATGGGTACTTGATTTGCCCTCTTCTGGGCCTCTGGGATCTCTCCTTTCCTCCCCTGGATGTTGTAACTAAGCATACAGGGCTGCATTATAACTCAGATTAACCCAAACTGCCTCCCTATAATGACCTTAGGGATGGGCAAGCTAAATTTGAATGAATGGAGCTACAATTCCATTTGCCAGGTTGCAATACCCAGACTGGTGTGCTGAGTCCTGGCCCCGCATGAGCTGCTACTGGGGAAGTGTGGAGCAGGCTCACTCTTTGATCCTCACTCACAGCCTCCCATGTGCACTGGGCAACTGGGTCAATCCACGTAAGAGTCTTCCTACACAAGAGTCACGGGCAAACAGACAGATGTCCTTCTATCTATGAGGTCTTCATCATCATGAACAGGCACGCAGGTTTGTCATCAATATTGTTACACCTTTTTGAAGTTTGTATTGCTTTCTAAGATGTTTTTTAAAAATAAAGTTATCATCAACCACATTTTTTTAAATTTTATTTCTGAGACTCCTTTTTAAAAGGTCAGCTGCTTACCAGCATTTAGTATTTCATATACTAGCACAACAAGATATGGAAAACATCTTTATTGTGAGGGGACAGCCCTTCTCATTTTCACGTAGATTCCATTTCTCCTACACCAAGGAATCCCTTAAGAATTGGAGTTGTTCTACATTTCACACATCAAAAACAATCTGCAAGTCAACAGTCATTGCACTTCGTAATTCATATACAGTAAACGCCTTGTGGTGAACAATCTAAGCACAAAGTGTTCCTTCAAGCCCCAACGTTAGTCTGTTCCTGCCAAGCTAGGCTGATGCAATAAGGTATTTTCTGCCTCTAGCACTTTACTAGGGATGGCAGATTCATTGCCCCTTGGCCTGGTTTTCCCACACTGCCTTTTATCATGGAACACCACCCCAATTCTGCACTGCCAGACCATTTCTCATTCCTCATTGAAAACCCTCCTACACAGTCACCTCCTTGGTGAAGCCAATAAAAGGAAAGCTAATAAATTTAAATTAAATTAAATTAAATTAAATAAAAACAAACAAAAAAAAAACAAATGAGAAAACAGTCTTCTACTTAAACCATCATAACATGCACATACTGAGCCCAATAATCACACAGTCACACACCCCATCAGTTCTACTGTTGGTTAATCCTCACTCACTACTTTCACTTCAAGTTAAATTGCAACGATGTCCGCCTAGCACTGTTTCAGGCACTGGAACGTACAAATAGTCAAAGTAATACCGCCCAACTTGTTTCCTCAGTACAGATTCCCCACTCATATTCTCTCCGTGACATTCTGGTATTTGGAACAACATATGCAGCATTCCAAAGGCCGAAGCTTGGCTCCTTGACTGGTATTCTGTATGTGACATGAGCATTCATATAAATCAACAACAGGCAACTTCTGCAGCACTGTAAAGGCTCATGAGCAACTTCACAGAAACAAGGGTCACATTACTATGTAGGTTTATACCAGTACATAAAATTTACACACAGTCCTAGGAAAAAAGTATCTTGGAAGTAGAAACCTAACCAATCCAATCTGCTCTTTTTTTATTCAATCCTGTTTTCCCTCCACTCTTAAGATAAAACTCCGCCACCTGCTGTAAAAATCAATGGTGCTAACTGCACAGTAAAGTGGCACTCCATGGGAGCAAAATCTGCTTCATGGATGCACTTCAGTTCTTCCTACCTCACTGGAGTAGGATGTTTAGGCTGCCGCTAAAGATCCACACTGGAGAAGGGGATTTCTTACTGGAGATGACTTTTTCCTTCCCACAGTGGAAACAGACTCATTTATCTACATACAGGAATAAACACTATTCTAATTGGCATGTGCTGGATCAAATTCCTTGACTATATAGCAAGGCTCCATGTATGTGGATATCAAGCAATCCCTCCTGTACATCATCAAAACAAAAATTATCAAATGCTCAAGACACAGAATTACATCGGCATTGAAGATGATGAGATTATTGGAGCAAAACACTATGCCTGACAGTGCTTAGAGAAGATGCAAAGTGGCTATTACTAGCAGTTACTTCTAAAAGTTTACTACTGTAGATAAGTTGTTAATTCCCACTCAAATGACAAAAGCAACAACAAAACAAAAACAAAAGCCAAATATGGGTGACTCACTTCAATAGGCAAACATCTTTCTGTACTCTCCAGAAGAGGCTTTCCAGGGAAACCCAGTAGAAGCTGAAAAGACAACTCAAGCTGTCTTATTTGCACACCTTTCATAATTAAAATATCTCACTAAAACACTACATAAAATTAACAAGCTACAATTCTTGGCATGCTAAATTGAGATAACACGGAGGAGACAAAAGATAAAACTTACTTACACAGGAATGCTTTATAAACCTATTTTGGACAACTTGCAATAAACTTTCACATATTTCAAAGAGACTAAACAAAACATTTTAATCCTAATTCACTCTAGCTCAGCACCCCCCCCCCCCCGCCTTCCAAAACAGTGTCATTTAAATCAGTATCTTGGTTTCAAACAAATCTTTTCAATATCTCATCACAAATCTGTTCCGATTAGGTCTCTATCCAGAAGTGTTTTCAGCTCTGGTGTGAATGAATAGGTATGTACAAACCTTTTTTAAATTCAAGTTAAACAACTATCAATTTGACAGATGTACTCAATGAATCTTTCTGATTTATCTTATTAAATGTTTGCTGGCAGGCTGACAGAAGGATTTCTCAAGCACTGAGCCACATTCTGCTTTCACACACACCAGTGTAAAAGAAAGCAAATTACATTGATTTCAGTTAAGCTGTTTCAGTTATTTACGCTGAGATAACCGAGTGCAAAAACATGCCAGAGGGCACGGTTCCCTTTAAGCTGTGTGCCTGTGCACAGGCACACAGGTCATGAAATCTGTGCAAACAAAATAAAGTGTGCACAAAACAAAACAACAAAAAAAATCCAACAGTGCTAATATTAGTGTATGCAAAGAAATCTTGTGCGCACACAGCCAACAAAAAATTAGAGGGACCATTGCCAGAGGGTGCCTTTAGGGAGCTGGCTTGCAGTTACGGCAGTGTTACATTGCAACTATGGTTGAATATAAGAAATGTACAACGTTATGGCATTTACCATGACAACCCAAGTAGTACTTAACTACCTTTGAAAAATATCTTCTTGCTTAGACTCTACAGACAGTACTGAATCAGTATATAGCAAGTATCAGTTGAATTTGGGCACTCAGGACTCTATTGCAAGTGATCTCCAAGTACTGTTATTCCATTTTTCTGAATACAGTTGGTTGAAAAACTTTAAATTTTAGAATTTGTTTTAAAAAGATTTCAATCACTTTTACTTCACACTCACAGTAAATCACATTACAAAATACAAACACTTCTTTGCTATATGCTGCCTGGAAAATCAGGCATGTAATCCCCAGTAGCCTTGGTTTTCTAGCAGCCTACAAGTTATAAAAAGCAGAGCAACATTACTGATCAAGCACGGCTTTGCAGAAGATACAAGATCAGCCAGATCTGATCACAAGAACAAACTGTACTAATGTGATGGCACCACCACCACCACCACCACCCATCCCCCCAAAAAGTCCTTGCTAGCTTATGGGAATTCCATCCCATAGAAAGAATAAGTGACTTATCTACACAGAGTGTTATTTCAAAGTAAAAACTATATTTTCTAGGTCGCTTTTTTCTTTTTGGTAAAGTTCTCCCATCAAAATATTTTTAGAGAGTCACAATGTTTCGTTTGATTTTGCATTCCATCATGGCTTCACTACATCAAGAAGCAGCAGCAACCCTTGACAGAAATCTTCCAAGGCTTGAATTTATGTTAGCTAGAGGAAGAACCGTGTAATAAACAAACATGGGGAGGTTGGGAAAGGGGGGCGGGCTTGAATCTGTAAATGGTGACCAGCCCTCCCACCACTGTGGGAAGACTAACCCAGTGATTCTCAACTAGGGGGACCTGTACTAATGGAGAGTCCTGTGGCACTTTTATAGACTAACCAATTTATTTATCACGAGCGTTCGTGGGAGAAAATCCCACTTCATCAGACAGCAAAGCCCCTGAGAAAGTGGGATTTTTCTCCCACAAAAAGCTCACATGATAAATAAATTTGTCAGTCTGTAAGTGCCACAGGACTCCTTGTTTTGCTGAACTAGACAAACAGGGCTAGGGTTACCAGGCGTCAGGCAAAAGGATGACAGTGGTGGCGTTTGGTTAAGGTGAAGCAGGAAGGCGCCTAGGGCCCCAAGCCATAAGGGGCCCCGTCTTCAGTTTGGTAGATATAAGTGAAAACATAGAAAAATATAGAAATTGTTCCCATCTAGCAGAGCTAGCAGGGCTGGAAGCCTAAGCACTTTTCACTCTTGGCTCATCAAGGCAAGCTATCACTAGGATCCGTGCTTCATCTGAAATGCAGATTTGACCATTCTCTGCCCATCACCTTCACACTGACATGCTTAAAAAGCAGGAGCAAGCAATAGACAGCACAACAGCAGGAACTTCTCCAGTGGCCCCAGCTTTTGATTCGTGAGTGTGGCCATCTTTTTTGCCATTTTTTTAATTATGTGAAATACTGCCTTTTTCTTTTCTTACCTGTTCTTTTGCCTTTTCCTTTGACACTGTGACACCCTTTACTTTGGCTTTTTTTAGCTCAGGTTACCAGGTAGGTCCACATAGGCTTTTATATCTAAATACAGTGCTTCCCTTAGGCAATCACTACACCTGTGTGTGATGCCTGTGCTGCATGTCTTTCTTTTGATAAGTAATTTTTTAGCTTCTTTTGTACTTCCTATTCAATATTTTTGAGGGGGCCAGAGTCTTATAAACTTGAGTACTTCAGAGAATTTCATTGAAATTTGGTGTTTTTCATTTATAGCTACACACTAGAAACCTCCTTTTCACTTATTATAATTATTTGTATTAAATACCTCTAGTGCACATAAACCCAAGCCTATATGAGAAATTTGTAAGATTTGACTGCCAAAATGTTAAATGTGGTATTTTAGTTATTTTTGAGCATCATTAATGTTACCACTTATTTATTAATGCATGCTCATACTTTTAAAAAATAATTTTAAGTGTTCACTTTAACTTTGTAGTTCAGCATTAACATAAATCAGTTAGTGAAAGATGACCAACTTACAAGCTTCATGATGGGAAGATCTTTAAAAATACCATACTCGAGAATAACTTACAAGTTCCAGAGGGATAATCATATTAGTTTGGTTTGGCAATAACAAACAGGGAGTCCTGGGGTGTGATATGGGCAGTTAAGGGTGCAGGGGGGACTGGGGCCATAGGGAAGGCAGTAGTGGGGGCTGAAAGTGGGCCCTTTAGGGGGCCCCACAATGGGCCTTCACCTAAGGCCCCCAACTGCCTAAGGCCGCCTCTGAAGAAGGACATGTCTTCCTTTTTACCTTCCTGTTCTCCATCCAGCAGGCATTTTAAAAGCACGTGATTTTGTCTGGCTGTTTACTTACAGGGGTTAAAGTATGCTGGAATGCCCTAAAACACCCTATTTTTAGGGGGAAGCGTTGCAGGCCCCCTAGAAACAGAGGAATATTATATTAACATTACATTTTCTCCATGCATCTGCCAATGTCCTCCTTTTCGTACTTCCCTGTCCTCCTTTCCACGCGTTGGCATCCGGTAACCCTCAACAGGGCTTTGGATCCTGTACTAACGGGGGTATGCAGAGGTCTTCCAAGCAGCACCACAACTCATCTAGCTATCTGCTTAGTTTCCCAACAGGCTAGATTAAAAATAAAAAAAAGCACCAGCCTCGTCAAATTTCACACACCAACTTTTTCAGATTGCTCTCTACATGGCAGCATACCCACACCACTTATACCCCAGCTGATTTAGTTTATAATTATATTGTAAAAAACAAGAAAGGAAGCAAGTTTTCCGCACCAGCGTGCTGTGGCGCTTCTGCCTTTTGTAAGTGCCTTCTCAGTGAGGTGAAATCGGGGGGAGGCGAGACACAAATCACACCCCGAAGCCACAGCCAGACCCAGGCTGGGCGCAGAGCCGCGTCCCCACCACCGGCCGGGGGCTGAGCCCTGCTTGGGGCTGCGGCCGGACACCGCGCCCGCGCCTCCCTCGACGCTGTGCCCCGGCAGACGCCTCAGGAAAGCTGCGCGCGCAACAAAACAAAGGGGGCGCGCAGGGGTGCTGAGGGAGGCTTTTGCGCCCGCACAGCCCAGGAGCGGGGAGAGGGAACAGCGCGCCGCCGCCCTGCCCGGGCCGGGGCTGAGGAGCCGCCCGTCACCCGCCGCCGCCGCGCCCCGCTCCACTTCGGCCAAACTTTGCCGCCCGGGCGCTTACCGGCGAGCCCGCTCCGGGACTGGCCGCCTCCGGCCCGCAGCCGCGCGTCCCAACGGCCGGCGTCCCTAAAAATAGAGGCGCGGCAGCGCGAGCGGCGGCCGCAGCGACCCCCCTGCCCTGTCAGCGCGGGGCGGGTCGGATGACAGCCCCGCCGCCCCTCACCTGGCCGCTCCCGCCTCGCCGCCGGCGCTAGTGTCCCCCCGTGGCGGGGCGCTCAGCGGCCGCCGCCTCCCGCGCGCCCCATGGCGCCTCCTGCCGCTGCCGCTCCTCCGAGGGGGGCTCGGGCCCGCGGGAGTGGCGCGGCCGGCTGGGGCCCGCGCCCGGGGGAGGGGGAAGGAGGAGGGGGAGGGCCGCAGCCATGGGCTGGGGGACGGACGAGCGGGGAGTCGCTCCCTGCCCGGCCGGAGCCGGAGCGTGTCACTTCCCTGGCGCTCGCGGGCTCCGCCTAGAGGAAGAAATTTGGCTCCGGCGGAGCGTTCCGGAGCCGGCCTCCCCTCCCCGGCGCGGGCTAGCTGCCGGGGGACGAGGGATCCCCTGCACCCCCCCGTCCTTAGTGCCTCCCCCGGGCACCTCCGCAGGCTGGGCGCGGGGCGGGTTTAGTGCAAACACATCAGTCGTTCACAGACGGCCCCTGGGCTGGAGGTGGATGGGCTGAGGATGCCTCTGCCACCCCTGTCCGGCTGGAAAGCCGCCTCCCCCCAGGGTTGCCTCGCGCTGCTCTCTTCCAACTTTTGGCGAGCTGGAGAGGAAAATCATGCATCCTTGTTGACGAGGACTCCCTGGCGTTTGTGGGGCAAGACTGGCAAATCACCTTGGCGTTCTGCGTTGCTTTATGCCTCTAAAGTCAGTTTGGATGAGCATTCATGGCCACCATTTTACCAACAGTCATTTCGGAGGGAGAATTTTTCCTTTTTTAATTTAAAAAAAGGGCGGGGGGCTTGATTTATATAGCCAACTGTGTGAGATTTTATAAAGAAATACAAATTGAAGAAGGAAATACACAACAGGGGCCTGATTTTTTTTTTAAAAAAATCCCCCAGTTTAGGGTTGCTAAAACAAGAATAATATAATACAATTTGGGGGGTTTTTTTGTACAGTCCCACATCTCAAAACATTGCTTTGCAGAACTAAATAATGCAATTATAGCAAGGAACAACAGAAAAGCAAGGGAGCAATTAGGAGGTATATACAAGGTTAATGAAGCAATACTAAATCTTAGATTTTATCAGTTGTCCCTCTGAAATACAATCAACAGGTACCAGAGACCTCCACAACAGATCATTAAGGACCTACAGCCTCTTCTAAAAGATGATCCCTCACTCTCTCAAGAGCTGGGAGACAGACCTCTCCTTGCCTACAGACATCCGCCCAATCTTAAACAGATACTCACCAACAACTACAGATCTAACAACAGAAACATTAAAGCAGGCACACACCCCTGCAACAAACAACGCTGCCAAGTCTGCCCACGTATCTGCACAACAGATACCATCATAGGTCCTAATCAAGCCTGCTACTCCATCAAAGGCTCATTTACCTACTCATCTACTAATGTGATTTATGCCATCATGTGCCAGAAATGCCCCAACACCTTATACATTGGACAAACAGAACGATCCCTGCGCAAAACAAAAATGAACACCGCTGATATCAGAAATCAAAGAACAAAGGAACCAGTCGCTGAGCACTTCCATCTTTCTAATCACTGGATAAATGATTTGTTAACAACTGTCATCAGAGATGTGACTGGGACATCAAGACTTCAAAGTATATGAGTTCTTTTCCCATTACAAAAGGTAATTTGACTTCAGGCTTCCCATGGTTTGAACCTAACAACTGCTCTGATTTGCTGTTGCTGTATGACCTGATCCTATGTTTGACACCCCCTTGCATTTATTTTCATTCCATTCTGTAAGTTCACCCATCTTGGAAGCATCTGACGAAGTGGGATTTTCTCCCACGAAAGCTCATGCAAAAAATAAATCTGTTAGTCTTAAAGTGCCACACGACTCTGTGTGTGTTTTTTTTTTTTTTGGCTGGACTACATTAACACGCCTATCCCTTTGGAAATTGACCAAAGGGGTAGCCACGTTAGTCTAGTTCAGCAAAACAAGCAAGGAGTCTGGTGGCACTTTTAAAGACTAACACATTTATTTATCTCATGAACTCTCAGGGAGAATATCCCACTTCGTCAGATGCTTGAAGATGCAGAACTTACAGACATTTGGCAACAAAACAAGCCCTGCATACACACTAGAATGCCTGTTTTATCTGCCAAACAAAATAACCCCACATGTACAAGAGGAATGGTGCCATTGGCGCAGCTGTTTTGTCACCAAGAGGCAGTGTGAATGCTGAAGCTGTTTTTTTGTTGTGTTAAATGGCCTGCAGAAATGTCCCACAATGCCAAGTGTGATCGCGCTTTTCTTCTGATTGTACTCTGCTGCTCTGCAGTCACCAGCTCCTCCCGTTTTCAAAACCGGGAATTTTTTAATTGTCTTGGTTCCACTTCCTGTTTATTCAACATGGAGAGCTAGCGTGTAGTGTTCCCAGGTGACGATGGTGGTTCCATACAGCAGATGCTCTCCTGCCTGCAGCACAGCAGACCTGCTAGAGCTAATTGGCATTTGGGGAGAGTCTGATGTGCAGTTTCAGTTCCATGGTAGCCAAAGAAATTTTTACATATACAGCCCAATTTCTAGTGCCCTGGAGGAGAAGGGCTAAAAGAGGGACACACTTCAGTATGAGCCAAGGTGAAGGAGCTGCAGCGAAACTGCCATAAAGCCAGGGAATCAGACTGTTGTTCTGGCTCAGCCCTAGCCACCTGCCACTTTGTTTACAAAGATCTGAAAGCTATCCTCCGTGGGGACCCAACATCCACCCCCAAGACTCCTGTGGACACCTCCATCGCCCCAGGGCAACCAGATGCCGATATAATCCCGGATGATGAAGTGATGGGTGAGGAAGTGGAGCTGGAGGATGCTGTGGAGCCAGGAAGCAGCTCAGTGGAGATTGGAAGAACAGTTTGTCACTCTGAAAACATGCAGCCAGTCCCAGCCCTTCCGCTGCGATGTACTGGATGCAGAAGATGGGAGCACTGGTAAGTGATAGGAAAGCGAATGCTGCTTCATGATGTGTCTTGTTTATTACAAAAGCAGCTGTAGGAGTGGCTGGACATGTTCTGGAATATCTACAGTATGCTTGCATGTGCCTTCCTGACTGCCATCACATTTAAGTTGCACTCATAAGCAGTGCATTGATACAAACAGTGATGTCCTGAACATCCTCGGCTGAGAGCTCAAGGAAACTCCCAGAGATACTCCCTGATTCTGAGCCTCAGATTCCCCGGAAAAGCAGTTGTATTTCTTTCCACCTAGGGCATTCTCCCATACCAAATGGAAAGCACAGGCCTAGGGACCAAAGCGGCACACAGCCTAGCAGCATAGGGACCCAGTCTAGACCTGGTTGCATGGAGGATATGCTTTCTAGTGTCCCCACAGACCCCTAGGAATGAGATATTTGCTCAGGGGGTGGCAACCTTTGCCAGCCCCCATGCCAGCCCTGCCCACTGCACCCTCAGCAGGTGCTGTAAGCAGGGCCAAAAGGGGACAGGGCCATGCCTCCAGTCTCTGACTGGGGCGGACTCCGGTTCCCAGCGGGGCCCAGGGCCAGCTACCACCCCCACCAGTGGGCGGCCTCTGGTTGTCAGGGTTGGGGCTGGCTCCTGCTGGCAGGCAGCCTCCAGTTCCTGGAGTCAGGGTTGGGGCCAGCTCCCACTGGGAGTGCCAGTTCCGGCTGGACCGACCCACCTCGCTTCCCTCCAGTAGCCCTGCCCAGCAGGAGGTGGAGCCAGGAGTCCCACACGCTGCAAGTTCTTTGTCCCTGCTGGCCATGCTCACCATTAGGGAAGTGCAGCCAGAGGGGGCCTGGAACCATGGCCCGAGGCTCTCGTGGCCCTAGGCCGTGCATCCCGGGGGCGGGGTAGGGTCAGCGAGGGAGCCTGAGTGGCACTGCGTGCCTCTCAGGCTCGGCCCACATGCCATCTTTGGCATGCGTGTCGGGGGTTGCCAACCCCTGTATTAGCTTTTATGGCCACTTCTTGTTGAAAAGGGGGGCACAGATTTAGATTACTTGCAGCAAAGCCAGTTCATTGCTACCCCAAGTAAACCATCCCCTCCGAGAATCATGAACGTCATCCCAGGGCAGTGATCTTGCCCCCCAACCCCACCCCCAAAGAACTCACCAGTTCCAGAATCAGCAGGGAACTGCACTTTGCTCAGGGTGATGGTTTTTCCAGTGTTACATGTGTACTGTGAGGGCATTAACAATAATTACTTTATTCAGTATATGTTGCTCTTTCTCAGAAATGACCTTTGGAAGTAGAAGCGCCACACCTGCCAACCTCCTTTGGCAGATAAGGAAGCATCCTTGCCGAAGTAAAGAGGACATGTTTCAAGAACTCCTCCAGTCCACAGAAGCATGCGGGGGAAAAGGGCCTGGAGAGAACAAATGGCTGAGAAACAGAGGGAATGCAGTGAGGAGTGCAAAGAAAACCACAAAAAGAATCAGGACCATAAGGAGCATCTCCTTACTCTGATAGAAAAGCAGACTGAACTGCAACAGACCATGGTAGCACTCCAAACCAGATGGTGCAGGCTCACCACCCCCTGCAGCCTCAACAGCAGCCCTTTTTCCACCATCCTCCAGATGCTCCCAGTAAACAGTTTGATGAAGTCCACACATCTGCCCACAAAGTACAATGTAACATCCACCCCTTCTCGTAGCTTCGGGAATGACAGCGGGACATCAGGGGCATCACTGCATCAAAAATAGGTTCGGAGGCCTGCCACTCCATGGGCAAGCCACACCCCCTCCTGTGCTGGCCCTGCCCCAGGCTCCGATCTGGGCCCAAGACCTAATCTGTCCCTGGGTCAGTGCCGCTGCTGGGTCCACGGCCAGGGCCTGGGGCTAGATCCTGCTGCCGCTGGCCAGCAGCCTGCCCCTGGCTAGATTGGGCGCCGACCACCATTGGCACCTAGGAGAGGGCTGGGGACAGATCCTGTCACTGATGGCTGGCAGCTTGAACCCTGGCTGGATCAGGCTCCTGCCACCACAAGCTGATAGCCAGGTCCAGGCTGGCCAGGACGATTCCTGCCACCTCCAGCTTCAAGTGCCAGTCATGGGTCACGGGGTCAGCTCAAGACTTGGGGCACTGGCCTGGGTACCTGGGGCCTGTGCCCCTTGGGCCTAGTGCCAGCAATGCCAGGACTGGGTATACACCTATCTGTAATACCCACCAATGCCCCACAAACTCTTTCCTCTTCGTGCTCCTTTTAATTTTACTGCTATTCATTATTTCATAATTAAAAAAGGTCAGTTATACATGCAATCGTTGTTTATTCAGGAATGCACCCAAGGTTGTATTGTATGACTGGTGAATTGCTAATATAGTTCATATTTTCAAGAAAAGGAATAAAAATGATCTTGGTTACTACAGGCCTGTTAGTTTGACCTCAGTAGTATGCAAGATCTTAGAGAAAATTTTGAAGGAGAAAGTGCTTAACGATACTGAAGATAATGGTAACTAAGATAAAATACAGCATGGCTTTACAAAAGGTAGATCGTGCCAGACCAACATGATCTCCTTTTCTGAGACGATAACACATCTTTTAGATAAAGGGAATGCGGTGGACTTAATTTACTTAGATTTCAACAAGGGTGATACAGTTCCATATAGGAAATTATTAGTTAGGTTACAGAAGATGGGGATGATATGAATATAGTAATGTGGATAAAGAACTGGTTAAAAGGGAGGCTACAGCAGGTCATACTGAAGGGTGAACTGTCAAGCTAGAGGGTGTTTACTAGTGGAGTCCCTCAGGAATCAATCTTCGAACTAAACTTATTTAACCTTTTTGTTACCAACCTCGGCACAAAAAGCAGGAATGTGCTAATTAAGTTTGCAGATGACACCAAGTTGGGAGATATTGCCAATACAGAGAAGGATCGGGGTACCGTACAAAAGGATCTGGCTGACCTTGTATACTGGAGGATCAGGAATAGGATGAAATTTAATAACGAGAAGTCAAAGGTCATGCATTTAGGGACAAATAAGAATTTTTCTGGTAAGTTGGGGGTCGCATCAGTTGGAAGGAACTGAGGAGGAGACAGAACTGGGAGTACTGCTTGATCACAGGGTGACTATGAGCCACCAATGAGATGTGGCTGTGAAAAAAAAGTGAATATGGTTCTAGGATATATCAGATGAGGTATTTCAAGTAGAGACAAGGAGGTGTTAGTCCCACTTTACAAGGCACTGGCACTGTTCCCTCTAAGCTGTGCACGTGTGCGCACGCACACAGGTCATGAAGCCTGTGGACACAACAAAATAAAGTGCACAAAAAATATTCAATAGTGCTAATATTGGTGCTCACAAAGAAATGTTTTTGCGCACACAAAGAAATTGTTTGCGCACACAGTCTACAAGTAATTAGAGGGAACATTGGGCACTGGTGAGACCCCAGCTGGAATACTGCATGCAGTTCTGGTCCCCCATATTTAAAAAGGATGCATTCAGATTGGGACAGTTGCAGAGAAGGGCTACGAGGATGGTCTGTGGAGTGGAGAATCTGCCTTATGAGAGGAGACTGAAGGAACTTGGCATGTTTAGCCTAACCAAAAGAAGGTTGAGGGGTAATATGATTGCTCTCTATAAATATATCAGAGGGTTAAATATAAGGGAGGAAGAGGAATTATTTGAGTATAGCATCAGTGTGGACACTAGAACAAACAGATATAAATAAATGGATATAGATAAATTCATTAGTCTCTAAGTGTCACAAGATTCCTTGTTTGTTTTATTGGATACAAACTGTCCATCAGGAAATTTAGGCTTGAAATTAGATGCATGTTTCTAACCATCAGAAGAGTAAAGTTCTGAATAGCCTTCCAAGGGGAGCTATAGGGGCAAAAAACATAACTGCCTTCAAAACTGAGCTTGATAAGTTTAAGGAGGGGATGGTACGATGGGCCGGCCTACTTTGGAAATTGACCTATCTTTGGTCTTTGGTGGTGGATATGCAAGTGGCCTAAGAAGGGAGGGTAGATGGGGTGCGTTCTGAGTTATTACAGAGAATTCTTATTTGGGTGACTGACTGGTGAGACTTACCAACACGCTCAGTTAACTAATCACCGTATTTGGGGTTGGGAAGGAATTTTCCCCCAGGGCTGATTGGCTAGAGCTCTGGTGGTTTTTCACCTTCCTTTGCAGCATGGGGCATGGCTCACCTACCGGTGAATCCTCTTTATCTTGAAGTCCTTAAATCGTGATTTGAGGACATAAATAACTCAGTCATAGGCTACAGGCGTATTGCTGGAGTGGGTGGGTGAAGTTTTGAGGCCTGCGGGGTGCAGGAGGTCAGACTAGATGATCATACTGGTCCCTTCTGACTGTAGAATCTATGTCCCCCAGCACCAGCAGTTCTTTGCAGGTGTTCATCAGAACACTGTTAAAGACATGCTTAAATGGCTCAGTTATGAGTGTTCATTGCCAAAGTGCTCCCTCAGTGTCTCCCTTATGTGTATTGCTCCCCACTGCTTCCCACAATACCCATAGCATCTGGCTGCTTATATGCACATGCAAGGCAATCTGCCTCGGTGGTCTTGCAGGGGGACACGTCCCACCCTTAACTTCACAGAGATCATAGAGGACACAGCAGGCAGCTGTAACTGCTGGAATATTGTCTTCATTTAAGTCAAGCCTTCCACAAAGACAATGCGAGCAGGCTTTTAAATGGCAAAAGGCACTCTTCACCAGGAGCATCGCTGCCCTGGGGAAGGACCCGGGCACCAGCCCAGGCTCCGCCCCCTGGACTGCAGGCCACGCCCCTGGCCGGGGACAGGGCAGGGAGTGGCAGCCACGGCCACAGGGCTGCCCAGCCTAGGAAGGGGCCGGAAGCAGCTGCCACTGCTGAGGGCAGCCAGGCCCTGGATCTCTGGCCAGATCCGGCTGGAGACTGGGAGAGGCAGGAGCCCTGCCAGGACCCAGGGCACTGGCGCCAGTATTCGGGGCCCAGCCCCGTGTGCCAGGCGCCAGCGATGCCCCTGCTCTTCACAGTCATTCTGCACTAACTCAGCCTGTTATTGAACCACTCTTTGCTGGTGTCCAGATTGCCTGAAAGGCTTCATGAGCCACAGCATCAGTGGGTAGGCTGGGCCTCCAAGGATCACTGTAGGGTATAGGTATTTCCACATCCCCTGTCTTAACTTTATGTGGGAAAAAAGGTTCCCACTTGTAACTTCCAGTACAGCTCTGTGTTCCTGAAGATACGAACATCATGCACCTTTCCCAACCAACCAGCACCAATATCTGTGAAATGGCCCTCGTGATCCACAAGTGCCTGTAGTACCATACAGAAGTAGCCCTTTCTATTTATGTACTCAGTCATGAGATGCTTTTGAGCCAGAATTAGGATTTGTGTGCCATCCATTGCCCCACCACAGTTTGGGAATCCCATGGCTGCAAATCCATCCACTATGTCATGCACATTGCTCAGAGGCCTTCGCAAAAGAATGTTATTGATGGCCCTGCACACTTACGATAATGCAGCCACAATGGTGGACTTGCTGGCTGTGTCCACACGTACATGCTTATTTCAATTTAAGTTAAAGTGAAATAAGTTAATTTGAAATAAAATCCTTAATTTGAATTAACTTAAAATAAGCAACAACCTCAAATCAAAATAGCAAGTCCAGCCACAGGACTTGCTATTTCGAATCAGGAGGGGGGCAGCAGGGGCAGTGTGGCAACACGGCCTCCTCACTGAGCCATGCCCCCACCCAACACATACAAAAAGGAAGGCACCCCGGGAAGGAGAAGGGCAAAAACGTTATTTCAAAATAATGATTATTTCAAAATAAGATGTCTGAATGGCGTTATTTCAAAATAACCATTTTGAAATAACAGACAATTCAAATTAAAGTAGGTTTAAGCTATTTCAAAATAACGTTTCTTGGTTCTAAATGATGGAGCTTGTCATTCAGAAACAAGAAAACATTGTGTGGACCTAATCTTTTTTAAAACGAAATAATTAGTGTTATTTTGATTTAAAAGATATGTGTGGACATACCCGCTGACTCCAAACTGATTTGTGACCAACTGGTAGCAGTCTGGAGTTGCTAGCTTCCACAGGACAATTGCAACATGATTCTCCAGTGGGAGGGCAGCTTTCATTTGAGTGTCCTTGCACCACAGGGCAGGGCCAGCTCCACACCGTTCCATAAAAGTGGCACTGCGCATTTGGAAGTTTTGTAGCCATTGCTCATCATCCCAGACCTGCCTAGTGATGCAGTCTCAGTGCTCAGTGCTTGTCTCCCACCCTCAGAAGTGATGGAGCACTGTGTGTGGATGCTCCATGAGTGAAAATAGCAATGCTGTGCTGTCTGTCTGAATGTCACTCAGCATGTCCAGCTCATCGGATACCTGTTCCGATTTGTTTTACTTGTTTGTTTTACTGGTGCTGTTACCTATGTTGATAAAAGGTGCTTTTAGCTTGGGTCTTCTTACTGCTGGCGGTGCACTTCCTTGAAGTTGGATACAAAGCCTCAATGGGCTGCAGTCAGGGTGGGAAGCTGTCTGCAGTGGTTCACTACCATGAGTGCCACCCTCAGGACAGACTGTCAAACCTTAAGGCAGAAACCCCAAAATGGTTGTATATTCTATAATTAGATTTCACCAACTCAGTAATAAGTGTGAACTCCTAAGGCACTGTAACAGATTCCTTGGACATTCTTCATCTTGCCACCCAAGCAAGATGTACTGTGTGATAGATCAGCAGTTCTCAACCGCTGCATGGCAAAACATTAGCGTGTCACGGCATGATGGCTGAGTGTGTCACCTGGATGCAACCTGCCACTGAAAGAACCTCCTGCCCTCCTTTCAGCTGTGGGTCACCTCTGCTGGGACCCTGCGTGGCTCACAGGAGCTGTAGTGGCAATAGTGGATCATTGCCGCCACCAATTCCCCCTGCAATGCTGGGAACCCTCAATGGTGTGGGTCTTGAGGCAGCAGGGGGGTTAGCACCAACCCTGAATCCCCATGCAGTACCAGAAAGCCTCAGCAGATGGACGCTTTGGTTGCAGCAGTTTGTGCTGTCGTCAAAACTTGGGTTGGTTGATGGGGGGGGGGGGGCAGGGGGCATGATACGGCATGCCTGGTTGGGAGGGTTTTCACCTGTGCCATGGCACACCAGGGAGTGAGAATCCCTGTGATAGATGGTCACTTTACACAAAAAATCACAAGGCCATTAAGATAACTTCCAGGCACAAAGAACCAGTCACTTACCCCAAGTCAACCGTACTCACAAAGGCAATGCCTGTAGCCAATTCTGTAATAAACCACCTAAAGATTTATTAACAGAAAAGAAAACAGAATTATTTACAAGGTTAAAATAGGAAACATATGCACACAAATAAGTTACAGTTTTAGATTTAAAAAGCTAATCTAAACTTCTATAACAAGCAGCTCTTCTATGCCCTTTAGGTTTAATGGAACCCATGAGGATTCCTTGTATATTTAAGAATTTTTGCTCCTCAGCATCCAGACAACATAAAGAGACCTAGATTCTACTTGCCAGGGATTAATATCTCCTTCATTTCAGGTTCAAAGCTGATGGAATGAGTTTATGCATAGATCTTCCCTTCCTGGAGGGAATTAGGAATACAGTCAACAAGGTCTCTGTCCTTTGCTGCTGCACAACGCCTCGTTTGCCTTCAGAGGACCATCTTGCATGCAGAATGCACACTGAACCTGAATTAATTTGACTTTAGAAAAGCTTTTGATATGGCCTCCCACAGTATTCTTATGAGCAAGTTAAAAAAGTAAGTTTGATGAAAGTTCTATAACATGGATGGAAAGCTGGGTAGATCATTGGGCTCAACAGGTAATGATCAATGGCTCAATGTCCAGTTGGCAGCCGGGAAGAAGCGGAGCGCCACAGGAATTGGTGCCATGGACAGTTTTGTTCAGCATCTTCATTAATGATCTGGATGATGGGGTGAACTGCACCCTCAGCAAGTTTGCAGAGGATACTAATCTGGGGAGAATGGTAGATATGCTGGAGAGCAAGCTTCGGATATGGAGTGACCTGGACAAATGACATGACTGGGATAAATTTAAAGAAATTTGATGAGGTTCAACAAGGACGATGCAGAATCCTGCACTTAGGATGAAAGAATCCCATGTACTGGTACAGATTGGGGACTGACTGATTAGGCAGCAGCTCTGTAGAAAAGGACCTGGGTGTTACAATGGACAAAAAGCTGAGTATTAGTCATTTGTGTGCCCTTGTTGCCAAGCAAGCAAATAGCATTTTGTACTGCATTAATGAGCATTGCCAACAGACTGAGGGAAGTAATTATTCCCCTCTATTTGGCACTAGTGAGGCTTCATTTGTAGAACTGTGTCCAGTTTTGAGCCCACCACTACACAAGGGATGTTGACAAAGTGAAAAGACTCCAATGGAGGGCCACAAAAATGATGAGGAAGGTGCAGCACATGACTTATGAGGAAAGGCTGAGGGACCTAGGCTTCTTTAGTCTGCAAAAGGGCAGAATGAGAGAGGATTTAATAGCAACCTTTAATTACCTGAAAGGGGGTTCCTGGGAGGATGTAACTAGGCTCTGCTCTGCAGTGGCAGATGAGAGAACTAGGAGCAATGGTCTCACGTTGCAGTGGGAAAGTCTAGGCTGCATATTAGGAAAGTCTTTTCCATGAGGCCAGTGGTGAAGTCCTGCCCCTAGTCTATACTTATGGCTTTTTCGGTGGCAGTCGACTGCCGCTTACGCAAGGAACGTAAAATTCCTTGTGTAAATGGTGGCGACTTTCTAAGCCACCATTATACATTAGGGGAAAGCCAACCACAAATTGCTTATGGTTGGCTTCCCCCTATGCCTCCTGACCTCCAGGACTTCCGATGTCAGCTTCAGGGAACGGTGCCGTGAGTTTGTACTCACTGTGATCCACTTCCAGAAGCCTGAACTGATGGCTGCAAATTTGCCACCATCAGTACAGACATATCCCTGGAAAGGGTTACTTAGTAGGGTAGTGGAATCTCCATCATTAGAAGTTTTTAGGTATGGCTTGACAAAGTTCTGGCTGGCAGGGTCAAATTAACCAGCCTGAAGGCCCCTGGACTGCACCCCGCCATGGGGCTGCACCCTACCTGGGCCTCATTCAGCACTGCAGCCTCCAGGCAGGCCATTGCTGTGGGGAGCCCTTCAGCCAGAGGGTACACCCACCCCAGCCAGTCTGCCTCTGGGGGTGGAGCCTGCTGGTGCATGCGCCCCACCCCTAGGCACAACCCTTCAGGGTCACAGGTGCTGGAAGACTGAACAGGAATGGAGGCCATGCTGTGTGCCAGCTACCCCACTCCCCTGGGCAAAGCAAACAGGCACTGTTGTGACCCACCCCATTCCCATGGGCGGACCAGCTGGACCAAGGGCATGGCAGCAGTGTGGACCCCCAGCCTCTGGCCCCAACACCCTCCCCCCCAGCTCTCTTAACACTGCCCAAAAGCCCTGCGTTGGTGAGTGGGGCCAGAGGGAGGGAGGACTCGATCAGTTAGGGCTTTTAGGGGCTGGAGCCTGGGCCCCCCCTTTAGGCTGAGGCTTCATCCTCTATAGCCCCTGCGATAATCCAACCCTGCTGACTGGGAGGATTTAATTGGGGTTAATCCTGCTTTGAGCAGGAGGTTGGACAAGATGACCTCCTGAGGTCCCTTCCAAACCTGATCCTCCACAACTCTGTGATTCTAATGCTTCTTTTTGTGTTCAGTGAGTTACAGAGTTACAGAGGCTTACAAGACAAATACTCAACATAACTTTATATCAGGGGATACAGATATTATAAATAGGATTAATATATGCAGCATCCTGCAAGCATTCCATAAAGTCTAAGCACTAAACATATTCTTATAACATTGATATTTACTTTAATTATACTCACCAATAGGTAAGTCAGACTGGTTTTCAGCCGTGCACTTGTCAGTGTTCAGTACCGGGAATTGTTTCTGCTCCAAATGTAATGCTACACAGAAATGCACAGTAGTTAAGAGATGACTGAACATGCTTTTTATATTAGACATTTACTGCACAGAGAGGTATAATTATGTCAAGGGTCAGTCTAAAACTATTATTTACAACAAGTAGCACCTTCGTCCCCAAGTAGTTCCATTCATTTTGATGTGCCTAAGGTTATTAGAACCTGGTCTTTAACTAATGGAGCCACTCTTTTCTGTAGGATTAGCTGTTATAGTCTAACCCGAGCCTATGACTTACATTTCCCTGCATTTATTTTGCTCCCGTTCTGTAAGTTCCCCATCTTCAAAGTATCCGACGAAGTAGGATTTTCTCCCATGAAAGCTCATGCGATAAATAAATCTGTTAGTCTTTAAAAGTGCCATAGAACTCCTTGTTTGTTTTTCTAGACCAGCCTAACATTGCTACCCTTTTGGAACTTCGCATGTATTTTGAAAACATTGAGGTCTGATCTACACTTTAAAATTTTCCAGCCATAGCTATATCAGCATGGGGTGCGATTTCTTCCAACACAGATATCTTGATAAAAGTCCTGTTGGAGACACAAATATACTGGTACAAAAGGTCTTGCATCAGGATGGATTATTTCGCTTTGCCGAAATACAACATGCTATGCTGGGAAGAGCACCTTTATACTAGTACAAGTACATCTATACTGGGGAGTTTTGCCAGCATAGCTAAAAAAGCCACACTTTCAAATGTAGACAATACATTTATTACAGGAACTTTCCTAGCAGAGGTACATTAAGTCCTTCTCTGCCTTTCAACTCTTCCGGATATCATCTCCGATATTCTGGGCTAATTCTGATCATTGGTTTAAAGATTCTACACATCAGTGTAACTCCATTGAACTCAGTGAAGTTAAACAATCCAGATTTGCATCAGTTTAAGTGAGCTCATATGCAGACACAGTATCATTTTGTTTTCTTGGGTGAGGAGCCATTGATATAATTATTTGTAATGAGTACAGCTATTTGTAACTATGGTATAATTAACACAACTATTTTTCCTTTGTATTAATTAAATTGTATAAGTAAACCAACACTCTCCTGTATTTTATCCCATTTTTTATACTCTTACTTACAGTGTAACTCCATGCTTTCACCCCCTTTTTTCATTAAGATTATCCTATGGGAACTTCATGCATTCTTAGTGTCATTTTTCACTCAGGAATTTTTTTATTAGTACAACACCACTCTCCAATTAGTCCTTATTAAAGGCTTCTATGGATGAAGCTTAGATGGTATGGAAAGGAGAGTTATTAGAGGAAAAATGTGGTGCTAGGGTTTGGGTATATACGTAGGCAGTGGCGTCGCTAGTGCTGTGCACTCCCGGGCACGTGCCCCGAATCTCGGAGCCTGTGCCCTGGATGTATTTTGCCCAGAGCCAGCACCCAGCAGTGCACCCCATAAATTTTCCTGGGCACTGGCGGGCATGGCAGTACATGCTGAGGAAGCAAGTATAACAAGTTTGTACTTTATAAACATAAAACATATTATTAGAAGTACAGGCTATGTTTTTGCATATGTACCAGTAGCCAAATCATAAGGGTTAAAGTTCCATCATTAACCTGTCCTGCCCCCATCCAGACATTTACACTGATTGGTTTTAGAAGCTGCCAGGACTGGCAGACTGGGGCTAAATCCAGGAGCAATTGTCTAATTTTTTCCTGACTAATCCATTTTTGTCATTAAATCCTTAATCCCTGCCTGGAGCAGCATCACAGCACACTTGTTGTTCTTCAAAACAGTGACAATGCTTTGTATCAAATTTGCTCAGATAACTTTCATTTAGCAACTTCTCCCCAGATATGACAATACCTATCCTTTCTTTTTCATACAACACCAACCAGCCAAAATCAGCCTTGAATTATACGGTCATCTAACTTGAATAGTCTTGTGTTATTGAAATTCAGCCTTTGGTGGCACATAGTGATACCCTGTAACTTTCAGTGGATAAGTAGATCATAGGTACAGCTGCAGTTTAGCCAATTAATTTAAGATACAACTAGAAAAATATCTGAATTTTTTTTTAAAAAAAGGAAGGGCCTAGCTTAGACCTGGGTGATGTGGGGGGTAGGGAGTTTGGGGGGGGGGCTGAGAAGTGGTTGCAAATGGCTTCTTGGATGGGGGCCTGGACAATACAGGAAGAAGCCCTCCTATTTGGAGGGTTCCAGGGCCCACCAAATTATTCTTTAACCACTGGGTGAGGGTGAAGGCTCTCTTCTTCCTGGATTGATTTCTCAGTAATTGTGTGGGGCACAGACATAAAGTAGGGGGACAAACAAAGAATTACATTTACCTTTAAAGTGTATATTTGCTAATGTTGTGTGTGTGTCTTTCAGTGTCATAAGTTAAATAATTTTGTAATAACATATAATAGACATTATAACCAATGTCCAACAAGACTCCATATTGGCAGTTTGGAACTCCTGCTGAAGCACTGTACTGCATTTTGTATACTTAATGAAACCTGGTTTAGGCTTATGCTGTATATGTTCTTTTAAATGTATGAACAAAGTGTGTGAATGAAGGGTGTGTGTGTGAAGGGGCCAGTCTCAATTGCCAGCCTGTCTTGATGGAACACAATTACCATCTAAATAACTGAACAATGCAGACATCTTCAATGAAAGCAAACAGAAGGAGCCACCCAGGCAGAAAACAACAAAATACAATCAAGTCCGCAAGTGGCTGGTGACCAATGATCTCACAAGAACCCTGAGGCAACGTGCCACAGCAAATCCCATGGACATAAGTGGGGGAGAGGAGCCAGTTTAGGTGGGGGGAGGGAAATAGGAGGACTCTAAACAAGTAAACAGTTCCTTTACATATTTCTATTAGTGGTGCTCAAAAGAAAAGAATCCAGCATCTGTGCAACTGGATTTGGCTTTGTGGGGCATGTAGGGGTACAAACAGTAAGATTAGACTGGTTTGATTACTGAGTATCATTTATTCATTGCCACTCTTCAGACTGGAAGTACTATTTAATTCTTCTGCTCTTCTCTTTTGCTTTCTTAGACACAGCATAAGAACACCAGACAGTAAGCCACAAAGTTAGCCTTTCTCTTGTTAACAAGCTCTTGAGGGGTAGCCATTAGTGTGGTGTATCTCAGCAAAACAAGTAGGAAGTCTTGTGGCACCTTTAAAGAGTAACAAATGTATTTATTCAGAGCTTCTTGTGGTTGAATTCCCACTTCCAAAGAAATTGGAAAATGGGGGGAGGGGTATGAGTCTTTAAAAGTGTCAGTAGAAAGTGCCAGTTTCAGGTATATTTCTGACCGGTGTCAGAAAACTAAAGAATTCATTCCTGTACAGAAAGGTGTAGTTTATTGATAGTGTGGCCAGTGGCTTTTTGAGGGTATGCTAATCATCCTCTAGTCTATTCCATCACCAGTAAATATATGTGTATCTTAACAGTGGGTGGTTATTGTATTTAAGACTATCACTCTATAAAGGTTTAATTTTGAAAAAAGAAGAGCTGGTTAATTTCCAAAACATCTGCTTACATACACACATTTTTTTCCTTTAGGCAATGGATCTCAGACACTTTTTCAAAAGAAGAGCTGTCATGCAGGGAAAACAGAGAGAGGAGACAGGGAAAGTGGAGCAATTGCAACAGATTGAAGTGGAAGGTGCAGAGGGGCCTTCCAGCAAGGACACAGGGAGAAATGTGACATTTCATTTTAGTGAATATAGTGAAGGTCCTCCTGATTTAGGAGAACAGGAAATGGACCCCATGCAGCCAAAGTTAAAGCAGTACCCCTAGGAGAATCATAGAATCATAGGGTTGGAAGGGACTGTGGTGTTTTGGACTATCTAGGGTCATTGGGGTTGTCATAGTGATAAATGGGAGAGTCCTTTAGGTGCTAGGAAAACCTGTCTGTCTTCTCTCTCTCTCTCAGTTCTCTTCAATAAAGACTTCTGATACAGCTGTGAATATGTTGTCCTCCTTATTGGATTATAATTCCCCTTAAAACCCCACATCTGGCGACAGAGGATGGGATATGTGATGGAGTAGCTATCCTGAACAATCCTGGCAACTTTGGAAAACCAGAATACAATGTAAGAAGCAAAACATTATTTTACTGCTTGCATGGGGGTTGGGTGGTAGCTGTGAAAGCTGATTTGTTTGCCTAAGGGCTAGCTGGCTATTCTGAAAGCTGATCTGCCTGTTGTTAAGTAAAAGGAAGAGATAAGGCTGGCTGACTATTCTGAAAGCTGATCTGCCTGCTGTTAAGGGAAGAGACAAACAATAACCACAAGAGGGCATCATGACTTTACTTACTACCCCCTTTGAAGCATATGATTGTTCGGCAGATTCGTGGCAGACATATACAGCCCGATTTCAAAATTTTGTAATAGCAAACGACATAACTGATGAGAAGAAGGTACCAGTTTTTCTAACAGTCATTGGAGTTAAGACTTATAATTTGCTATGTGATTTGCTGTATCCAGAGAAGCCAGAGAAGAAACCTTACGGGGACCTAGTGGAAGTTCTGGGAGCACATTTTTCCCCAAAGCCACTAGTAATCGCAGAGAGGTATAGGTTCTACCAAAGGAACCAAGAGGAAGGTGAATCAGTTGTACAATTTGTAGCAGCTCTGCGGAAGCTGGCAGCACATTGTGACTTCAAGAACATGTTAGAGGAAATGCTGCGTGACAGGCTGGTATGTGGCCTGCACAGTGAATCAACACAAAAATGCCTATTGACTGAAGGCCAACTCACCTTGCAGAAGGCTGTGGAAATTGCAGTCTCCATGGAACGCGTCACCCAAGACATGCAACAGATCGGGGTCAGTGTCCGTAAAGTATCCCTACAATCCGCCCCCAGGGCACGGGGGAGACAAGAATGTTACCGGTGTGGGAAGCAGGACCACCTCGCATCAGAGTGCCGGTTTAAAGAACTACTATGTCGACAATGTGGTAAGAGAGGGCACATTGAACATGCCTGTAAACAAAGGAAGGGTGAGCCGAACAGAAGTGGCAGACCTGACAAAAATGGGCCGTTGGGTTGGCAGACTAAGAGGGAAATTCTGCATGCAGTAGAGCAGAATACTGGTGATCATAGTGATACCCAATTGGAAGATGAAGATTCCATCCATGTTTTGTCTATAACAGCTGGCCCACGTAAATTCTGGGTAACACCTGTGTTAGAAGGCAAACCTACACGCATGGAACTGGACACTGGCGCAGCAGTTTCATTAGTTTCTAACCTTGTGTATGAGAAGGACTTTAGACATCTGCCACTTAAGCCGACAGTAGTCGTTTTGAACACATATACTGGAGAGACTGTTCCCCTGTTGGGTACTATTGATGTGAAAGTAGAACTCAATGGACAGACCACAAAGCTACCACTGTTTGTGGTAAAGGGAAATTACCCAGCCCTAATGGGAAGATCTTGGATCAGGAAAATCCAACTCGATTGTTCACAAGTGCATCAATTGACTAAAGAAGAAATGAATCTAGCAGCAATACTAACGAAACATGCTGCTGTTTTTGGTGAAGACTTAGGCAGTATGAAGGGAATCACTGTGAACTTAAATATAAAGCCTGATTGCTGACCAAAATGTTTGAAGGCCAGGATGGTGCCATTTGCCATCAGACCCAAGGTGGAAGAAAACTTGGAGCGGTTAGTCAAAGAGGGAGTCTTGGTGCCAGTTACTCACAGTCAGTGGGTGACACCCATTGTCCCAATAGTGAAGAAGGATGGCTCCATTCGGATTTGTGGAGATTTCAAGGTCACTGTCAACCCAGTGTTATGTGCAGAACAATATCCTCTTCCCCGCATTGAGGACATCTTTGCACGTCTGGCTGGAGGACAAAAATTTAGCAAGATTGATTTGAGTCAAGCGTACTTACAGATGCATGTTGAAGAAGAATCTCAAGAATTGTTGACAATTGTAACACATAAGGGGTTGTACAGATACTGTCGTTTACCTTTCGGCATTACTTCAGCCCCAGCTTTGTTCCAAAGGGCAATGGATCAGATTTTGAGTGGCTTATCAGGAGTACAGTGCTATCTGGATGACATCCTGGTCACGGGCAAAAATGAGGAGGAACACCTCACGAACTTGGAAGCTACTCTGCAAAGACTGGAAGAGTATGGTCTGCGTGTTCACCGAGACAAATGTAAGTTTTTCCAGCCCTCAGTTGAATATTTAGGACATATAATTGATGCTGATGGTCTCCATAAGTCTCCAGCCAAGGTTAAAGCTATTGTGGATGCTCCGCTACCTCAGAACGTAAGCCAACTTCGCTCTTTTTTAGGCTTATTAAACTATTATGGCAAGTTTATTCCACAATTAGCGACACTCCTGAAACCCCTACATGAGCTTCTGGGGCCGAAAAAGGCCTGGAACTGGACCGAAGCCTGTGATATTGCGTTTAATGAAGCTAAACGCTCACTGGTAAACTCTAAGGTTCTGACACATTTTGACCCATCCTTGCCCCTTCAGTTGGCTTGTGATGCCTCCCCTTATGGAGTTAGGGCTGTATTGTCACATATTATGCCTTCTGGTGAAGAGAGGCCTATTGCTTTTGGTTCACGCTCCTTGTCCAAGGCCGAAACTAACTATGCCCAAATCGAACGCGAAGCACTGGGCATTGTTTTTGGCGTTCGGAAATTTCACCAGTACCTGTGGGGAAAGAAGTTCACACTTCTCACTGACCATCGACCCCTGACATCAATTTTGGGGCCACACACAGGCATCCCACATTTGGCTGCTAGTCGGATGCAACGATGGGCATTGATACTTTCTGGATACACATATGAAATCAAGTACAGGCAATCCTCTTTGCATTGCAATGCTGATGGCCTTTCAAGGCTACCCTTACCAGCACACCCTCAGGATCAGGGCCAGGAAGGAATCTTTTACTTTGAACAGGTGGAAAACACACCTGTCACGGCTACTCAAGTGAAGAATGCAACACGGGTTGACCCAGTACTCTCACGAGTTATGGATTTCGTGATGCATGGAACATTCTTACCTGACTCTCAGGTCTCTCCTGACCTCCGCCCCTATGTGTTTAGGAGGACAGAGTTATCGACCCAATCCGGGTGTTTGTTGTGGGGTATGCGTGTCATTATCCCACCTTCATTAAGACCACGTTTGTTGGAACAGCTCCATTCAAGTCACTGCGGCATAGTGCGCATGAAAGAAATTGCACGGAGCTATTTCTGGTGGCCGGGCTTAGACAGGGCCATTGAAGAAACGGCTAGAGCTTGTACCTCGTGCCAGAGCGTCCGGAACACACCGCAGTTGGCACCTCTTCATCCATGGGATTGGCCCGAAAGGCCATGGCAACGTATCCATGTTGATTTTACTGGCCCGTTTGAAGGATGTATGTTTCTGATTGCTGTGGATGCCCATTCCAAATGGCCAGAAGTCTCTGTAATGCGGTCCACTACTACAGAAGCCACTATTCAGACCCTGCGTGGCTTTTTTAGTCGTTACGGTCTTCCAGAACAGCTGGTGAGCGACAATGGACCACAATTCATTTCTCAGGATTTTGAAACTTTTATGAAGGCCAATGGAATACATCACATCAGGTCAGCACCGTATCATCCTTCCACCAATGGACTTGCTGAAAGGTTTGTACAGACTATGAAGCAAGCTCTAAAATCTGCAAAGGGACGTTCTCCTCTTCATAAGCATCTGGACAACTTCTTGTTGTCCTACAGAAATACTCCACAGGCTACAACTAAGGCATTTCCAGCTTTTCTTATGATGGGACGGCAGTTGCGCTCTTGCTTTGATTTGTTGAAACCACGAGACACACGGCAAGTGGTTCAACGCCAACAGCAGGACCAGGTCAGTAGACGCTCACCAAGAACAAAGGGCCGGACCTTCAGTATTGGACAGCCAGTTCTTGCTCGAAACTACGCTTCAGGAGCTAAATGGGTCCCAGCAACGGTCATTGCCCAGACAGGACCTGTTTCCTACTCTGTCTAGACAGCGAGTGGCCTAGTTTGGCGACGGCATGTAGATCAGCTGCTTCTCCGTCATATCCACCCAGAAGATGCATCTCCAGCAGACATATCTGACTTCCCCCTTACTGATGATACAACATCAGAGCATGAAACAACTGTTTCTGTCTCTCCTGCTCCAGCCACCCCTTCAACGCCTTCAGCCTCCCTGAACCAACCGGACACAACATCCTCTCCGGTTCTGGTGACTTCCCCAGTACCTGTGATCCCACCACCACCAATACCACCTTGTGGGGTGGGCATACCAGAAGTTCGCCGTAATCCACCTCGTGACAGAAGGCCTCCTAATCGGCTGGATCTTTAGCTAGTGGTGACCCCCTCGTCATGGGGCAAAATAATTCCCCGGGGGTTCGCCGGAGGTGGGGCAGTCTACCCTCATCTCCTAGCTTAGTTCTTATTCTTTCGGGGGGGGGGTTTATTCGGCGGGGGGGGTGTTCATTAGAGGGGGAGGAATATGTGGTGTTTTGGACTATCTAGGGTCATTGGGGTTGTCATAGTGATAAATGGGAGAGTCGTTTAGGTGCTAGGAAAACCTGTCTGTCTTCTCTCTCTCTCTCAGTTCTCTTCAATAAAGACTTCTGATACAGCTGTGAATATGTTGTCCTCTTATTGGATTATAATTCCCCTTAAAACTCCACAGGGACCTCATGAGGTCATCTAGTCCAACCCCTGCCAGAGGCGAGCAAAATTAAAAATGCACTCTCAAAACTAGATTCCTTCTTAGAAAACCTACCTACAATGCATTCTTCGACATGGAAGGACTTCACAACGAAGAGAAAATCCATCTACGACACGCACTTTGCTTTCCTACAGAAGAAAAAAGATACCAAACTATGTAAACTTTTACACACCACTACAGGAAGTAAGAGTGACACCTATAACCCAGCCAGCAACATTGTTAATCTCTCAAGCTACACACTTACTCCATCAGAGGAATCTGTTCTGTCTCGGGGACTTTCCTTCTGTCCCACAACTGCCACACATAAGATAAAATTCTGTGGTGACCTAGAGGCCTACTTTTGTCATCTAAGACTCAAAGAATATTTCCATAACACCACAGATCAACGCACTGACACACAGATGCCTTCCTCCAAACACTACAAGAAGAAATATTCTTCATGGACTCCTCCAGAAGGCCGAAATGAGAGACTTGACTTTTATATTGATTGTTTCCGCCACCGTGCCAAGGCTGAAATCGTGGACAAACAACATCCTTTACATCATAACCTCAGCCCTGCAGAACGCAATGCCATCCACAGCCTCAGAAACAACTCTGACATTATAATTAAGGAGGCTGACAAAGGAGGTGCAGTTGTCATCATGAATAAATTGGATTATGACCAGGAGGCTTATAAACAGCTCTCCAACACAACCTTCTACTGACCACTTTCCTCCGACCCCACTGAGGAAAACCAAAAGGAATTACAATGCCTACTCAAGAAACTCCCTAAGACAGTACAAGAACATATAGGCTATGTTCACACACAAAGGGGTTGTTTCGAAACAAGAGGTTTCAAAACAAGCTGTTTCGAAATAAATGGTTATTTCAAAACACCTTATTTTGAAATGACAAAAAAGGTGTCCTGGAAATAAGGGAGCGAAATAGCAGGTCCACAGTGTGGACCTGCTATTTCGCTTGGGGAGGGAACTGCTGGCACCCGCGGGGTGAGGCGCAGCCACCCGCCTCACCCCGCGGGTGTCTGAGGGGGCTGCAGACACCCGCGGGGTGAGGCGCAACCAGGCGGCTCACCCCGTGGGTGTCTGCAGGGGGGGAACTGCAGGCAAGAGCGGAGAGCCGGGCAGCCGGGTGCTGCACCCCCACCCGGGCTGCCCCCAAAGCCCGCCGCCGGGTCCGGGGCGCCCGGCTCAGCCCGCCACTGCAGGGGCTGGGGTGAGTGCCGCCCCGGGATTCCCTGGTGCCCCGCTCCTTCTGGGGGTGGGGCTGGTCCCCAGCCGGTCCCGTTGGTGTTGTTTCGAAACTAGCTGTTTCAAAACAATGCTGTTTTGACGAGAAACCAGGTTTAAGCCGTTCCGAAAGAATGGCTGCCATTTCAAAACAAGGGGTTTCCTTGTTTTGAAATGGCCGTGCGTCGTGTGGCCATGGCAATTCTTATATCAAAACAACCTCATTGTTTCGAAATAAGAATGCTGTGTGAACATACCCATAGAGACAGAAACACCACCAGAACCACGGCCAGGGATGTTCTATCTACTACCTAAAAATCCATAAAAAAGGAAACCCTGGACGCCCCATCATCTCAGGCATTGGCACTCTTACTGCCAGCCTATCTGGCTATGTGGACTCCCTCCTCAGACCCTATGTTATCAATATCCCCAGCTATCTTCAAGACACCACGGACTTCCTGAGGAAAATACAGTCCATTGGAGAACTTCCTGAAGACACCATTCTGGCCACTATGGATGTAGAACCTCTTTATATCAACATCCCACACAAGGATGGGTTACAAGCTATTAGAAGAACCATCCCAGATGATGACACAGCACAGCTTGTGACTGAACTTTGCGACTTTGTACTCACCCACAACCACTTCAGATTTGAGGATCATTTATATCTCCAAATCAGTGGCACTGCTATGGGCACCCGCATGGCCCCACAATATGCCAACATCTTTATGGGCGACTTAGAACAACGTTTCCTCAAGTCTCATCCCAAGACACCTCTTCTTTACCTTCGCTACATTGATGACATCTTTATCATCTGGACACATGGCAGGGATGCTCTTGAAGATTTTCACAGAGATTTCAATAATTTCCACGACACCATCAAATTAAGCCTGGAACACTCCACACAGGAGATCCACTTTCTTGACACTACAGTACAAATCAGGGATAGACGCATCACCATCACCCTATACCGAAAACCTACTGATCGGTATAGTTTCCCAAATCCTTCGAGCTTCCATCCTAAACACACCACACGATCCATTGTCTACAGCCAAGCCCTAAGATATAACTGCATCTGCTCTGATCCCTCAGACAGAGACAGACATCTTGAGGATCTCTATCAAGCATTCTTGAAACTACAGTGCCCACCTGGGGAAGTAAGAAAACAAATTGACAGAGCTAGACGGGTTCCCCAAAGTCATCTGCTACAGGAGAGACCCAAGAAAGAATGCAACAGAACACCACTAGTCACCACATACAACCCCCAAGTCAGACCTCTGCAACAGATCATTAAGGACCTACAGCCTATTCTAAAAGATGATCCCTCTCTCTCTCAAGCGTTAGGAGACAGACCCCTCCTTGCTAATAGGCAGCCCCCTAATCTTAAACAGATTCTCATCAGCAACTACAGATCTAAGAACAGAAACATTGAAGCAGGCACACATCCCTGCAACAAACCACGCTGCCAAGTCTGCCCACATATCTGCACAACAGATACCATCATAGGTCCTAATCAAGCCTGCTACTCCATCAAAGGCTCATTTACCTGCTCATCTACTAATGTGGTCTATGCCATCATGTGCAAGAAATGCCCCAACACCTTAGATATTGGACAAACAGGAAGATCGCTGCGTAAGGGGCTGAATGAGCACAGAGCTGATATCAGAAATCAAAGAACAACGAAACCAGTTGCTGAGCACTTCCATCTTCCTAATCACTCGATGACTGAGTCATTTGTTAATGACTGTTGTTAGAGATGTAGCTGGGACATCAAGACTTCAAAGAGAAACAGCTGAACTCGAATTAGTATGCAAGCTAAATTCTGTGAAAGCAGGATTTAATTGAGACTATGGGTTCTTTTCCCATTACAAAAGGTAATTTGACTTCAGGCTTCCCATGGTTTGAACCTGAAAACTGCTCTGATTTGCTGTTACTGTATGACCTGATCCTATGTTTTACACCCCCTTGCATTTAGTTTCATTCCATTCTGTAAGTTCACCCATCTTCGAAGCATCTGAGGAAGTGGGATCTTCTCCCAGGAAAGCTCATGCAAAAACTAAATCTGTTAGTCTTGAAGTGCCACACAACTCCTTGTTGTTTTTTTACTGGACTAGACTAACACAGCTATCCCTTTTGAAATAAACCATCCCAGTCATGGTTTTGTCCAGCTGGGCCTTAAACGCCTCCAAAGATGGAGATTCCACCACCTCCCAAGGCAGCTCATTCCAATGCTTCACCACTCGCCTAGTAAAAAAGTTTTTTTCTAATATCCAGCCTCAACCTCCCTAACTGTAACTTGAGACCATTGCTCCTCGTTCTGTCCTCCGTTACTGCCGAGAATAGTTGAGGTCCCTCCTCCTTGGAGCATCCCTTCAAGTAGCTGAAGGTTGCTATCAAATTCCCCCTCAATCTTCTCTTCTGCAGACTAAATAAGCCTAATGTTCTCAGTCTTTCCTCATAGGGCTTGTGCTCCAGCCCTTTAATCATTTTGGTTTCACTCCGCTGAACTCTCTCTAGCATGTCCCTGTCCTTTTTGTAGTGGGGAGCCCAAAACTGAACACAGTATTCTAGATGTGGCCTCACCAGTGCAGAAGAGAGGGGAATGATCACATCCCCTGATCTGCTGGTAACACTTCTTTTGATGCAGCCCAGTATGCCATTGGCCTTTTTGGCCACAAGAGCACACTGCTGACTCATATCCAGCTTCCCATCCACCATGATCCCCAGGTCCTTTTCTACAGTGCTGCTACTTAACTGAATGTTCCCCAGCCCGTAGCAGTGCATGGGGTTTTTCCATCCCAAGTGCAGGATTTTACACTTGTCCTTATTGAACCTCATAAGATTTCTATTGGCCCACTGTTCCAATTTATCTAGGTCTCCCTGAATCCTGTCCTCACCCTCCAACGTGTCTACTGTTCCGCCCAGCTTGGTGTCATCTGCGAACTTACTGAAAGTGCAGTCTATTCCATCATCCAGATCATTGATGAAAATGTTGAACAGAACCGACCCCAGGACCGACCCCTGGGGCACACCACTCATTATTGGCTGCCAGCTAGACATGGAACCATTGATTCCTACATGCTGAAACCACTGATTTAGCCAGTTTTTTATCCACCTTATAGTCCACCTATCCAACCCATACTTCCTTAATTTGCGAATGAGAATGCTGTGGGAAACAGTATCAAAATTTGGTTTGAAAAAACGGTCTTTTCAGTATAAGTAGTTTGAAAAGTATAAGTGGCTAGAATACTCTGTTAAACAAAATGCAGCATTTTGTTTTGCATGCAAACATTTTGTGGCAAAACACACCAGAGGGAACGTTGATGCATTTTTTAACAATGGCTTTAACAACTGGAAGAGGGGACTAGATTCTTTCAGAGAGCATGAAAAGTCAGCAATGCACAAGGGTATATAAATGCATTCAGCACAGCAGGTTTCAGACATGTGGGATGGGGGGGAGGGCTTGGGCCTGTGCCCTGGATCTTTTTCTTATCCACCAATGCCCCTGTACGTAGGCCTTTGGAAATGTGTTTCTGTTCCTTATTATGTGTCGGGGAAGGGATTGCCATTATAGGTGAGCACAGAGAACCACTGGGAGGCGAGGCAAATCTGCCCCAAGATGGAGGATGTGGTGAAAGCCCTGGTACAGGCCACGGCAGCCCAACAGGAGGCTACATGGGTTCAGATGGCAGCCCAGCAAGAATCGGCAAGATTGCAACAAGAAACCAATCAGCTATTGATAAGCCAGGCTGCTCAGGACAGAGCCACCCTTCAAGAGATAATGGCCCAGCTGAAAACCCTTACCACCCAGATCCGTAGCCATGATGGTGGGCACCCCCTGAGGGCCAGCAGCTACTTACAGAAGATGACAGTGGATGATGACGTGGAAGCTTATCTACTTGCTTTTGAGAGAAAAGCTTTGCGAGAGGCCTGGCCCCAGGACCAGCGGGCCAGCATTCTGGCCCTGTTTCTAGGTGGGGAGGCTCAGAAGGCCTACTACAACCTGCCAGCAGAGGCTGCCTCAGACTATCCTTGGCAGAAAGCAGAGATCCTTGCAAGGTCTGGTGTGACGACGGCAACCCGAGCCCTGAGGTTCCATGAGTGGAGATACCAGGAGGGCCCAGCACCGAGGTCTCAGCTCTATGACCTGATTCATCTAGCCTGGAGATGGCTGCGCCCTGATATCCACGATGCCGATCAAATCATTGAAATCCTTGTTCTGGACAGGTTCATGAGGGGGCTACCCCCCCCAGACTTGCGAGGGTGGGTTAGCCAGAACGACCCCTCCACATATGATGACCTGGTTGCCCTTGTTGAAAGACAGCTGGCGGCCAAAGAACTTTCCCAGACTGCTGGGGGAGAATGGCGCTGCAATAGGAGACCAGTCCCTAACCCAAAAGCGCGGACTCCTGATGTTCCCTACAGATCTGTGTTGGGGAAAAGGGAGATGGGAGAATGGCCTGAGTCAATGAGGGTATTCAGGGAACCCAGGGGTGAGGTCAGAAATCTGACAGCCCCAAAGATAAGGGGGTATCCCGTCTAGGATACAGGTGCTATGCTTGTGGGGAGCTAGGACACATAGCAGCATGGTGCCTGAGGGCTGAAGAGCCCATGCAGTGTGGGCTGGGTGAGCTTGACCGGCCCTGCAGCTTAGTCTACCTGGTGGGAGTGGTAGAGTCCCCACATAGGTACACCTGGCCAGTAAAAATGAATGGCATAATAACCACAGCACCAGTGGACTCTGGGAGTGCCATCACCTTAGTCTCGGGTAAGTTGGTGGGTCACGACCAGTTGTCTTGCACGAAACACACAGGAGTGACTTGTGTGCATGGCATGGTTAATTACTACCCCACCACACCCATCTGTGTCGAGATAGAGGGCCACACTATGAAGGTAATGGCAGGGGTGGTCCCAAAACTCTCCTACCTAGTGCTCATAGGCCGAGACTTCCCAGGGTTTGGGTGTCTACTCCCTGTGGGAGAACCTCAGATAGGTAGTGACCAGGGGCTCAGTAGTGAGTCCCGGGGGGGGGGGGGGGGACAGTTCACTTGTGTTTGCTGAGTTTGCCCCAGACCTGTTCCATACCACAAAAAAGTGGTAAAAGACATGATGAGAGAAGAGAGTGGATAAAAGGCTGGGAACCAGAATTCTGGCCCGGAGCCAGAGGGCTGCCGTAGTGGGGCACTGATCTCACCCAGCCAGCCAGGGAATCACCGCAGGGCTTGATGAACCGGAGGCTGGGCCAAGCCCTAGTGCGGCATTACCTGTTAAAGAGCCGGAAGTTGGTCCTCTTGAGGCTGGAGATATTGGGCCTCCCTAGGGAACTTTGCTCACGACCAAGCCAATGATTCACTGTTTGCCAACATTAGGAGAGAAGTGGTAGAAGTTAACAGTGTCCCAGTAGAAGGAAGGACTAAGGGGCCTGGACTGTACTTCGTGATCAAAAGGGACTTTTTATACTGGGTAGTCCGAATGCAGGAAGAAGAAGTGGAGCAGCTCCTAGTACCACGGTGACATCAGAAGGCAATCCTTGCCTTAGCCCATAGCCATTTGTTTGGAGCTCACTTGGGGGTAGACAAGATGCTAGATCGAATCCTGCGGAGGTTCTTCTGGCCAGGAGTGTACATGGATGTTCGCCGGTACTGCACATCCTGCCCAGAATGCCAGCTCCACAGCCCTCGCCCACGCTTACAGGCCCCACTCATACCCCACCTATTATTGAGGTCCCTTTCAAGACGATCGTTATGGACCTGGTAGGCCCATTAGAGAAGTCAGCCCAGGGTCACCAATATGTGCTTGTAGTACTGGACTATGCCACCTGCTATCCAGAAGCCATACCCCTCCAGAATATGCTGTCAAAGACAATAGCGAAGGAACTGATCCATATCTTCTCTAGAGTAGGGATACCTACAGAGATCCTTACAGATCAAGGGACTCCCTTCATGTCCAAACTGATGAAGGACCTGTGTACATTGCTGCACATTTGGACCTTACGAACATCAGTCTACCATCCCCAGACGGATGGTCTCATGGAACGTTTTAACCAGACGCTGAAGAATATGCTGAGGAAGGTAGTGAGCCAGGATGGGAGGGACTGGGATACCTTACTACCATATCTGATGTTTGCCATTAGGGAGGTTCCCCAGGCCTCCACAGGATTCTCCCCTTTTGAGCTTTTATGCGGTCGCCACCCCTGGGGCATATTGGACATTGCCAAGGAAGAATGGGAAGAGCAAGCCAAACAGGGACAAAATGTTATTGAACGTGTATTAAAGATGTGAGCCAGGATTGCCCTAGTTACTCCTGTAGTACAGGAACATCTTGAGAGGGCCTAGGACGCCCAACAAACCTATTATAATCACCAGGCAAGGGTCTGAAAGTTCCAGACGGGGGATCAGGTGATGGTGTTGGTACCCACTCCAGAAAGCAAGCTCCTGGCCAGGTGGGAGGGACCATATGAAATCATAGAGGCTGTGGGGGAAGTTAACTATAAAGTACGACAACCCGACCGCCGAAAACAAGAACGAATCTACCATGTTAATTTGCTGAAGCCCTGGAAAGACAGGGACACCTGTTCTGTCACCCTAGAAACAACATCCCAGGAGGACAGGGCCCAGGATCAGATAAGGATGTCCCCCAACCTGACCCCTACACAACAGACTGAAGTCAAGGAAATGATTGAAAGAAACCGAGATGTGTTCTCCGCCAACCCTGGTAGGACTACAGAGGCGGTTCATCATATTGTCACTGAACCTGGGGTAAAGGTGAGTATTAAACCCTATCGGATCCCAGAGGCAAAGCGAGAGGAGATCAGAGCTGAGGTGAGGAGGATGCTGGAACTGGGCGTCATTGAAGAGTCCCATAGCCAGTGGTCCAGTCCAATTGTACTAGTACCCAAGCCAGATGGCAGCCTGTGATTTTGTAATGACTTCTGAAGGCTAAACAAAGTGTCCAAGTTCAATGCCTATTCTATGCCCCGAATTGACAAGTTGATAGACCAGTTGGGGAAAGCCAGATTTTTGTCTACTCTGGACCTAACTAAAGGTTATTGGCAGATTCCCCTGGCTTGGGATGCCTAGGAAAAGACTGCCTTTTCTACACCAGTAGGGCTGTACCAATATACTGTCCTCCCTTTTGGGTTACATGGGGCCCCCACCACCTTCCAGTGCCTCATGGATAAGCTGTTACGCCCACATACAAAGTATGCTGCTGCATATCTTGATGATGTAGTAATACATAGCCCAGATTGGGACACCCACCTCAAAAAGGTGGAAGCAGTGTTGGTTTTCACTGACGAAGGCAGGCCTCACTGCAAATCCAGCTAAATGTGCAATTGGACTGACAGAAGCCAAGTATTTGGGGTATGTCGTGGGGAGAGGTTTAGTGAAGCCACAGCTAAGTAAGCTGGAAGCCATCCAGAACTGGCCTCGCCCCATCCAGAAGAAGCAGGTCCGTGCCTTCTTGGGGATAGTTGGATATTATTGGCGGTTCATTCCACACTTCGCCACCTGGGCCCACTCATTGACAGAGCTGATAAAAGCCCGTGGCCCTGACATAGTGAGATGGTCAAGCTCCACAGAGGAGGCTTTCACCGACCTGAAGACTGCCCTCTGTCAGGATCCAGTATTGATAGCCCCAGATTTCAAGAAGGAGTTCATCTTACAGACAGATGCTTCCAAAGTGGGATTGGGTGCGGTACTATCTCACATGCTGGGGGATGAAGAGCACCCAGTCCTATACCTCAGCAGAAAACTCCTGCCTATAGAACAAAGGTACGCGGTGGTAGAGAAGGAATGTCTGGCAATAAAATGGGCCATGGAAACCCTTCAGTGTTACTTACTAGGAAGGAAGCTTACCCTGGTTACGGATCACGCACCTCTAAAGTGGATGCACTGCAATAAAGATCGAAACACAAGGGTGAGTAGATGGTTCTTATCCTTACAGCCTTTCCACTTTAACACAGAACACAGAGCTGGGGTCAAACATGGCAATGCTGATGGCCTATCATGGGTACACTGCAGTACGACCCAAGTAGCCCAACCCCATAGTGTTGAGCGCGCGGGGGGGGGGGAATATGTGATAAGGTCAGCTCAGAGGGCTACAGAAGGGTGTGTCAGGGCAGATATGTAAGCCCCAGGCTGATAAAGGCTCTTTGCCCTGGCTACAGAGAAAAGGTATCTGCAGGCCAATTAGAGACACCTGGGCTCAATCAAGGGCTGCCCCAGACCTATAAAGGCTGCTGTTACCAGAAGGAAGGGGGGAGAGACTGAAGCTGCCTCTAGGTCTGGAGCTATTCCAGGCTGAGGAGAAAGCTGTCACCCCTGCCCTTTTGCTGACAGACAGAAAGAGAGAGAGAGAGAGAGAGAGAGAGAGGAGAGAGAAGGTGGAATTAACTGAGACGCCCAGGGAAGTTTCCCAGAAGACCCACCTGGGCTGGGGCAGCTCAGCCTCAGGCCCGTACTGCCATGGGAGAGTTTGGGGCTGGCGGGTCAGGCCCTCCCCCAGGAGGGGCAACCCTGCCACATATGCCATAAATTTTCTAGATAACCTTAAATAATTTATTAACTTCACCATTTCTCAAATTCCCTACATTACAGTGATGGTGAAAGATACAGAAAATATGATCTTCATAGTCTCGGATAGAATGTTCTGCTGTTGTTTTACATGATGTAGCAGGAGTGAATGCAAACTGCATGCTGTCCAAATGGTTAAATATCATCATTACTTTATAATTATTTTTTCCTAGTCAGTGTAACACCTGAGACCATACACAATGGAGAAGTATTACTCTAACCTCACTTCCACCAGAGATTTAATAGCATAAACTTATCTTTTGTTATTTTTCATGGTGCAGAATAGTTTTGATTAAGGAGCCACATTAATAAAATGCGCATTCAGATCATGCTTTGACCAGTACTATGTGCTGGGAATGTACAGCACATGCTGTATGTAAAAACAAAGAATACTTGCACTTCTGGTCTCCGTATATGAATGTGTTGAAAATGCCAGTTACCCCAGGATTGAAGCAGCCGTGAGAAACTTCAAAGGACACAGGCTGCCCTTGACTGCAGGTAGCATCGAGACAGCTGGTGTCCTTTTAAACTTTCCACGACTGCTTCTACCCTAGCCTGAAAAGTTTAAAAGGGCACTGGCTGCTCTGTTGCTACCTGCAGCCCAGGGCAGCCAATGTCCTGTCAAATTCCCATGGCTGCTTCCACCCAGGGAAACTTATGACCATGTTGGGTCATGGTCATTAATAATTTTTTCAACTGGATCACAAGAAAAAAGTTTGACGACCACTGCCCTATAATATATCGTTTAAATGTGAGATATTTTTTAGTTCAGCTTAAACAAAATACAGAAAAATTTTTGCAAATTCCCAAAAAAGAAGAGTTAAAATTGTATGTTTGTTTGCCTATACGCTGTCTAAATATGGATCAATGCTCATGGAGGGATCCATGGAGAAACTGAGGTGTTACAACTCTGAGCATCATGATGTCTAACTTTTAGGTGCCTAGAAAAATCACAAGAGCAACACTGTGATCCACCAAGCTGAATTAGATTTCTATAAAAATGAACTAGGAGAGAAGGGTGCCTGAGAATGGGGCCCCCAAAAACCAGCACTCTAGGTGGGGAACTGCCTAAGCTAATGCATGTGAGTTATTGACAAGAGGAATATGTGCTAAGTCTTGATGCGCTCTCAGAAATAGGTTTCTAAGTCCAGAGTGCAGGGCGCCACCTAGCTCTGCTTAGTGATCCAAGAATGGGAACCACTGCCTGGAGTCAGGTAGTGGGTAGATGCCCAAGGTGGTTGTTGAGGAAATGGAGCAGATGTCAGTCTTGCTCCATGCAAATCAGCAGCAGCACAAGGAGCTGGCGAGTACCCTATAACTTTTAGTCCAGTGGTGAGAGCACTCCCATGGAATGTGGAAGACCTAACTTCAGTTCCACCCTCTCTGAAGAACAGGAGAAAGATATGAAAGAGGGTTCTTCCATCTCTGGATAGTCTGATGTAGGGATCCCACAGTCTCTATTTTTGAAGCAGATGCATTCTAGATAAATAATGAATGACTGGAACAGCAGGACCAGAATGTTGGCCTCTCATCTCCCATGTGGGTGCCCTACTCACTGGACTATAGAGTCTTTCCCGTTCTCTGTCCCAATGATTAGTTTAGTAAAATATTTATATGCAGTGGCCTTGGATCAAGCCAGATTTCCTTAGTTAAGACAGGGAGAACCAATCTTTTCTGTCACAGCTTCACCTAGAACTGTCTCCTTGAAAGATACAGCCAACTTTTTTTACGTGGCCTGATGGACCTCAATTGACCTCTGCGTGCACCTGCCCCTTCTAGCCACTGGAGGACAGTGATGCTTCCTGTGGGCACCCCAGGTTGTGAGGCACCTCATTACCAACAGCTCCTAGCATGAAGAAGCCTTGTGGGTCAGCTCCCTCAATCCATCAGCCTCTGCTATCATTAGCACTCTCCTCTAGGCCTATGCAGGCCCCGATCTCTGTCTCTCTCTCCATCTTAGTGTAAGCACACTCCAGACCTCAAGCATCAACCTGTACTGCACAGTCCCTGTTCCATGGACACATTCAGTGTGCACAGACTAACTGGTTCAAAGAAGCAACCCTCACCAACTTCTTAGATTAGTGCTTGCTTTAACACACAGAGTTCAGATAGGTTTATACTGAAAACAAGTAAAAGTTTATTTAACAAAGTGTAAGACTCTAGAAATAGCAAGTAAAAGTTTTGGAAACAAATGATTAGATGTCAGATAACATCACAAGATGCCTTCTAGAGCCTATACTTAATTAATCAGTGACTGTTTTATCTAGTAAAAAAAACAAGGAGTCCTGTGGCACTTAAAGACTAACAGATTTATTTTTCACATGAGCTTTCATGGGAGAAAATCCCACTTCGTCAGATGCTTCAAAGATGGGGGAACTCACAGAATGGAATGAAAATAAATGCAAGGGGGTGTAAAACATGGGATCAGGTCATACAGTAACAGCATATCAGAGGAGCTGTTAAGAAAAATAAATCTGTCAGTCTTTAAGTGCCACAGGACTCTTTTTTATTTTTTTTTGGCTGGACTAGATTAACATGGCTGCCCCTTTGGAACTTGTTTTGTCTAGTGACGTTTAGCGCGCCCAAAGCTTTTGCAGCATTTTGCAATCAGGTTGTCACCAATTCTTTGTAAGGGAGTTTACATTTGCAGTTTGTGTCCTTGGTGAAGTATACACCATGTCCTCTTGCATTCTCCTGATACAGTAGACTAATACTTTGATCTTAGTCATCACCAGGACGCCCTCCTGTTGTGCATTCCTTCCTGGAGATTTTGTGATTGCCTGTCAGTTTTGCAATCTTGATGTTCAGTGTGCAAAGAGATTTACATTGTGAGGCTCACAATACACAAATGACCAGAGGTACAAATCAGTATCTAATGTGTCTGTCCAAACACAAAAATAGGTATTACCTGATGATGTGTATTGACTCACATGCCTGAAGAACATAAAAACAAACAAGGAGTCCGTGACCAGGGGCATAGCTTCGCTGGGGCCAGCAGGGCACAAGCCGTGTATCTCCTGGCCTGCAGTGCAGCAGAAGGGGCCTGATCTGGCTCCTGACCACTTCCAGCAAGCAGCAGGAGGCTTGAAAACAGAGTTATTTTCTGCCACTGCCTGCAAGTGGCATGAGCCATCTCTGACCCTCCCGCCTCTTGTGAGAAGCAGCAGGAACCTGCTCTGGCTTCGAGCTTCCTGAAAGAGGCTCAAAGCTGGCCCTTGCTGCTGCCAGCAAATGGCAGAGGCTGGGGCTGGATTGGGCCCCAGAGCAGGATTGGGCCCATGGGGGGGGCTGGGTCCTGACTCCCCCCAGTAACGCTCCTGCCCATGGAACTTTTAAAGAGTAACAAATTTATTTATCACAGGAGCTTTCATGGGAGAAAAAAATGCTCTGAAGATGGGGAACTTACAGAATGGAAGGCAAATAAATGCAGGGGAGTGTAAGTCATAGAATCAGGTCAGACTGTTACAGCAAATCAGTGCAGTAGTTTAGACTCAAACTCTGGGGAACAGCAGATAGCGAAAGGTGAGGTCAAATCACCTGGGCTATGTCCACATGTACATGCTTAAATCAATTTAACTCAAATCGATTTAAGCTAAATTGACAGAAAAATCATTAAATCAATTCAAGTTAAATTGATTTAACGATTACACAGCAAAAACACCAAATTGAAATAGCAAGT
This sequence comes from Podocnemis expansa, assembly GCA_007922195.1. Lineage (NCBI taxonomy): Eukaryota > Metazoa > Chordata > Testudines > Podocnemididae > Podocnemis > Podocnemis expansa. The sequence goes on along the minus strand of ML681990.1, from coordinate 24,844,473 downwards.
CCGGACACAGGATTTGCTATTTCGATCAGGAGAGGGGCACCATGGGAGGTGTGGCAACATGGCTCCCTGGCAGGGTCATGTTGCCATCCAATTGCATAAAAGTAGGAAACTGATCTCAGCTCCCTGTCCATGGTGGCTGACAGGAGACTGCAAGAGAGATGGCTATGGATGCTCCCCGTCTCCCATGCCACCCTTGAGCACTAGCTAGATCCTCTGCTCGCCTGCAGGGTGCTCCCCTGCAGTGGGACACAACTGTTCCCTGACCCTGATGATCCCGAGGCTGAGCCTCTGACCATCATTTCACTGGCCCTCACAGTGGCCTTAGTTCCCCGCCCCCACCCCCCTTCTGTGCAACATTGCATCTGGGCACAGGACACTAGCACAGATTGGTGGGAGTGGGTTGTCCTTCGAACCTGGAGCAATAAGCAGTAGAGGCGGAACCTCCAGATGAGCAGGGAGACTTTCACTCACCGGGTCACCGAGCTTGCCCCGGTCCTGTGCCGAAGGGACACGGTGATGAGAGCAGCCATTCCTGTGGACAAGAGAATGGCCACTGCTCTCTAGAAGACAGCCACTCTTGAGTCCCACAGGGCTGTTGCCCATCTTTTAGGTGTCAGGAGGTCCACCATTGGCAAAGTGCTGCTGCAGGTCACCTACGCCATCAACACAGTCCTGCTGCCATGCCTCGTCACCCAAGGAGTGCTGCAGAACACCATCACTGGCCTCGCCACCCTGGGGTTTCCAAACTGCGGGGGGCATACTCAAGGCCACCCACATTCCTGTGGGAGCCCCCACAGCACTGTGCAGCTGCGTATTGGAACAGGAAGGGATACCACTCGGTCATCCTTCAGGCCCTTCTGGACCACCAGGGCAGCTTTCAAAATTGCTACATCAGATGGCTGGGGAGGGCACATGATGCCAGGGTTCTGCGCAACTCCTCCCTGTACTGGGGCATGGAGGCAGACACCTTCTTCCCCCCATAATATCACCACTGGGGAAGTCAAGGTGCTCGTCCTCATTGTTGCTGATGTGGCCTACCCCCTCCACCCTGGCTCATGTGCCCATAAATGCAACCCCTTGATGCTGGACAGCAGCTTTTCAACTGCCATGTCAGCTGCTGCCGCCAGGTGGTCGAGAGGGCATTCAGTAGACTGAAAGTCTGCTGGAGGTGCCTCCTCACATGCCTGCACCTCACCGAGGACACAATCGCAGAGGTCATCAGTGCATGCATAGCACTGCATAACCTCTGCGAGCTCGGAAGGAGACAGTAGCTGCAAAGTGGGAGGCCGAGGCAGAGCTTATCAGTGCCCGGTTCCAGCAGCTACAAGTTTTGGCCTCAAGGGAGTGGGTGCCACAGCGAGCAACTGCTGTGCATGAGGCACTGAGATACCTGTTTCTACAGGAGGACATGTGAGGGCCAAGCCCGCCCCACCACACCGCCTGCTCCCCTGTTCTGCCACAGCCAGCCCCCACCCAACCCAACCCACCCACATCCTGAACCCAACCCAATAAACACTCAACTTGAACCGTTCATGGTGTCGGAACTTTTATGTACAATAAGAAGGAGGCCGGGGAAAGGGGAGCTTGGGAGGCAGCAAATGTTCAGATACTGTGAGATGAGGGGAGAACTGGAGGGGTGGGTACTAAACTGGGAGCTGGGATGTGGGGCAGGGGTTTGGGGACTTCAAGGTGGGGCGAGGCTATGGGGAAGCCATCCGTGGCCCATGGCCCCCTGTGCTGCAGCCTTCCCTGCGACCACCCTGGGTATGGGGGCATTGGTGGAGAGAGACACTGGGGTGTGTCAATGGAGCTCCCTCAGCTTCCATGGGCGGCAGGCGCTGTGCAATGTGCTGCAGGCTGGGGGCGACGTCCCAGACGGTGATGGTGAGGACCTTTTGAGCAGTGGCCTGCCTCTCCAGTGCTGTCAGCTGCACGCTGGAGCTGGTGGATGGCAGCCTCCTGGTGCCTGCCCTGCTCTTATCTCCAGGCAGACTCCTTGGCTCAATGTCCTAGCTCAAAAAGGCTGCACAGAATGTCATCCTGGGTCCGGCAGGCTCTCCTCCTTAGCAGTGCGGTCATGGTTGGGCTCCCAGGAGTGGGACGCCGGGTGGCCACGCGAGCTGCAGGGCAGAAGTGAGAAAAGGTGTCTCAGCCTACTGGCCTTGGCTGTGTGCAGCCTGTCAGCTGCAAACACCTCTGCTCTAACTGCCAGCAGGATTCCTGATCTGCACTCAGGAGGCACGTGGCCTCACAGCCCACAGTAGTGACCTGTACTTGGCAGAATGTGGCCCAGGAATTCTCTCGAGGCCATGTGACAGCGGTATGGGCTGCAGGCTCTCTGCCCTGCATGCTGCCACGTCTGCCTAATGCCATCCCTGTGATGAGGGACCCCCACCCTGCTTGGACCCGGGACCCCTGCCACCTGCATCCATGGGAGAGCCTGTGCCACCCCCCAGGTCCAAGCCCTGCCTGTCCCAGGGCCATGCCATTGCAGTCTTGGCTCTGCTTGCTGGGGGGTGGGGTGGTGGGGAGACACTCATCAACAGGCACTCCTCATGTTCGCATGGATGTCCCTTCCTGTGGGTAGGACTCCTTTGGCAGTGCCTCCTCCGTCTCCCACTCCTGCTCCTCCTCGGGGGTGCTGGCCCTCTTCTCCCAGGTGGGGAACAACTCAGGACTGGCTGGTGGTGCAGGCCCGGGCTGGCTGGCATCGCCCACGTCCACCAATGCCTCCGTGTCCGAGGGGCCTTCCTCAGGGATGTGGCCAGGGTGTGGGGGTTGCCGGAGTCCACAGCCTGGGAAGGGAGACCGCTGGGCTCCTGCCTCAGAAAGACATCAAGCTCCTCATAAAAGTGACAGCTGGTGGTAGCAGCTGACCCCTGGAGCTGCCTCGCCTTCCTGGCCCGGGTGTAGTCCTGATGGAGGACGAACTTTTGAGCGCACCTCCTCTGTGGTGCGCTCATAGCCCTGTGCAGACAGGGCCTCCGCTATGTCCCTATAGACGTCACAGTTTCTGTGCCTTGCTTGGAACTGGGCACAGATGTCCTCTCTGCCCCATATCTGCAGGAGGCAGAAGGACTCCTCCTGAGACCCGGTGTCGCTGCTGTGCTGCAGCAGCACATGCCTCTGCCATGCTGTCTGCAGTGTCCAGGCACGTGGCACCACGGAGGCTGGTGGGCACTTCCTCCTTCCTGTGCACCCTGGGAGGAAGAAGGACAAGCCATGCTGGAATCAAAACAGCTGTTGTTTCAAAACAACATGTCCGAATGTCATTGTTTCAAAACAACCGTTTCGATTCAATGGCTGTTTCGATTTTGTACATGGTTTTAGCGTTTTGAATCAAGGTTCATTGTTTCGATATGATGGGGCTCATTGTTTTGAAACAACAATATATTGTCATTGTTTCACTTTAAAACCAACGTGTGGACATAGCCCTGTTGTAATGAGAAAAGAATCCATAGTCCTTATTTACCCATGAAGCAATGGAGTAAAATTTGCATATGAATTCCACATCTGCAATTTCTCTTTGAAGCTTTGATTTGTTTGAGCACAGCAATTAAAAAAAACATCAATGGAGCGAGCAGGGATATCTGAAGTGTTCCCCATAATTCCTTAAATATCTTCCATATATATATCTTGCAATCACTATGACAATCTATGATTTATTGGCTGTTGGCAGACACCTCACATGCCACCTGTTACTGAATTTTTGTGCATATATCTGACTCAGTGAATCACTATACAACTGAATGCAGCCCCTGTGCCTTCTACTAATTAGCGTCAAGAAAAGCCTGTGTCATAAGGACCAAGTCTGATGGGCTCCACCAGCAGCTAATTCTGATTCTATAGGCCAGTGGTTCTCAACAATTGTGTTGGAACATACAAGTATCTTGCCCCACAGTAGTAAGTATGTCACAGAGAGCCAGGGACATGACATGATTTGGCCCCGGGGGATAGGGAGGTGGGCTGTGTGTCCTATAGAACTCACTGCTTTTCTCTTCAAAAAGGACAGCGTCACAAGATAGGATGCATCAAGTCAGCAGAGCTTCTAGTAGAGGGCACCAAAGGCCTTACACACCCTGCCACAATAACAGTGGGGTCAAAGATCTAATATGATACTTTATTGAAAAGGAACATAACCTTCTAGGTAACAAGGTCTTCAATTCCTACTTGGAGGAGCTCACGTCTGGTGGTGTATACAGTCATAATGCCTAAATCACATATCCAGAATGACGCTCTGTGTTTAAAATTGTACCCTAAATGTATCATTTTTATCAGCTTTTTCTCCCTGAATAGGATAATTGTCACTTTTATATGACTGTCAGTCTGCAAGAACAGACTAGAAAGACTGAAGTTGGAAAAGATGTAAAACAAACAAGGAGTCTTGTGGCGCTAGTAAAGACTAACACATTTATTGTATGAGCTTTTGTAGGAGAAAATCCCACTTTGCTCAATGCTTGAAAATGGAGAGTTTACATAAAGAGAGGAAAATAAATGCAGGGAAGTATAAGTCATAGTATCAGGGTAGGTTGTTCCAGCAAATCAAAGCAGTGGTTTAGATTCACTGTGAAACAGCATATTAGAAAGATGGGAGGTAGAGAAAAAAAGAGAGAAGGCAAACTCAACTATTGTAATAAGAAAAGCAGCTGGTATCCCCATTTTAAGCCCAAGGCAAATTCATATGCAGATTTGACACCATTGCCTTGGTCTTAAATAGGGATATTGGTTGGTTTTCTTATTATAACTGGTGAGTTTGCCTTCTATCTCTATCTTCTGGCCTTCTGATATGCTGTTTCACACTGTTTGAAGCTAAACAACTGCTTTGAGTTGCTGAAAGTCTGACCTGATCCTAAAACCAGGGGTGAAAGTACAATTTGGCAGGCCCCAGAACCTTCCTAAATTTCCAGGCCCCCTTCCTGCACGTCTGGGCCCCCTTTACACACCCCAGCTAATGCACCCCCATTCCAGCTACTGCCCCCAAAATGCCTGTCCCCCATCAGACCCCTTTCCCTATGCCCTCCTCATCCTCAATCCCCATTCCCAAAGCTCACTGTCCCCTTGTCCACACTGCAGCCTTCCTAACCCCCCACCCCCAGCTCCTCCACCTTCACTCCACCCCTTTCAGCCCCCCAACTGCCTCCACACGTTCCCAGTCTCTTTGTCCCCATTCCCCCACTCCACCCTCCCAGCCCCCACAGCCCCCTTCAGTCTCTTTGTCCCCATTCCCCCACTCCACTCCTTTCAGCCTCCAACCCCTCCACACATCCAAAGCCCACTATCCTCGCTCCTTCTTTGCCCCCACCACCCCATGCTGAGCTGTCTGAGGGAAGGCTAGGGCCCATGCCATGCTATCTTACCCTCAGTGGTGCATGGACTCCCAAGGGCTGGCCGTGGCAGGGGCAGGGGAGAATTGCCCTTTTCTCCCCCTCCAGGCTGTGCAGCCTGTGCATGCACAGGGGGCCTGGCCAACAGATGGCAGCAGGGCAGGTACGCCTCCCCTCTTCCTGGAGTGGTGCTTGCCCAGCCAGAATGCGCAAGCTAGATTTTCTATTTGTAGGGGTCCCAGAATGCTGGCCCCTCTAAAAATAAACCCAATGTTTCAGGGCCCCTAAATAAAGAAAATGGAGCCAGAATGCTGCATTCAAGGGCCCACTATTTTAAACGGTGGGCCCCAGGACACAGCGTTCCGGCTCCATTTTCTATTTGTAGGGGCCCCAGAATGCTGGACCCCTAAAAATAGTGGGCTCTGGAAAGCTGTTCTAGAGCATTCTGGCCCACTTTAACCCCTGCCTATAACTTACACTTCTCTGCATTTATTTTCCTCCCATTATGTAAGTTCTTCATGTTCAAGCATCTGACAAAGTGGGATTTTCTCCCATGAAAGCTCATGTCCTAAATATATTTATTAGTCTTTAAAAATGCCATAAAACTCCTTGTTTGTTTTGCTGAGCTACACTGACACAGGTACTCCTTGGAACTAGAAAAAGATCTGTTCATCAGCTAGATGCTAGTTCCATGTTTATGCCTCCCTGTGACTGTGGAGGAGTGAAACTGGGCATTGCCTTATCATTGTAGGGCTGAGACTATCGTACGCTAGCTTGTAATTTAATAAATCAATTCTGATGCCATTTGAAGTCCCCAGTGTTTTAAACTAACTGACCCAGAAGTCAGGTACCTCTGTAAAAAGTTAGTTTTTGTTTCCAAATAGTTATAAACTCAAAGTGAAGCATTAGCAGACATAATTGTCTAGTTCCCTTTACATTTACTTGCTAGAATTCCATTGATATGGCACTTGTAAACAGATTCTTATATCTCCAGCCAACTGTGAAGGCCAAATCTAGAAATAGCTCCTTCAGAAATTGTCTCATAAATCATCTGGCAAGGCAAAAGGATCCCTAACGGCTCTGCAACATTAGAGTGTCCTACTTGCTGTGTGCACTGTATTAGCAATGACAGCAGCTGTTTTGCTCTCATGATTAAGACCTTCAGACTGCCCTAGGGCACATTCATGGTGCATGTGCAGTGTTTTATATGCTCTCCTCATGGCTAGCATGCTTGCCCAGGACATGGGAAATACCCTCCACCTCCTGAACAGAATGGATTTGAATAGGAATCAGTCAGCTCCCTGGCCCAGTTAATATTTAATTACACAATTATTTACAGTAGAACCACAAAGATAAAGTTGAGATCCTCTTCTCGAGTGCAATGTGCTGGCTGCAGTTCGGGCTTCAGTTTTGGCTCCAGCATTTCACACTCCAAGCTGCCACTTCCATGCAGCATCAGCAGCTTAGGCTATAGCAGCTTCTTTCCTGGGCTCAGACTGAGCTTGCAAGCTTGTCCACCTCCAGGACAAAGGCAGGAGAAGGGGTGAAAACAGTGCCCTTAGCTTACAGGAAAATGGCACAGATATCAGAACTCCTTCTGCTTGGGCTGCCAGCAGCTGGCAGTAGTGCCCACTTAGCATCTTCACCCTGCATGTGACGAAGGGTGAGGATGATGAGCTGTGGCTGCATAACTTTTTTGGGTGCACAAGGTGAAACAATCGGTAGAATGCATATCCTGGTTCTTGGCACCTTGCCACAGTGTACAGGAACAGACAGCACTACTCTTCTACAGTTATGCAAGCATTGGTGGATCACCAAGGATGCTTCACTAATATCACTGTGGGCTGGTCAGGGAAGGTGTATGATGCTTGCATCTGAAAGAGTACAGGAATTTTCAGAAAGCTGCATACAGGGACCTTCTGTTCTGACCAGCAGATTGCCACTGGGAATCTTGAAATGCCAGTAGTGATCCTGGGTGACCCCTGACTCAGAAAGCCCTACACCAGCCATCTCAACAGCAACAAGGAATAAGTCATCTATCAGATCAACAGGTGCAGGCTGACAGTTGAATGTGCTTTCAATCTACTGAAGGGACACTGGCATTGTTCACCCATCCCATAAGACTGGACCTCAGCAAGAAAAACATCCCAATAACTGCTTGCTGTCTCCTGCATAATACATGTTAGCAGTGGCCAAAAGTACTGACTCCATGAGACCCCACCCCCTGTTGGGGCAGAATCCTCTAGCCCTAGCCCCATGCCACAGGGCAGTAGTTCTGAGCTCCCCAGCCGTCTTGTGGGTGGAGAATTGGGGGCATAAGGGCCTCTGCAAACCACACTTCAACTACAAGAGCCACATGCCACCTATGGGCCACAATCTGGCCACTCCTAATATATGTAAAGGAAAGAGGAAAAGTTTCCATTGAGATGGGGTGGCTGTCAGCTGAGTTCAAACAGCCGGACAAAAGGGCTATTAGAGAGGCTCAGCGAGGAGCTACACAGCTCAAGGAGGCTTTGAAAGAGCATTTTAACAGTGAGCTACCAACAGCGTTTTTGTTGTAGTATGTGCTACCTGGCCGTGCCCTTTTGTGGCCTCTTTGGAACTGTGTGGTGACTGCTGTATATGTACGCATATAACATTTTAAATAAATCTATTAATTTTGTTTGTGACTTCTCCTATGAGTTATATCACATTGTCAGAAATAAGTAATTGGTTGCTTGCAGACCTGCAAAGGACTCAGTAGCAGATGTTGCAAACTAATATAGATTTGTTATGTTTTAAATAATGTAACTGTATCTTGTAAAAGATTTCAGTACCTCAAAAAAAAGTGAAATTTTAGAACAAATACATTTGAAACTTAATAAAGCTTAATAACTCAAAAGAACAGAACCTTTGAAGTAGACTTCACACTTCTGACCATTTCAGGTATACATAACACCAACCAGGGCTGTCACAGGTCTGTGTATAAGATGTTGTGATTGCCTTTAATTTACCTGGGGCAGAGTGGTAGGGCACTGCGGTGACCCCTGAGGCTACATGGATTGTTGAGGATAGGTAGAGGGAGGTTCTGATATTGAAGCCTCAATGGACTGCAAAGGGAGACAATCCTGGAATAGCTGAACCTAAACATCCACCACTATCTGCAGGATCTGTGTTTCATGCTTGAGAAGCCCCACTCCGTCAGGGTGCATCTCTCTTTTTCTGCATGGGACACTCGGACCTTTCTCCTCTCCATTCTTTCTCCTCTCCATTCCAGGCTTTCCACAATGTTCAGCCTTCAGGCACTGTGTTCAGAGTCCAGTGTAGCACTATTTTGTCGGATCTCATTGAACATGTCATCCTGCGTTCTCTGCTTCTCCTTATTTGGCTCAGCAGCCCTGTGAGTGTGTGGGCAAAGACCCTAAAGTCCACAGTGGCAGCAGTCCACCAGTACCATCGTCAGTCTATTCACTATGGAATGTGAAACTTAAAATGGAGAACTCACTTTCCTTGCTCCCCTAAAGTTTTAAGCAATACAGTCTCATTTCTGTCTGAGGTTGCTTATGCATGGCACCACTCAAAGCACCAGCCATGGTGACTATGGGCTGCCAGAGGTTAGGGAAATGAGGAGAGAATTGCTTGGTTGCATGAATCTTGTAGTACAGGGTAATGTTACTACATAGTGGCTGGGGTATCACTGCCTCAAAAAAAAACAACATTCAGGGCCTGGGACCATCCGCCTCCTATCCAAAACCACCCCCACACCATGCACCCCCCCCCACCATCGTGTCAGCCCAGGTCCAATCCCACTCCTGCCACTGCCGGCCCCAAGCACTGGCCTCAGCTGGGTCATGGACTGGGGCTGAATTTTGTCTCTGCTGCCACCCCTGGCCAGGTCCCAGCCCTAGCCATGGCTGGCTCCTGCTGCCGCTGCCACCAGGCTTGAGCACCAGCCCCAAGTGTTGGCTCTGGGGCTGGCTCCTGCTGTCTCCGTTGGCCCGGGGACCCAGCTGGACCAGGAACATCTGCTGCCGCTGTCCCCAAGCGCCTGCTCCAGCTGGAGCCAGCTGCTGCTGCTGCTGGTCCCAAGCTGAGGCAAGCTGCTACAGTGTCTGGCCCAGAGTACCAGCCCTGGGTCCTGGGCTGCAGCCAGGCGCCACCCTGGGTCCTGGGCTGGGGCCAGGTGCCTCCATGAGCATCCACCACCTAGACTCAGATCCAGCCACTGTTGCAAGCCAGGAGCCCAGGGCCAGCCTCCACCATCCCATCCTTGACAAAGAGCCACAGCCAGCCGTGCCCCTCCCACCCCCCGAGAAGGGATTTAAATTCCCCTCCTGTTCTGTACCATGTGCCTCAGCTACATGCTGCAGAACAGGAGACTTAAAAGAGCTGGCCCCTGTGCAGGCTCTCTGTTTCTGCACTGCCAGGGCTTGGGGCATTGGCTGGGACACTTGGGGGCTCGTATCCCTTGTGCCCAGTGCCAAAGACACCCGTGATGCTGGCCCTATTTTCCACAGACAGTGGTGATATTAGCTGATATCTCACTGCTGAAGGTAACAGAGGCAAAGAGCATAGCTGCTGGTGGTGCCCTGAAATTGTTCAGCCATATGCTGCTAACCAATGTACCTTAATAGTATCTGTTGGAAGTTATTGCTGACTGGTGTGGGAAAGTGCCTTAGCTTGGAGCAAGAAAAAGGCAGCCATTCCTATAAGTCGTTGGCAGAAGACTGAAGAGCACTATCATGAACTTTCATCAAGATCTTGCAGGAAGATTCAAGGATTCAAGATTCCATATGAAAGTACACTGCTCCATACGGCCCACTCACTCTGCCTAAGTCTAGAGGGGACTGAGGAGAAGATAGCAATGCGTTCTTTCATGGTTACACTACTTAATGAATTTACTTGTGCTAGAAGAGGTAAAGTCAAAATCTGTGTCCTGCTATTTTAGGAGTGCCAGTCCTATAATGGAAAATTTATCTACATGCCTACCTCAGGATTCAGGTTCCTTGTCCTGAATAGGCCTGTCCAATTCCCTGTTGGATGGAAAGTGGTGGTGGAATTAGAAATAGATCCTGGCTCACTGTGTAGCTGGATCCCTCCATTGCCTGTCCCCCATCCTCCTCATCTTCCTTGATGTTCACTTCAGAAGAGTGGCTCAGGTTTCCCGGAAGGATCCACAATGGTGTGCAGCTGATGGTGGTGTCACTCTCTCAAGCATGGCACACAACTTGTAGAAGTGGCACATCTTTGGCTAGGCCCCAGATTGATTTTTGGCCTCTCTGGCCTTCTGGTGCACCTACTGCAGCTCTTTGACTTTCAAATGGTATTGCTGCTGCTCTATGTCATACCCCTTCTCCTGCACATCTCCAAAGCAATTTGCTCACAAACGTCAATGTTTCTGTGGCTGTTTCAAGGCTGCGTCTAACTAGCCTCTTCTCCAGATAGGCCCAGGTGATCCAATATCTCTTGTCTACTTCAAGCAGGAGCACATCTGCAATGTGTAACCAGCATAGTCAGCTGGGCAGTTGTTCTCAGCAACAGAGTTGGGAGGTGTGCTTGCCAACCTGGACAATCAGGAAAAGGAATTTCAACAATTCATAGAATCATAGAATATTAGCGCTGGAATGGACCTTACGACATCATCTAGTCTAACCCCCTAGTGAAGGCATGGGACTTTAAAGGGAAGGGAGGGGTCTTCCAGTCTCCATAACCCCTGGGCAGTGGAACTCACAATAGAGTCCAGAGCAGTCACTGTTGAAGATTGTGGAAAAGCTGCTGGAGGACTGTTAAGGTCAAAATAGGTAACATAGCATCGTCACTCACATTGCATTGTCCTCCATACATAGACCATGGCTGATTGGTGCTCAGGGAAGTGGAGTTACTACCGGTATATTGGCAAACTGGGCACTTAAAATGGTGAGTGATGTGTGTAAGTGCAGACAACTGCACAACCAGGTTGATGCAAAGCATCTTATATCAACATAACTTGTAGTGTAGATGAGGCCTAAGGCTTTTTCAAACCCAGTGTTATTCCTATGATTGTCTATGTGCCATAAGACCAAAGTCATGAGGGGATGGCCTGACCGATCATTGATCTTTGGCTATGTCCACATGCAAAGCTTTATTTCAGAATAAGTAATTTCAAAATGACTTATTTCAAAATGACTTATTTTGAATTAAAAAAAATTTATCCGAAATAAGGCAGGCTGCTCCAATCGAAATAGCCTGCCCTATGTGTGGACATGCTATTTTCATTCCCGGAGAGAAGCACCTTGGGAGGTGTGGCAACATGGACCCCTGGCAGAGCCATGTTGCCACCCAATTCCCCTGCGTGGCTCTCACCTGGGGTAAAAGCACCCGGGGGGGCAGGTCCCCCAGCCAGCTGGGTGGGCAAGGGGCCTTGCCAACAGCTGGGGGGTGGGGGGGCTGCGGCTCCCCCGTCCCTTGCCCCTCTGCAGTGGCACCAGGGCAAGGGACAGTCAGATGGGACCACAGCTCCCCTGCCCACTTTTCTGTCTTGGCTACAAGCCAGGAGCCAGAGAAGACTGCAGCTTCCCAACCCGCTTGCCCCGCCACCATGGCAGCCAGAGCCAGAAAACCTGGTGGGGGAGCCACAGTCCCCTCTTACTGCCCACTTGCCCCAGCACCACCTCAGTAGGGCAAGTGGGCAGGGGAACCGTGGGGCTCCAAGTGGCCTCAGCTTTGCCCAGCCACCCGGGCTCAGGCCCACTGCTGGGCGGGCAGGAGCCGCGGCCCCCAGCTCTGCCCTGCTGCGTGGGCTCAGGGCGGCTGTGGGGTGGGCAGGAGCCATGGCCCCTGGCTCTGCCCTGCCACCCAGGCTCCAGTGGTACCTGGGCAGCTGGGCAGAGCAGGGAGCCGTGGCTCCTGCCTGCCCCGCAGCCACCCTGAGCCCTGGTGGTGGGGCAGAGCTGGGGGCCTTCCCAAGCCCCGCAGCTCCCCTGCCCGCTAGCCCTGCTGCAGTTGCGCCGGGGCAAGCAGGCAGTCAGGGGGGATCACAGCCATGCAGCCTGGGAGGAAGGTCAAACCCCTGTTTCGAAACAGCGGTTGTTTCAAAACAACGTGTCTTAACTGTGTTGTTTTGAAAGAACCCTTTCGAAACAAGGGTTATTTCGATTGCAGACGAGGTTTAGCGGTTTTGAATAACCGCCCTTATTTCTAAAGGACAGAGTCCCATCCTTTTGAAATAACAAAACGTCGTCTGGACTTCACAAGTTTTATTTTGAAAGAACGGCTGTTGTTTCAAAATAAAACTCTCGTGTGGACATACCCTTTGACTGTGTTCAGACGAGAGTTTTATTTCAAAACAACAGCCGTTTTTTCAAAATAAAACTTGTTAAGTCCACACAACGTTCCTTTGTTTCGAGATAACGGCTTTTATTTTGAAACAGTAAAACCTCGTTTGAAATCAAAACAGCCGTTGTTTTGAAACAGCTGTTTCGAAACAACGGTGTTTGGACACGTTTCAAAACAACACCATTGTTTTGAAACAACTGTTTCAAAACACGTCCAAACGGCCTTATTTTGAAATAACCATTTTGAAATAAATGCTGTTTCAATAACAGGCTTTCCCTTAATTCGAATTAACATTTTCTTAATTTGAATTAACTTAGTTTGAAATAAGGACTTTATTCCGAAATAACTCATTTCAAAATAACTTATTTCAAAATAACAGTTTACGTGTGAACATAGTCTTTGACTACTGGTGGCAGATATGTCAGTGGCCTAAGAAGGGAGGATAGATGGGGTGAGTTCTGAGTTATTACAGAAAATTCTTTCTTGGGTGACTAGCTGGTGAGACTTGCCCACGTGCTCAGGGTTTAACTGATCGCCATATTTGGGGTTAGGAAGGAATTTTCCCTCATGGCAGATTGGCTAGGGCTCTGGGCATTTTTTGGCTTCCTCTGTTGCATGAGGCATGGCTCACCTGCTGGTGAATGCTCTGTATCTTAAAGTCATTAATCATGATTTATGGACTTTAATAACTCAGTCATAGGTTAGAATCTTATTGCTGGGGTGGGTAGGTGAGGTTTTGTGGCCTGCATTGTGAAGGAGGTCAAACTAGATAATCATACTGATCCCTTCTGACCTTAGAGCCTCTGAGTCACTTTGTGAATCTGGCCCCCCAATCACCTCTATGCAACCTATTCTATGGGTGGTGGGGATTATCTGAAGCTGCATATTTCACTTAAGACTGCCACTGTAATTGCTGGAAATATTGGTTAAAAAATCCAGGACAGCATACCTTGCTGCTGTCTTAGTTTTAGCCCCATAGACGCAACATTGTATATTTTCAGAATTCAAAATGCAGTATGTGGAAAATAAAGTAATTTCACTTCTACTCTGTCCACTTTAACATCTTTTTAACCTGCCTAACCTGAGTTAAAGCTCAATTTTAAGCAAATAATTTATTTTAAATTGTGCTTGTATAATTTTTTGGCAACTATTCTCCTGTCCTTCCAATTCCCTCTTTCCGGCTGTAGCCACTCCACCCAGATCCCAGCTTCCGGAGCTCATAATTCGAATGATAAAAGGAGGAATTGAGACTAATTGTAGCAGCTGAGCTTCTCATCTCAGCTACCCTCTTTCAGCTGCTCAGTCCTATACCAATTCCTGTTTGCAGGCCTTGGTTAAATAGAAAACAAAACATTAAAACATCTTTTTAGTATTCCTTGCAAGTCTTTGCCAACATTCTCTGTCCCATCTGTCTATTCCTAGCCTTTCCCTTCTCAGTTGCATAGTCCCACCCCAAATGACACAATATTCACAATATGATAGTGTTTGATGGCCTATCCTCATGTCCCACTTTCTATTTAAACTTTGAATTTCAAACACTTACTGGGGAACAGATCCACAGTTCCCATCACATTATCTGATCACTTGTTCCATCTTATGACCACATTCCTACTTATAATAAATTTGACACAGGAGTTCTGCTTCTGTTATCTGATGCTTGTAATTATTTCCACTTTGCATCAGAATGATGAACATCATCCTTTCTCTTTCTCCCATGCTGCAGAGCTGACACTTTTTTTTTTATTTTGTTTTTAATTTGAGAGCTTGCTAGCCATGGATCAAATTATCTAGCTCAGGGGTCAGCAGCCCAAAAGATAAGAAGAGCCATTTTAACAATTTCCTTATATCACTAAGGCTATGTTCACACACAAAGTGCTTGTTTCGAAACAAGCCGTTTTGAAACAAGCCGTTTCAAAATAATGTGTTATTTCGAAACACCTTATTCTGAAAGACAAAAAGGTGTCTTCGAAATAAGGGAAACGAAATAGCATGCATGCTATTTTGCTTCAGGGGGGCTACAGACCCCTGCGGGGTGAGAGGAGCCGGCAGCTCACCCCGCAGGGGTCTACAGAGGGCTGCAGACCCCGGCAGGGCGAGTGCAGCCTGGAGCCTCACCCCGCCGGGGTCTGCAGACCCCCGCGGGGTGAAGCGCCCGGCTCCATTTCACCCCGCTGGGGTCTGCAGTCCCCTGCAGGGTGAGCCTGCCTACTGGCTGTGGCTCACCCCATGGGGTCCCCTCTGCCGGCCAGGGGACACCCCTCAACACCCTGGCTAGGGTGCTGAGGGTTCCCTGGCCAGGGTGCTGAGGGGATGGCCCTTCCTCCCAGGGTGCTAAGCACCCTGGGAGGAAGATCAAACGTTTCGGAACAGTTTGTTCCAAAACAACATGTCCCAGCTGGGTTGTTTCGAAACAACCTTGTTTGGAAACGGAAGGAGGTTTAAGCCATTTCGAAACACGGTTCCCATTTCGAAACAAGGGAACCCCTTGTTTCGAAATGGGAGTACATCGTGTGGACATGCTGTTTCTTATTTTGAAACAACCTCTGTTGTTTCGAAATAAGAAGCCTGTGTGAACACACCCTAAGTGTTTTGAGAGCTGCAAAGGATGTAGCCTCCTAGTGGTGAGAGCTGAGCCAGAGTGCCTCCTGTAAGATCCCCTGGTGGGGGACAGCCCAAAACTAGGAGCTGCCCCCCCAACCCTGAAGGGTCTCTTAGTAATAGTGGGGAGCCCAGAGCCTGGTGTGGGCCACCCACAGGGTATCCCAGTGGTGGGGAGGGGGGTCTAGAGCCACAAGTGGGCAGTCAAAGAGCCATGTGCAGCTCCACAACTGCAGGTTGCAGACCCCTGGTCTAGCTGAACAAGGGTGTTAGGCGAAAATGGAAGTCTTGCTAAGTGATCGGGATTTCATTATTCTGAGCCTTCCTGTTCATCCAAACAGGACTTTTGTTTGAATTTAAATTTTTGCTACTGAGGGAGACTCACACACAATCCTATTTCATCTAACTTTTCCTCTAACTTTTTTGTTGTGCATAGGAATAATAAATAACATGCTGGGGCTTAGCCCTGGCCCCTGGTACCTCTAGACTAGACAGTTCATCACCCTGGCACTTCTGAGACACCTAAAACCTCTTTAATTTCAAATTAAGCACAAAACCAAACAAAGATTTATATTTGGAGGATAAAATGTAAACTTTGACCTGTTAATCCCTGAAATAGATTGGGTTCTCTCCTCTTGCTCCAAGCTATGGCTGATCACAACAGATGAATTGCACCTGCTTCTCACTAACAACAAATCAGAAGTAATGCCACTGAAATTAGAATTAAAGTAGCTTAGCCCATTGCCTCTGCTCTTCCTTCACTTGTGTCTAGTTTGCCACAGATGCTCTGACACTTTACTATTTGCAGCTCAGCCATTAGGATCTCTTTATGTCATTTGTCATTGTTTTAAAGGTTCTGCCTGTGAGAGTACAAATTTGTTATGACACTCATCTGTCTTCATGTTCTTAATACCTGTTTTATTTATGATCTCATCAACCAACCACATTTGTTCCACTCCACTGTGAATTTCCTTCTGCATACAAGTACTGCCAACTGGGTTCAGAGCTGTTGCTGCCTCCTTTCCCTCCAACAAGCCACATGTGGCTCAACTTCTCACCACTGATCTTAGACCCATTGATATGACAGTTAGTTCCTCATGATATAAGATGTAAACGAAGGGTGCATTATGTCTTTTGTGATGCCCTGGGTATTTCTGAGTTGGTTTTCAACTAAGGGTACGTCTACACTGACAGCAGCAAAATTAATTGCCGCCATCTGCCCGACGTTCCAAGCGTGCTTCAGCAGCAAGTAGGAACTCACTGATGCACTCCAGAAGTCAGCTCCAGAAGTTCTGCCCCCAAAAGATGTAGTTGAAAGCTGACTGCAAACCCTTTGTGGTTGGCTTTCCCGAGTGTGTCCTGGCAGATTAGACAGTCGCCAGCAGATACACATGATATTTTACGTGCCTTGTGTATCTGCCGTCGACTGCCACTGAAAATCCAGGTAAGTGAAGACTAGGGCAAGGTCTTAAAGTGTTCTGTTTTACTTTCACTCTTGTCCCATACTTTGTTTGTTTTTCACTTTGATACTGGCTAAAATCTTTTCCTTCATGGTCCTATTAACCTCACCTTTACCAGCCTGTAACCACCTTTTTGCCTAATCTTTCATGCCATCAAGCATGATGTGACGGAAAAGATTCTTGTATTTCAAATACTTAAATTGGTTGCTATTAACTAGAGGCTTTCTGGGCCTGTTGCAGACCTTAGAGAGGGCAGCTATTTGAAGTAATATCTAGAGGACTTCCTGGGTCAAGGAAGTAAATGGCTTCTTTGCTGAAAGGCAATTGTGCTCAGTCTGGCATCAGGAGGGAAGTTGGAACGTTTCTGCAGCTTGTGGTCAGAGCTGCTGAAGAGGCAGAGTTCATGATAGTTGTCTTGGCCCCAAAACTGCTTCACTATTTACCAATAGCAGCTATGGAAAATTACTCCATATTCCAGTAGTTTGGGCACCTACACAGGAGGTGGGAAACCCTGGATCCAGTCCCCTGGTCTAATTATTTATCCAGCATGCAACAGTTTCAATGGCAACAGACAGCCCTGCCCGCCCCTTCCCATCCCCAATACCCCATAAGTCAGTGGTCAGAGATCTCTCCTGGGTGGTAGGATTTGAATAGAGATCTCCCTTCTCCAGCTCTAGTAGAGGGACCATGGTCATATTCTTCCCCATTACAGCTGAGCATGCTAATCACTGGGCTAAAAATTATAAGGTGGGCACTGCTGCCTAAGCCAGGGCTGGTTCAGGGCCCAGGGGGACCTGGGGCTGCCAAACCTTAAGGCGGCTCCCATCCCCGGGCAGGGGGTCCAGGGCCCTTGTTGTCACTGCAGAGGGACATGGGGGGAGGGGCCATGGCTGCCATGGACTGGCATTGCTGTGGGGGGATATAAGGGGGTTGTGCTGCTGCAGGGAGGGATGTGGGGGGACCTCGCACAGGCCAGCATAAGCTGGTACTACTGCTGGAGGTAGCCTGGGGAGGAGTGAGCTGGCCTGTGAGCAAATCGGCCAGCCCATGGGCTGGGTGGGCAGACTGAAGGCGAGTAGGAGCTCACCACTCAGGTTGGCCAGGCTGGATTTCTGGGGGACCCTCTTTTAGGCAAGAGCAGGGGTTGCTCCTGCAGCCCCCTAAAGCCCTTACCTTAATCTGGCCGTAACTTAACCCGTCTGACTCCATGTGCCTGCTGCCTGTTCCTGAATGACTAAGCAAGGAAAAGAGCCACCCACCAGCCTGGACTTAAGTGCTTGCCTCTGTGAGAGGGGAAGGGGCTTAGTGCACACCACTTTCCTAGGCATCTCCCACTGATTGAGTTAGGGTGCTCCCCATCTAGTGTGCTGGCTTTGGTGTATCCCATTCTTAGACACCCATCTATCCCTGTTCATTGTAGCCTAAGTGCCTAACTTGGCTTTGTGGATTGTAGTGTTGTTGTTGGATTTTCCAAGTGCCTAAAAGTTAGGTGCTGGGATGCTCAGCATTGCAGTGCCAACATCCTTTCACAGATCCCATCTGGGAGCATTTAAATTTAAAATCAAACTCCAGTAAACCATGGTTCATTTTGATCAAATGAGCATGTTCATTTTCAGTGGTTTTTCGAAAAAACTCCAGTTCTCAAGAGAACTTCCAGAAAGCTCTCACAAAGTTGCCCTTTGATAGTTGTCTGTCACACAACTCCAGTGGACCTTTGCCATGTGTTGCAAATTTGACTGCATTGCTTCAGGGCTTAATAGGCACTGATTTTTCTTTCATTACAACAGATGATTTGATCTCATTTTCCTCTATATGCTGTTCCCCAGTGTTTCAATCTTTACAACTGCTTTGATTTGCTGTTACAGTGTGACCTGATCCTATGACTTACACTTCCCCACATTTACTTCCTCCCATTCTGTAAGTTCCTCCATCTTCAAAGCATGTGATGAAGTGGGATTTTCTCCCATGAAAGCTCACATAGTAAATAAATTTGTTAGTCTTTAAGTGCTACAAGACTCCTTTTTTGTTTTGCCATGTAGTGTTGCTCCTTGTTATAACATAAGGGGTATTTTTTTTCTGCTCTGTAAATATCTTTAGATTTCAAATTTGTTGCTGGTGAACCCTCATTAATGTCTTGACCCCCTCACTCACTTTCCATTTTGAAGCTTTGGACATGTTCCTTGTCTGTGGTTCCAAAATTCTCACATGGTCTCACTCCTCTGTGGAGGGAAAGGGTCATTCTGTGCCATTAGTGATTACGAGCTTCTGAAAAGGGAATCCAGCAGCCCATAGCAAAGGGAAAAATTCTGCTCCCAGTTATATGGTGTGATGAGATCCTTGGGTGTAGATGGCTATTTACATTAGGGGGATGGCTCTGTATTGTGACTGGATAGGTTCCAGTCAAAACAGAAGTGTCTGCTAACCCTGACTACATAGACTACACTATCATTATGGTCTATGTGAAAACAAGAGTGGATCCAATGAGAACTGAAATATTCCCCTTGCAGTCCAGGAGGATGCTACCCATGGCCCTTGCTAAATGCAAAATATACTCAGGGCACAGGCTCCGAGTCCAACTCCCTACCAGCGTTCACTGCCCACCCCCACATCCGTGCTCCCTCCACGGCTCCTCCACCCCATCCACATTCATCGCTCTCATTAGGCTGGGCAGCTCTGGCAACTTCTCCCCATCACTGGCCCCAGCTGGGGGCCTAATCTCTCCCTTGCTGTTGCAGCCCCAGCTGGGGGCATGATCTGGCCACATAGGGCAGCCAGGCCCCAGACGAGGACATGATCCATCTGCCTGCAGCCAACTGTGACCACCAGGCCCTAGTTGGAGGCCCAATCAATCCACTGCTGGCCCTTACCCAAACCTGGGCACAGGGCCGGCCAGCCAGCCACTGCCACTGCCACTGCCCCCACACTGCTTACCTGAGAGAGGAGGAATTTAAAATTTCCTCCTCTCCAGCAGGCTGCATGCTGGGGCTTGGAGCACTGGCTGGGACACACAGGGCCTGTGCCCCATGTGCCTGGCACCAGCAAAACCCTTGGTGCCACCTTTGTTCCTCATTGATACTGGCTTTGCATGGAAAATGTTCAGATACTTCATAGTAGACCAGTATAGAACCCCACACTAGATTTAATACCATATATACTCATATATAAGCTGAGAATTTTCTTCCTTGAAATCCCCTTTGAAAAAGGCACTCAGCTTATGCACAGGTATATACGGTAGTTGGGGGTTTTGTAATCTCCCTGGCTGAGCAAGCTCTGAGCATGTTCAGGCCAGAAGCCCCAGCATGCAGCGTGACTGCTGGAGTGACCAAGTAAAGGAATCCTGGTTAGTGGGGTTGTTGGGGGGTTAGGGAGAGGATTGGGGCAACTCGGAATTAGTGGCAGGATATGGGGGGCTAGGGAAGGGGTCAGGAACATGGCACAAGCCAGCAGCAGAGTCGGGGGCATTACGTAGGAGCCCTGGCAGAAGCTGGCGGTGCAGGGCAGGGGATTAAAAGGGGATTAGGGAGCAGCAAAGCTAGTGGTGCAGGGTAGAGGGGTTAAAAGGGGATCAGGGAGCAGCAAAGCCAGTAGTGTAGGCGGGTAGGGAAGGGGGTCAGGGACACAGGGTAGGGGTTTAGACATGGGTTATGCGTTTTTTCTGGGTTTTGGGGTTTATAACCAAGGTCAGCTTATACGTGGATCAGCTTATACATGAGTATACACAGTAAATCCAATTCTTCTCAGAGGTTGAGGGACAGATTGTGTTATCCTCACAACTCATAAAAAGACCTGCTGGCACATCATAGAAACACATTCTGGACAGAGGAGGGGTAAAACTACCACATCAGTAAGGCACATAAATATAGGTAGGGCTCTGGAACAACTCTCCCTGCCTCCCAATGTGTAACAATCACAACCAACCTCTTTTTCCTTCTGTAGACCACAAAGCAGCCACAGTTTTGTGACTTCTGTATCCTCGAGTTCTTCCAGAACCCACTTGTGTTAATTGTAT
Source organism: Podocnemis expansa (assembly GCA_007922195.1). NCBI lineage: Eukaryota > Metazoa > Chordata > Testudines > Podocnemididae > Podocnemis > Podocnemis expansa. Next base: position 24,823,789 of record ML681990.1, on the reverse strand, counting down.
CAGCTTAATTGTGCTGTATATTGCCACAGGAGGCATGAAGCACAGACTTAAACCCTGGGAATCAGAGGAGCCAACTGTGAGTCAGCAATTCCCACAGGAAGCTGAGCAGAAGGAATCCTCCCAGCACTGGCCAGTGATTGATGGATCTAACACTTCCAAGAAAGAATAGCAACAACCCAAATTGCCTTTGACTCAAACAATTTGTTCCTGAAGCTGTTAGGAATCATCCTTGTGAGCTGCTGGAGCACGAGCAAGGTCCCAGAAGACTGGAGAAGGATGCACATAGGATCTATCTTTACAAAGCAGCATAACACCAGTACCAATTCTGGATGCTACAATTTAGGAAAGATGTGGGCAAATTGGAGAATGAAGAGGAGAGTTGCAAAATGACAAAAGGCTTAAAAAACCTGACCAAGAATAGGGAAAGGTTAAAAACACTGGGCACGTTTAGATATTAGGAAAAACTTGCAAACTATAAGGGTAGTTGAGCTCTAGAACCAGCTTTCAAGGATGGTCATGGAGTCTCCAACACTGGAAGCTTTTAAAAACAAAGTTAGACAAACACCTGTCAAGGATGGTTAGGTTTACTTGGTCCTGCCAAACACAGGGATTGGACTTGATGACTTCTAGAGTTCCCTTACACTTCTACATTTCTAGGATTCTAATAACCTATAACTAATATATCTCTGGGCATGGGGGAGGGAAATGGACATTAACACAGAAAGTAAAGAAAAACTATGACAGCAATGGAGTTCATTATTCTGCCAGAGACAGATTTGTTGTTTTTCTTTAAAATCAGAATACTTTTAATGTTCAACAGGGCCACCCCTAAGGGGGTTTGGAGACCTGAGCCAAGGGGGTTTGGAGACCTGAGCCAATCAGCCTCTGAGTTCCCCCCTCCCTCACCACTCTCCCCACACAGGAGGGGGTGACGCCATCCAGCCCAGGGGAAAGGCAGGAGAGTGGGGCCCGATCCCTGCGCCACCTGTTCCCCATCCTGGGGGCAGGATGAGCTGCCCAAAGGCTAAGGCCAGGTTCTGCATTCCCATCCCCTCCCCTCCCCCCTGCGATGCCTTCAGCTCCATGCTGAAGGCAACGGGAAGGAGGCAGCATGAGCCCTGCACCGCTGCTCCCCCCACCCCTGCTGCCTTTGGCACAGAGCCAAAAGCAGCATGGGGGGGGAGCGTGGTAGCCAGACTCCTCTTTTGGATGCAGAACAGCTGGCTGGGGGGGGGGGGGCAGTGGTGAGGCCCCACCCTGCCCTGCTCATGGCAGGACAGCTCAGGGCCCATGAAACTGCAGGGCCCAGGGCAATCACCCCTCTGCACCCTCCCCTGCCCCATGACAGCCCTAATGCTCAAGTGAGAGAAGACAGAAGTGGAGAAATGCCAGCTTCTGCACAGCCTCCAAGGAGAGAACAGACACAATACAAGCTTTTTTACAAATACTGTAATATAAAGATAATGAATTCTTGAATTGACCATTAGTAAGAAATCCAAAATCAAGAGGGTGGGCAGGAGACATGACACAACCACTTTGGTGCACTTGGCGATGTCAGTTCTAGGATATTAGCAAGACAAGAGTGAGGTAATATCTTTTATTGGACCAACTTGTGTTGGCTCTCTCTCACCAAAAAGAAAAGACATTACCTCACCCACCTTGTCTCTCTAATACAGTAAGTAAACATTATGTTTAGGTTAACATCTCTTATACAGATAACCAGTGGGTTTTTTGTTTGTTTGTTTGTTTTTTAAGGTGCTGGCACTCTCCTTTCCCCTGCTGACACCTCCCTAGCTGGGCAGTGGGGTGGGCGATAAAGGTACCTGTACTCCATACCCCTGTGTACGATGACAAAAAAAGGACCGCAGATGATACTATTCAGACAAACTGGAAAGTCACAGTATGAAATACAGAAAATAAAAACAAAATAAAGAAAATGTATTGGTAAATTGCCAGTTGGAATTGTAGAAAATTGCACCATAGAGAAAACATTAAAAAGTCTGAGTACTATAATGTTTTGTATTTTGGTTTTCACTGATTGGCAGTTAGGATGAATTTCTTAAAATAAACTGATCCCAATCTCCTTTCTATCGACATGCTCTTCAGAGAAGAAAATTAAATAAATAAAAGGTTCACTGAAAATAAAAGTCAGATACCATGTGGCTTGAAACTATATACACCTCTGAAGGGAAGCTGTTGAGTTATGAATAGTCCTTTTTTGCAAGTCAGTGAAATCTGTCTTGAGTTACTACCTAAGCCTAAGGGATCATTGAAAATTGGGTTACTTAGATGTTCTTTAAGGAAAGGTTGAGCAAAAGTGTGCCAAAACAACACCGCAATTTTCAGCTAGTTGTTTAGGAGAAGTTCTAATGGAGGTGGCTGCTTGTTTGGGTTTCACAGTGTTCGGTTTTCTGTATTTGTCTTTTTCTGGCTCAAAACCTAAAAAGTTAACTTGATACATAACTCATGCAAAAAAAGCAAAGAGGCACTTGAAGACTAACAGATTTATCGCATGAGCTTTTGTGGGAGAAAATCCCAAGCGTCTGATGAAGTGGGATTTTCTCCCACAAAAGCTCATGCGATAAATAAATCTGTTAGTCCTTAAGTGCCACAAGACTCCTTGCTTTTTTTTTTGCCTTGCTAGACTAACACAGCTGCCCCTTTGGAACACATGCAAAGTTAATCTTTTCTTGTTGATAACTGCCCTACCTGCAGTCACAATCCCCCAGGCATAACACCATGATTGCCTGCTGTGGAGCAGATGTCAAATGCAAAAGATTATAATAGCAGGTGGGATATAGGCAGTAGAGAAAGAGATCCACTTTTCCTTCTAAAATCTGCTTTAGTTAAACTAAAAACAAATCTGAAGGAAGAAACAATATATCCTTGCAGAGAGAGATTTCTAAGTGTGGTGAATGTTGTGGTTTAATTGTTAATGCTTGTGAGAGGATGCAGAGGGATACCTGTATTACCTGGTCAGTGTAAAAAGGACAAATTCACGTGCATCTCTAGAGTACATTCAGGGACAGAGGGAAGGCAGATTGACAATTTTAAAATGGACAGCCGTGTTAGTCTAGTCCAGTGAAAAAACAACAAGGAGTTGTGTGGCACTTGAAGACTAACAGATTTATTTTTTGCATGAGCTTTCATGGGAGAAGATCCCACTTCCTCAGATGCTTCGAAGATGGAAGTTCACCCATCTTAGAAGCATCTGAGGAAGCGGGATCTTCTCCCACGAAAGCGCATGCAAAAAATAAATCTGTTAGTCTTCAAGGCAGATTGTGCCTTTCCAGTTACAGGACAGCACAAACTATTTCAAGCACTACAGCAGGAGAGAGCAGCTCCTAATCACTCTCTGTTACCACAATTGATAGGGGTGTTGCAGCAGTAGGAAACTGCTGGCATTTAGGCCTACCCTGTTATGTATCTTCCACCCACTGGATCAACCCAGAATGCCTCCCATGGGAGATGCTGAGCGCTGAATTAATACTATGACTTTAGGGGCTGCAACCCAGGGCTGCTGTCCTCAAAAAAGGGTTGGGGTCCAGGCCTCACACTCTGCCTTGCCCTGAGGCCTGATCCAGTCCCAGCTGCTGCTGAAAAGTGGCCTGGAGCACGATTGGGCACGTTGATGATGGCAAGTGGCGGGTCGCCCAGAGCCAGTTCTGGCTCCTGCTGTTGCCAGCAAATGGCATGGAGCTGGCTCCAGGTTCTGCTGCAGCTGGCAAGCAGCACGCAGTCAGAGCCAGATCTGGGGCAGGGCCAGGGTGATGCAGGGCATGTTTCTGGGGGTCCAGCACCAGCAATGCCCATGCCCCAGATTAAGAGGGATGGGGCATGGAAAAATCCAGCCCTGGCCATCTGGACCCTTCTTTCAGGGAGGCATTGCTTGGAGGCAATGTAGGAGAGACCTTCATGCTCCCCTGTTCTAGGTAGTGTTGCCTCTAGTCACACCTCCTAGCTGCAGGGGGAGAGTCTGGCTCCAGGCTGCTCCCAGATGAGCTGGCTGTGGGCAAAGTTGGCAGTGTGGTTTATTGCAGGGATATGTGCCTGCTTTAATGGTTCTGTTGTCAGGGTTTGTAGTTGTTGGTAAGTATCTGCTTAAGGTTGGGGGCACTGTCTGTACGTGAATAGAGGTCTATCTCTCAGGCACATATCCCTGCAACAAACCACGCTGCCAACTTTACCCACATATCTGCACAAAAGACATGGTTATAGGACCTAATAAAACCAGCTACTCTATCAAAGGCTCATTCACCTGTTCATCCTCCTATGTGATTTATGCCATCATGTACCAGAAATGCCCCTCTGCCTTATATATTGGACAAACAGGACAGTCTTTGCACAAAAGAATAAGTGGGAACAAATATGACATCAGACTCACAACATTGTAAAACCAGTGGGTCAGCATTTCAATCTTCCTGATCACTCCATTGACAATTTACTAATTGCTGTGCTCAGACAGATGAATACCAGATCAAGGCTTCACAGAGAAGTTGCAGACATCAAATTTATTTGCAAATTTGATTGCACTGCTTCAGGACTTAATAGGGACTTTGAATTTTTCTCTCATTACAACAGGTGATTTGACCTCTTCTTCTCTATGCTGTTCCCCAGTGTTTGAATCTTAACAACGGGTTTGATTTGCTGTTACAGTGTACCTGATCCCATGACTCACACTTCCCCACATTTATTTCCCCCATTCTGTAAATTTCCCAATCTTTAAAGCATCTGACAAGTGGGATTTTTTTCCCCCAAAAGCTCAGGCAATAAATACATTTGTTAGTCTTTCAGTGCCACAGGACTCATTGTTTGTTTTACTTTACACTTGTCTTTATTTAATTTCATTCTGTTTACCTCAGAATCAGACTACTTCATCAGCTCGTCCAAATCATTTTGAATTGTGATCCTATCCTCCAAAGAACTTGCAACCCCTTCCAGCTTGGTAGCATTGGCAAACTTTGTAAACGTACCCTCTATGCCATCGTCTAAATTGTTGATGAAAATATTGAATAGAACCAGACCCAGAACTGATCCCTGTGGTACCCCGCTTATTATGCACTTCAAGCATGACTGTGAACCGATGATAACTACTCTCTGGGAGCGTTTAGGCAACCAATTTTTCACCCATCTTATAGTAGCTCCAGCCAGGCTGTGCTTCCCTAGTTTGTTAATGAGAAGGTGATGCAAGACCTTCACATAAGTCTTAGAAAGTCTAGATACACTATATCTGCTGCTTCTCTTTTATCCATAAGGCTTGTGACCCCCAACATAAAAAGTTATCAGGTTGGTTTGACACAGGGGTTAAAGTAGGCTGGAACACTGCTTCGGGGCCCACTATTTTTAGGGGTTCAGCATCCCAGGGCCCCTAAAAATGGAAAATGGAACTGGAACGCTGCATTTTGGGGCCCCCCCATTTAAAAACAGCAGGCCCCGGAACACAGAATTCTGGCTCCATTTTCTATTTTTAGGGGCCTCCCTGAATGCTCAGCCTCTAAAAATAGGGGGCCCTGGAATGCCGTTCCAGTGCATTTTGGGAGCTGCCCTGAGGGGCTGAGGACCCTCTGCAATGACATGGCAGCCAAGTGAGGGGTCCTGGGGAAGGGGATCTGGGGACAGGTGAGCTGGCTCAGTGGGGAAAGGGCAGGGGGAGAGGGTCAGCCTGGGACAGCAGTGGAAGATGGCATCACATGGTGGAGGGTTGGGGGACCAGCTGTGAGATGGGGATTGGGCACAGTAGATCAGGTGGGGGATAGGCGTGTGGGGGGGCCGTAGCTGGGGCGGAGGTGACAGTAGCTGGGGTTAGTGAAGGCGGCCGAGACCTGTGGGAAGGGGGCCCGGACCAGAGTGAAGGGGGCCTGCCAATTTAGGAGGGTTCTTGGGCCTGACAAATTATACTTTAACCCCTGGTTTGACATGATTTGTTCTTAAGAAATCCATGTGATCACTTAGCACCTTGTTCTCTTCTAGATGATTGCTAATGGACTCCTTAATTATTTTTCCTTGTACAGAGGTTAGGCTGACTGTTTTATAATTCCCTGGGTTGTTGTTATTTCCCTTTTTATAGATGGGCACTATATTTGATCTTTTCCAGTTCTCTCAGACCTCTCCAATCTTCCATGATTTTTCAAAGATAATAGCCAATGGCTCAGACATCTCCTCAGTCAGCTCTTTGAGTATTCTAGGCTTCATATCATCAAGCCCTGGTGACTTGAAGACATCTAACTTATCTAGGTAATTTTTAACTTGTTCTTTCCCTATTTTAGCTTCTGTTCCTGTCCCGTTTTTACTGCTCTCGCTGATGTAGGCATCCAGTCACCATCAACCATCTCAGTGAAGACCGAAATGACCAAAGCTTTGTCATCCTTCTCTCATCTTCAGTTATTTTTCCTTCCTCATCTCTCTTCTTTTACCTCCTGTCTAATAAAAGTACAGCCTAGCTGGTTAAGACTGCATATTTTGCAGCACTGTGACCAGAAAATAATGCCCTAACCAGCCTGATGCTAGTAAAATCTAGTCAAGTTTCTGAGTGGCTGATAAAATTGGCTGCTTTGTTTGTGTTTTCCCAGTGGTGAGGTTTCAAGTGAAAGTCAACACCAGAAATATAAACTACATTTTCTATCTTTGCTGGTTTTTTCTTTCCCCTTTTGTTTGTGTTTCTCTTGTTTTGATTTCTGGAAATGGGACTGAACTTTAACAGCAGCAGCTCCAGCCATCTCAACTAACTCCTCAAACAAACAGACAAAAACACCCAAACAAAACAAATCCCCCAACAACAATCATAATCATCTAAAAAAAACCCTGCCAGGCAACAGCCTTTTTCCTTCTAAAAAATCACTTCTGCTAAAATTAAAATGAAGTTTTCGAAGTAAACAACATATTGAGAGTACAAATGCTTAAACTGTTTTTCCTTTTCTGTATCTTTAATCATTGAAAATGCTTTTAATCATCTATGCATTTGCCATGGTACAAAGCAGGCTAATGTATGCTCCCTGCCCATGGCCAGAGTCCTGCCTGCAGTTGGACCATGGTGGCAGTGACGCCGCTCCCTGCCCATGGTCAGATCCCAGTGGCGGTGCTGCACCATTGGCTGCTAGGAGAGGGCGCCAACATCCCGGCTGTCCGACAGTGGCGAAAAGCTTTGGGCCAGCCCTGCATAGGGCTGGAAGGGACCTCATGAGATCATCAAGCACAACCCCCTGCTAAAAGCAGGGCCTCTCCCACTAAATCATCCCAGCCAGGGTTTTGGGCGTTAAATGTTTCCAAAGATGGAGATGCCACCACCTCCCTAGGTAACCCATTGCAATGCTTTACCATCCTCCAGAAAGGTTTTCTTAATACTCAACCTCGACCTCCCCAGCTTCAACTTGAAACCATTGCTCCTTCTTCTGTCCTCTGTTACTACCAAGAACAGCCTCACTCCCTCCTCTTTGGAGCACCCCTTCAAGTAGTTGCTATCAAATCCCCCCCTCAATCTTCTCTTCTGCATTTTGAATAAGCCTAGTTCCTTCAGTCTCTCTTTGTAAGGCATGTGCCCCATCCCCCTAATCATTTTTGTTGCCTTCCAATGGATTCTTTCTAATTTATCCACATCCTTTCTGTAGTGCATAGTCCAAAACTGAACACAATATTCCAGATGTGGCCTTACCAATGCCAAATAGAGGAGAATAATCACATCCCCCCGATCTGCTAGTAACACTCCTACTGATGGCCGTCAGGTCCCTTTCTACAGTGCTACTACGTAGCCAGTTGGTTCCCAGCCTGTAGCAGTATATGGAATTTTTCCATCCTAAGTGCTAGACTTTGCACTTGGCCTTGCTGAACCTCATGAGATATCATTTGGTCCAGTGCTCCAATTCGTCTACATCTCCCTGAATCCTATGCCTGCCCTCCAGTATGTTTACTGTTCCCCACAGCTTGTTTTCATCTGTGAATTTAATGAGCACGCAAACTATCTCATCATCCAGACATTAATGAAGATGTTGAACAGTAGCAGCTGCAGGACCGATCCCTGGAGCATTCCACTAGTTACTGGTTGCCAACTAGACATTGAACCATTGGCCCCTACTGCTGAGCCTGATGATCTAGCCAGCTTTCTATCCACCTTATGGTCCATTCATCCAAACCATACTTTAACTTGCTGGCAAGAATGCTGCAGGAAACCGTATCAAAAGCCTTGCTAAAGTCAAGGTATATCATGTCGACAACTATTCATGCATGCACATATCCAGTCTTATTATCATAGAATGCAATCAGGTTGGTCAGGCATGATTTGCCCTTGGTGAATCCATGCTTACTGTACCTGATGACACTATTTTCTGCCATGTGTTTCAGAAGGGATTCTTTCAGGACCTGCTCCATGATTTTTCCAGGGACTGAGGTGAGGTTGATTGTCTGTAGTTCCCCAGATCCTCCTTTTTCCCTTTCTTGAAGATAGGTACTATATTTGCCTTTTTCTAATCATTCAGGATCTCCCCCATTCACCATGAGTTTTCAAAGATAATGGCCAGTGGCTCTGCAATCATATTGGCCAACTCCTTGAGCACCCTCAGATGTAGTTTATCCAGTCCCATAAACTTGTGTACATCCAGCTTCTCTAATTAGTCTCTAACCTGACCTTCCATCACTGAGGGCCACTCTCGTTCTCTCCATTCTGTGTTACGTGGTGTAGTAGCCTGGGAGGTAACCCTGCCTGTAAAGACTGAGGTAAAAAAAACCATTGAGTACTTCAGCCTTTTCTGCATCATTCACCACAAGGATAGCTGCCCCATTCATCCAGATAAAAGATGTTTTAATGGGCCTGTGAAATTGCATTCAGACTGAGTGGACACTGAGGGCTTTGGTAGGGAGGTCAAGAACTCCTGAGGACAAGATCAAACTTCCATGTTTTTATTGGATGAGAAAAAAAACCCACAGAAAAGAAAACCGACTCTGATTCAGAAAAGGAAACTAATCACGTGATTAAACTGTCTTCATTTTTCTGTTCACAGAACTTTACAGTGAAGCCAAAGAGTAAGAGCCAGATCCTCATCTAGGGTAGAGATGTAGGGTCAGTGACCTCAAGAAAGCTATGCTGATTTTAAAGCAGCTCAGTAAGTGGTGGCAATAACTTAGAATAGAATCAGACATTACTTGGAAAACTCATGTTTCTTAGGAGGCCATTCAAAAAGCAGCCAAATTCTATAATACTTAGAAAAAATATTTTTTCCACTGTCAAGAATTTTCCCATTTTTGAAAGAGGACAGTTCCCCTGTATTGGGTCCCAACCCATAGTTTGTAAAACACAGTATTAATGGAGCATCCTAGGCCTTAATTTTGTAAGTGGGTTGTAGAACGTGGTCTTCCCTAGGAGATTTACAAAGGTTCACCAGGTGTTTCCATTTAAACAATTGGAGAATTCACAAGAGCCTCCAGCCTTGGTTTATCATTGGCATGACATGGATCCAGCACTTTGCTCAAAGGATTGGCACTCAGACAGTAATTTCTTCAAAAACAAAAATGCTTCCTTATAAAATGCTAATTCTAATACAATTAGATTCTTAAATCGAAAATCAACACAATGTAAGTAAATGAAATAGGCCACCTGTGACAATACAGAACACCATTTACTGTTTCCAAAAGGGTAGCCATGTTAGTTTAATTTAGCAAAACAAACAAGGAGAACTGTGGCACTTTTAAAGACTAACAAATTTTTTTATTACATGAGCTTTCATGGGAGAAAAATCCCACTTTGGTCAGATGCTTGAAGACGGGGAACTTACAGTACTTACAGTAAGTTCCCCATCTTCAAGCATCTGACGAAGTGGGATTTTCTCCCATGAAAGCTCATATGATAAATATATTTGTTAGTTTTTAAAAGTGCCACAGTTCTCCTTGTTTGTTTTACCATATACTAAGTTTACCTACGACAGAACAAACATAACATAAACCTTAACAGTGCAATATTCATAACACAATGTTACAGTTTTTTTGCATATATTAATATAATGCTATGAATACTTAGTACTGCACAGTCCAGCAGACATGCAATATTCCAATACATAACATACAGAGAGAAATACCCTTGTCACATGCATGCATGCATGCAGCCTTAATATAATGTTATGAGACAAAGTGAAACTATTACAATGTAACAAGCAGATTTCTCACACATATGTGTAAAGAAACATTACAGTAATACACATTCAATAATGTTTCTACAAACTGACATTTTATGAGCACTGATCAGGCAATCTAGCATGGGTAAGGTAAGAGACCATTCATGGGCAAGCAGCCTATTTATGATCATAGACATATATTCCTTATCTTTCAAATAGTTGAGCTTACCTTCCAGTTTCTTGACCAAATCCCTCTGATTCATCTCAGGGGTCCTTCTGCTCTGTCAAGCTGGTGGCCGCAGCGGCCTTTTTTCTTCTGGCCATCAAACTACCCACCCTCACCTCTGATTCTTTCTGATTGGTTGCTTTCTTCATGTCAATCAAGAACAACTTACCCACCCTGGGTGATATCATTTTAAATTAGTATTTTAATTGGCTTTATTTATTTACTTTGAACTTGGACCTCCTTGAGGTTCTCCTTCCTACCTATTACTTGTTATTTCTCCCTGCAGGTACTAGAAGTGACTGTTACTTCCCCCAGTGTACCTTTCTACTATTGGTCAGTTTCTTAACAGTTCCATTTTGTTTCTGTTTCCCTCTGTATGACATCATTGACCACCATTTTAGATGTCTAGATAAGCTTTCTCTAAACTATCATTTTTTGTTACTTATAAAAAGCCTTAAACATAAAACTAACTGTATCTCACTTCTTGCATAATCATTGGGGTTCTGTCACATCTTTGTTACTTAAATCAGAAAAGATAAAATCCACAATGTTTTTTCTTCCTCCGCTCACTTTTCAGCTGTGTGACTAATGCTGTTTCTGGTGCTTCTCTCCTTACATGGACTAAAAGAGCTTAAAAATCTTTTATCGATCTGGATGTTCAGGAATGGCAACATCTCAGTCCTTTCATGCATTTCAGGAGAAAGCTATAGCAAAGAATCAGAAACTAGAAATGGAAGGAAGTTTACAAGGGATGCAAAAGGATACAATGTGACCATTGTTGCCAGCAAACTTAAGGACAAAGAGTATTTTAAAAGTATATTATGAACAAAAAGAATCTTGACAAAGGTATAGATCTATTAGATGAAAAATGGTAGAGTTGTCAATAGTAGTACAGAAAAAACCAAACTGTTTAAATAAAAATTTCTGTTCTGTATTTGAGAAAAAAAATGATGTGGTCAGATGATGATAACGAAATACTTTCCATTCTCTTAGTAACTCGAGGGGATGTTAAACAGCAGATACTAGAGTCAGATAAACTGAATAAACAGGAAAATTTGCATCCAAGAGTTTTAAAAGCACTGGGCAATGCACTCCCCTGGGACTGGGAAACTTAGGCTTGAGTGCTTACTCCAAATCAGGCAAAGCAGAGATTTAAACCCAAATGCCCTTACCACCAGGCTGTTGCCTATTCTTGGGTGAGTTTTACTGCTTTCCCCTCAACATTTCAATGGCCTTGGGTTAGGCCCAATCAAGGACATGAAAAATTTCCAAAAATCTCAAAAATATTCATAGTATGTGAAAACTGTTTCCCATTCAGTTTTAGCCATGAGTTATTGTATGACATATGAACTAGCCCACTATCAGGGCTGACCCAAGTGTTTTTGGTGTCCTAGGCAAACTATGATTTGGCAGCCACATGTAATGAGTGATAACACATTGAAATACATATTTTTTCAAATAGAGAAAAAAAATTCTCTTTTCTCTAATTTGGTACCCCTTAAAGTCTGCTGCCCTAGGCAACCACCTAGTTCCCCTATATGGTTGGGTCGGCCCTACTGACTCTCAGCACATTCTGGATCTGTCTCCTTTCCTACCTGTTATGAGACAGATGAAGTAAAGTTCTAAAAGGCAACCAGTAAGCTCCACAAAAGCTCATACAAAAAACAAATCTGTTAGTCTTAAAGTGCCATACAACTTCTTGCTGCTTTTTTACTGGTCTAGACTAACATGGCTATCCCTTTTGAAATTAACCAGTAAGCTAACATACTCAAATTTTCCTCCAACTTTTAACTTCTCCCCCTGTAACAGAAAAGAATAGTAAAACTCCTCACCTACCCCTGTTAGTCTGGGTTTAGGAGACTAAGGCTGGGCAGACCACAGCTGGGAGCTTGATTAGGCAGCAGTAAAGCACTGGCCTAATTAGGAATACAAGGAGCAGCTGAGGACCTGGTTCAGGGATATAAGCTGGGCCAGCACAAGAAACTAGGGAGGTATTGCTAACAAGACAAAACAGAGTCTCTGGCTCCAGGCTAGAGGCAAGCAGCACTTTGAGCCTTCAACCCCTGAGAGAATTTGGGGCACAAACTGGGAGGTGGACTATCAGATTTGAAAGTAAATGAGCATGTGGTTTGCAATGAAGAATGGTTTGTGGTGAGTTTCTGTGGGTTGGCTGGAGAGCAGCGATAGCTGAGAAACAGGGGCAGAAGAGCCTACTCCATGACACCCTCTTAGACAACATCCTCTTTCAACTACAAATTTAACAATACTATAGGTATTGTTATACTAACATCCATTGTATTTGCTCTTGCAGAAAATAGCATTAGGCTGTCTGGACTAGGGTTGGCCAGTTATAAAATTGTTGCTATCAATATTGTAAAATTAAAACAAATCTTGCAAAATATGCCATGTTGGGTATCATTGGAAAGGTTATGATTTACTAAATATGATAAGCTTATCTATGTATGTCATGTCTGTACTGTAAACTATGAATGTGTAATATTCAATCTGTATCTGGGTGACACTTCTCAACAGACTGATCTTAGCACTGCACAGCCTGCCCAAGGGCCATGAATTATACCAGGAGTCCAGGGAAAGAACCTAATGGCTCCACTTTTTGAATCTTCAGGATAGGTAGGAATATGCCTATGGAAAGGACAATCTTAGGCTTTTCCATGACTGGTTTGGGATAAAAGAATGCACAAGACACCTGGCAGAAACTATGGAAAGGCATCTTTATCATCTCCATCTCTTTCTTCATTCCTGCTTCCTACTGCTGGAGCCATTATACTACATCTGAATCTGTGAAACAAAAGGGCTGAGACCCACTCAAATACTGGATGTACTCCAGAAGAACTATACAAGCTTGCAAACTCCAATATGGTTGAGAATCTGATACATATGGACTTTGAAGCAATCTGTGTGTATCTGCTTGCTCTGATGATTTAATAAGTCTCTTCTTGTTTCTTTTCTTTAGTTTTAGTTACTAAAAGATTGGCTGACAGTTTGGTATTGTAGGTAAGATCCAAACTAATTTTGAGCTGGTATTGAGGTTGACCCTTTGGGGAGCAGGAGAACACTTTGGTAAAGGTAATAGAGCTTTTTAAATAACTTGTTTCTTTGTTAGACCCAGCTGCTGATTGGGATCCAGCAACTGAAATGGAGTAAAGGAGGATGTATAGTTCTTTTGGGGGGGCTTCTTGATAACCAGTGTGGGGAATCAGGGGAGCTCTGTTTGTGACTGTTAAACCTAAATTCAGCATTAGCCAGTAACTTTGGGAGGATCTGCATCCCTTTCTGTAGCCCATTCTGACATGGGCATTTTCAGGAGGCTAATCCAGAGACAGATGGGCCACAGAGACAGAGGTCCTGAAAAAAGCTTGCAACTGAAGTAGGTAAAACAGACAGCAAAGCCAAAATGGAGTTGTAAAATGACTCTTCTTGGGTCACACACAGCAGAAGAACTAGGAATAGGACAAAGGTCTACAGATTCCCTGTCCCACTGTGTGTGCTGATAGTATAAGATAGCTACCTGTCTTAATCAGGTTCTGCTGTTATCATTAAGCAAAACAGTGATTAAAATTAATTCTGACATAGCAAAGAGCTAGAAAGAAACTCACCTCTGGGATTTACCTCTCACTTTCCTACTTGCTTTGATTCACCAGACACCAATTTTCACCTGAAAGAGATGTATCACTTTGGAACTCATTCAGCTCAAAAATGCATTTAGAGTGCAAAGTGTATGTGGTCTTTACATATTGGGTTGCAAACAGACACTTGCTATATTACCACAATAATGCTATTCTAGAATGTCTGTTAGAAAGATGACAGACAAAGGGCTGAGATGCTGACATTTGCAAAAGGAGATAAGTTTTCTTTTCTACACGCTAAACCTTTGGAATATGATAAACAAGGAGTCTGTTGCACTTAAAGCCTAACAAATTTATTGCATGAGCTTTCATGGGGGGGGGGATCTCATGTTGTCAGATGCTTTGAAAAAAGAAACAGCTGCAGGTACATTATAAAGCCAATTCCTACAGGATAACAAGTTTAACAATTTCCAGAGGGGTAAGCATCTCAGCCTATATACAACCAAATCAATGGGAGTCCTGCGGCACCTAAAAAATAAATACATTTCTTTGGGCATAAGCTTTCATGGGCTCCAAGCCTCTTTGTTAGATGCATTGATTGCCTGGATCTCGTGCATCTGAAGTGCACTAGAGCCCTCAAAAGCTGAAGAGCTCTGTTAGTCTTTAAGGTGCCACAGGACTTAAGAGTTTAAGAATAAGAAAATAAAGAGCATCTTGTAAAACTCAGCAAAATGAAGATTTCTGTAGGTTGGGGTAGTGATTCATTGCAGACTGTAGTGCTTTGAACCTTTATGCAACATGAAGAAAACCACCCAACGTGGTCAGCAGTAGTACATTCTTCACTGTCTGGGTGCCCAACTTGAGAGCCCTAGGCTCTGATTTTCATGTGCTGAAAACTACAGTTGGGCAAATACCAAATTTTTTTTTTTCAGTCCACTGGCAGTTCTGAAAAGTTCTATTTGGGTCAAAGTACAGGGTTGTTTTTGGAGTTGTCAGTGACTAAAGAGAGGGATAATTTCATTTTTGGATCCAACAAAATATTTCATTGAGGACATTTTTAAAGGAAATGGGTTATATTCAATAAAACAAACAAGGAGTTTGGAGGATAGGGAAACTGTAGTGCCCCTCTTCTCTGACCTATTAACTCTTGCCTGGTGGTTAGGGCACTTATTTAGTTCAGTTTCAAATCTCTACTTGGTAATAGGACCTTGAACCCAATTTTCATATACAAATATCCATGTTGAAGGAAGAGACTGAAAAATGTGAATAGGCCCAAGGCCAGAGAGACTCTGTAGCCTCAAGATTAGGGTACTCACTTGGAGATTGATGAGGGAAGGATGTAAGACCTAGGCTCCAGTTCCTTTATTTATTTATTCATTCATTCAAAATTGAATAGTGTTAACAAGAGACTCATTTCAGACAAAGGGCATTTCTGGTGCTGAACATAAGGCAGCATGATCCCCCAGTCCCAGTGCCCCAAATTCTGATCCTAGCTGGGGATGCAGGGCCAAGCTGTCAATCTCACCCTAACCCCAACCAGGACCTTGGGGCCAGGCTGTGGTGGTGGCAACAGCATGATCCAGCTTTGATCCCAGCTGGGGGTGTGGGGCTGAACTAGGCCCAAGGGATGGGGCCAGCATGGGGGAAAGGCAGCCTGGGCCCCAAGTATTTTTTGGGGACTGATGCCCTTGTTTCAGACTACTTTTATAGACTGGTTAGCCTAAGGCTGGGGAAGCCTAGATTCAAGACTCTTCTCCAGAGCAGGGATTGAAACCTGGGTCTCCTGTGAATATCTTAATTACACGGCTAACTGCTATAAAGCATCTTAGATCTTTTGGTACCTAAATCCTTTGGTGAATGTAGCCTCATAAGTCAAAACAAGAATTTTCATTAATGTCAGAATGACTGACTTTGATATTTCCATAATATTTTTTGTTTTGACCAAAATTAATTGCAGAAATGAAAATGATTTCACACTGAGTTTTGGTCCATCCAAATCATCCAAAACATGTCACCCAGCACTCCTGAATGTTCAGTTACAACTGAAGTTAGTGGAAAGGGAACTGCCAATGCTCAGTACTTATGAAAAATTCAGGCCTTGGGCACAACACAGTAGGTAACCAATCAGAGCCACTTCATTTAGAAGGTACTTTTGTCAAGTTTGTCATAATCTCCATGGAGATTATAAAACACTGTTATCTCATATAGGAGTTGAGAAAATAAATGCATGAAGGTTTGTGAGACACTGATACTATGGCAACAAGCACTCTAGAGAAGCGCATGAGGAAATTAATAATTCCATATTTAGCACATAGTTTGGATGGGGTGTAGTAAACAAGACACAAGAACACACATGAAATGATGAGAATATTAGTAGCTGCCTCATTCACTGAACCCTAACCCTGCAGAATGCAAAATGAAACAGGGATCCTGAGGAATAGTGTAAAGTTGTGTAATTAGATGCTACAACTTGGATTTTCTGAAGGATCTAAGTTGGTGGCTGTCAAATTTTTTTCCTTAAGTCCCAGCTCTTCACCCCTCTGCTATGTGGCAACCCTCCACTGACAAAAAAGCATCCACCACCAGAAAACTGAACAGTGACCATGGCTGCAGGGGGGGGTAGGGGTGGCAATCCCTCATGGCTTTCATCCTGTCTCTTGAGGTTCCTATTGCATCTCTGAAATCAGCATGTCTAACTTGAGATCAGCTGCATGAAACATGCAAAGGGTGATCCCACATGCCAAGCTCCTGTCTCAAATCAGGAAGTATGTCAAGTCTCTAAAATTGCATGTGCTAGCCTGGAGCATATGTGGAGGAGCTCCTTGCAAATGGGAGGGGGGTTGACTGGGTGGAGAAATGAGATGGAAGTGCTGAGACAGGGGAAGGAGAAGAAAGCCAATGCCAGGCTGGAAAGAAAGGTCCTGGAAGATCCTGTCTGCTGCTGAGCCTGTCCAAGTCTCTCCAGGTCCTGCTCCCTTCTCCATTGCCAAATCCCAGGAACTGAAGCAGCCCCTCTGGGTTCTACTTTCACCTCTGCTCTTCATCTTCTCCTTGAGTTTCCATGAACACACAATTGTCCACAATATTGTGATTGAAGGGGTGCCAGCCAGGGGCATTGCTGCCCTGAGGAAGGACCTGGAGCACGGGCCCCTGGCCTGCCCCTCCAGCCACAGGCCACACCCCTAGCCCTGATACAGTGCTCGGGCTGACCCATTCTCAGGTGCGTGCCGCCAGCCTGGGCCCAGATCCCTGGCCAGGGACAGGGCAGGGAGCATCAGCCGCCGCCACGGGTGGCCCGGCCTAGGATGGGGCCAGAAGTAGCCGCAGCTACCACAGGCAGCTGGGCCCTGGATCTCCTGCCAGAGATTGGAAGAGGCAGGGGCTGAGGGCCAGGACTCCGAGCACTGGCGCTGGGATTCGGGACACGAGCCCCTGTGTGCCCAGTGCTAGTGATGCCCCTGGTGCCAGCCCTCTCTGCTTGGTCTGGTGACCTCCTGTCGCTGTCAGTGCGCATAAAGCAGCACCACAATGGGGCTATCCACTCCCCTTCAGATTGGGACCTTGTTATAACCTGTGTTGCTTCAGTTTCACTCTGCTGTGGGGCAGAGTAGTTTCCCAGAACTCCCAGGACTGCTGTGAGACTTAAGGCAGTGGCGATCTTTAGTGCACTACAGACCTCTCTACCTTGTTCCCCAGTAAGGTTAAGTCATCCTTCTGCAAGGCCAGGTCTGTGTACATCTTAGACTTCTTGTTCCAGCAGATACACCCCTGAGTTGGATTTTATTATGTTACTTAGGCTTTCTAATTGTAGAAAAAATACCATACTTTCTACCACAGGCTCCTACTAGAACAGTTTGCTTTTCTCTTCTCTTTTTAATTCAGTCAAAAAATCTCTAGAAAGAGTGTTTATTAAAATCTACAAGTTATAACTTTCGGTACAAACAAGGGAATTCTCAACCCACTGAAAAAAAGAGGCAAGTCCTAATCTGCAAAAATAACTGCAATCACCAGATCCCAGAAATGGTGGAATAAGGGGGTGTTCAAAGTTGTTTCTTTTCTTCATTGGGCCTATTGATAAAAAAACAGAAAGGTTGCTTGCCAGTGACCTCTGTCCTTTTCATATGAATGAGAGAAGCTCAGAGAGATACTGATTCAGAGAAGAAGCATAGAGATTGGTTGAACAACAATTAGCACCTCATTGTTAATCCTAACAACTCACATTCCTGGTTTGTCTTAATGCTCTCTGTTGAAGGCTCATACTATGTTACAACAGGCTGCAGATAAGAGAGAGTCAGCCACCTCCCTCCCTCCCCTTCCCCTACATCTCCCCTGCTGGCAACCCAATACCTGTGGATCTGTGACTCACTATTGGGATGTGACCCAAACTTTGACAACCACTGATCTAAGTGACTTGTCACTTTGAAAATCCCTCTTGGTATTATAGTGTACGCACACAAGGGGCGAAACTAAGGTTGCAGGGACAATCTTAATTCTGGCATTTCCAAACTTCTAAATTGTGGTCTTTGTGATCATAATAATATTTTTAAAAAGTTTTTTATGTAATAATAAGTTCAGCACAAGTAATTCATAAGGGGGAATGGGATCCTTAAATACACATCTGTTGTCCAAAACTTTCAAAAGTAATGCAGAAAACTATCCAAGGCAGGCAATTTATAAGTTGTTAGTTTTTACATATTGAAATCTTCTTATGTTTGAGGAGCAATTAGAGTGTTGGTCTAGCTGTGTTGGCCACAGAATATTAAAGACACAAAAAGGATGAGATAATATCTTCTTCTGGACAATTTTTGTTGGTGAAAGGGATAAGCTTTCAAGTTACACAGAGCTCTTCTTCAGGTCACCTGAGGAAGAGCTCTGTGTAACTTGAAAGCTCATCTCTTTCACCAACTGAAGTTGGTCCAATAAAAGAGTCTTGAAAGGATTAGAGACATTAGAAACAATTATCAAAGCATTTACATTTGATTCATACTTCCTCTACATTTACAGCATTCCCTAGAAGGTGTTATTTATTATTCTCATATTCTAAAGACAATACACAAAACCAGAAACATTAGGATTTCAATTCACACAAATTAACAGGAGAATGGCACAAATTAGTCTTCGAGTCACTACCTGAAGGCACTAAATAAAGAGACCCTCCATTTAGCTAGTTTTTCAAAAATCCATAGGGTTGTTAAAGACAGAACAGAATGCAAGAGTGAGCAAAATCTGCTGAGAGATTCTGAAAGGGAAATAAAGAAATAGGTCTGAGTAGCAAAAATTGAAGCACCTCTTCTGTTGTTATAGAAAGAAGGCAAGAGACAAAGATCCTGAATCTATATTACCTTGTGTAGCACCTAAAAGCAATGTATCTCACAGACTTTTGTACTCTGCTGAGCATTGTGGGACTTGAGTGCCTATTGTATTCTTTCAATGCAAGTGTATCCAGCTTTGGGGGGCATGGGTGGGGGAAAAAAAGCTGGAACAAATCTGGGTAAAAGGGTATAATTTTATATCTTCATTCCTCTGACTTTTTGAATTTGGAAACTGTTCCTAGCTCAGCATACCACTGGAAATCAAAGAAATCTTTTTGATGTGGGGGGCTGTTATGTGACACTGCCATAGTAAAATGCCTTTTTAATTTGTAATGCATGGCAAAAGTACACTCCCATTGGATTTGTGTGTGTAAGTTTGGGGCTCAATTTAAGAATAGGTGTGGGGGTCCTGTGCAAGTGGAGGTTGTGGCACCCCCTATCTTCCTTATCTAGGCAGTGCATGTGCTAGTCCACTGGTTGGCAACCCCTCATATGCTAGCCAAACCTGGAATGCAGGCCTATGCACAGAGGATGCAGGGCTTCTAATCCTGCAGTGCCACAATCGCTCCTCCCGTGGTCCTACCATGCAGCTTCTGTCCCCTGTCCAGCTGTGGGGTGGGGTCAGCATGGAAATAGAGCACACGGCTCCTGTCCCTTTCTGGCCCTGCCCCCCAGCACCTTTCTGGCTCTGCCTCTTGTACCCTTCTGGCCCCACTCCCGGCGCCTGCTGAGGGTTTGGGTGGGGGTGGGGCTGGGCCTGGCATGGAGGCCAACAAATGTTGATGACCTGTGTGATATACAGTCTGTAAATGAGAATATTTCTATTTTTCATTATTACAGAGAAGGCCTTTAAATATAATCTGTATATAACAATAGATCTAGACTATTTAATTTAAGTATACGTGCCAATATGATTTTTTTTTAAATCAAATATCCACATTCTCTCTCTCTTTTCACTCTAGGATGACTTTGCTAAGTAGATTTACTGATTGTTTAGATGCATTTATGAAATGTATGGTTGAGTTCGTTTCTAAGTCACAAGTTCCTGATGGGAACAGCAGTTGCTGGGGATCATACAAATCAATGAAGAGCAGGTAGATCAGTGTTGAGATACCAGAACCTCCTGAGCTAGAGCTGCTTTGCTCCTTTTTGAAAAACAGGCACGGAGTTAAGAAAGGATCTTTTTACCTCCTAAGGGAACAAATGGCTAACTCTGAGTTGGCTCTGGGCACAAGTTTGATATGAATCAATTAAAAATAAAAGTTCAGACTTCAGGATCCTAATCCAAAGAAGAAAGGAAAGAAGCAGAACACAGACCCTGGACTTCAGAAAAGATGACTTTGGTTCCCTCAAGGAACTGATGGGCAGGATCCCTTGGGAACCTAACTTGAAGGGGAAAGGAGTCCAAGAGAGGTAGCTGTATTTTAAAGAACTCCTACTAAAGGCAGAAGAAGATAACATTCCAATGTGCAGAAAGAATAGCAAATATGGAAGGCACCCAGCGTGGCTTAGCAGAGAACTCTACAGTGAGCTGAAACACAAAAGGGAAGCTTACAAGAAGTGGAAGCTTGGACAGATGACTAGCGAGGAATATAAAGATATTCCTCAGGCCTGCAGGGATAAAATCAGTAAGACCAAAGGGCAATTGGAGTTGCAGCTAGCCACGGATGTGAAGGGTAACAGGAAGGGATTCTACAAGTGTCAGTAACAAGAAGAGGACTAGGGATGGTGTAAGTCATTTACTGAATGGGGCATGCAACCTAATGGTGGATGATGCAGAAAACACTGAAGTACTCAATGCTTTTTTCCTTCAGTAATCACAGGCAGGGTCACTGACGGTGTGCACATCTGTGCACCCTGGGTTATGATCTACATGATTTTCCTGTTCACTTGTACACTGGAATTGTATGGCTTGCCGCCAATTGCATCATGCAATGTTTCTGTGTGGATGCTAATAACCTATTCTACATGATTTCTATAATGATATGTTTCCTACAACTTCATATGTGTGAACAAACATGTAACATGATTTTTATGGTTCAGGGATAAAGGAACAGACAGAGGTCTCTCCCAGCAGCAGTGAGCCTGAAAGAGACAAAGGTATGCTAATAGAGGTGTCTGTGAAGAGACAAAAGAATCACCTCAGCCCTGACAGGGAGGGACTGAGGGGTTTGGGAACAAAGACTGAGACCTGGAAGTTTTAAGGGGCTTCTGAGCTGGGACTCTCTGTCTTGAAACAACTCCAAGCAAGATATGGGCCCTGCCTGGCCTCAGGCAGAGACTGGCTATGCAAACATCTAACAGCCAAACACCTAGAGCATGAACTTGTTTGGACTAAGAGGTTACTTTAAATAGAAGTGTAACCCTCTCCCTTTTCTTCCTGGGTTAGTTGGGAGCAGGCAACACTCATGTATGCAGAGGTGCCTAAGTTTGATGACAAAGAGATCCTGAGTTTCCCAGTGGTGATGTTGGGATGGTGGGAATTCTCTATCCACTCTTCTTTTGCAGTCCCTTTGCTTTACAGGAAATTAAGCGTGGCGGTGCCTCCACCTGGCTGGGTCTGGTACATGCTTAGTGGCGTGCCTTGGGAACCTCCAGGACTAAATCCATGTGGATAAGAATAACCTGTGGGATGGGTCTAATCCAAATTTACTACTTGTATGCACAATACATTCACAGTGCTCAACTGCATGTAACAAATCTTTACTTAACACAGAAACTTATCATAACAGCATGGAATTGAGTATTGCTATTAATCTGAATACACAGAGGCAAGTAAATAAATCAGTGAGCAGACACAGAATACAGTTTACAGGAAACTTATCTAACTGGCATGTTCACAGCCCTTTTTCCAACTCAGAGGGCACACTTCCCAGAGTTCAGAACCCCAACCACTTGCTTGCATGGGCGCGCCTGGAGGCTCAATGAAGGAGACAAGGCAGCACGCTGATGGTCCACTCAGAACCACGCTGCAGATCTGTAGTGAGCCCAAACAATGGTCTGTTGTCCTGGCCCTGGTTAAAAGGGACTGCCACACTGCCTCCCCTCAGGCCCAGTCAGTCTCTCAGACTTGTTGGCTTTACAAGCTCTGCTCCAGATTGGAGGAGGGAAACAGACATTTGCACTCTCATTGCAGACCTAGCTCTGCCAGTTCTAGGCTCAGACTCTGCTTTTGGGATGAGTAAGCCACCAACCTCTGAAGCTCCCTGCCTGAGTGAGCCTCCAGCAGTCTCAGGAACCCCAGGAGCAGCTTCAGGAGCACTCCCAGCAGCTTCCAGATTCAGGCATGTCTCTCCCTCTCTCTCTCTCTGGAGACCCCTTTGTTCCCCCTGCTTCCAGGAGGGCAGCCAGGGTCTCCCTCTTTCCCTCTTCCAAGGGATCACGGGAGTTGTAGTCCCTCAGTGGAAAACTCACAGCACATAGGAACTGCTTAAATGCTAACCTCCTACCTGATTTCAGAGGCCCCTAAAATACAGGGTGCCTACAGAAGTATTAGGTTAGCATGTGTATTTTGCCTTTTATTTTCTTGTGGTCTCTCCTGACTTACTTTTACTGTGATTCTGCCATGCTTGGCCATATTCCCACTTAGAATTATAATCTGATTAATAAACTAGTAGTTGTTTTACCTAAAGCTGTGTGATCTTTAGAGGGGGTGAGTGAAGGAAGCTGGGCACAATCCATTTCTTTGTTAAATGGACTGACTCGAGAGTGTGATGATTGGGAGTGGTGCCCAATCTCTGTAGACAGTGGCTCCTGGTGTAGTAACTGGGGCCAGGGGTGCTTGCTGGGGGACTGTCTCTTGAGAAGCCAGGGGGCATACACCCCCTGCCTGGGACTGTTTGCACACATGAGGCTGGAGTAGACTGACTCAGGAGTGAGTGGTCACTTGGCAAAGTGGGGTGAATCAGAGTTCAGGAGTGGGAACTAGGAGGTCAGCGGCACACCGGATTGGATCTGGGGAGTGGCATGTCACAGTCACCTCCAAGGCTACTAAATTGGGCAACACGGAATGGGAAGAAGGAAGGCAGCCCCCGGTGATAGAAGGTCAGGTTAGGGACTACTTAGAGAAGTTGGACATGCACAAGACTGTGGGGCCAGATGAACTGCATCCAGGGATGGTAAGAGAGTTGGCCAAAGTGATTGCAGAGCCACTGGCCATTATCTTTGAAAACTTGTGGCAATTGGGGAAGGTCCTGGATGATTAGAAAAAGGCAAATATAGTCCCTATCTTCAAGGAAGGTAAAAAGGAGGACCTAGGGAACTACAGACCAAACAGCCTCACCTCAGTCCCTAGAAAAATCATGGAGAAGGTCCTCAAAGAATCCATTCTGAAACATTTGGGAGGAAAACAGGGTGATCAAAAACAGTCAGTATGGATTCACCAAGGGCAAATCGTGCCTGACCAACCTGATGGCATTCTATGATGAGATAACTGGCTTTGTGGATGCAGAAATAGCTGTCAATATGATATACCTTGACATTAGTAAAGCTTTTGATACTATTTCCCACAGCATTCTTGTCAGCAAGTTAAGGAGGTAAGAATTGAATGAATGGACCATAAGGTGGATAAAAAGCTGGCTAGATCATCGGGCTTAGCGGGTAGGGATCAATGACTCAATGTCTAGTTGGCAACTAGTAACAAGCAGAGTGCCCTAGGGGTCGGTCCTTGGTCAGTTTTGTTCAACAGCTTCATTAATAATCTGGATGATGGGAGAGATTGCATGCTCATTAAGTTTGCATATGACACCAAGCTGGCAGAAATGGTAGATATGCCGGAGGGCAGCAACAGGATTCAGGGAGACCTAGACAAATTGGAGCATTTGCCAAAAGAAATCTCATGAGGTTCAACATGGCCAAGTGCAAAGTCTTGCTCGTAGGAAGAAAATATCCCATGAAGTGGTATAGGCTGGGGACTGACCAGCTAAGTAGCAACTCTGTAGAAAATGACCTAGGGGTTATGGGAGCTGGGAAGCTGGATATGACAACAGTGTGCCAGGAAGGCCAGCCAGAAGGTCAACAGTGTGCCTTATTGCCAAGAAGGCCAACAGCACATTGGACTGCATCAGTAGGAGCACTGCCAGCAGATTGAGGGATGTGATTGTTCTCTCTATTTGGCAGTGATGAGGTCACATTGGGAATATTGTGTCCAGTTTTGGGCTCCCCATTACAAAAAAGATGTGAACAAATTAGAAATAGTCCAGCAAGAGGGCAATGAAAATGGTTAGAGGGGCTGGGGCACCTAGCTTGTGAGGAGAGACTGAAGGAAATAGGCTTATTTAGTCTCCAGAAGAGAAGACTGAGGGGGGGATTTGATAGCCACCTTCAATTACTTGAAGTGCTCCAAAGAAGAGGGAGCTATGCTGTTTTCAGTAGTAACACAGGACAGAAGCAGCAGCAATGATTTCAAGTTGCAGCTGAGGAGGTCTAGGTTGGATATTAGGAAAAACTTTCTGACCAGGAGGGTAGCGAAGCACTGGAAGGGGTTACCTAGGGAGGTAGTGGAATGTCCATCTTTGGAGCATTTTAAAACCTGGTGATGCAAAACCCTGGCCGGGATGATTTAGTGAGAATAGTCCTGCTTTTAGTAAGGGGTTGTACTTGATGATCTCATGAGGTCCCTTACAGCCTAATTATTCTATGATTCTGTGACTGGACTCAGACACTGATTGCAGGATTGGGCTTCAGCAAATAAGGGAGCAAGAGAAGGAATTCTTTTCTTCTAGCATTGACTGATAATGGCCAGTTCTGAGATTCCCACAGAGGATGTCATGGCTCATGACACTAAACCGGCAAGAAGGCAAAGCCAGCCAAAAGATGAGCTAGTCCTTGAAAAGGGGCACAGGAAACTGAAACCCTCCTAGAAGTCCATCTACTCATACATGGCTATGATCACCAATACTGGGTATAGGGCTTCATACTTGAGCAGTGCTGCAGCCCCATGCACTAGATTGCTATGCCAGTTACTCAAATTTGGCCTATCTGCCCCCATGTCAAGAAGCATGATATGGGGGTAGGAGGGCCAAACCTGGTCAGGGCCCAATAGTGTTGCCACCTCCGAGAGACTGAAAAAATGACCACTACCCCTTCCCAACTTGATCCTGCTCTTCACCTTTCAGGTTTTCACTGCACCATCACCAACCTGCTCTTCCTCTTCCCCTGCCAATTTACCCCTGTCTCTCCACTGTCAGCCTATCATCCCATGTGCCCCTGCACCAACCCTCTCTGAGAAGAATCCTTATTGTCCTCTGTTCAGTTTGGACCCTCTGCTCCCGCCACCCCTTCTTCCCCTGCCCCACTGCCAGTCTGTGCTCCTTACTCCTGGTAACAGGCCTCAGGTCCTCTCAGTGCTGGAAAGCAGAATGGTGGAAGAGCTGCCGCATTGGTATATTGAAGTCCTAGGCTTCTGGAATGGACCACAGGGACTGTGCTGCCCATCCTCTCGGCTGCCATGTGACCTATGTGACCTGTGTGCAGTAGTTTAAGCAGCAACTGGCACCCCACTGTGTGTGCATAGCGGTGGCTGCCAGTTGCAACGTGCAGGCTTTTTCTTTTTCTCACTTTTAACTTACATGTAACTTGTAGACTGCAAGTGGGAGGAAAAGGGAGGCACATTGTAATTGGCAACACAGGAGAAAAACTGGCCAGGTGGTTGGGGCCTCACTGAAATCAAGATCCCTGTGTTACTGCACCTACTACACACTGGTTGATCCAGGCCTGTGTGAATGTAGTATTTGCTTCTGGAGGTGTCAGCTACACTGTGACAAACAAAGGCAAAGTGCAGGTGAAGGTGTAAAGGTGCAAAACCTAAACATCTTTTTCCTGTCATTTGAAGTGAAATTCATCCCCTGCAAAGGACCAGCATGAAGCTTGTGCCACACATAAGCCCAATTTAAGCATAATTTTGAGGCCTTGGACTGAACTGCAGTGAATTTCCCCTTTGTGACTATTTATGTCTTACTTTGGTAAAATTCAGAAGATTTACAAGACTGTTACTTTAGCTGTCAGTGGATGATTTGTATATACTGTTTCAAATAGATTGGTGTATAACTTTAAAAAGAAAACCAGGGGAACTGAAGAACTGCACACCAACAAGTTTTACTCATCTTACAAAACTCAAAAACTATGTTACTCATCCTTGAGCACCATCTACTGGCACCTGTCTATTAACCATCTTCATGTTAACAGAAAGTGCTCATAATTCACCATAAGACTAACAGATTTATTTTTTGCAGGAGCTTTCCTGGGAGAAGATCCCACTTCCTCAGATGCTTCGAAGATGGGTGAACTTACAGAAAGGAATGAAACTAAATGCAAGGGGGTGTAAAACATAGGATCAGGTCATACAGTAACAGCAAATCAGAGCAGTTTACAGGTTCGAACCATGGGAAGCCTGAAGTCAAATTACCCTTTGTAATGGGAAAAGAACCCATAGTCTCGATTAAGTCCTGCTTTCACAGAGTTTAGCTTGCATATTAATTCGAGTTCAGCTGTTTCTCTTTGAAGTCTTGATGTCCCAGCTACATCTCTAACGACAGTCGTTAACAAATCCGTCATTGAGTGATTAGGAAGATGGAAGTGCTCAGCAACTGGTTTCGTTGTTCTTTGATTTCTGATATCAGCTCTGTGCTCATTCAGTCTCTTACGGAGCGATCGACCTGTTTGTCTAATACATAAGGTGTTGGGGCATTTCTTGTACATGATGGCATAGACCACATTAGTAGATGAGCAGGTAAATGAGCCTTTGATGGAGTAGCAGGCTTGATTAGGACCTATGATGGTGTCTATTGTGCAGATATGTGGGCAGACTTGGCAGTGTGGTTTTTTGCAGGGGTGTGTGCCTCTTCAGTGTTCCTGTTGTTAGATCTGTAGTTGCTGATGAGTATCTGTTTAAGATTAGGGAGCTGCCTATAAGCAAGGAGTGGTCTGTCTCCTAATGCTTGAGAGAGAGAGGGATCATCTTTTAGAATAGGCTGTAGGTCCTTAATGATCTTTTGCAGAGGTCTGACTTGAGGATTGTATGTGGTGACTAGTGGTGTTCTGTTGCTTTCTTTCTTCGGCCTTTCCTGTAGTCGATGACTTTGGGGAACCCGTCTAGCTCTGTCAATTTGTTTTCTTACTTCCCCAGGTGGGTACTGTAGTTTCAAGAATGCTTGATAGAGATCCTCAAGATATCTGTCTCTGTCTGAGGGATCAGAGCAGATGCAGGTAGTAGATAGAACATCCCTGGCCATGGTTCTGGTGGTATTTCTGTCTCTATACGTTCTTGTGCTATCTTAGGGAGTTTCTTGAGTAGGCGTTGTAATTCCTTTTGGTATTCCTCAGTGGGGTCAGAGGAAAGTGGTCTGTAGAAGGTTGTGTTGGAGAGTTGTTATAAGAGGAAAGTGGTCTGTAGAAGGTTGTGTTGGAGAGTTGTTATAAGCCTCCTGGTCATAATCTAATTTATTCATGATGACAACTGCACCTCCTTTGTCAGCCTCCTTAATGGTAATGTCAGAGTTGTTTTTGAGGCTGTGGATGGCATTGCTTTCTGCGGGGCTGAGGTTATGATGTAAAGGATGTTGTTTGTCCATGATTTCAGCCTTGGTACGGTGGCGGAAGCAATCAATATAGAAGTCAAGTCTCTCATTTCAGCCTTCTGGAGGAGTCCATGAAGAATATTTCTTCTTGTAGTATTTGGAGGAAGGCATCTGTGTGTCAGTGCGTTGATCTGTGGTGTTATGGAAATATTCTTTGAGTCTTAGACGACGAAAGTAGGCTTCTAGGTCACCGCAGAATTTTATCTTATGTGTGGCAGTTGTGGGGCAGAAGGAAAGTCCTCGAGATAGAACAGATTCAGCCTACTCTAAAAGATGATCCCTCTCTCTCAAGCATTAGGAGACAGACCACTCCTTGCTTATAGGCAGCTCCCTAATCTTAAACAGATACTCACCAGCAACTACAGATCTAACAACAGGATCATTGAAGAGGCACACACCCCTGCAAAAAACCACGCTGCCAAGTCTGCCCACATATTTGCACAATAGACACCATCATAGGTCCTAATGAAGCCTGTTACTCCATCAAAGGCTCATTTACCTGCTCATCTACTAATGTGGTCTATGCCATCATGTGCAAGAAATGCCCCTACACCTTAGATATTGGACAAACAGGACGATCGCTCCGTAAGAGACTGAATGAGCACACAGCTGATATCAGAAATCAACGAACAAAGAAACCAGTTGCTGAGCACTTCCGTCTTCCTAATCACTCAATGACAGATTTGTTAACGACTGTTGTTAGACATGTAGCTGGGACATCAAGACTTCAAAGAGAAACAGCTGAACTCGAATTAATATGCAAGCTAAATTCTGTGAAAGCAGGACTTAATCGAGACTATGGGTTCTTTTCCCATTACAAAGGGTAATTTGACTTCAGGCTTCCCATGGTTCGAACCTGTAAACTGCTCTGATTTGCTCTTACTTTATGACCTGATCCTGTTTTACACCCCCTTGCATTTAGTTTCATTCCTTTCTGTAAGTTCACCCATCTTCGAAGCATCTGAGGAAGTGGGATCTTCTCCCAGGAAAGCTCCTGCAAAAAATAAATCTGTTAGTCTTAAAGTGCCACACAACTCCTTGTTGTTTTTTTTTTTTTTACTGGACTAGACTAACACGGCTATCACTTTTGAAATTCATAATTCACCTGGCCTCCAAATTTCATTACATACAAGATGCCCTATCAAATGTAGATATAGTTTTGTATAAACTCCAAGGTTTCACATGATTTTGGCTCCAAGCTGGATAATATACTGTATCTAAATGGAATGCCCATACACAATCTATTTTGTTAAGACTCCATCCCTGTCTCACTCACATTTCTGAAAAGACATTTCTGGCAAGTTGCTGCTAATATAAACTTCCTATCTTGTCAAGTGAGGAAGTTTATACACAAGTGTTTGTGTAGACATTACTTAATGCTTTTATCTTAAGAATCAATGTGCTTGCTTACAATGAGCTGTGTCATAATTTGTAGCTTCTGGCAAACACCTTCACAGCCATGGAGAAAATGCAAAGCACAGACACTAGACTTTAGGCCAACTGGCTTTCAGAGAACTCTACTACGTTAAAATCCCTACTCAGGAGGGAAAGAGAGAGGTATGTCTCCGCCAAAGAGATGTGACAGCTGGGAAATGGAAAAACCTCAAGATGATGACTTCAAGAGGGAATACAAGTGTATTATGCTGTCCTGTGACAGTCCCCTTTCACTGTTCTTGCATGTATCAGTCATACATAGGAAGATCCAAAGTAAAGTATACCTGAAGGATAAGTGGATATAGTGTGGGACTAGTGAGGGGATTTAAGGCAGGGTTGTGCAACCCAAAAGAGAAGAAGAGCCATTCCCCGCCCACTTGGCCCAATAAAAAAGTATTCCAAGAGCCGCTCCACTCCTCCCCTCCCCCAGCCTGGCTGCACTCCCCTCCCCCATCCAGTCCTACTGTTGGCCCCCCCAAGCATATCTGGACCCCCCCCCACTGCCCAGCTACAGCCCCTCTCTCTTTTGGAGGGCATGACCCTTGAGCGGACAGGATCCTAAGAGTTCAACTGCTTCACCCCTGCCCTCTCCCCCCAGCGCAGAACACAGGCTGCCTCACCCCCAGGCCCTGAATTGGGCCTGTTCAGCACTGGGGAGGCAGGGGTGAAGCAGCCTGAACTCCACAGAATGGGCTGCTTCAGGGCCCCGCTCCTGAAAGCTGCAGCTCCGTGTGCCTTCTGGCAACCAAAAGTAAAATTGCTGGTGCTTAGCTGTGAGCCTGTTTTGTCCACCCCTGCTATAGAAGGTGGAGCAGTTTGAGGGGGCATGGACTGGGACAGGAAATGTGGTTAAGGAGGAAAGGAAGCCAGAGATCATGGTGGTTGGGAGTAGGTAGGGCAGCTGGAGCCAGAGAACATAGGGCTTAGGAGGGAGACACAAAGGATGTGGACACAGGAGAGTGAGGTGGTTCATAAAGGTGAGGACAGAGGAAAATGTACAGGGAATGGGAGGACAAGGAAAAGTGGTGTCTCAGCCACATCCAAACCAAACCAAACCAAACCAAACCAAACCAAGTGTGCATGCTTAAAATATCCAACAGGAGTGTAAGAGCTTAAAGATACCCAGGTGGCTAAAATCCTCCCCTTCCTCTGTCCACAATCTTCTTTATCTCATTCTAGGGTAACAACTCCCACATGCTTCCTGTGGGCTTCCAGCAGGCTGAAGGAAGGGTGTTGGGCATTGATGAACTTTGAAAGATCTGATGGAGCAGGACTCCCAGTCCTTTTGTGCTTATTAGATACAGGGCAATTCCCAAACCTTAAACCTGAATCCAGGCTGAAAACAGAGGTTTAATGCAGTCCATCAACTACCTAAAAAAACCAATTACACACCTTTCAAAAAGTGTTAGGAAGTCTGGATATGAACAGATAATGGATCCAGCCAGGTCCCCACTCAATATAATCTTTTATCAGTCATTCACTCACACCCAACTATAAACCAGATTCCAGGAGTTCATTTTCAACATGTTATAAAAACACACTGCAAAACAAAAAGTAAGTGTCATTAAACATGCAGGTTCTGTTTAACTCTGCAACACCATAAACCAAGTCCAAACATGCCAGAAATAGCAATTCTATTCTAGAAGAAATTATTCTTCTGCTCCACTATCATCATTCTCTACAGGAACTTATGAATCAACCCACAATTGTTTCCAACAGCTGCACTCCTTTCAGCGTCTTTCTCACACATATGACAAGTGAACAACGTACACCCAACATAATTCCTTTGCATAACAAAGTGAAGTGGCATACTTCAGGACAGTCAGTGTGATAACAAGCAAGGAGTGATTATGTGATTTTGGGGAACTGGCTGGAATCCAGAACTGTGTGTATTATGTGCTGTCTCTTTTCAAAATAACCCCAACTAAGCTGTTACCTAACGCTTTTTAGCAGTAGCTTTCAAAGCACTTCCCACAAAGAACAAGAACATCAACCCAATTTTAGTGGTGGGGAAACTGAAGCAGGGCACTGGCGGAGCCCACTGTGTACTCTGTCAAGTGGAAGAAGACATGCATACAGCCCATGTGAAGAGCAAATGAAGAAAACAGTATAACCAAAACTATCAAACTTGAAAGCTCCATGACATATGAAAGGGAAGACCTGTATGGATTTGATCTGACACTGACCCGAGTTTTCAATTGACTTTGATGGGAATCTCACTTGCCCCCCTAAAGCAGCAGTTTAAAGGTTGGGGACTGAACCAAAAGTGCCTTGATTTTGAAAACAACTGAGTGACCATGGGCTGCTGCCTGATAAATGGATGTTCATTCCCTCTGAAGATCAGCCTGCTTTTCTCTTAGTGTGAGAGACTCAGGCACTCATGTTTCAAAGCATCTCTTCAGTTTGGCCTGAATCAAGTGGTGGTGATTAGGCCCAAAATTCTTAATCCAATTGAGGATTATTTGAGGTCTTCCTCTGGTGTTGTTTTTTGGTGGATTTCCTACTTCTTGACATTTAAAATCTATTCTATACTTTCCAAAAAATTCTTGCTAGTAATAATCAACTGTAATTGCAAGCAAAATAGATCTCATTGGAGAAGAGCATGCGCTAATTTACCTACTCTGTATTTTCACCTGAGAGAGAAGACAAGTGGTGTTTCAGGGTGTCGGGGCCTCTGGCCCCAGCTGCCCCACCTACTCCTGGCTGCCATGGGCCTCTGGGGATGCTGGTCTGCAGCAAGCCTCCCGGCTGGTCACAGCATCAGGGCTGAATTAAAGGGGCTCCTGGCTGGCTCAGGCCCTCCAGTTTCAGGGCGCTGGGGTCAGTCCCACCCTCCCACCACAACCACATGAGCCTGAGGTGGCCCAGTGGCTGCACCACAGCCCCTAGTGCTGGCAAGTGGTGTGCGGGCAGCCCTCCCTCTGCCGGTGGGGCAGAAAAGCGCTGGTCGGCCTACCTCCAGACAGCTGCCCCTCCCAAGAGTGGGTGGCGGAGAGCTGCAGCTTGTAGGGACGGGGCCCTGAAGCGGCCCACTACATGGAGTTCAGGCCGCTTTGCCCCCAGCCACCCCAGGGCTGAACAGAGGCCGCTTCGCCCGTAGGCCCTGGATTGGGCTCATTCAGTCCTGGGGTGGCTGGGGGCAAAGCGACCTGAACTCCACAGAGCAGGGTGCTTCAGGGCCCTGTCCCTGCAAGCTGCAGCTATCCGTCTGCTGCTCTTGGGAGGGGCGGCCAGCTGGGGGTAGGCAAAGCAGCGCTGCTCCACCCCACCAGCAGAGGGAGGTAGCGAGGGAGGGCTGCTAGTGCTAGGGGCCACAGCGCGGCCGCCTGGCTGCCTCAGGCTCATGCAGTTGTTGGGGGGCAACCCCAGCTCCCCAAAACAGGAGGCTCTGAGCTGGCCTGGAGCTCTCTTATTCGGCCCCAATGCTGGGGCCAGCCAGGAGCCCCTCTTGCAGCCTGGCATCCCCACAGCACACCTGCCCGCCTGGCTGAGATTGCCAGGGAGCCACAACGGACAGTCAGGGAGCCAGGCATAGCTCACTGCGCACGTGTTGCCGATCCTGGATTTAGGGCAAAGGACTATTCCTATTCCTTTAATATTTTTAGGTTCTAGTTCATGAGTTATATCTTGATATATTTATAGTACTTGAAGGGAGACAGCAGCAGGTTTCTGTTAGAGGAAGATAAATGGGTATAAGAATTGGATGGATAGATGACAGATCTGGTCACTGGAGCATGTTAGGCATATCTTTCCTTCAGAAAAAAAATCATTTGTCTTTGATGAAAACTCAGCATTTTATTTTTTGTTAAATAATTTTGGTTTGAAACGTTTTGCTGAAAGTGGACCTGATTTTCCAAAATTTGTCCAAAATAAAAAATTTCCACTGAAAAAGTATTTTGACTAGAGCAGGAGTCTCAAACAAGTGGCCCATGGGCTGCATGTGGCCCCTAAAGCTGTTTCTTGCGGTCCGCAATGATGCTATTGTTACCAATATTTGCAATATCATTGTATGAAAAGGTTTCAGTGGTTCAACTTAGGAGGACAGTGTCAGGCTAGGCCTGACAAAGCCAAGCCGTCTTGTAAAATACATGACCCAAACGTAACCTTTAAAGACATATTATAGGAAAAGACAATGGCAGTGTTACAGGTAAGCTAGAGCTTTGATATCCATGTGTATCATGAGTGGTTTCTTGATGATGTTTATGTATATCGTGTTAGAGGTTAGCAAGGTTAATCAACTGCTTCCCTATCTGTTACCATTGTTCTATTGGAAGGGGTCAAGAGGGAACATTAATGGACCTTTGATATACCAGTGTAAGTTGTCTGTTAATGGTGCTAATGCAGCTAATTATCTGTGGTGTCCAAAGGGTAAAGGTTTTACTTCCAAGGACAACATACATCACTACTCTCCACTTAAAAAA
The DNA here is from genome assembly GCA_007922195.1 of Podocnemis expansa. Lineage (NCBI taxonomy): Eukaryota > Metazoa > Chordata > Testudines > Podocnemididae > Podocnemis > Podocnemis expansa. Next base: position 24,790,136 of record ML681990.1, on the reverse strand, counting down.
GTACCTGGGAACTGTCATCAAAGCCCACATGAAGAAATGACCTGCAAATGCCTACCCTTCTACAACTATAAAAGGAAGTTGGGAACATCATCCCTTTATCGCACACCTGTCCAAACTTCTCAGGGAAAGTTTGAGCTGCAGGATTGAGATCCCAGCCAGCACTGGCCTGGAAACCCCCCTCCTAATTCTCAGGTGAGAATTAGAACAAACTCCACTAATCTGAAGGATCTTGCAAAGGCACTGTTGGTGCTACTTCTCCAAGCTCTTGAGATGTCTTCTGTATATGGGCCAGGTTTCTAAGCAATGCAGCAAAGTTGGGATAACAATGGCATGACAGACCAGGAGTTTTGTTTCAGCAAGGATGGCATGATTTAAGAAGACTCTCTTACTGAGATCTCCATAGGCAATGTTCACACATTTCATGCAGTGTTGTATTTCCATGTATTTCCACGCTACTTATGATGAAAGGTAGCATCCAAGATGGGCAAAATGATCCACATTCTTAAGCATTTCTCCACTGATTTTAATGGAAGGAGGGTATACTTCTCCATTTGGAGCAGGTTGATAATGAACTTTCATTTTCCTGATGTTTAAAATTAGGCCAATACTCTCACAGACTTCTGAAAATGCATTTAGAATGGTTTGGAGATCCAGTTGAGACTGAACAACAATTGCATTATTATCTGCATAATGGAGCTCCATTAAGAATGTTGTTATAGATTTAATTTTGAACTTAAGTCTGAGTTTAAAAAGATCTTCTGTCCATCCAATACCCAATTTCAATTACAGGATGGCATGTTCTGTCAATAATGGTCATGATGGTGGACATGAAGATGGAAAACAGTGGTAGAGCAAGGATGCAACCTTGCTTCACTCCAGTTTTCACTTCAGATGGTTCTGTTTGATTTTTATTGCTGACATATTGTCATGGAGAAGTCTCAGAACACTGATGAACTTGTTTGGGTAACCAATTCTGGACAGAATTTCTGTAGAGGTTCACGGTTTACAGAGTCAAAGGCTTGGGAAAGGTCAATAAAGGCCATGCAAAGAGCATGGGAATGTTGGTCACACACAAACAAACATATGGTCCTTGACAGATGAGGGGTCTGAGTCCAATTGCATGGAATCCAAGACAATTGGAGATCCTTAATCTATTGCAGTCTTTGTCCAACTTCATAGTCAAAACTTCCATTTTTTTTCCACCTGGTCTGTCATTGATGTTAGTCCATTTCAGTAAAACAAACAAGGAGTCCTGTGGCACTTAAAGACTAACAAATTTATTTATTGCATGAGTACATTTCAGTTATTCTTAAAATTAAAAATTTTCTGTAAGCTTAGAGGACATGATTTAATTTGTTTATATATGCTATGAATAACTAAAGATGTACACATCACAGCATGCAAATTTATTGTCTCTGAGAACAGGGATAAATCATGCAGTCAAATTGTGCTTAAAAGTAATGAAATAGACTATAAATGCAATAAAAAGTAAGGTATTCAAAAGTTTAACAAAAGCGGGAGGACCACCATTTGGTCTAGGGTTAGTTCTGGGTACAAACCATGCCCATGAGATGCTCTGTGCCAGTGGATCCCTCTGTTCTATTATAATTATTTTTCTGGCAGTCACTCAAAATAGTAGAACTATTGATTTCAGATGAAAGGATTGAACAGCCAGAGGCAGCAACACCTGGTTCCAAATTCAAAAGAACTTATTGCTGCTACACAGACCATTTTGTAAAGAAACATTCAAACTGTTGAGAAAGCTGTCCTTTAGAATGAGATGTGGAACTTGCTGATCAGTTTAGATGGAGCATCCCCTGCCATTTCAGTAGTCTAAAAGAAATTTAAAATTGTTCACTTTTAGTAAGTGCAAAGGATGAATTTTTCCACAGGAGCAGACTCCCAGTGAAGCACACTGATAAATAGGACCAGAAGAGCAGTACCAGAGGTTTTTCTTAAGCAATTCTTTTTCAGAATGCGAAATGACAGCAAGATTAGAAAATTGATTGTGGCTACAGTTTGTCAGATTTAAAATGGTAGTCTCATGGTCCTTCAACGGCTGAAGCAGATCTACATGGCAAGTCAGTCTCTTGATGAAGTGATTACAATGATGTGTCTTCTTGAGAGGCAATGAAACTATTTGGAGCTCTCCTCCCATATTAATAGTTTCAGAATGCATATTTCATCTGCAAAGGGTTTGAATTACTTTAATGTGTCTACCAGAAGTGATAGTTCTAAGAAGTTACCAAGGTTATTGCTGAGGCTGTAAATTTAACTGTGGGCTCTGCATTCACAGCCGTCTTATTTTGCTATAGTTTGCAGCCAGATGACAGATAGGCCCAGTCCTTAAATCTTTACTTACTTTCATAGTTCTTATTCAAATACAGCTACTCCCATGAGCAAGGATGAAAAGACAGGGCCTTATATTTTCATGATCTGGGATAGAGGAGATTAAAAAAATGACAAGTTTTGTCACAACAATTATAATTTAAACTGATGATAATAATTATACACATAGGCTGTTCTGAGTCCGTAATGTAATTATTGATGAGACACTTACATAGGAGCAACCCAAACAACAAAACACTTGTACAACTAATTTTTCTAGTATATTTCTGTGCAAGTTTGTAACAGTGATGTGTGGGAACCAGTTCATATTCACACACTGAAGGCCAACTATTTCATCTACTGTAGTCTGAAATATTGGTGCCCATAGAAGGAATGTACAGTTTGATATTCAGCATCTAAAAACAAAAGAGAACATCTGCTCTAGGCACTCTTGACAAATAGTTAAGAATACAATCCAACAAAAATACAAAAGGCAAAAATGAAACAGCCCTTCTCTTCAAAAGCAGCCAACTCACAAAATTGAAATCCCATCTCAGCTCCTACAACGCATCAGTTCTCAGCCATTTGAAATTCCACACCACTTCTTGAACACTCTTGCCTGCCCAGACAAATGGTTATGTACTTGCCATAAACATCAACAAATCTGAGGTTATTTTGCACTTGAAAAGGAGCTGATTTCCAAAACCAGATCCTTAAGGGAAGCCCTGTTGACATCCTCCAGGCAGGAGGGACCATTTTTTTGTTTTTTGGTTGATATAGCACCTAGTACAATATGGTTCGTATCTACGTGTAGGTCCCTAAGTTCCATGGTAATACAAATTATCATTCCCCTTATTCCTGTAAAAGGGCAAGAGCTTGATCCTGCAACGTGATAAGCATAAGTAGTCCCAAGAAAGTCAACAGAATTACAGCAAAATTATTGTGTCTCAGTATTGGTCAAATGATAACCTTGTGTTTTCCAGGTTACATTAAAAGACTCCAAATTAGAAGAATATAAAGTTAAATGCTCTGAAGTTAGGAAATGCTGCCTCTCTGTCCTTCCCTGGATGATGGCCATATTTTCCCAGAGCCCATAATATCCTGGTAACACTGTGAAAGAAGGGAATCTAACCCACCATTCTCACAGTGCTCCAGCCTTGGGGGACTGACAAAACAGATGGGGAGAAGAAATACAGCTTGGTGGAAAGCATGGACTTCACCAGCCCAAGATTTTGCTTTAATTGCTGGTGACCACTAGACGTGTTGTGGGTGCTGCAGTTAGGCTGGTCACAGGGATATGAGTGCAAGCGCTTGTACTGTCTTCCCCAACTGAGGCTATGCTACATATTTTAGAGAGACCTTTTGGTATGTTCTCCCAATTGCCACCCCTATATCAACAAATTAGGAATAAATCTAGTGGTAGGTAATACTGTTGAACTTCCAGGTGCAATGAATGGTGCAGAAAGTATATGGCAGTGACCAGAGTGCACTGGATTCCACAATACTGTATGTGACTATTCATTCATAAAATCTGTTACATGAAGTGTTGTTTCATTTACATCACGGGTCAATGCTGAATCCATTCACATGGTACCAGACTTTTTCTTACAGCAAAGGGTTTTCTACTTCCACCTGGAAGTAGGAGTGCCTTGCATGAAAAATTGATAATAGCAAATTCCTTCTTTGGTTTCGTGGAATCCCTGGTACTTGTCCCTTTTCAAGAAGAAACAGCTTGGTTGGAGGATTTTACACAGTTTAGATTTTGATTTTGTTAGATTACTTATTGAGGTTGATTAGTTTCAGGGTTATTTAGTGGTATTCCTTTTAGGTAGAAGGTGTATCAATGTTGTGTCATTCACCTGAAGGAAAAAAGTCTATTTTTTTAAAAGTACCAGTAAGTCTACCCCTTACCTCCAAAAGATAACAGGACTCTGGGTTTGCCAAACTTCCTTCAGAAGTTTGTTCCATAGCAGGATCCATTTGAGCAAGAATTCTCTGTCTCTAACTCACAGGCTCTGTGATCTGCATTGTTCCAGAGGAATGTATCAAAATTTATTTTAATGTACCTGAATTTTGAGCTGTAATGCAAATCTGTGTTGAAGATTAGGATCACAGATCTAAAGTGGCTTCAGAAAAAGACTGGGATCCAGCAGAATGTGAGCACTGGGCTGATCCGTTCAGAGCAACTTAAGCCAAGTATAAAAACAGATTACACATGTTTTGTACAAGCTGGAGCCTGTGCATCATCCACACAGGGAATTATAGCAATCCAGCTTAGAGATGACAGCTGCATAAATCATTGCATTCAGGTCCTTTTCCAAGAGGAAAGGATGAAGTTGCTTAGCAAGCCAGAAGTGAAAGAAGGCAATTTTAGATATTGATGCTATCTGGCCATTGCAACTTAGCTAGTAGTCAAAACAGGAGCCTGAGGCTTGATACTACTTTGACCAATGGGGGTTACAGACCTTCAAAAGAAGGGGTTAGATGGTTCATCCAAGCACCTCCCCTTTCTTATGAGTGTTGTGTTAGTCTTATCGGAGTCAACTTACATCAGCTACTCTTCATTCAACAGCTGATTTCTTATAGGGATTCTGACATCCTCACAGATGCAGTGATCGAACTGGTTGAAAATGCAAGAGAGAGTAGATTGTCATCATATTGTTAGCAGCTGAGCCCACGGCATTTCATGTTCCCTCCCAGTGAGTAAGGAAGAGAAGAGGGGAAAGTAGGGAGCCCTATGGAACCCTGTAGGCCAGGGCTTTCGAAAACAGGAACATTACCCCCCCACCCCCCCCGAGTTCTGCATGCAGCTATTAACTGCATTCAGGTGTGCTGAATGCAGGGGGAGGGCAGAGACGGGAGAATCTTGGGGTGGCTGAAAGTGGTTCTCAGCCATTTTTAATAGTGGTTTTCAGCCTGTCCCTCTACAGGCAACATGACACTGAGTGTGTAAACTACAATTAGTAACTGCTAAAGCTCAAAAAAAAAACAAAAAACCCAGGCAGTCTCTGGATGAGTAACAATAATAACCCAACAAAAAAGAAGAGAAATACCTTGGTGCAGTATAGAATCTAAGACATCTTAGAATTAACCGATGAAGAAACTCAAGTGTCCTAGAAGTGCTTCTCTGGCTGTTCAAGGGAGAACTGGAATAAAGTGACAATAATACCTCTAACTGGTGTGCGCAAGATGCATAGCAAACTATGTTTTGTACTACACATTGCACAGAGTGCATTCAGTGGGGTCATTAGAAGGGGTAGCAGTTGCAGAAATGCCACAAGTCAGTTATGTGATATGCAGTTTACTTGTTCTGAACTTCAGTGCATTATGGTAAGGGATGTTATGCAGTCATAGGCAAGCAGGTGTGATCTGGAGACTCACAGATTAGTATGATGCCAGATCTTCAGCTCCTGAAAATCAAAATTCTATTGAAGGTTACCTATAAAAAAATGGATACTTGATGGTTTAAGCCAGTTTTCCAGGTATTGGAAATGAGTAGATAGGAACATACATGAAAACTTCCCACCACAAGTGTCTGATGTTCACAGATTACCATTTTCCTTAAGATTTTGATAATTCACAGTTGGCATTTGTGTTCAAGAACATACAATTTACATTGATATTTGCCTCCCTGAGTTATAGCTCCTTGAAAAGAAGCCTTCACTGTTTTTCTATATTTGTGCAAAACCTCCAGAAAAAGTAGCTATAATTTGACATATACTTAAAGCTATACAGAATGAAAACCATGAAGATACTTTGACATATTCCCATTACTAGAGATTCACAAGTAATTGCACACATCCTTGTGAAGCAAATTAAATTCCAGTTAAAAAAAAAACCAGAAAACTTTTTTTTGTGCAAGAATACCAGTTCTGTAGCACGTTTCAAAGCGATAGCATAATAATGTTATATATACTGTTGTATAAGCAAGGCCGTAGTTCTTTCCAATTGTACTCATGAAAAACAGAAATTTAAGGAATCAAGACTCTTTCCCCCCATTTTTTTAACATATGCTAAATGAAAGCATTTTTTTTCTAAGAAAGGAGAGGCTGAGCATGCACTTGCGATTATTCAGATACCTTTGAATCTAGGGGTATTGCCAGACTAGCACATATTTATCAGGCCCTAGAGCTGATGGAAATAAAGCAACATCATTTAGATCCTGGTCACTGTTTCCTGTAAATTCTTCCTCTGGGAGGTTACTGGAACTTATATGTTAGAGATAAAGTTATTGATTGGGTAGCAAAGCACAGTCACGACTAGGATAACAGTTTTTATGAACTTGTTGGGACCCCAGGCTTAAATCCAATTTCATGGAAAAGGAATATAAAAACAAACACTAGTGTAGAGAGAAGTGAGTACCATCAATTTGGTTGACAGCTAAACATCCAAGAGAGAAAAAGAAGTCATTCAAATTTCACAAATAAATAAAATTATAGTAGTATGTGGTGGTACAGGCACATGGGGAGCCATAAAGCTCCCTTCCTCAAGTCCTGTATGGCTGTGCAACATTCCATGGACTGAATAAACTATAATGTTATCACTATAAACAAACTAGTGTAATTGTACTGATCTTCAGGTTTAAAAGTGTTGTGTAAAAAGAAACAAAACCAAGGAGTCATGTGGCACTTAAAGACTAACAGATTTATTTTTCACATGAGCTCTTGTGGGAGAAAATCCCACTTCATCAGATGCTTCTAAGATGGGTGAATCCATTCTGTAAGTTCACCCATCTTCAAAGCATCTGACGAAGTGGGATTTTCTCCCATGAAAGCTCATGCGAAAAATAAATCTGTTAGTCTTTAAGTGCCACGCAACTCCTTGGTTTTTTTGCTGGACTAGACTAACACGGCTATCCATTTGGAAAGTAAAAAGAAAAGTCACAGGATTTGCACCAGAGCATGATAAAATCCAGCAACTCTGCAGTGGAATTTAGTCCAGCTTGCCACAGATCACATAGGCCTTTGGGAATGATTTATTCATAAATCAGTGGTTATTTAATTTACAGAAAGATTATTGTGATAGCGGACCTTGGTTTAGTCATAAGTAATGCTACACTTTCTCTAGTCTAGGTCGTGCAATTACAGTATCTACCTGAAAATAAACAAGGAGTCCTGTGCCACTTTTGAGGACTAACTCTTTTTTTTCCACTCTGGCATCTGACACAGTGGGATTTTCACCCATGAAATCTGATGCAAAAAATAAATTTCTTAGTCTTTTGGGCTATGTCTACACTAGGAAAAGTTCGTTCAAATTTGTTAATTCGAACTAATAAGTACGAGTTTAGTTGTAGTACTGAACTAGTTGGAAATTTTAGAATCAGTCCTCTATTAGGGAACTAGAGGCAGCTTTTGTTAAAAGTTGGTAAGCACTTTTTCTAACAATTTGAACATGCTGATTTCAACAGTAGTTGTTACTGAACTCAATTTTAATGTTTAGACCCTTAAACTAGAAAATCAAAATGACCATAAAACTCATGAGAAAGGGTTTGCTACACCAAAGTGTATATGAACTTATGAGAGGGGAAAAAAATAAATCAAACTCTTTGGCATAGTTTCTTTTCAGTCAATCAAGAACAGAAATGAAAAGCAGCAGCCTGGTTTTAAACTCTTATTACACATTAAAAGTCAGCTTTTTATACCATGTAGTTACCCTCATTAGAAATAGCTCTTTTCCTATAATAGGTAAAATTATTCCCATTTGCTTGTATGCTTAGTCTTTGTTTATAGTACACAATTCTATTTTACCGACATAGCTTTAACAGAAAAAGGTGATTATTTGTCTTTAAAAAATGAACAGTAATTAGATGAGATAAATGTTTATTAAACTTATTTGGCTACAGCTGAAGATAAAACCATAGAACCATTAAAAAGGGGCAAGAGATTCATGCCACATTTACAGTCTGTGCCTTATTTGCTAAGAATCTAGTAAAGAAGGGTGGAGCAGTGAACAAGAATTTCATAGAATGATGGAAGCAACAGCTGTTAGAATGAAATTGCAAGATACCAAATACAGAAAGTCCATTGAGAGAACTGAGTCCATCTTTCTTTCTTTCAGAACAGACAATAGTATGTTGCACAGAAACTGCTATGCCCAATACACTGAAAAACAAAATCCAGACATTACAGAAAGGGCCAGATTAATGTAGGAGTCTTGGAGGCGGGCCAGTGCTTGTCTGCTGTGTATCAAAGGCAGAGCTAGTTACTGTGTGGGGAGACCTCCAGGGAAGGTACTCCAGGGTCTGGAGTGCTGTTGGGCCACCACGCCAGGGCAACTGTGGCTATGTCTGGTGTGGCCAGATCCCTGGGGACTTTGGCGTAGCAGATCAATAGTGCTCCAGGTTCTGGAGCACCACCGTAACAGGTCTCCCTATGCACTGCCCTGCCTTGCCCTTGGCCCTAGAGTGCAGTGGCCATGTGCTGGCTGGCATTCTCCCTGGAAGGAGAGCAGCCAACCCAGGGATGGGATTGGAGCACTGTCGGTGGCTTCTGGCCCCAGGGTCCTGGCACATCCTGCCCCCAAGCTACTGTAGTGGAGGGCTAGGTCCCCATGTGGAGGGGGTGCAGGCCCCAGGCAGGGAGTCCCATGGCCCCTTAATTCAGCCCTGGTTACAGAAAGAAGAGCATCTGCAAATGATGTATCATGCATGGCAAGCAGTAGTGATCTCAGTGAAGAATCTAATATGAGACTCTGTTAAGGGTGGTACAAGACAAAAAGGCTGAAGGTGTACATATCAAATTTGAAGAGTGGTGGAAAGCAGATATGTGCCTCTTCCAAGTAACTGCCTGGATTTCATTGCTCTTCCAAAAATATTGCAAGGGTCCTCCTTATTTTCATCTGAGCAACTAAAGACAAGCACCACATAAGTTGCCATTCTGGCAGGTGGCTTTCAGGATGAGGCTGAAATATGGCACTTGACAGTTAGAGTTGACACCAGTCAGGTATGTGTTATCATCAGGAAAAAGCAGACAAGAACGATTATATAATATGTCAATGGCAATGCTGATGGTGTGTGTTGCAGCCAGGACCGCTGATGTGCGTATTCTTTAGCTGGTTCATTATTGCAAAATGACATGTAGGCAGTATGAAAGCTGGCATATTAAAGAAACCAAAGTACTTTCTTATTCAGGCCATTTGTGAGGAACAATAGCCTCCTAGACCCATTGTTCTGGAAAGTCTAACCTGATTTCATATCCTGATTGAGTGTAATGCTCTCTTATTTCTGGACAACAGCAAGACAATTGCATGGAAAGTTTTTCAATGACCCCATTGGCTTCTAACACATCTTGGACAGGGTGACCTGGACTCAGATGGTGAAAAGCACAAATGACTTCATGAGATATGTGGCTTGTCAGAGCTCCACAACACAAACAAAGCATCTGCTATTTTATTCAAGCACTTGGGGTTATAAAAAAAATCTATCCCCAACAAGTGGAGCTCTTTTCTTCTACACAGAGAGAGCTCATTATTAGGCACTAGTCTGGAGACAGATCCACTGCCCAAATCAAATATTTCTTGCTCCAAATTCAACAGATTAGAAACAAGAGGACAGATGTCTGGTAACAGTTCATGCCATTGCTACCAATACCAGCAGATTTCATGTAGGCAATAATCTGGAGCTTCAAACAGCATGCAGAAGTCAGCAATGCAGGACCAGGACAGCATGACTTGCCTGTACAGGACTATGACATACTTTTGTTCAAGGTCTCTGCATTTGCAATGTACCAATGCTTAATGACAGTGCTACTAACACTTCAAGGTATTAGAATAAACAACCTAATAAGATGCTGATTTTTGCATACACATACGCCATTGCCTACCAAAGTTTCTTGAAATAGCACATTAATTTCCATGTATTTAAACATTTACTCAATATTAGTCAAAATATTTTCACTTACTAAATAAACAGGTAATTTCAGATTATGTATTGTACTTCTTCTAGTTAAATCAGCTACTTTTGTTTCCAGGTGCTAATACTTAAATTGTAAGAGCCATGTAATCATGTTCTTTCATGGATGTATAATGTATTAAAATACTTCTACCACCTCTTGCAAATAAATTTAAATTAAATAACTTTATAAAAACAGCTGTAGATAGTTTGATATTGATCTGTAGAATGTAATAAAAGTTAAGATCCACTCAAGTACATTAATCTTAAATGACAAGGAAATAAATTTCTCTAGTGTAAACCTTTCTTTGTTCTCGTTGTAGAGGCCCTTACACAAAATACCCATCTTTTCAGCACACCTTTATTATTTTAGAAGACTGGCCACTGATTTGAAAATGCCTCTTACAGTTAACGCTGTAAAATGTGGATAGTCTCTATCATAAAGTTAAAATCTCAAATTTGTGTTAAATGACTGGCAGGTAGGATGTTTGATCACATTAGACTTGTAAATTCATTTTCCACCACATACTTCAGTTTAGAGTATCAAACCCAGCCTTGGTCAAGAAATTGACTACATGACCTCTGTACCCTGGATCTTCCCGTTTGATTGAAAGCCTCATAGCGAAGCTACTCCTGTCACAAAATATTCTTCCTCCACCAGCCAGAATTCAGCAGTTAGCAGTCTCTCAGGAATGGTCACTGTGCAAGAAGATTTTGCACTAATATAGTGCATCAAGGATTGCAGTGCACACTACAAAATGTAAGCAAGAATTTTTGTCCTCATTTTGTGGAAGGAAAAAATGGAGACAGAGAAGTCATGGCTTTGGATTAGCAGATAGGAGACTAGAGCAATGTTTCCCCTAAGAGCCTGAGGCAGCTGAGAAACTCACGTTGCTTGCTGCATGGTACCCCCCCCCACATGGGCCCAATCCTGCCAGTCCCCCCTGAGGGCCTGATCCTGCTGGCCCCTCTGCTTTCCTGATAAGCCCCCCCCCCGCCAGCCCGACCCCTCCCTGCAGTCTTACCCAGCCTCTGGAGCGGCATGGCCAAGTCACAGCTCCTGGGGCCGGAGAAGCACTAATGGAGCATGCTCAGACATTCTGAGCATGCTCCATTAGAGCTTCTCTGAGAGGGCGTTTTAATAACTCCCAGCTACAGAAGAGCTCTCAGCCGGACTCTGGCTGCTGGCCCCGTGTGGTCGGCAGCATTTCCTGTGCTGGCCAGCTGCGGTGGGCTGCGCAGCCATCCGCCCACACAGCTTACAGGGAACATTGGCCTAGAGGCCTAGGTGATTCTCCGAGGTGAGCCACTAGACCGAGAAAGTCACTTCAGCTCCATAGCTCTTTCCCTTTTTATCCCTTCTTTATTTATAACCTCCTCAAGACAGCATCTGTCTTACTTTGCATTGATACAGTGCACAGTACAGGGACCTGATCTGGTTGAAGACCAGAATGGCACAAATGGAATAATTCTGGATGTCCAGCTTGAGACAGAGGCACCAAGATTAGTGTTTAGTTTTTTTGTTTTTTCAAAATGTGCCCTTAATTAACAGACAAGTGCAACCATTGTAGCCCATAGGACCAGCCACTTGCTGGCTTACATGTCTTTTATTACAAAGGTGGCATTTTTATTAATTTAATTGCTTCTTTTATTGCTTATATTTTATAGTTTATGTGAGTAGTATTTTGGCTGTAACACAAGATACCTACAGACCACATCATGTATGATGAACTAAAACAAATTAGCATACATATGTTCACATTTATTGTAGAAAAGAGATGATTAGCTGAAGGATACAGCATACATATGATTGTAACCTTTACCCTAGATAAGTCAGGAGGCATTAAAATGTGTGTGTGTGTGGGGGGGGGGCTACCTCATCTGATGCCTTCAGTAGACTTAACGGATATGCCACATGGTGAGGCCAGAAATAAAAGAGGTGAGAATGAACAAATTATCTCTAAAATGTATGAATATATCAGTAATACACATGAACATGCCTACCTACAGAATACATATATCCCTGATATTTTGTGGACGAGGAAGTGAATTTTAGACATGGAAGGAGAGTACTCAGGCTACGACTACATCTGCCACAGTTAGTTTGGACTTAGTCTGAACTAAGATGTTCAAGGTTAGTTTGAACTAATCATGAATTGTTTAGTTCAAACTAAGCACACATTCTAGTTTGAACTAGAGCACACAGTTAGTTCAAACTAACCGGCTTAGTCCTTGTCTATATCACACCTAGTTTGAACTAAGTGCCTAAGGTCTAACTAAGTGCTGGTACTTATTAATTCAAACTAAGCTGTCCCTAGTTCAAACTAAGAAATTTCATATATTGAACTAGGAAAAGCCTAGTGTGGCCATGGGCTAAATTAGTCCAGATGAAGCCTCCTTAGTCCAAACTAATTTGTTGGTGTAGACATAGTCTCAGTGTTCAGTTTATAAGACAAAGTGCCTCTTACATCTCATGTCTCAAGTTTAGCATTATCTTAGTTCCTCGTGTTCTAGTCTTTCTATAGTTCTTAGCTCTTGAGCAGTTCCCAAACTCTCCACCTCCCACTTCCACCTTTGGCACTAGAAACTATTTTTTAGTGTTTAAAATTACTTTAACTGGTTTATGCACCCTTCTTAATGCCATTTATTATCTGTTTGATTTACATACCACTAAATGTCTTCATTCATTAAAATGCCATGGTTTGGCCAAAACATCCCTAATATGGGATAGTTTGTGCAAGACATCTCTTCTTATCTCTTTTGTATTAGGCCAACCCAATGCCTCCTTCTTCAAGGTACTTTTCCACTCTTATAAGTTTCAGCTTTATTTCTTATCAGTTTCTGTAAGGTCAGCCTAGCTCCTGGCAACTTAATCATTTATCCAGCTAAAGCTTACTATTTGGCTTGTTTCTCCTACACTAGTTAGTTTTTGCATTAAAGTATCATCCAGAGGTTCCAACGGAGACTAGAGGCCCCAACCATGCTCAGTGCTATTAATAGCTATAAGATGTTTGACCCAAAGAATCTAAATGGACAAGAAAGATGAAGGGAGAGAGAGAATATTATTCCTACTTCACAGATTGAAAACTGAGGAACACATGGCGATTAAATGTTTTGTCCTATCACACATTTTATAGCAGGCCATAACTGACTCCAGTTCTCCTGGAATCCCACTCTAATCTCTTACCCACTATACCATCAGACTTCCTATTTGTACTGTAATATCTATTAAATTAAAAACATTACCTTTATTTAGGTATCTCACTTTTGGATAGGAGTCATGGTTTTGATCTCAAGTGGAGAGAGGTGCTTAACTCCAGGCTGGAGGGAGACACCTAAATCCATTGGTAGGACTCAGGCTAAATCCTTCCCTCAACATTTCCTACTGGTTAGTTTAAGAGGCTCCCTGATCAGCTTACACATTTTAAAATTCCTTTCTTGAGGTATCTACACTGCAATTAAAAACCCACAGCTGGCTTGTGTCAGCTGACAGTCAAATCAAATCATAGAGCTGGAAGGGACCTTGTGAGATCATTGAGTCCAACCACCTGAGAATTGAACCCAGGACCTGCTGCATATTAAGCAGCAGTGTTAGCCACTACACTATTTGCAGTCCTGCAAGCTTTAGTCTGTAAGACTCACCTGTAGACATTTGGGCCTGTAAAGAAGGAGGCTCCCAGAGCTTGGACTCCCCAACAAGCCCAAAACATCTTCAGTGCAATCTTATAGCCCAATCCTGAGTCACAGGCCAGCTACAGGTGTTTAACTGCGATGTAGACATATCCTAGTTCTCCACATGCATTATACAGGAAACCTGGGTGCTTATCTCATGGATGTTAATTCTGCAAGGCATCAGGGCACATAAAAGTTAAATTCTGAGATGCTCAGCATTGCAATGCTTAAGTATCCATTGTGAATCTACCCTTACAAGCCAACAGATTTAGGATGCCCATTTTTAAAAGCCACATCTGTAGCACTTGCTGTGCTCTCAGAAATGAGAGGACAAGGTTCACATTTTAGAAGTCTTCCAAAGCAAGTTTTAGCCCTCTACACAGAGACGTACACCACAGACAGGAAGGTGCATCTCTTCTGATAAAAAATGAAGAATATTGTAACTCATGAAGTTGTGATGAGAAAGAGAAGATTAAGAAGCAAAGGAAACAAATCCCCTGTTTTGTTACTACTATTTATGATGCATATTGTGGTGGCATGCAGGGGCGTCGCTGGGGGGGCAATGGACCCGGGGCACGGGCCCAGCCCCCGCCCCCAGGGGCAGGCCCCACCCCCTGGACGGGACCGCCGCCGCCACGGGTGGACAGCCAGGCCCCAGATCCCCTCCTGGGGATCCGGGGCCTGGCAGCTAGCGGCCGCGGCACATCAGGGGCCTGGCCGCCTACCACCGTGGGCACGGGCATGGGCCCGGCTTCTAGCGGCTGCTTCTGGCCACGCCGCGGCCGAGCCACTCGTGGTGGCGTGGCCTCCCCCTGGCCCTATCCCTGGCCGGGGGAGGCTTGCTGGGCGGCCAGCCAGGCCCCGGATCCCCGGCTGGGGATGGCGCCACTGCCGCCGTGGCCAGCTGGTGATAGGGCCCTGGATCCAAGGCCCGATTGGGCCGGAGATCCGGGGCACCAGCATTGGGACCCGGGGCACATGCCCTGGCGTGCCCAACACTAGCGACGCCACTGGTGGCATGTAGAGGACCCACACATAGATCAGGGCTAGGCCAGGCTGCACACATACATAAAATAACCTGTCTCTGGGATGGGACAATAAACTGGTGGCTGCTGTGTTTTGTTTCTTTCTCAGTGTGTCTCTGTCAGCATCAGAAGGCAACTGCTGCTAACCCACACAAGTCCCCCTTGCTGCCTTGGCCAGCATTTTTTAAATTGTACTAGACAACTGCAGTAAACTCCTTTGACCCTAGGTTTTGGTTTAGGAAGAGCAAACCCAGTCAAGGTGGTTGGAGCTAGGCAGAAGGTGCACCTCTGTTAATAGAATCTGCATTGTTTGCCCCCAAACCCTTTGCATTCTCTCAGATTACACATTGCTTTTGCATCTTATATATAAAGTATACAATTCCTAAGCAGTTTCAAGTGACAGACACATGATAGATTTCAGGATTACTACATATCTGTCCGTTCCCTCTTTCCTCCTTCCCCTCCAACTTAGTGTAATGTTTTCCATAATAAAAGATTTAGTCTTTTGTGAAGAGTCAGACAATAAATTTAGTCCTCCACTCAGAATAATTATGTGTAGAGGATAGAAAGAGGTAACCCTCAAGATGTGTTATTAGCTTCAACAACCTAATTACAGTACTGCTTCACTCTCTTTGTCCCTCCTTCTCTATCAACTGTTTGTTGCTATTACTTGCTGTGTGTTGACATAATTTATGTACTGATCCTAAAGACTTATGCACTTTCTTAATTTTAGTTCCTTGGTAGTCAATGGGAGTGCTCATGGACCTACAGTTAAACATATGTCTAAGTCTTGGCAAGACTAGTCTGTTTGTTCCTAATGCTGACAATAGCTTATGTTTATCTGTAATAATTTAGGTACACGTATGATGCCACTGTAACCCTTCTGCCAGGGCAAGATGGCAGAGCAAGGACTGGGTTCTATATTTAGGGGTTTCCAAATAATGTTACAATACCAACCGACTGAGCCCCCACCTCTTGGAAATCATGCACTATTCCCTAGGCACTCTAGAGGGGTTAATGAGTCCCCATTCTCAAGCATGAGTCTGAGTGTAGTACATAGAACTTTAATACCTACACAGAAGAATATATAGAAGCAATATCAAGAATCAATAGACAAGAGTCCCACAAAACCCAATACAGCACTCACTCCATCCCAGAATATGTAGAGAATGTCCTCCATGCCAGCTGTCTGCTGGTGCTGCCTGCTGATCCCTCTGACCCTCTACTGGCTGCTCACTGGTTGCCAGCTCCACCTGCTGGTCACTCACGCTCTCTGGCCTGCCACTGGCCACTTGCACCATCCACTGGCTCTGCCTACTGTCCAACAGCTCCACCCACTGGTCATTCTTCAGTGATTTCAGCTTTTAGAGAGGATCTCAGCCCTCAGTGATTTCAGCTCTTACAGAGGATTTCAACCCTCAGTGATTTCAGCTTCTGACTTGATGACATCACAGACAGCTCCTCTGATCAAAATAACAAAGGAGGCTTCACAAGGAGCCATTCAAGTCTATCTTAGCAGTGGAGCCGGGGCACGGTAGTGCTTCAAGCATTGCTCTTTAGCAGAGCTAATGCCACTGCCACCCCTACCCCCTTTTCTCTTCCTTCATCCACTGAAACACAAAGTTGCTCACTCTTTCAAGCTCTCTCTTGCTAAAGGTGACTTTTCCACCAAATAGGCTAAACAGAGTTTATATAATCAAAGGATAGCATATTATGAAAAGACAATATTTCATTACGTTTCTCAGTTAAAATACAGGTATTGACAGATCTGTGATCAAATCAACCCATATACAATTTCCCATCATGCTCTGTACCTACATAGTTAAATTATGCTGATACCTAATTGTGTTCATGCAAATACAAAGCCCACACAAATGCCCCACCCCCTCTTTTGGCTGTTAAGCACAAGCAGTGCCCAGCCTCTAGACCTGCCTTACATCATGAAAAAAATAACAATGCAGTACTCAAGAGGATGATTATGGAGATAAGAGAAAACTGATTAAGATTTATATTTATATCAAAACCGGACGTATCCTGGGTCCGCTCAGATTTCTTGCAACAATAGCAAAAAGGAAGTCACAATGTATTTTAAGTAAACGGTTATTTTCCTGAGAAAGTTAGTTATCTCCATTTGTATACAAAATTACATGCTGAGATCAATAAAGAAAAACAGTGAAAGAAAGTACTTTAGTAACACTTGTGGCAATCAAAACCTGAAAGTGTTATAAATGGTTATTTTAAAATTTTTCTTAGAAGAACAAAAGCAATGTATGTTCACATTGGCTGAGAGTCTATTCTGTGCCACCGCAGGCAGCCCATTGTTCCTGTTCAAACCCTGCACTGCTGCTGCCCATGTCTTGTGCTGCCTTTGAGCACAGAAGTGAATTTTAGCCCTTAGGGACTACTTTAACAGACATATTTAAGTGCCCAAACATGCAACTGTCTATGCAGGTTAGACTCTTAACTCCCAGTGACTTACTCAGCTTCAGGGACTTTCATTGGGAGTTAGACACCTAACCAATTCAGGCACTTCTGAAAATACCACTAAACAGCTATCTCTCTTTAGGGCTGTGTCTACACTGGGAGGCTATTTTAAGTTGACTTAACAATGTCAGCTTTAAGCTAACTTAAAGTTAACCTTGTTAAGTTGACTGAGGGGTATGTCTACACCAGCAGACATACCCAGGGCCTGGGCTCAGGCCCAACCCCCTGCCCTGCCCTGGGCCATGGTCTGGCTCCAGGGCCCCAATATGGCCCTCGGGGCCCAATCTCACTCCTGCTGCCTCCGGCAAGCAGCTCGGAGCTGACTCCTGCTGCTGGTGGCAATGGGCTGGGAGCGCAATCCAACTCCTGCTGCTGGCAGCAAGTGGCGTGGAGCCAGATCTGGCACCAAGCCGCTTGCTGCAAGCAACTCGGAGCCCGATCCAGCCCTGAGCCACTTGGCACCAACAGCTACCCTGTGAAACTGACCAGGCTGCCAAGCTGCCTTCCAGCTGTGGCAAACGGGTTGTGGCCAGATTGGGATCCCAGCCCCTTGCCACCAGCGGCAGGATCTGGCTCCCAGCTGCCTGGCGGTGGTAGCTGGTGCCAGATCAGGCCCACGGAACAGAATCAGGGCCATCAGCCTGATTGAGACCTGAGACAGGAGAGGGGGTGGGGCCAGGGCCCCTTCCTGCCCTCAAAAGTCAACTTAATACTTAAATCGACTTTCAGGGCAGGAGTCACTAAGCTGACTTAAGCAAATGCTTAAGTCAACTTAATAAATACTGAATGGAGTCAGGGAGTGACTTAGGTCAACTTTAGGCAGGTTAAGTTGACCTAAGGCTCCAGTGCAGATGCACTCTTAGTGCCTTAATAACTTTGGCCACATGTCCCTGCACCTGAAAACATTTATACGTGAGTAGTCTCACTGGTATTACGTTCCAAAGTCAATATTGTATGTGCCACCTTTATACCAGCATGTAGAAAGTTAAGTATGTATGTAAGTGTTGCATATGGAGCCTAAGTGCTTTCAAACAAACTGAAAGAAATAACAGCACCAATACCATGAGGTGCAAACTTTACCTGACATCTCAAATGTAGGTATTAATGGCAGCAGGAAGGATAGATATTTAAGAACCCCTGGACTTAACAAAATCAGCCAGCATTCATACTGCAACAGATCTAGATAATCAGACATTATTGTAACATTTACTCTCTATTTTTCTCTGTTTTCTCCCTCTGTTATAGCATTTGTGCTCTTGGTCAGTGCAATGCATTAATTAAACTGGACGCACCTCAGGGCAGGTGTTGTACCTCATTTGTTCTGTAGAGATCATAGCATCCTTTGGCTTCTTTATGAAGAGCAAGTATATTAAATTATTTACAAATGATTATTTCCTCAAAAACAGAAATAAATCTTTGTGAAGTTGGCTAATTCATGATGCACACCACAAATCCTGTTAAACAACATATTAATGTTAATAGCAGGCTTTGCTTCCATTTAACAGTGGGTGGGAACATATGAAACAGCACTTTTTCCACGTAAGCCATTAGTTTCTGGTACTTTTTCAGTAATTAAGTTAGATTCATAATTGTTTAGATCTTGAGAACAGACAAAAAGGTGTCTGTGACATTAAGAACACCCTGAATAGCAGGAGTGATGCTGTCCTGGGAAAAGACCCAGAGCCTGGGCCCCCAGGCCCAATCTGGGGCCTGAGCCCAGGCTAGTCCCCAAGGCCCCGAGCAGGTCCCGGACTGGCTCCTGCTGCCACCAGCTGGCAGCCTAGCCCTGAATTCTGAGTTGGGGCTGAGGCCGGGGACAGGAAAAGCAACCACTGCCATGGGTAGCCTGGCTCCGGATCCCCAGATGGGGACAGGGATGGGGATGGGGTTGGGTAAAGCAGCCACCACCATGCATGCCCTAGCCCCAGGGCCAGATCAGTCTCCTGCCATTTGGGGCACTAGCGCTGGGACTCGGGGCACATGCTTCCTGTGCCTGGCACCAGTGATACCACTGCTGAATAGTTGTTTTAAGACATGATAAAACAAAGACAATTGTTAGCTTCTTTGCTTGCAGGCAAGCCATAGCTGCATTAAACTATCCCCATACTCACCTGCATTCCTGGGTTCTACTTGCCTGACTTTAGAGCACGCAAGTGGGTGGGCAAGTTGGCCCACGCTTTGCCCAGAATGTTCTCCTGTTTCTATTCTAAACTAGAATTCTCACCACCTCCAACTGTTGGGCATCTCAATTTACACTCCCATCACAAGCTTAACCGCTAACCCAAATGTAGCTGGACATGACCTATAAGCCTCAGGTTAATGATTAACCTGTTCTAGTCAGGGACAGGTTTGTATACCCCATCACAGGCAGTAGCTCGAATTCAGAGTTCAGTACCATATAAACCATATTGTGGCATCATAAATCACAGAATATTAGGGCTCAAAGGGTCTCATGAGGTCACCTAATCCATCCCCTGCTAAAGTCAGGATTACTTCCACTAAATCATCCCAGCCAGGGTTTTGTCCAACCAGGTCTTAAAAGTTTTCAGAGATGGAAACTCCACCACTTCTCTAGGCAACCCATTCCAGTGCTTCATCACGCTCCTTGTGAGAAAGTTTTTCCATAATACCTAACCTCAGCCACCCCAGCTGCAACCTGAATCCATTGCTCCTTGTTCTGTCCTCTGTTTCCACTGAGAATAACCTACCTCCTCCTTTTTGGAGCATCCTTCAGATAGTTGAAGGTTGCTATCAAATCCCCCCTCAGTCTTCTCTTCTCCAGACTAAATAAGACCAGTTCCTTCAGTTTCTTCCTGTAAGTCATGTGCAACAACCTCCTACTCATTTTCATTGCCCTCCACTGGACTCTTTCTAATTTGTCCAGATCTCTTCTGTAATAGGGAGCCCCAAACTGGACAATATTCCAGATGAGGCCTCACCAGTGATGAATAGAGGGGAATAATCACATCGCTCAATCTTTTGGCAACACTCCTACTGAAGCAGCCCAATATGCTGTTGGCCTTTTTGGCAACAAGGGCACACTGTTGACTCATCCAGCTTCCCATCCATCCTAACTCTCTGGCCCTTTTCTATTCAGTTGCTGCTTAGCTGGTTGGTGTCCAGCCTGTAGCAATAAATGGGATTTTTCCATCCTAAGTGCAGGACTTTGTACTTGTCCTTGTTGAACCTCATGAGATTTCATTTGGCTCAATGTTCCAATTTCTCTAGGTTTCCCTGAATCCTATCGCTACCTTCCAGTGTATTTACGATTCCTCCCAGCTTGGTGTCATCCATGCAGTCTATCCCATCATCCAGCTCATTAATGAAGATGTTGAACAGAACCAACCCCAGGACCTATCATTGGGGCACTCCTAGTTACTGTTTGCCAACTAGATATTGAACCATTGATCCCTACCTGCTGAGCCTGATGATCTAGCCAGCTTTCTGTTCATCTTACAGTTCATTCATCCAAACCATACTTCCTTAACTTGCTGAAAAGAATACTGTGGGAAATCATATCAAAAGCTTTGCTAAAGTCAAGGTATATCATGTTGTTGGCTATTCCCACATCTGCAAATCCAGTTATCTCATCATAGAAGGCAATCAGGTTGGTCAGCCATGATTTGCCCTTGGTGAATCCATGCTGACTGTTCCTGATCATCTTGTTCTCCTCCAAGTATTTCAGAATGGATTCTTTGCAAATCTGATTCCTACTGTGGATACTGAGACATTAGGAAATTCCAGCCTTCAGGCTTCAGAATCAAAAGTAATATGTTGAACTCCAATTGGTACATCCAGCGTGTATTAGCCATAATGCATTATGCAGCCTGATCACAGACAAACACTCAACATCCACCTCTTGCAAGATATGCTTTAATTGCCTATTATTGTGGCTAAAAACCACTTTAACCATAGTCTCAGAGTTTTGGGGACATTTCTCAAAGTACCTCATGATTTAAATGAATCTTTAGGTATTTTAAAGCAGGTTAAGCAAGCTTAGGTACTGTGAAATGTCAAAGTGACATATAAAGCTCATTAATGATCCACACAAGAGTGGTGAAGGCACAAAATCAAATGGAGAAGAAGAGCAGAAAGCTTCATTTTATGTTCTGATTGTGTTCCTATTATTCTGAAAGCCCACTATTCATATTCTATAGTTAAACTTTAGTGAAGTTTTCAAATTTGGAAGCCTGAAGTGAGCCACCTACAGAACTGGCTTGACTTTTTCAGAGGTGTTAAGTACTAAGAGCTTTAATTAACTGTCATGGGAGTTGTCCTCTTAGTTAAACTCATGGGGTCCCATGGACTGCTGAAGCAGGATATTACCAGTTCTTTTGCACTACGAGCTCTTGGGATGGGGACTGAATCTTCCTAAACAGCTGCACAGTGCTTTATCTGACTTTTGGTGCTCCCAAATAATAATCTTCAGTAACTGTATTAAATGTAAATTCTAATAATGAAAAATCAGAAGAAATATAGTATACATGGAATTGCTCTTGTAAGGAAATATGAGCATCCAAATTAAATTACTACCAGATGTGTAAAACTTTCTTGTAGGTGTAATCCTGATGAATGTTTAGTCAGCAGGATTGGGTCCCAAGATATTTTGAAGTTTGCTCATGGTGATTACTCTTGAAAATATGGGAAATTGTCCATGTATTGCACAAATTATATTGTTTTCCCAAGCAACTTCCCAGTGAGTTTCTGAAAATCTAGGAAACAAAGGGATAGCTGTGTTAGTCTAGTTCAATAAAACAAACAAAAAAGGAATCCTGTGGCACTTAGAGAGTAACAAATTTGTTAGTCTTTAAGTGCCACAGGATTCCTTTTTTGTTAGTTTTTAAGTGCCACAGGATTCTCTGAAAAATCTAGTCCATAATCTTCAAACCTACTCATCATCAAAATGTATGCTGTGCAAATGGTCTTGGAATATTTTCTGAATTTGGCACAATCCTTTGACACCAGTGTTAAGTGCTATTGTAGCAAAAAAATGTGCTGTAATGTGATTTATAGTTGAGCTTTTGGGATCCAAGCTTTGGTATTTATTTATATGTACAAAGGACAGGTACACATTACCTAAGCTTCTGTGAGTATGTGTTATAATTAAAGGCGATTAATCATTTAAAAACATTACTCTGTCAACAAATGGCCCTAGAGAGGGCTCTGAAATTTACAACTAAATACAACTGAACAACCAAACAGAGACACCCTTAAAGGCACAATATTATCTTGTATCAAGGGTCCAATCCAGTGCTCACTGCAGTGAAAAGACTTCCCTTTACATTAGCGGTTATTGGATTTGACACATTTTCTAGGTACAGACCGAGATTTAGGACTGCAGGCACATCTCTGAAAATGTCATGCTCTGGCCCAGAGAAGCTAAAAGCTGTAATTAAGATCAATATAGGCACTGTGCATTCAATAACGCAATGACTTAAAAATAAATAAGCTGGACACTAGCCTTGTGAAAGTTTATTTTGTATCCCCACAGAAAGGAAATTGACAGGATAGTCTGATTTGGAAGGTTTGATCCCCGCCCCCCTCTTACATCCTTGGATTGTACCTTTGCCTTAGTTGCACCTGGCAATAGCATTCTCTACATGTTGGTAGGAACAGACTGTCAACCAATGAGACTTACAACATTTCCATAAGATTCACAGAACTGACATAGGATTGAGCAGTGGCGGCTTTTGGGGTTGGCAAAGCAGGCAGCTGCCTAGGGCCCCAAGGAATAAGGGGCCCCCTCCTCAATTTGGTGGACAGAAATGAAAATACAGAAAAATATAGAAATTGTTCCATCTAGCGGAGCTAGTAGGGCTGGAAGCCTAAGCACTTTTTACTCTTGGCTCACCAAGGCAAGCTATCATTAGGATCTGTGCTTCCTCTGAATTGCAGATTTCACTATTATCTGCCCATCACCTTCACACTGATATGCTAAAAAAGCAGGAGCAAGCAATAGACAGCACAATAGCAGGAACTTTTCCAGTGGCCTCAGCTTTTAATTCCTCAGTGTGGCCATTTATTCTGCCATTTTTTAATTTTGTGAAATATTGCCTTTTCCTTTTCTTTTTTACCTGTTCCTTTGCCTTTTCCTTTGACTTTGTGACAATTTTTACTCTGGCTTTCGTTAGCTCAGGTTATCAGTTAGGTCCATATAGGCTGCTATATATAAATACAGTGCTGCCCTTAGGCAATCATTACAGCTCTGTGTGTGATGTCTGTGCTGTATGTCTTTAATTTGGGAAGTAATTTTTTAGCTTCTTCAGTGCTATGTAATATTTTTTTTGAGGGGGACAGAGTCTTATAAACTTGAGTATTTCAGAGAATTTTATTGAAATTTGGTGTTTTTCATTTATAGTTACACACTAGAAACCTTCCTTTTATTTATTATACTTATTTGTATTAAATGTCTAGTTCACAGAAACCTAAGGCTATATGAAAAATTTGTAGGATTTGACTGCCAAAATTTTAAATGTGGTATTTTAGTTATTTTTGAGCCATCATTAATGTTACCACTTTTTATTTATTAATTAATGCTCATACTTTTAAAAAATTTTTAAATGTTCATTTTAACTTTGTAGTTTAGTATTAGCTCATTTATATTAAGTGAAAGAAGATCAACTTACAAGCTTCATGATGGGAAGATCTTTAAAAATATAATACCCAAGAATAAATTACAAGGTCCAAAGGGATAGTCATGTTAGTTTGATTCAGCAAGACAAACAGGGAGTCCTGGGGGATGGTGTGAGGTGGTTAGGGGTACAGAGGGGATTGGGGCTGGGAGAGGGTAGCAGTGAGGGCCAATAGTGAGCCCTTTAAGGGGCCCCACAGTGGGCCTTCGCCTAGGGCCCCCAATTGCCTAAGGCCACCTCTGGGATTGAGGCAAATTCTTTTCTCATGCTGTTATAAAATGGTGGAAAAATTAGTTCAGTCAACTGATTTGGGGACTGATACAACTGCCATTGGAATCAGTGGGATTCTTTTCATGAGTTTCACAGCACATCTAGTAACACTAATCTCTGTTAGCCAATTAAACGTTTGAGCTATCTATCATGAGTCTCTTTCTTAGAAATTCTCTCTCACCACTGGGTTTTTTTTTTCTATTACACAAAATTTTACAGATGTCTTTATAGAATCATGGGGTTGGAAGGGACCTCATGAGGTCATCTAGTCCAACCCCCTGCTAAAAGCAGGACCTCTCCCACAAGAGCACCCCAGACAGGGTTTTGTCTAACCAGGCCTTAAATATATTCAAAGATGGAGATTCCACCACCTCCCTAGATAACCCATTCCAGTGCTTCACCATCCTCCTAGTGAAAAAGATTTTCTTACTACTCAATCTCAACCTCCCCTGCTTCAACTTGAAAACATTGCTGCTTCTTCTTCCCTTTGTTACTAAAGAGAACAGCCTAACTCCCCGCCTCTGGAGCACTCCTTCAAGTAGTTGAAGGTTGCTATCAAATCCCCCCTCAGTCTTCTCTTCTGAAGACTAAATAAGCCTACTTCCTTCAGTCTCTTCTCATAAGTCATGCACCCCAACCTTCTAATCATTTTTGTTGCTCTCCTCTCGACTCTTTCTAATTTGTCAACATCCTTTCTGTAGCGTGGAGCCCAAAACTGGACACAGTATTCCAGATGTGGCCTCACCAGTGCCAAATAGAGGGGAAACATCACATCCCTCTATCTGCTGGTAACACTCCTATTGGTGCAGCCCAATATGCCATTGGCCTTTTTGGCAACAAGAGCACATTTTTTACTTATATCCAGCATCCACCATAAGGCCCAGGTCCTTTTCTATAGTGCTGCTATTTAGCCAATTGGTCTCCAGCCTGTACCAGTGTATGGGATTTTTCTGACTTAAGTGCAGGACTTTGCACTTGTCCTTGTTGAACCTCATGTGATTTTGTTTGGCCCACTGCTGCAATTTGTCTAGCACCCCCTGATCCTGTCACTAACCTTCAGCATTTTTACCATTCTCCCCAGCTTGGTGTTGTCTGCGAATTTACTGAGCATGCAATCTATCTCATCATCCACATCATTAATGAAGATTTTGAACAGAACTGCCCCCAGGACTGATCCCTGGAGCACTCCACTCGTTACTGGTTGCCAACTAGACACTGAGCCATTGATCCCTACTCTCTGAGCCTGATGATTTAGCTTGCTTTCTATCCACCTTATGGTCCATTCATCCAAACCATACTTCCTTAACTTGCTGACAAAAATGCTATAGGAAACCATGTCAAAAGCTTTGCTAAAGTCAGGGTATCAACGGTTATTCCCGCATCCACATATCCAGTCATTTCATCATAGAAGAGAATCAGGTTGGTCAGGCCTGATTTCCCCTTGCTTAATCCATGCTGACTGTTCCTGATCACACTATTTTCCTCCAAGTGTTTCAGAATGGGTTCTCTGAGGACTTGCTCCATGATTTTTCCAGGGACTGAGGTGAGGCTGATTGGTCTGTAGTTCCCCTGGTCCTCCTTTTTCCCTTTCCTGATGACAGGTATTATAATTGCCTTTTTCCAAGCACCTAGGACCTCCCCCATATGCCACGAGTTTTCATAGACAATGGCTAGTGGCTCTGCAATCACATCAGCCCTGTCCCTCAGCTCCCTCGGATGTAGTTCATCTGGCCCCATAGACTTCTGTACATCCAACTACTCTAAGTACTCCCTAACCTGATCGTCCATCACCGAGGGCTGCTCTCCTTCTCTCCATTCTGTGTTATGCAGTGTAGTAGCTTGGGAGGTGACTCCGCCTGTGATGACTGAGGTGAAAAAAAAAACCCACTGAGTACTTCATCCTTTTCCACATCATCTGCCATGAGGATACTTGCCCCATTCAGTAAGGGACCTACATCATCCCTGATCCTCTTTTTGTTACTGATATACTTGCAGAACCCCTTCCTGTTATCCTTCATATCCCTTGCAAGCCCTTTGGGCTCTCTGATTTTATCCCTGCAGGCTCGAGCAATATCATTATACGCCTCCCTAGTCATTTGTCCAAGCTTCCACTTCTTGTAAGCTTCCCTTTTGTGTTTCAGCTCACTGTAGAGTTCTCTGCTAAGCCACACTGGGCATCTTCCATATTTGCTGTTCTTTCTGCATATTGGAATGTTATTTTCCTGTGCCCTTAGTAGGCTTTCTTTAAAACACAGCCAGCTCTCTTGGACGACTTTCCCCTTCAGATTAGCCTCCCAAGGGATCCTGCCCATCAGTTCCCTGAGGGAGCCAAACTTTGCTTTTCTGAAGTCCAGAATCTGTGTTCTGCTTCTCTACTTTCTTTCTTTGATCAAGATCCTGAGCTCTACGATCTCATGGTCACTGCTGCCCAGGTTGCCACTCACTTCTACTTCCCCCACCAATTCTTCGTTTGTGAGCAGCAGGTCAAGAGGGGCAAAGGCCCTAGTTGGTTCCTCCAGCATTTGTACTGGGAAGTTGTCCTCAACACCCACCAACAACTTCCTGGATTGTCTGTGCACTGCTGTATTACCTTCCCAGCAGATGTCAGCATAATTGAAGTTACCCAAGAGAACCAGAGCTCATAATCTGGAAACTTCTGCTAGTTGTCCATAGAATGCCTCCTCCACCTCCTCCTTTTGGTCTGGTGGTCTATAGCAGACATCCACAATGACATCATCCTTGTTGCTCTTTCCTCTAAACTTAACCCAGAGACTTTCAACAGGCTTGTTTCCACTTTCATAGTTGAGTTCCAAGCAGTCAAAAAGCAATTTTACATATAATGCCACTCCTCCACTTCTTTCCTGCCTGTCTTTCCTGAACAACTTATATCTATCCATGGCAGTGCTCCAGTCATGCAAGCTATCCCACCACGTCTCTGTTGTTCTAGTTACATCATAGCTTCTTGTCTGTGCCAGTACTACCAATTCTTCCTGCTTGTTTCCCAGGCTCCTTGTACAGGCATCTAAGATACCAGGTTGATCGTCTCTCCTGTTGCATCTTCCTCCTTGGATTTTCTCCCGGTGTCCTTTTTCCCTATTCAGCTCAGGTATTAGGGCTTCATTAGGATACTTAAGACACTATTTGATGCCCCCCACCCCTAGTTCCAATTAGACTCTCTTTTATCTCTGTTGTTACAGCCCTGGCTCCCTCAAAGTCCCATCCCTTCCCCCAGGTCTACCTCATCATGACTTACCTGTGGGCTTTGGTCACCTTCCCCATTCAAACCTAGTTTAAAGCCCTCCTCACCACTAGCTTAGCCAGTCTACTTCCAAATATGCTCTTTCCCTTCCTTGATAGGTGGAGTCTATCTGTACCTGGCAGTCCTTCCTGGAACAGCACCTCATGGTTGAGGAAGCCAAAACGGTCCTGGTAACACCATCTTTGCAGCCAGGCATTCACTTCCAGGATGCATCTGTCTCTGCTCAGGCACCTACCCTTGACTGGAAGGATCAAAGAGAACACCACCTGCTAACCAGACTCCTTCACCCATGTTTCCAGAACCCTGTAGTCACTTTTGATCTGCTGAGGGTCACGTCTCTCAGTATCATTAGTGCCCACATTGTTGAGTAGCATGGGGTAGTAGTCAGAGGGCCAGATGATTCTCAACAATCTCTCCATAATGTCTCTGATACAGGTCCCCGGTGGGCAGCATACCTCCTGAGACACCATGTCAGGGTGACAGATGGGTGCCTCCTTCACCCTCAGAAGAGAGTCCCCAACCACCACTACCCTACATTTCTTCTTGGGTGTGGTGGTTGGGATCCTCCCAGCCTCAGGGCTGCCTGGCTTCTCCTTTTCCATGTCATCCCTCATTGACAGGGTTGGGAGCAGGCATGGAGCACTGCCTGCTGTCAGAAGCAACCAGCTGCCAGTGTCCTCCCTGTGACAGAGCCATCTGATCCTTCCCTGATAGTGTAACAGCAGCAGTCCTCTATAGTCGGGAAGTTTCCTCAGCCTTTGATGCCTCCTCATGGGCTTGGTAATCCATTTGTCAAAATTCCAGTATTTGGTCATGTCTTTAAATAAACAATGTATTCAAATAAAGAATTCCTTAATTATTGAATTTTCTGTATCTAGAATGTCATTCACCTATGTTGGCAAGCCATAGGTATGCAACAGTTAAGGTTGACTAGATTACAAATGGTTCAGTAAATTGTACTATTGTGCAAAAGGAAGGGCTGACGCCAAATTCTGTCTGGAGATACGTTAATGCAAGTCCAAATGGAATAATTATACCTGAGGGTAGAATTTGGTGCTAATATACTAAATATTTGTAAGATTTACTAACTGTGAACTCACAGTACAGGAATAATAAACAATTATGCATTTATCAGTATAAGGTGCATAAGGTATATAATGGAATGAGTATGTTTCTTTAGAGGCAATTCTTAAAATATTTGCAGTTATCAGCCATATATGGAGAAATGATTCTTATACTACCTCTTATTATTTTACAAATGGTATGACAGACTTAAGCCTGATTGATGGCTGCAAGATAGTAGTAGGGGAGAGATATATCAGCTCCAGGCTCAGCAAAAGCCCTCTTTTGTGGGTAAGCACAGGGGGGCTGCTCTAAGCCAATTAAGGCACCTGACTCCAATTCAGGAGCCTGGAGTTGGTTGGAGCATCTGATTTCAATTAATGAGTAGAAGATAAAAAGCCCCTGTTGCAGCAAGACAGTGAGGGAGTTTTGGGTGTGGTGTTGGGAGAAGGAGGAACTAGGAGTGGAGTGTGTGGCTGGAGCGGAGCGGAGCGGAGCAGAGGATTGCTGAGCTGGATAAAAGTAACTAGTAGCTGTTGTTACCACCACCTGGGAGATACAGGTAACCAGGACAAGCTTGCCCAGAGGGGCCTTAGGACCCATGCCCAGCAACCTGTGGACTGGAAAGCCCAACCCGAGGGCAGGGGGGACTGGGGAAACTATAACTTTGAGGGTTTGGAGGTGGGAAAGCTGGGTTCCAGCTGACTGCCATGACCTAAAGTGCAGCACCACAGAGAAGAGCTCCCCCAGTCTGTCACAATGGGTTTGACTGAAATTACAATTCTTCTTCTCATTGAAAGGTTGATGGACAATAAAGACTCCATATTAACAGATAGGCAAGATTAATGAAAGTCAGTGCACAACAGTTAGCCTTTATACCCTGCCCTTCAAAACAAAATTAATTCAAATTGACAAAAGCAATGCAATTCCATGCCAAGATGCTGTCCAATATCACTGCCCTGTTGTGTCACTGTGTTGTCTTCTCTCAGCATATATTTTTAAAAGTGAATTTTTCTTTCTTTCTTTCCATCCCAGCCTTTGTCAATTTTATTTCCTCTTTGCTGTCTAGATCTCCCCCATGCTAATTCTTTCACCAAAATCTCTTTTACTCCTCCATCTTTCATCATCTCTGTTCTTCCTTCCTTGTCTTTCAAGGTCAGTTTCCTGAGTTTCTTTTACTGCTTCTAGTGGTTTCTCAAACCAGCTCCCTTTTCTCAGGACCTGTCTTTTGGTAGGGGAAAAGGAGTCTCCCAGTCTTCAGTCTTACACAATCATCCTCAGTACATCTAGAAGGCTACTCCATGATTCTGCTTCTACCCTGCTGACCTCCACGGATGCTTCTCAGGTGCTGGCTTTCTCTATGATACAATACTAGAGATAGAGTTAGGAGCAGCAAGAGCTCCTGAGTGGCATTAGAAGGAGATTTGGGACAATACTGTAAGATAGAGGATTAAAAGGATTTCCTCTCCTGAATTTATATCTCAATCTTGCTTTGATTTAGGTGAATGTAGGAGAAACAGCATCTCTAGTGCTGGTTGATCAGTGTCGCTCACTATTTCTGTTATGGAAAAGTTCTAGAATTTACCTTTTTCCAACTGTTACTGGGAACAAATCACCCAATCAAGGATGTCATAGAACATCAGTGACTCTTGACTTGTAATTTATTAGGACAAGCATTCATTTGGCACAGACACAAAAGGGTGTGTTTTGGAAGTTGTGGTATTAGTTGGTACAGACTAGAGATCAAACTCTTTAATCCAGCAATACATTACACTAGAAAACCAGGATTTAATCATTTGGAAATATATTAGTTGAGGTCATCTATTTCATTAGCAGTAAGTGGTGTTGCTAACACTCTTGATTTTATCAAGAGGTTTGCAATATTTGGTGCAATTATGAAAGCCATTGATTCTGGATTAATGTGATTATATGATAATCTCAGTTTTCATGTTAAAAAGGATTAAGTTTCTACCCTTCATGATTAACAAAAAAGCATTAACGTGTGACCTGAGTGCACTCTAGAGGTTCTGAGACCAGAAGACAAACAAAACACACCTCAAATTTATTAAATTTATCATGATTGTTTGAGGCTGATTTATGACTTTTTGAATGCTTGAGTTTGCAATACTGATTAAAGGCTGCAGCAGGAAAGCAGAGTTGTAGGGAAAAAAACCCTTTGCTTATGTATCCTGAGATATCAGTATTAAATACTGAGGCTTTAGAACTTGTGCATTAGTAACCTGGCACAACTTGTCCCAATTTCTCCAGTTTCACTCATTGTACTATATAGAATCATAGAAATGGGAAGGAACCATGAGAGGTCATCGAGTCTAGTTCCCTGCATTCATGGCAGGACAAAGTACCACCTTAAACCATCCCTGGCAGGTGTTTGTCTAACCTGCTCTTACAAACTTCCAGTGATGGAGAAACCACAACCTGCCTAGACAATTTATTCCAGTGGTTAATCACCCTGACAGTTAGGAATTTTTTCTTAATGTCCAGACTAAACCTTCCCTTGCCATAATTTAATACCATTGCTTCTTGTCCTGTCTTTGGCAGTTAAGAAGAACAATTTTTCTGCCTTGTAACAACCTTTTAGGTACTTGAAAACTATTATGTCTCCTCTCAGTCTCCTCTATACTAGACTAAACAAACACAGCTCTTCCAATCTTCCCTCATGAGTCAAGTCGTTATGATTAGTCTCATTTGTATTTACAGTAGTGCCTAAAAACCTTAGTCATGGACAAGGACCACATTGTGCTAAGTGATGTCCACACAGAACAAAAAGACTGTCCTTGCCCCAAACAGTTTACAATCTAAGTCTAAGACAAGAGAAAACAGATGGATACGGACAGATAGGGGAGTACAAGAAAACAATACTGTTGAAATGGATCAGATTGATACAGGATGAGGGAAGGGGATAGCATACACAGTCAGAGTGAACTACGTGATGATGGCATACCTCATGTTAGTTTCTTTTTTTTTTTTTACCAGGAGGGGATCTTCTAAATGGAAAGGGAAGTAAAGCAGTGTGGGAGAGGTCAAGGGGAGAAAGAGGAGGAGAGGCAGGTGTGGGGTGAAGTTTAAGTGTAGAAACTATGGCATGATCTACACTGCAGGGCTAAGTTGATGGGATATATGCAATCTGTGTGCCACAGATTGCATATCTCCCATCTACTTAGTATCTTTGACTTACCACACTGTCTTCACTTGGCTGTGTGGACCAGAAATGCTCTCCCTTTGATGCAGTGTTACTCCAGCTGGAAGGGTAGACTTACTGTGTCCAAGGGAGAGCATTTCCACAATTGATTGAGCAGGTCTATAATGGCCACTCAATCAATTCTGCTGAGTTTTCAGTGTAGACATTGCCTATGAATCAAGGGGAGAGGGAGGGTTGGAGCAACCAAACAATCAGCACAAGGAAGAGAAAGTCAGAGAATGTTTGGAGTGTCTTGAAGTTCCAGATCTGGCTGCTGCTGGTCCTACCAAGTGATGTGTTTGGTTGGCTCCTTTCTGCAGCTCATGGGGAGGAAAGTCACTGAATATACATTCCTCCCCTCCCCCCCACACACACACGTGGTCCCAGGGCACAGAAATGGCCTTGGCCAGGATTCTTTTCTTCA
The DNA here is from genome assembly GCA_007922195.1 of Podocnemis expansa. NCBI lineage: Eukaryota > Metazoa > Chordata > Testudines > Podocnemididae > Podocnemis > Podocnemis expansa. Next base: position 24,757,893 of record ML681990.1, on the reverse strand, counting down.
CCACTTTACTCCCATATAGTTGTTCCTGCTTTGGGAGTCCACTGTGATGCCAGGTGACATAATTTGTGTGGATGCTGGGGACCCATTTTTAAATGCACAGGACCAATTGATTTATATTAAAAAATATTAAACCAGAGTAAAATGTCCACACGTCTCTTTCATTTTGAAATAACACTGGTTATTTTGAAATAAAAGAGATTTGGTCCACATGATGTATTGTTATTTCGAAATGATGGGCTCCGTCATTTTGAAATAAGAGCCATCATTTTGAAATAGCTTAAACCTACTTTAAATTGAAACGGCTGTTATTTTGAAATGGTTATGTCGAAATAACACCATTTGGACATGTTATTTCGAAATAACCATTATTTTGAAATAACACTTTTGCCCTTCTCCTTCCCAGGGTGCCTTCCTTTTAGCCTATATTAGATGAGGGTATGGCTCAGGGAGGGGGCCATGTTGCCACACCTCCCATGGTGCCCCTCTCCTAAAGCGAAATAGCAAGTCCTGTGTTTGGACATGCTATTTCGCTTTGAGCTTTTCCCTTAATTCGAATTAATTTATTAAAAATAATGCTGTACATGTGGACATAGCCGAGCTTTCTTCGTCATGGTGGAACATGAGAGAGTCTCTGTTCAATGTAAGCAAATGGAGTGTAGAAGAAGTGAGTTTACTTAAATAACCTTGAGTGAAGCACAATTCCCAAACCTACTAAATTTGTTGCTGGTCTAGCATTAGAGAGAAAAAGCAAATACAGAGGAACAGAGCAAACAAATTCAACATTATTTAGATAGATTAGACTTGCAGAACAGGTCATTTTTACTGTACATTATGACAAGTTAATGAGGCCAAGGGGCCCAAAGCATGTGGCAAACTAATTTATTTATGTAAAATACTATGTGAAATAAACAAAAATTCCTTGGAGCAATACAGTAGCTGTAGACACTTTATAGCTATTTGTACAGTAAATAAAAGCAACTAACAATTTCATGTATCTAGGGATACAGAATATTAGTTACCATTAAGCTGTATTCTTTTAAAACCAATTCATCCAAAACATTCTCCTTATCTTCACCTATTCGGCTTAAGGTTTCCGTTGCAAGACCCAGAGTTGTTAATTAGGCAATTAAGTTGTCAACTTAATTTAAAGAGCACAGGTCTCAAATAACTTTTCTTGCAATAATTTACTTAAAGGTCTGAGTAAAAAGGTGTTAATAAAAACAAACCCCCTGAAGAGTTTACAAAGTCTATGTCAGAGGTCTCAAACACGTGGCTTGCAGGCTGCATGTAGCCCTTAAAGCTATTTCCTGTGGCCCACAATGACACTATTGTTACTGATATTTACAATATCATCGTATGAAAAGCTTTCAGTGGTGTGGCCCTCGGGCTAACATACTTGCACTGTACTAGTCCTCATGCAGCCCTTGTGGTAACTAGAGTTTGAGACCCCTGGTCTATGGTCTTCCCTACTCCCAGTTTTCTGCCACTGTAACTATTTCAGCTGGTAGTGCAATTTTTTTTTTAAAATTGAAATAGTTAGACTGGTACAATTCCTAGTGGGGACGCAATTAGGTCTAGTATAAAAGTGCCTCACAGAAGCATAGCTTATTCTCTTTCACATACTTGAATAAGCAAAACCAGTATAAACACTTCTGTATCCATTTAAGGGTGCTGTCTGCTTTAACTATAGCAGTTAAAGAGGTACAACTTTGCTGTATGGGGAAGGCCCCAGTAACAATCACTTCCCCTTGTAATCAAGTCCTGTGTATCAGTGATTCCATAACTGTACCAATTTTCCAGTATTAATTTTATATTGTGCCCATCAGTACACCTGGAGAAATGAAGCAGAAACTATCTGAATGTCTAAAACCAGCAGAAAATAAAATTTTCTGTAAATATAATCTTCCCAGATTTCCTTACAAGTTACAATGAAACAAAAAAGAACATGCTTCCCTCCTTTTGTAAATCACCTTTAAAGATGGACTTAAAGGAGATGAGGGTGAAGCATGGCAGACCCAATCACACATCAGCATCCCAGGTATAGTGGATGGATAATGATGCATGCCTTTCAGTGGCTCACATTCACAGAATAACCTGTTTTCGATCATTAGACCTCTCATTTTATCAGCCACTACTACTTTTCAAACCCAGGAGGGTTTCTTTTTTGAGTTATTTGGGTCTCAGTAGTCGGCCCCAGGTGGCTTGTCCTACCCATTTGCACTCGTGAGTGACTCGAGCATGTTGTCTAATCATCACGAGAATCCCATGAAAAGGACGGGGAGACAGCTTGGACAAGGCACAGGGTGGAAATGTCATCGCACGAGGACAGACCCTCATGGCACAGTAAGGAGATTTCTTACCATTCAGAATCCCTCTGGATGACGTCAGTCAGCGTAGGTCTTAGCAGAGAACCCCTGAAAATTCTCAATGCAACGGGCAAGCAATATTGTCGAGTCCAGTTACTGAAGGCCCTTCTCAGAGGGTGAAGCTGGGCATACACGGATGCCTCCATCAGTTTGTTTTTTGCAGGATTCATACTGCCACCTGGCCGGCGTACCAAGGTGGAGGTCAATGCTCTCAAGTGGGTTATTTGTGCCCTGAGCCCAGGGTACGGGTGGCCCGTCTGACCCTTTCTCTGGATGTACTTTCAGCCCAAACATCCAGGGTCCCCATACGCAGCATGCTGTGTGGGCCTCTCCGCAGGTTGCCAGCGGGCAGAGTCTCCGCAAGAGGTTCCCCCCAAGGGGATGCAAGCCACAGAGCCCATGGGAGAGGACAGCAAAGCCTCATTGGTCAACTCCATATAGGAGCTGTCTGGCAGGCACCCCGGGGAGGCTGAGGATTACTGCCCCAGTAACTAAAGCCATCTGCTACATTCAGAGCTTCACATTTTGCTCTAGTGCTGCATGTAAAGTAACTGGCATGGTCATGCTTGAGCTGCAGTAATGAATTAAAATTACAATTATGGAACAGAAGAAACTTAGAACAGCCTTGCCAAGTGATTTGGAATGTTCCATTCTGCAGAGTTCTCTTGCATTTCTTATTTAGAGTCGTGCCCACCTCCCCCTCCACATTTTAAATGGTAGCATCCCTCATTCTGGTTGCTGTAGGAAAAGAAATACAAAAGATACACACACACAGTTCAGAGGGGTTTTAGTTTTCTTTTTATTTTGAGGTGGTGCTGTGTGCCTGTGGTTTCTGAAACTCTTCAGAGGTTTACGTCACTCAGCATAAACAGTTTTTCCCAACATCTTGCTTGTTTGACTGCTTATATTGCTGTGGTCCTCTGCAGACTCCCAAGTCTCATGCTTTGACATTTTGAGTGCTGCCCTCACTGAAGTCAATAGTAAAACTCCCGTTGATTTCAGTGGTCCAAACTGGGGAGTTCCATGGTTGCATATAACACAACAGAATATATTCTAATGTATAAATGTTATTTCAAATGTAAATTTCCTACTGTTTTAACATATGGGATGAATAATGTGTCAAATAAATGAATTGGCTGATACTTGTTTGTCATGGTAAAATGCTGCTTACTTAAGCACTGGCATGTTCACAGAGCACTTGGAACAGCTGGTGAGTTGGCAGATCTCTTAAGCATTCACTGCCAGATTAAGAGCCATGCCAGATTAAGAGCCAGACTAACCAGACTGTAAATCATCGATACTTTGAGTCCATTGCCTCTAGAGATTTAGTCCAAAGAGTAGGAACAATACTAAATTTTGAAGTATATTGCCCTCTTAGTGCATGGAGTTTCTGCTCATTACTCCCAGTGGTGAAATGGAAATTTTTCTTGCAAGTACCCAGGACTTCATACATTTTTCTGGTGAGGGAAAGAAAATGCATTGCAAGGAATGTGGCCCCCTTAACAGGGATGCAGTTCTGTTAAGAGAGAGGAGACTTACCTCTGTTATGAACAGTGATTGTATTTGTTAGTGTAGGGCCATGGAAAAAAATCAGGCCATATTTTTGGTATTGATATTTGTATATAGAAAGAGATATTATAAGCACATTTTAAACAATGTTAAATTGATTGTCTTGTTCAAAAAACATATTGAAACAGGACTACTATGAGCAGCTCTCAATTGTCTTTCCATCCTGTAGACAGGAGACACCACTCTGGGCAGTATGACTCCGAATAAGATGTAGAGACATTTCGTGATGAAATTCTGGCCCTTTGATCTCCAGGGCATCAAGGAGGCTAGGTTTTTCATCCTGGCCATTTCCCTTTGCTTAGATAAGCTTGTGGATCAGTCCAAGAATCTCAGTCAAGAGGGATCAGGGCAGACAGAGTTTGAGAAGAGCTCTGTGCAAAGTAGAGAGTCCAGGCCAGGAAAGTTAAGGGTGTACTGGGAACTGTTACTCTGAATGAGTGTTTCAGTCTTATTGAATGAAGTTCTGTTCAGCTTCCCAAATAAATATTTCTGTGTCTAAATACATTCCTCCCAATCCTCCGTGCCATCCAACAACAACACAGCATTTGCCATTGGAGTCTCTATTGCAAGTTGTCATTTTACGTGCAAGCATCTGAAGAAGAGCATGGAGGAGGACAAAATTCTGTCAACTGGAAAGTGAAAAAGCACACAATGGTTCAAAGAGTTCTGTGCAAAACACTGTCAAAGCTGAGAATGGCTCAAACAACTCCATTTTCACCTTCTGAAAGGATTTACATTAACACAGCGGTTAATATCATGTCACTACAGAGACAAGGCCCTTATACTGCTTCCTCTGCCACTTGGTTCAGGGCAGACCAAATTCAGTGGAAGCTTCACTTACAGAGACATGATCCTTCATGGAGACACTACTCAAAAAGCAATGCCATATAAGCTTTGGACCAAATGTAAAAAAAAAAAAGGTACTGTAATTGCCACAAAATTGGGTAGGTTTATTATGAAATGCTTTAATTTGAGGAATGTGCCCCTAGTGAGAGGTATTGCCAGACATTGAAAATTTCATCTAAACATTTATAAACCTAGTGAAAACATGAATTTTGCAAAAAGAGGAGATGGGGGGGGGGGTAAGCTCCCATATTATTGTCTCACTCTTTCAGTCTGGTGACTCAATGCTGTGTAGATTGGGCCCATATTCAATGAGAAGGAACCTCTTTCTGATAATTTTTTGCAGGAACTGCAGATGGCAGTATCCAACAAGCAAGATGGCACACCCACCAGAAGAACTATTCCAAACCCAAGACTGAATAGGTTCAATTGTGAAAAGGAAGAGTTAAAGTTTATGGCAATGAGAATAAGTTTTTATTTCCTCTTCGGCATTCCCAGAAGCAGCTCTGCTCTCACTCAGCAGTTGTTCCACTGTCTCTCCTTATGGTTACTGAGGTGGGTTCTTCTGGAATTTTCAGATTTTCTGAGGTTGAATGTTCTACTCTGCATAATTTGGCAAACATTTTCAAACTTTAGTAGCTTTAGTCATATTTAGACACATGAATAAGTGGCTGTTAGAGAAATACTGAGTCCGTGTAACCTACATCTGTAGATCTATTTCCTCAAAGCTCCCTGGGCTTCAGCCAACCAGCCCTATTTACTATGCCATGCTTGGGATTTTTTTCTCCTTCATAAATTTTCACTCTTTTGCACACAGATGATTTTAATAATGAAAACCAAAACTGTTATCATTACTTTCCCTATCCAATAGAAGCTTAGTGGCTGCTAACACAAGTATTCTATGAACAGATTAAGTTATGAACACAAAATGGCAAAGCACTAGGTTTTTTTTTTGCTTTGTTTTGGATTTTTTGTTTGTTTGTTTTGTTTACCCATGTAATTCTACAGGAATTATAGAACTGGAAGGGACCATGAGAGGTCATTGGGTCCAGTCCCCCGCACTCATGGCAAGACCAAGTATCTAGACCAGGGGTGGCCAAATTTATGGAACTCAAGAGCCATGCAAGTTGATTACTAAACCTTCAAGAGCCGCACTGAGGCATATAGCCATATACTTTTATCTGCTAAATTGATTTGCTGATGGTCTGCTGCGAGCCACACTTTTTCATTCAAGAGCCACATGTGGCTCCCAAGCTGCAGTTTGGCCACGCCTGATCTAGACCAGGGGTTGGAACCCAAATGAGAAGAACAGCCATCCCACCTACCCCCCCCCCGTATGAGCACGAGGCAGCCGAGCGGAAGTACTGTAGATCCCTCACTCTTGGGGGCAGGGGGTGCAGGCTGCCCAGGCCAGAGGCTGTGCTGCCTGCCCTCCATTTGCTCCACTCCACTAGTGGGGCAGAGCAGTGTTCCCCACCTATCCCCAGCCGGCCCTGCTTCCCCAGCGGGTGGAGAATGGCTGGCGTGGAGCTGTGGCTTGCAGGGGCAGGGCCCTGGAGTGGCCCACTCCGAAGAGTTCAGGCCACTTTGTCCCAGCCACTCCAGGACTGAACAGAGGCCACCTTGTCCTCAGGCCTTGGATTGGGCCTGTTCACCCCAGTGGTTAATCACTCTGACAGTTAGGAACTTTTTCCTAATGTCCAACCTAAACCTCCCTTGCTGTAATTTAAGCCCACTAATTTTTGTCCTATCATCAACAGATGAGCAGAAAAATTTTCTCCTTCCTCCTTGTAACAGCCTTTTAGGTATATGGAAACTGTTATCATGTCCCCTCTCAGTCTCCTCTTTTCCAGACTAAACAAACCCAGTTCTTTCAATTTTCCCTCTTAATTCATGTTTTCTTTTTTAAATAATTTTTGTTGCTCTTCCCTGGTCTTTCTCCAATTTGTCTACATCTTTCCCAAATTTAGGCACCCAGAACTGCACAAATGCTCCAGCCAAGGTCTACGCAGCATGGAGTAGAGTGGATGAATTACTTTTTGTGGAATGATGATTACTTTTTTTTGCAACAGTGATACATTGATGGCTGCTATTTAGCTTGTGACCCACTATTACACCCATATCCTTTTACATAGTACTCCTTATGGAAATGCAAGGGGAGAAGGGTACAGGTAGGGGATTAAAAAGGAGAGGTGAAAGGTATGAGGGGCAGGTGTGCAGGGAGATTATGATGAAGAGATTTTGTGACAGGGTAGGAGCAAATAGTCTATGACAGTGGTTCCCAACTCGGGGTCCACAGACATGTTCCAGGGGTTCTGTGGCACTGATCCCTGCTGGGGCAGGAACCCAGCTGTGGCTCCAATGCTCCCTGCTGGGCCTGCACAGAGGGCTGCCTGATGCATATAAAGGAGGCAGATAAAGATATTGCTAGGGACTGCAGGGATAAAATCAGAAAGGCCAAAGGACAAATGGAGTTGCGGCTAGCGAGGGATGTAAATGATAACAGAAAAGGGTTCTACAAGTATGTTAATAACAAGAAGAGGATCAGGGATGGTGTAGGTCCCTTACTGAATGAGGCAGGCATCCTCGTGACAGAGGATGAGGGAAAAGCTGAAGTGCTCAATGCTTTTTTTGCTTCAGATTTTCACAGGCAGGGTCAGCTCCCTGCCCACTACCATGGATATGGCAGATTGGAGAGAAGAAGACAGGCCCTTGGTGATGGAAGGTCAGGTTAGGGACTGCTTAAAGAAGTTGGATGTGCGCAAGTCCATGGGGCCAGACAAACTGCATCCAAGGGTGCTAAGGGAATTGGCCGATGAGATAGCAGCACCGCTGGCCATTAAATTTCAAAATTCATGGAGAATGGGGGAGGTGCCAGAGATTGGAAAAAAGCAAATAAAGTACCTATTTTCAAGAAAGGGAAAAAGGTGGATCCGGGGAATTACAGACCTGTCAGCCTTACCTCAATCCCTGGAAAAATTATGGAGCAGGTTCTCAAAGAATCCATCCTCAAACACTTAGAGGAAAATAAAGTGATCAGGAACAGTCAGCATGGATTTATGAAGGGTAAATCATGCCTGACCAATCTTGTTTCCTTCTATGATCAAATGACTGGTTTTCTGGATGCAGGAAGAACCATTGATGTGATATAGCTTGCTTTTAGCAAGGCTTTTGATAGTTTCCCATAGCACTCTCATTGGCAAATTAAGGAAGTATGGGTTGGATAGGTGGGCTATCAGGTGGATAGAAAACTGGCTAGATCAATGGTTTCAGCGTGTAGGAATCAATAGTTCCATATCTAGCTGGCAACCAGTAACGAGTGGTGTGCCCCAGGGGTCGGTCCTGGGGCCGGTTCTGTTCAACATTTTCATCAATGATCTGGATGATGGAATAGACTGCACTCTCAGTAAATTTGCGGATGACACCAAGCTGGGGGGGACCAGTAGACACATTGGAGGGCAAGGACAGGATTCAGGGGGACCTAGATAAATTGGAACAGTGGGCCAATAGAAATCTTATGAGGTTCAATAAGGACAAGTGTAAAATTCTGTACTTGGGACGGAAAAACCCCACGCATTGCTACAGGCTGGGGAACATTCAGCTAAGTAGCAGCACTGTGGAAAAGGACCTTGGGGTCATGGTGGATGGGAAGCTAGATATGAGTCAGCAGTGTGCTCTTGCTGCCAAAAAGGCCAATAGCATACTGGGCTGTATCAGAAGAAGTGTTAGCAGCAGATCAAGGGATGTGATCAGTCCCCTCTCTTCTGCACTGGTCAGGCCACATCTAGAATACTGTGTTCAGTTTTGGGCTCCCCACTACAAAGAGGACAGGGACATGCTAGAGAGAGTTCAGCGGAGGGAGCCAAAATGACTAAAGGGCTGGAGCACAAGCCCTGTGAGGAAAGACTGAAAGCATTAGGCTTATTTAGTCTGCAGAAGAGAAGATTGAGGGGGAATTTGATAGCAACCTTCAACTACTTGAAGGGATGCTCCAAAGAGGAGGGAGCTCGACTATTCTCGGTAGTAACGGCGGACAGAACGAGGAGCAATGGTCTCAAGTTACAGTTAGGGAGGTTGAGGCTGGATATTAGAAAAAACTTTTTTACTAGGTGAGTGGTGAAGCATTGGAATGAGCTGCCTAGGGAGGTGGTAGAATCTCCATCTTTGGAGGTGTTTAAGACCTGGCTGGACAAAACCATGACTGGGATGGTTTAGTGGGAGTGGTCTGGCAGGGGGTTGGACTAGATGACCTCATGAGGTCCCTTCCAACCCTGTGATTTTATGATTCTATGATTCTATGCCATGCCACTTGCTGGTCACTGATGCCAGCAGCGGCTCAGCTCTGCTCCCCGGTAGGGGCTGCTTTCCCCCACTCTCCTGTGTATTCTATGGCCTACTTTTCCTGCTGTGTCTGCCTGGGAGCTTCATATCCAATTTCAAGGAATGATTTGAACGTAAATCAAGACATTCTTCTGCGTTAGATGTTCCAGTGGTTCTTTGGGCTTCTTCATCTTAGTGATGGATTGCTCTATAATGGCAACTTATTTATAATGTTTCAAAGACATTGGAAATGCGACAGTGGATGGTAACTTAGGGAGAGACCTGTTTTCACTCTGCAGAACACAGAAAATTGTTCTGATACCTTTTCTATAGTTTCCATTAAAAATTACTGGTATGCATGATAACATGATTGAATGGGAAAAGCTCTGTTCCTAGAAAAATACCTCCTGTCTTCTCCATTACAGCCACAAAGCACAGAGTAATTTCCTGCAAACTGTGCTTAATAGGAACTGCAGCTATTTCTGCCATATCTATTAAACTTTTGACTGTTTTTTCAGACTGCTATTCTTGTATTCTGGGTAAAAGCAAAGTAGGATAATTTTTTTGGATGGGGTTGGGGGTACCTGAGAGAATTAGTCTTGTGTGGATTTAAAGTGAGAAATAGTATAAATCTGGCTTCCTCCTCTTACCTAGATGTTGGACATCTGCACTCTAGACTAACTCCATTCCTGAGGAAAAAGTCTGTTTCTCACCAGGATGTTGAGAAAAGAGGTGCACTGACTGAAGTGCTGTGATGACCCTGAGTAGCTTCCCCTGAAGAATGTGAGAGCAGAGAGGTTACAATGCTGGAATGGTATATGAAAGGCCTAAGTATCACTCTACCGCTGGTACCAGACTGTCACTCACACCAAAGGCCTGAATGCTTCTTAAGTAAAAGCAAACAAAAGCTCCCCTCTAAATAAAATTATTTCAGGGATGATAGGTCTTCCCAGGAAGAGTAACAGCTCTTCTGTAAGAGAAAAAAATGGAGTTTTGTTTTCCCTCCTAGGAAAAAGAAGTAGCTCACAGTCTATGTTCCCTCTAAGGTGCACAGCTGCACAACTGCGCACCTAAAAAAAATCTCCCCATGCAGGGCCTTTCCATTGCCATGCACAAGCAGGGCCAGTCTGGCACCACAGCCCAGGATTGGCTGGGACAGGCCTGAAGAGCGGCCGAGGATCAGCCAGGGGTGGCGTGGGGCCGGGGCCAGGCCAGCTGAGCAGCCAGGGGAACGAGGCACTGGGCCTGGGCCAGGCCGGCAAAGTGGCTGAGGATCACCGGGGGGGATGGGGCCAGGCCAGGCAGGGCAAGGCCAGCAAGGCAGTCAGGGGGGCCTGGGCCTGGCAGGGCGATGACAGCAGAGCAGCTGAGGAATGGTCCGGGGTGTGGGGGGGGGTCAGGCTTAGGGTTACCAGACATCTGGCAGAAGGAGGACATGTCCTTGTTTTTTGCCCTGCTGTCCTCCGTCCTCTAGGCGGTAGTGAAAAAGTGCCTTTTGTCTGGCTTTTTGCTGGACACTGGGGCAGCACTCTAAAAATAGAAGCGTGCAGCTCCAGAATGTGTTCTGCTACTCCTCTGCCCAGCTGCAGCTGCTGGTGGGGTTGGAAATTTGGAGAGAATCCCTTGCTGGCTGGTGCACCTTTATTGAGAGTGAAGAGGGCTGGCTCCCGCAGTGGAAGTGGTTTCGCTTTGCCTTGTTGCTTTCACTGCTCACCTCTGGCTTCTTTCCAGTCTCCAGCTCAGGTCTGCTCACCTCCCCACCCCCAGCTGACTTTGGGGAAGGCTTGATCTTATTTTTGGGAGAGGCTGGTGCTTTTCTTCAGCTTGATGGTGTCTCTGTGGTTCCCAGAGAGAAACCTGTGACTGCTTCTTCGCTTTCTGCTTTGCTGCCCTGCTTAGAGTTTCTGGGGAGGTTTGTTTCTCTAATGGTTTGGCTAAGTCAGATCTTTATTCCTCCTAATAAACTTTGGCTTTTGGCAACAAATCTTTTGTTTAGAGGTCAAACAAAGTTCACTTTTGATTGTAAGGAGGTTCGAATCCATAAGATTTTCCTTTTCTCCATGTGAATTTTCAATTTGCCTCTCCTTTCCAAGATGAGATTAGTCCACTATAGACGTATCCTTAAATTTTATTAAGATACACATATGTGCAAGTATTATACATTCTAAAGTAGCTGCTGGGCTGGGCCTGATCCTATAGTTTAAATGAAGTCAGTGGGAAATTTGATTGAGCAAGGATTCAAATATTTATCCCTTTGTTAGTAGTTTATCAAATCACAGAAAACAAACAGCTTGGTTTTGCCTTTTGCGTATATATTCTATGCTTATTTTTATTTTACTTTTAGGGAGAGTCTTTCTTTTGGTATATTTAGGAAAAAACTGATCACTGTATCTAAAAATAGATGCTGTCCTCGGGTGGAGCATTTGATAGTCACAAATATCTCCCCCCCCCATTTCATGTGTATTTCACATAAAAGCAAACAGAAAATGTCAACTGTCATAAAATAGATATATATCCTTCTGTAGTTTATGGCAGACATGGTAGAATATGATGTCTCCAGAAATTCGCATTTGAGGTAAAAGCTTATGTTTCAGGCAGGTCTGCACATAAAAACCAGCAGCTCTCATTTCTTCTGATTTCTCCTTTCCTGTGTGTGTAAAATTTAAAGAGCTTGTCTGTGATTTTTGTTAAATACTGCACAGTGAGGCTCAAAACTGAGGCTAGACAGGGATTTCTGTACACCCCTCCTGCACCCCCAATTGTCAATTAGTAAGAATGATATACCAAATCAGTGAGCACCCTGTACACTCCCCCTCCCCCCCAAGTCCCTCTACCCCACATCCTTAATTTCAAGTCATGGGGAGAATACTGCTGACAAATTACTTTTCCATTAGAAGCCAACACCTCAAATTCTGTTACGCTTCATGTAGTAAAGGGCCTGCCCCTCTGTGTGTCAAACAATGAGAGTGAAGAAGGAACTTAGTGTGTTAAAACTGATTTTAATTTTTTCCATAATTACTACATTAAATTTATTGGGGGTTTGCTTCCATTTGCAACTCACAATGTAAAAATATTAATCTGGATACAAGTTCTGCAGTGTGATTCTCCTTGCACCTTGATATAAACATTAAATACTTAATTTTGTGACTCAAAGTGGTTGGCTTTACGGCTACTTTAATGTGAAGATGAAAAATACTTAAGCCATTCATTTGATATTCTTGAGCCGCTGTTCTTGCAATTAATCTCACACTGTAAACTAGGGGCTAGACAGATTTCCCTGGAGTCGGGTGATCAATGGGGCAAGCATTTGGCAGTGGGAGGCAGTGGCTGGGTGGATGAAGGGGGCCCAGGCGGAGCCCCGGCTGTGTATGTGTCCTCCAATGTCCTCCTTTTTGTACTTCCCTGTCTTCCTTTCCATGCTTTGGTATCTGGTAGCCCTAGTCAGGCTGGCAAAATGGCTGAGGATTGGATGGGGGGGCAGGCCTTAACCATGGCCAAGGATCAGCTGGGGGGATGGGCACGCTGGGAAATCAACTGATGATGGGCAGGCCTGAAGTGCAGCTGAGGATTGGTGGGGGGGGGTGCTATTCCAGAGCTATCCAAGGGCTCCTTTTTACTTTCATGCCCTTCCTCCCGCAGGCATTCTAAAAATAGGTGATTGTCCAGCCCAGGGATGGCCAAATTTATGGAACTCAAGAGCCACACAAGCTGATTATTAAACCTTCGAGAGCCACACTGAGGCATATAGCCATACACTTTTACCTACTCCAAAATTACTAAGCTTAAAATTCATTGCACACTTTCATTTTATTGTAACGAGAGGGCAAATATTGATCCTTCTAATAATTACTTAAGGTTACCATGAAAACTAGGCCTATACGGTAAATGATTTATTTTCTTCCTCATATTTTCATTTATTATTCAACATCATGTTTAGAAGGACTTGTAAAAGAGGATTTTATTTTAACAATGCGTAAACTGCATTAGTGCCTACAAAAAAAATCTAAACATGCCACGCTTCTCCTCACTGTTCCTTACCATTGCTGCCACTTCTCCCTGCAGTCCCCGACCATGCCACCACTTCTACCTGCCATTCCAACCCCCTCCCTAGCCCCCAGGCCCTGATGCTGGCTCCCCCAGACCACCTCCTGGTCCCCTTACTTGGCCGCTCCAGTGGCTAGACACAGGCTGGGGCTTGCTCCCCTTGCTTTAAGCCCTGCCCAGGCTGAGCACCCAATATGATTGCCCTGGAGGTTAGGCACAGGCTGGGGCTCCCCCAGGAAATTTAAAACTCTTAGGCTGGGGCTGCTTTCTTCTCGCTGACCCATGCATAAGCCAAGTTCTTCCGCGAGCTGCACTTTTTCATTCAAGAGCCGCATGTGGCTCCTGAGCCGCAGGTTGGCCATACCTGGTCCAGCCTTATACTTCTCATAAGTAGACTGCTTAAAAGAAAAAGAAAAAATAAAAAAGGCCCAACACAGCGCTGGAACCCATTATCCTGATGTTAAGAGTTTGCTGCACAGATGCACACACAGGGAACAAAGAGCAGTTTATAGAAAAAAAATCAAGGGGCAGTGGAGTACACAGTTGTCCTTTATTCCTAGAAGCTTTTATATATGGACCCTCTGTACCTCAGTTGGTAGAGCAACAAACTTGTAAGCTCAGGTTCAGGTCCTGTGTTGGATTTTTTTTTAGCTTTTGGCCTGTTGCTCCTTATGGAAGGGCTAAATTGGGGAAAAAAAATATAGCAAACACTAATAAAATGAAGGAATATAAAGTGTATCGTGATTAAAATCATTAATAGTGACCATTTAAGTAAAACAAATAAAGGGGCATATTTGAACTGGCTAGAAACAATTTAGGACAAATTTTTTAAAATTGTATAATGGACTACTGTGCAAAATGAAAAACGAGAGGCAAGTTAGCTGATTTCACTTTAATTTTTTAATGTGCTTATTCATTTTGGAAAACTGACAAAGGCAAGAGAACAGTACTGAAGAATTGATGAGACAATGTCGCATAAGCATAGAATACATTCAAATTATTAATAAAAACAATTTTAAATAACTTATTAATTTTTCATTGTTCTATATTTTTCAATAATTTCCATCATGTGAATTTGCACAAAAATTTTATTCAGAAAAAGTTCTGCACATGGGTTCAAAATTTTGCACACAAGCCGCCAAACCTTAGAGGGAACATTAGCCACTGAGGACAGAGGGAGTGGAAGTGAGGAACTGCCTATCATCTGATATCTTGGTTACCCAGAGCTTCCTATTACCACTAAAACCTCATAGAAAGTTGGTGCTGTGAAGGAAGGCAGGATCTACCCAGCACTCCAGGTTGGTGATGTAGCTTCATTTAAAAAACATTTCTATGAGACCTCCATCTTCTGTAAAGACAGTTATTAGTGCTTACTGAAGTGTGTGCTAACTTATATCCATGTGGCACCTATTTCTTGTGAAATTTAGCTTCTTAAATAGGCATAAAACCCAACTTAAGCTGTACTGTACTGAATGCCTGCTGTGGACTACAGTTCTCTACCAATAGGAATTATAGTAGAAACCATGCTTTACATCATGGTTGAAGAAAAAAAAGAAAGTGGGTATCTAAGAATTCTTCTCAGTTAACAGTGTAATGTAAATTACCTTGGCCAGTAGGTTCTTCTTTCTCATTTCATCCATCCTATATCCTGTTTTGTTTGCACCTCAGATAATGCTATTTATTAGTAGAACATGTTCCTGTGCTTCATCCCTTCAGACAAAAGGTGTATGACACTGACTTGGTGCCTTGGCAAACAAAAGAGTAAAAGAATAATCAGAAGGTCAATGAAAAGAGTGAAAGTTAGATCAGACTCTGACCTTTTTTAATACACTACAAATATTGGTTCATATAAGGTTGCCTTGTTTAGGCAGAATAAGAACTTCTTCTGGTAAATCTGAAAATAGACCTTTCTGTTGAAAATAGTCACTTTTATTGGCAACTTTATATCCAATTAAGGGTATTAAAAATCCAAGTATTACAAGAGAATGGAATTTAACATGAAACTTTTTCACCCTGTCACTTTGTCTTAAGCTTCTAATAGGGCAGAAACTGAAAAAAGGGTTTTTTTCCCCTCATCACATGGAAACTGTTTGGATAGTTTTGGTCCCATGAAAGTAAATATAGATATAATCTCAGGCAGATTTGCAGCTACAGCAGATTCTCTAGATAACAGCTGAACTTTATAAGTTGAGGAAGAGATCCAAGTTCTCCTAACTCAGTGACAGTTTTTGCTTTCTGTGCAAAGCTATCATATAAAACTGACTTGGGATATCTCATACGCTCTGCTTGAGGTATGTCAGTGCCGGATTTCCCATTAGGCACTGTAGGCACAGTTTCTAGGGCCTATGAAATTTTTAGGGCCTACCAAGGAGGGAAAGAATTAAAAAAGCAGAAAAAAAATAAGAAAAATAAGGAAAATCAGATGGTTTAGCATTAGAATAGTTTAAAGTGCATCATGTCAATCGACGTAATTCAATTGGTGTTTACCCCTCTTTTTGAACACTTTGGAGTGAAAGTGCCTGGGGCCTACAAACACCAAAATCCGGCCCTGAAGTATGTATGGGAGCTAAGGTCCCCTGGAATACGGCTATCCTCAGCTCCTTTCATAATTAGTCAGAACACTTTTGACTAAAGGCTTGACTGTGACAATTCAGTCAGTCTAACCTCAACGTTAATTTGGGTTATATCACAGCTAAGGTATATTAAGTGCTGCATCATAGAACTAGTGGAAGTCTTCATAGGCTGGGATCGGAAGAACACTCACATTCATTCAGGGAGGTTCCATGTTACTATGGACATCTAAAAAATATGAAAATAACACACACCACCCCAATTGGCCTTAGCAATCAAAGTAGTTCAAAATCTCATTGTAAGACTTGAAAAGGTAGAAAGCATCAAAAATATGTCAGTTTCTCCTCAGTGTTGCTTGCTGTTTGTAATTGCTGGTGAGGCTTAGAGGTACAGAAAACTCTTTCCTGGGGCAATAATAAAGACAGCCAATATGATGAATGATGTATAACTAAATCGAGGCCTATGTGATTCTGCTTGTAGGTTTGCAAGATGCTCATGGAGTTTGTTGGGGGTCAGGAGCTACTAGAACAGAGCAGTAATTTGAAGATCTCAAGACATCTGACAGAACCTGGAGAATAGGGTATCTGCTTTCCTACAGCTAAAAATCTGAAGGGCGAAGGAAGGATCCTGCAAATAGTGTAGTGGTGGGCACCTCTACTTAATATGCAGAAAGTCCTGGGCTCAAGCCCCAGAGGGTTGGACTTGATGATCTCATGAGGTTCCTTTCAACCCTATGATTTGATTTGACCCATCTGTGTGGCCATTTTATATGTGCCTCATGTTCTCTTTTTTTCAAATAAAATGCTGCACTATTCAATTGCAAAGGTCCAAAACACGTCCTAGAATACTTCTTTATGGGGAAATCTGTAGAGGTACCAAAGCTAACCAATGAGTTGTATATGGACAGATGAGGGGAAAAAATTTCTAAACACCAATTTCACTTCCTAAGAGAGACCACAGTTGCAAAAATGAATTTCTAAAAGATACAATAGCTTGTCCTCTTAGTTATACAGGGGTGATATGCATTGGTGGGAGGCAGTGATATTTCATAGAAAATAATCTCAAACATCTTTGCAGTTCATGTAACCCTCTATTAGCTTATTTGAACATCTAGACTGTTTCTGAAATTTCTTGGCAAGTTTTACTTTAACCTCCTCCTCATAAAAACCCCACAATACCCTTTTGCATAGTCTGTTTATGTTGTTTTTGTTTTTCCCAGTCAGATTCTCTTGTTTTTTCGTTTGGTCTTTATATAGTACATTTCAGGCTGGTTAATTTCCAAGAGTTCCTTCCATTTTATCTGATAAATGAGGAATTTTTTTCCATTGATTTATATCCTACATTTCATTCATAATGAAGTTTTCTGATGTTGAAAATAAGGTTTATGACAGAGTCACCAAAGGACAAGATGGAGCAGCCTGCTTCATGGGACACTGGATTTTGAAGGCACTTAGTTCATTTATTTTACTGTTACATGCAGGCACTTTGAGTTATTGCACTGGATAGGTCTTGATTTCTGTCCAGTATTTTCCAGTGTTCTACGTTATTCCCTATCATAGAATATAGAGTTGAAAGGGACCTCAGGAGGTCATTTAGTCCAATCTCCTGCTCAAAGCAGGGCCATCCTGGCTAGGGCTTTGTCAAGCTCTACCTAATCTAATATCCAGACTAGATCCTCTAACTGCAATTTCAGACCATTCCCCCTTGTTTTATAATCTGTCAGCACCGAGAAGAGCCTGGCCTCATCTTCCCTTGAAACCCTTTTCAGCTAACTGAAGGCTTCTATCAGATCCCTCTTCACTCTTCTGCAGATTAAACAAGCACAGTTCCCTCAGCTTCTCTGTAGAAGTCACATGCTCCAGCCTCTTAATCATTTTCATTTTCCTCTGTTGGACTCTTCAGTTTGTCCACATCCTTACTGTAGTGGGGCAATCAAAACTGGACAGAGTTCTTCAAATGTGGCTTCACCAACAATGCCAAATAGAGGGGAATAATCCCTTCCTTCATCTGCTGACAATGCTCCTACATTAGGGGTCGGCAACCCCCGGCATGTGTCAAAAATGGCACACGGGCTGAGTTTGAGCAACAAGCAGCACTACTCAGGCTCCCCCACTGGCCCCGCTCCCAGGGGCGTTGCTGGTGCCTGGCACACAGAGCAGGTGCCCTGAGTCCCAGCACCAGTACCCTGAGTTCCTGGCATGGCCCCTGCCTCTCCTGGATCCCTGGCAGTGCCTGCCTCTCTTGGCCAGGGATCCAGGCTGGGCCACCCGCAGCAGCTCCTGCCTCAGCCAGGCCCATCCCTCAGTTGCAGCCAGGTCCTGAGACTCGATCAGGCCTGGGGCACTGAATTGGGCCCAGGGGGTGGAGCCTGGGCTCTGGGTCTTTTTCCAGGGCCGTGGTGCTCCTGCCTACTCCTCCAGCGTGGTGAATAGAGCTATGTGCTGCAGTTCCAGGCCCCTGCTGGCCATGCTTCCCCGCTGGGGAGTGCAGCCAGCAGGCACGAAGAAGCTGCAGTGCACGGGACTCCTGGCCCCTGCTGGGCAGGGCTAGAGGGGAGCAGCATGGGTTGGCCCACCCGGGGCTGCTGACCGCTGGTGGGTGCCCCTGCCCCCTTTGGCCCTGCTCCTGGCACATGCTGTGGGTGCGGTGGGCAGGGCTTGCAAAAGTTGCTGACCCCTGTCCTACACTAATGTGGCCCAATATGCCATTAGCCTTCCTGACACTAAGGGCACACAGTTGATTCATATCCAGCCTCTGCACTGTACCCCTGAGGGCCTTTTCTGCAGAACAGCTCCTTAGCCAGCCAGTCCCCAATCCATAGTAATACATGGGATTCTTCCATTTTAAGTGCAGGACTCTGCATTTTTCCTTGTTGAAGTTCATCAGATTTCTTTCAGAATCCTCTGATTTGTCTAGGTCACTTTGTATCCTGTCTCTCCCCTCCAGCATACCCACCACTCACCCCAAGTTAGTGTCATCTGCAAACTTACTGAGAGAGCAATCCACCCTATCACCTAGATCATTAATGAAGATGTTGAACAAAACTGTTCTCAAGACTGATCCCTGGGCTGCTCTGCTTGTTACCGACTGTGAACTAGACATCAAATCATTGAGCTTGATGGTCTAGTCAGTTGTCTATCCACCATACAGTCCATCCATTCAACTCATATTTCCTCAATTTTCTGGCAAGAACATTGTGGGAGGCAGTATCAAATGGTTTGCTAAAGTCAAGATCTCACTTCCACTGTTTTTTCCCCACATCCAGAGAATCAGTCATTGCATCATAGAAGGCAATAAGGTAGGTCAGGCATGACTTGCCTTGATAAATCCATGTCGACTGTTCCTGATCACCTCCCTGTCTTCCAAGTGCCTCAAAACTGATTCCTTGAGGACCTGCTCCATAATTCTTCTGGGGACTGAGGTGAGACTGATTGGTCTGTAATTTCCCAAAGCCTCCGCGTTCTCTTTTTTGGAAGATGAGCACTAGATACTTATAAACATTTGAAACTAGAACAAACAAAGCATTAAAACATTTCTTGTAGGGAAAAATCTAACCTTGACACACTGCAGTAGAAGGACTAATATAATCAAGGTTGGAACTGAAGCTCTACTCCCCTCTTAAGTTTAAACAACACACCCAAGGTAATGCTACTCAGAGAGGAGAATAGTTGTTGACCTGACCGGGCCATCAAATTACTGTGTAGACCAGGCGTGGCCAAACTGCAGCTTGGGAGCCACATGCAGCTCTTGAATTAAAAAGTGTGGCTCACGGAAGAATGTCAGCAAATCAATTTAGGAAAGCAGCCCCAGGCTAAGAGTTTTAAATCTCCTGCCCTGAGCATGCTCAGAGGGGAGTCCCAGGCTGTGCCTAGCCACCAGAACGGCCAGAGAAGGGAGCCCTGGAGGGGGTTGGCCCAGGCGAGTCAGTGTCAGAGCCTGGGGGTTCAGGACAGCGGGGAGAAGCATGGCATGGTTGGGGGTGATGGGGAAAAAGGGTGGCATAGTTGGGATTTTAAAAAACTTGTTACCAGCCTGCAGTCTCCTACATCAAACAACAGCTAAATTTTTACTGTATAGGCCTAGTTTTCATGGTAACATTAAGAAATTATTAGAATCTGACATTAGTAGGATCAATATTTGCCCTCTTTTTGTGATAAAATTAAAGTGTGCAATGAATTTTAAACTTAGTAATTTTGGAGTAGGTAAAAGTACATGGCTATATGCTTCAGTGTGGCTCTCAAAGGTTTAATAATCAACTTGTGTGGCTCTTGAGTTCCATAAGTTTGGCCACCCTGGTATAGACTAGTAAGTCATCTTCACAGTTTCTGTGGTGGTCTGTTATAAGCCATCGATACACCCTTTCAGTCACTACTGACCTAAGCCATATTTGAATAGTTGACCTAGAGCTAAAAGGGCCCATTAAAAATCAATTGCTAGAAAGACCATTGCCTAATTTTGTATACAATGAATGGTGTATGCCTCTTTCCCCATTCCTCCTTTCTCCCACAACTCACTCCCCCTTCTGTCTCTCTGTCTCCCCTCAGAAATATAACTGGAAAATAAAATGTCAGATTTACAGTAAAGTAAAAACAATGCAAAATGCAAAAAGTGTAATAGGTATAGCCAACTACTCTTGGCAGAATCTCTGAAGTAAAGAACCTTGAGCAGTTTGTATTAATGCACTGTTGTACATGCATGTGCATGCATACTCATAAAAATACAAATTAATGAAGATCACAGGGAGAGAATATTAGCTGGCTCTGTTTGTACTAATCTGCAAGTGGGATGGAAACTTGGCTACCTACAACCATAACAATAGTTAATAAGTTTAGATGATGCCAATGCCTGAAGCTGTCTGGGTGTCTGAAGAAACTGAAATGAAAGAAAAAAAGTAATACAGTGGAAGGCAACAAAAATCAACAGACTCTGTGTGAAAACAGAGAATCTCCTCCCTTCCCACTGCCTGCAGAGTAACAAACATACAGATCTCCATTTTCAAAAGTCACTAGTGATTTTTAGTGGGTTTTTAAAAATGTTTTACCTACATCTAACAAGTAGATTTGAAATTAACACCAATGTTATTTGGCCAGAATGATTGAAGAACTGGGCTGAGGCCCATCTCTATTTGTTGCACATTCATACACTGTCTATATACCCATGCACAGTCATCAGAGTTTAGAGATGATGGATTTTTAGGTATCCTGTGTTCAGATCTCTGTGCTACTTCATAATTAGTATGTGAGTGACAGACACTTGGATGGAGATGGGTGCATCATGTCAAGACAAGCTAAAACTCACTCTTGAAAGCACTATTTATTAGTAATCAAACAACCAGCCATTTCACTCACTGCAGACAAATAAGAAACGTTTTACTAAAGGCTATTTTAAAGAGTGTTCTCTGTTGTGAAACCAATCACTAATAATTTCTCCACTTAGAAGAGTTTACAGGTAAGTGACCTGACTCATTAGAAATATTGCTGGATGTGAGCAACCTTAGGAAAACAATATGAAATATTTCAATTTCAAATACCACTTGAGAAATCATGTAAAACTACACAGTAAGTGTTAGGCACATATTCCACTGTAACCTATTTTGCAAAGCACCAGCTACATAATAATAGCTCAAATTCACCCCATCCTTGTCACCACAAGCACAATAGCATTTAAAAAGCAAACTCAACAGGACTTCAGCAAAGTATAACTCAGTGGTTCTCAGCCACTGTGTTGGGACACATTACTGTGGGCTAGTCTTCACTGACAGTGGCAATCACTGCCATCAGACTGGTCTTCCCAATCTATTAATAGGGTCTGTGAAGACCCGCTCAGCCAATTAGGAATTCAATTGCTGAAGACCATCCCACGAACTGGAGTAGTGCTTAGCCGAAGGGAGGGCATTTCGCTTCAACCCAGTGCACTAAGACACCACAATAAGTAGGCAGTAGGCACTTGAAGGGAAATACACAAGCACTTTGTGTATGTCCCTTTGACTGCTGCCAAAATCCCACTGTGGTGAAGACCTGCCCTGTGTTCCCACACAGCAGTGAGTGTGTTGCAGGGAGTCAGTGAGATGGCTGGATTTGGTCTCAGGGAGTGGGGGGGGCTGTTGTGTCCTGTAGGGTTGTGACAGTCAACAAGTAAGTAGTGACCTGCAAAAAGTTAACAACCACTGGTCTAACTGTTTTCACAGGTTTTGGGCTGGTGGTCTTTTGTTCAGGAGTAAATTTAACCTAATCAGCATATATTTCTGCATTAAAAAAAGCAAGTGGGCAGATCTTCCTAACTGTTTACAGTCAGATATAAAGAGAGGCTCATAAGAATAAGCTGAGTTATATAAAGCAGAAAGGTAAAACACTGAAGCCATATTTATAGGAAAGTTGGAAACTACATGACACTTGCCTGGTTTTAAGCTGTTGTTGTAAATTCCCAACTACAGCTGTATAAGAATGGAAATTCCATTTCAGGTAGGAAAGCAAGGTTTCAAAATTTGCTTTTGGTTTGCTTAAGAACAAAACATGAAAACATCAAAATCCTCTGTGAAAAAGTGTTTTAAAAATTAGTTTCAGGCAGCTTGAAATGTTTTGTTTTCACAGCGAAGGTTTTTTTAAAAATTATATTAGAAAGCCATGCTGAAAAGTCATTTTCAATGGAAAAATCGAAGTGGTTTGTTCCATAAATATCAAAATGGGATTCTTTCAGTGTTATTAGCATATCCACTGCCCTTTTTCTCTCCTAAATGAAATGACAGAGAATAACGGAGACGTGGTGGGATAGTCTGCATGACTGGAGCTCTGCCATGGATGGGCATAAACTGTTCAGGAAAGACAGGCAGGGAAGAAGAGGGGGAGGAGTAGCGTTATATGTAAAAGAGCTCTATGACTGCTCAGAGCTCAATTATGGAAGTGGAAGTGTGCCTGTAGAAAGTCTGTGGGTTACATTGAGAGGGGAAAGCAACAAGGGGGATGTTGTGGTGGGGGTCTGCTATAGACCACCAGACCAGAAGCAGGAGGTGGATGAGGTGTTCTATGAACAACTAGCGGAAGCTTGTAGATCACAGGCCGTGGTGCTCATGGGGGACTTCAATTACCCTGACATCTGCTGGGAGGCCAATACAGCTGTGAATGGGCAATCCAGGAAGTTTTTAGAGAGTGTTGGGGACAACTTTCTAGTACAAATGCTAGAGGAACCAACTAGGGACCTTGCACCTCTCAACCTGCTGCTCACAAACAGGGAAGAATTGATCAGGGAGGTAGAGGTAAATGGCAAGCTAGGCAGTAGTGACCATGACATGGTTGAGTTCAGGATGCTGATTAAAGGAAGGAAGGAAAGAAGCAAAACAAAAACCCTGGACTTCAAAAGAGCAGATTTTGGGTCCCTCAGGGAACTGATGGGCAGGATCCCTTGGGAAGCTAATCTGAAGGGGAAAGGAGTCCAAGAAAGCTGGTTATATTTTAAAGAAACCCTGCTAAGGGCACAGGAAGTTGCCATTCCAATTAGGAGAAAGAACAAACATGCGAGGCAGCCAGAATGGCTTAGCAGAGAACTCTGCTCTGAGCTTAAACATAAAAAGGAAGCTTACAGGAAGTGGAAGCTTGGTCAGATGACCAAGGAGGCATATAAAGATATTGCTAGGGACTGCAGGGATAAAATCAGAAAGGCCAAAGGACAAATGAAGCTGCGGTTAGCAAGGGATGTAAATGATAACAGAAAGGGGTTCTACAAGTATGTTAATAACAAGAAGAGGATCAGGGATGGTGTATGCCCCTTGCTGAATGGGGCAGGCATCCTTGTGACAGAGGATGAGGAAAAAGCTGAAGTGCTCAATGCATTTTTTGCTTCAGTTTTCACAGGCAGGGTCAGCTCCCAGCCCACTACCATGCCTATGGCAGATTGGAGAGAAGAAGAGAGGCCCTTGGTGACGGAAGGTCAGGTTAGGGACTGCTTAAAGAAGCTGCAAGTGCACAAGTCCATGGGGCCGGACGAACTGCATCCAAGGGTGCTGAGGGAATTGGCCGATGAGATAGCAGCACTGCTGGCCGTTATCTTTCAAAACTCATGGAGAACAGGGGAGGTGCCAGAGGATTGGAAAAAAGCAAATGTAGTGCCTATTTTCAAGAAAGGGAAAAAGGAGGATCTGGGGAATTATAGACCAGTCAGCCTCACCTCAATCCCTGGCAAAATTATGGAGCAGATTCTTAAAGAATCCATCCTCAAACACTTAGAAGAAAATAAAGTGATCAGGAACAGTCAGCATGGATTTACCAAGGGTAAATCATGTCTGACCAATCTCATTTCCTTCTATGATCAGATGACTGGTTTTCTGGATGCAGGAAGAACCATTGATGTCATATACCTTGATTTTAGCAAGGCTTTTGATACAGTTTCCCACAGCATTCTCACTGGCAAATTAAGGAAGTATGGGTTGGATAGGTGGACTATCAGGTGGATAGAAAACTGGCTAGATCAACGGTTTCAGCATGTAGGAATCAATGGTTCCATGTCTAGCTGGCAACCAGTAACGAGTGGTGTGCCCCAGGGGTCGGTCCTGGGGCCGGTTCTGTTCAACATTTTCATCAATGATCTGGATGATGGAATAGACTGCACTCCCAGTAAGTTTGTGGATGACACCAAGCTGGGGGGAACAGTAGACATGTTGGAGGGCAAGGACAGGATTCAGGGAGACCTAGATAAATTGGAACAATGGGCCAATAAAAATCTTATGAAGTTCAATAAGGACAAGTCTAAAATCCTGCATGTGGGACGAAAAAACCCCATGCACTGCTACAGGCTGGGGAACATTCAGCTAAGTAGCAGCAGTGTAGAAAAGGACCTGGGGGTCATGGTGGATGGGTAGCTAGATATGAGTCAGCAGTGTGCTCTTGCTGCCAAAAAGGCCAATGGCATACTGAGCTGCATCAAAAGAAGTATTACCAGCAGATCAAGGGATGTGATCATTCCCCTCTCTTCTGCACTGGTGAGGCCACATCTAGAATACTGTGTTCAGTTTTGGGCTCCTCACTACAAAAAGGACAGGGACATGCTAGAGAGAGTTCAGAGGAGGGCAACCAAAATGATTAAAGGGTTGGAGCAGAAGCCCTATGAAGAAAGACTGAAAGCATTAGGCTTATTTAGTCTGCAGAAGAGAAGATTGAGGGGGGATTTGATAGCAACCTTCAACTACTTGAAGGGATGCTCTAAGGAAGATGGAGCTCGACTGTTCTCGGTGGTAACAGAGGACAGAACAAGGAGCAATGGTCTCAAGTTGCAGTTAGGGAGGTTGAGGCTGGATATTAGAAAAAACTTTTTTACTAGGAGAGTGGTGAAGCCTTGGAATGAGCTGCCTAGGGAGGTGATGGAGTCTCCATCTTTGGAGGTATTTAAGGCCCGGCTGGACAAAACCATGACTGGGATGGTTTAGTGGGAGTGGTCCTGCCTCTGGCAGGGGGTTGGACTAGATGACCTGTGAGGTCCCTTCCAACCTTAGGATTCTATGATTTTATGATTCTATGACAGTGAACCTGAGACTTGTTCAGAAAACGTTTTGATTTTGATGGAATATGGTTCCATGGAAATTTTTTCCAACCAGCTCTATTCAAAACACTGATCAGATTTGTCAGGGATTCACTGATGTTTATAGGTCTCTGTTCCTGATCTCTCTGACTTAAGCCATGCTACACCAAGGAGTTTCATCAATAACATTTTTACCAGCACACATGTACAAACACAGCAATGTCAACAGAGCACACACATGCTTGGCTGCCTTTGCTGGCGTATCTTCACTGTGAGAGTGTATCTTCACTGTGACAGTACACTGACAAAAGACATAGTGTACCCTTGTGTAGGCATGCTAGAATTCACTGTGTCAAAGGCCAGCAGACAGCCTTGTGACACATATTTGCTGTGCATTGTGTGATAGCAGCACTCAGGCAAGCATGGGAGCTTGTGGTCAAGTTCCTACATTTCCCTTTGTTTCAACCTGTTGACCCCAGTAACAAGTGTAATAATTGTTCAGGCTCCAACTGACATAATCTTAAAACCTATAAAACTGACTCATGCCCCAAGGGTAATTTTATCTTACTTGAAGTAAAACGACATTATAGGAGTATAAGTTTGGCCAGGGTATTTTGTTTATTCTCTTGAAACATGCACTGGATTGCAAATAGGTGAACATAAGTAAATGGTTATAAGGTTTGCTTTGATTGATTGA
Organism: Podocnemis expansa; assembly: GCA_007922195.1. Lineage (NCBI taxonomy): Eukaryota > Metazoa > Chordata > Testudines > Podocnemididae > Podocnemis > Podocnemis expansa. Next base: position 24,731,976 of record ML681990.1, on the reverse strand, counting down.
TTGATTTTCTGCTGTATGTTAGAGGATGGAATTCAGCTGACTAGTGTAGGCCTAAGGAGATAACCCCAGGTCAGGTATTTTGAACCCTCATTCTGATTCTCATAGCTAAACTGTTACCATAAAGCAGAATATAAAATACCATACCCTGTTCCTATATCTTCAGGGTCCCCAAAATAGTCTAAATTGAGTCAGGGTCTTCCTTCTGAGAGACACCAAGTTTACCCATTTTTGAAGCATCTGACAAAGTGGGATTTTCTCCCATGAAAGCTCATGTGAAAAATAAATCTGTTAGTCTTAAAGTGCCACACGACTCCTTGGTTTTTTTTGCTGGATTAGATTAACACGGCTATCCCTTTGGAAACTGACCAGTTACTTTCCCTTCCATTTCTGTTCCCAATGCTCTCCATACCCTGCAAGCATGGGCAATGCAAAATTGTAAATATGAAGAAGGCAGGAAACCCTTTTATTACAGCTGTTATTCTACGTTACATATATTGATACTCAACTAAGATTTCAATTATAGCTCTCTCCATGAAATAAAACTGGTTTGTGTTTCATCAGATTGCATATTCTTAATCAGCTTTAAGTAACCACCTACAAAGAGAACTTATCTGTAACAAGTGCATGTTGCATTCCAATAAAAAATCTTATAAGAGTGTAATAATTCTTGAGACTACGGTCCTGTAATTCTCTTAATTATAGGATATAATTAAAAGAATTAAAAACTAAAATCTTCAGTAGTTGTTCACAATACTTTTCAATCTCTGCCATCTCAGTATTAGAAACATGAATGCTTAACTGATCAGCAGAATTCTCATGTCTGGTTCAGAGAAAAGAATGTTTTACTGGTAAAATTGGTAATTCAGACAAGGCTTAAATTAGAGACATTCAATGGTTTATGTGAGATGAACTAGAGTTACAAACATACTAGTGGTGAATTGAAATCAATACAATGCTTCCATAGTTGGTTGCAATCACTTGTGGTGGGTGTGGGGGTGTGTGTGTGCATGTGTGTGAGAGAGAGAGAGAGAGAGAACGCAAGAGAGACAGACTTAATTGCTCTTTTGCTCTGCAGTGCGGTAGGAAGAAAAACATTGGAATTGATAAAGAGCAAATCAATCTGTCAGAGAAAAGGCAACTTTTATGTTTATAAAGGCAGAGATTTTATCTCAAAACATGGCACAAAAGAAAAATAAATCTACTCTCACACACACTTTTTATATTGGGTGCACTTTATCAAAATGATCTGCATCACTGAGCCAGTCCAGCTATCATGGAAAGATATATATAACAGTTGCTATGGGAGCATTTCCTTCTGATGAATATCAAAATAGAGGGACATACATAATTCAGTACAACAGGCCTAAATCCAGTCTCACTGTTCAACACTGATGTAGACAAAGAGTAATTCCAGTGAAATATGTTGAAAAACTGGAAAAAGATCAGGTCCAATAACTTCGTGGGGAAAAAAGAATAAACAATTCCACCACGTCACTATTCCTTTGAATGTATGTTTTTAATTTCTCATTAGCAGTGTCAGAAGAAAGTGCACATAACAGCTTTAAAGCAAGGCGTGGGGAGGTCTCAGCTGGTCAGTGAGAGAAAGACTGCAGCCACTACCTCGGCTTAGCTGTCGGACTGTACCCCCTTACAAGAAAGGAAAGTTAAGACATGCTGGAAGTACTGGAAACAAAGGTCAAAAGCAACAAAAGCCCAAACCATAACCCAATCTCTCTTTGGGTCTGTCCCTCAAGAGCCTAAATCAATGAACTTGTTGGTCTCTCTTGAGAGTTCAAGGCTTGGTCCTAGATTATAGAGCACATGCCAGGTCCACCATCAAGCACTCCCTATTTCTTCTTCCCTAGGGCTACCACCTTTGATCCTAGCACTGTTTCTTTGTTTCTGTCATAACCCCAGGTTTCTTACAACCTGGTCTTAGATACCTGCTGGTACCACCAAACTTTTTACTAGGAGATGTTTTCTCGGGGCACCCCTCCCTCTGCTGCTTTATGTCAAGGACCCTGTCCCCAAGAATCGGGATTCCTTGACATGTAAGCTAGTGTAACATGATTAGGGGAAGGGGTTTTCAAATTGGGACACCTTTCCACCCTAATTTATCTTGGTGGGACAAGAAGCAATCTATCTCTCAGCACCATTGGCATTGCCCAAAGGAACATTCAAGGCATAGTTTCTTAACTGTGGGACAAGGTCTGACCCTTGCAACTTGAGGGAACTTACCCTGATCTAAGGCTACACCACCAGGACCTTGCCTGCTGGTTCCCCAGGATGCTGGGATTGTTTGCAACCCACTTGCCCTCCCTCTTCAGGGAATCACAGCTGCTTGTTAGATCCCAGGACTGAGCCTGAACACTGGAAACTTTGGCAAAGGATCTTCCAAATCACCTTCCCCACTTTTTGAAGTACCTCTTCCACAGTTGCTTCCCTTCCCATGTCAAAGCCATCTCTGAAATGGAGTGCTTCTACCAAATCACTCGATAGGTGTATGCTACTTAATGGAGGAATCTAACTGAGAGTTGTTTATCATTGGTTCTTTCCCTTCTGGCTGAATTAGGGAGAAGGCCAGTCAAAAACCCATGAAGTTTTAGTAACAGCCCCTTTATGCATGATGCTCTTTGAAAGTCATTGAAGAAATCCCCATTCACACAGCTCCACACCAGACTGTATTAATGACCTTGTAAATTATTATTTACAGTTACCACTTACGAATGAACTCCAGTACTGACAACCTGAGAATGTGCACAGTCTTCTTCAGTTCTATGACAGTCCCCGGTCCAGCTTGCATGAGCCACAGAACCTGACATTCTTCCAGTCTGGTCTCACTTCAACCCCCTGAATAGCCCAGACGTCTTTCCTCCCTGACAAACCAGTCTCTGTATTCTGGAGTGACCTTTCATGGCAACATCAGCAAGTCTAGACTAAACCCCCTTCAGCTGGCCAGTGTCTACAATCACTCCTCCAGTAGTCCTTCTCTAGCCACTGACTTTCCAATACAAATTTTGGAGTGATTCCCAGCAATTCCATGAGCCTCCACAGAGTCCTTAGCTGTCAAACTACACTTGCACTTCCTCCCCACGATTTTACTTTCACCATACCCCAAGTAACATAAACACAGCACATACCCTAACAGAGTCTTTACAGCTTCCTTCTCAGAACTAGTCCCCCAAAGGCCACACAAAGATGATACCCTCCTTATTATGTTACCCAGCTCTGAGACTGCATCTTCCCAAGCTTCCTCCAAATGCTATCCCAAGGCTTTGAGTCAGGAGACCTACCTTTTTATTTTCACAGCTTTTTTGTTTAGTCTCCTCATGAGAGAAAACCACTAGTGGGTACTCCTTCATTCAGGTCTCCCTTGTACTAAACTAAGGGAACTGTTCATATCCTTGATCCCTGTGTCAGCCTCAAACTCTCACACATCACTCTAGAATAAAGTCCCAGTAGATCTTGCGAGAGGAAGAGTGTCCTGTAAAGACTGGAAACCTGTGTTAAGGGGCTGGCTCATCCTATTACACAAGGTTTCCTTTATTTTTAATGAGTCAGACTCTAATATTTAGGTCCTTCACTGCCAAAATCACTCTGAGTGGTTAAATGCCAATGTTTCACTGAAAATTTTCACTTCCAAAGGGATGTACCAAATAAAAACAGGGAAAAGGGGTAACCTTTTATCCTCTGCTCTTGGCATGTGACCCTACTGTTCCACAGTTAAGTAATGGACCTTATAAAAGCCAAACAAGTAAAGACATTTTAGTCTTTTTTTCCCCCTTGTCATTTTTAAATGATAATTTTATACTTATAATTTTATACTTTATAATAATTTTATACTTTATAATTTTATACTTTGTCTCTCCCCAGCTGATAAGTCAAAATATCCTACAAGTGGGAGGAATATAAAATCTTTAATTGTAATTTTCTTGCAGAAGTGTTGTAAACTAGAAATGCAGTTGAACTTTGTACTTTATTTAATAGGAAATGAGTGGTGATCTCATCAAGTATACTTAGATTTGGTCAGATGACACCACGTCGTCTCATTTCTGGTTTGCTTGTGGTGACACTGTGATTTGTGAGCACTGCAATAACAGAATCCTAGGACTAGAAGGGACCTTGAGAGGTCAATCTAATCCAGTCACCAGCACTAACAGCAGGAGTACACTATTTAGATCATTCCTGGCAGGTGTTCATCTAACACAGTCTTGAAGATCTCCAGTGTTGGGGATTCCACAACCTCCCTAGGCAACTTGTTCCAGTAGTTAACTGTCCTGACAGTGAGGAAACTTTTCCCAATATCCACCCTAGATTTCACTTGCTTCACTTTAAGCCCATTGCTTCTTGTCCCTAGCCTCAGAGGTTAATTAGAATAATTTACCTCTCTCCTCCATGTGACAACTTTTTATGTATTTGAAAACTGTTACATCCCCTCTGTCTTTTCTCCTCCAGACTAAACAAACCCAGTATTTGCAATCTTCCCTCATAGGTTGTGTTTTCAAGACTGTCAGTCATTTTTGTTGCTCTTCTTAGCCTGAAAAGAGATGTCCATAACTGAGCACAGTACTCCAGCTGAGGGCTAATCAGAATGGAGTAGCGTGGAAGAATTATTTCTTGTGTCTTGCTTATAAACACTCTTTCTAATATATCCCAGAATGTTGTAATAAAGCAAATATCTATGTTGCATTGTTGACATTTATTTAGCTTGTAATCCACAATGACTCCAGCTCCTTTCCACAGTATTCCTTCCTAGGTAAATCAATTCCCATTTTGTACATGTGCAACTGATTGTTTCTTCCTAAGTGGAGTACCTTCCATTTGTCTTTACTGAATTTCATCCTATTTACTTCACACCATTTCTCCATTTTGTAGAAATAATTCTGAATTTTAATCCTACCCTCCAAAGCACCTGCAACCCTCCAACTTGGTATCATTCACAAACTTTAAAAGGTACTCTCTTTGCCATTATCTAAATCACTGATGAAGATGCTGGACTGAACCGGACCCAGAACTGATCCATGTGGGACCCCACTTGATATGCCCTTCCAGCTTGACTGTGAATCATTGATAACTACTCTGAGAACTCCTGGTTTTCCGACCAGTTAGGCACTTATACTAGCTCTATCTATGCTATATCTTCCTAGTTTGTTTATAAAAGACTCAAGTCAAGATATATCATATCTACCACTTGTTTCACCTTTCCTCCATAGCACAGAGCTGTGAAAGAATTCCTTAACTGAGAACTGACCAGGTTGAGACACGAATGGTTTAACAGGCTGAAAGAGAGGATTTAGAAGGAATGCACTCTAACACAAATAACAGTGCTATTAGAGATATGGTGAAGAACTGCAGACCTAAAGAATGTAATTAATACCTCTCTGTGCCAGCCTACCATGTCCTTGTTTTACCCTGTCCACATGTTGTGCTGACATCCTTGACTTATTGTTTATTAAACCTGCCTAGATTGTGCTAACTTGTAACACTGTTTCTTTTGACTGTTATATGAGATTTTTCCCTTTTGAGCCTGATTCCTTTTAGGGAACTGATATTAGTTTGTACCAATTCGAGAATGTTAGGTCTTGTTACATCTACCTATGTATATGCATGTATGTTAAGGTAGCTGTTAAGCTATAAAAATTTCTGTAATACATCTCAAGGGCGGAGACCAGCATCTTATCTGCTCTCCTCGCTGCAGTGTGAATAAACAATTAGCTGCTGAATTGCACTCAAGTTGGGTTCAGCTGTTTTTCTTTGACAGAGCAACCCACTGAATACTCACCATTTTTGCCAAGAAAAAAAAAATTTAGTCTTGCCTCTGCCTTCTGCATTAAAATGACCACATTACTGTAGGACAGGGTGGAGTGCTTCCTATCTGTTTCTTGCTGTGCTTTTCACTCCTTCAACATATACTACTAATGTGCAACTTTTCTTACCTTAAAATAAACATTCTTTAAACCTGGGAATGATATTTTCAAAGCTACCAAAATGGCTCATCCCCTTAGAAAATAATAACAACAACAATAAAAACAACAATAATAATAATGAAATCAGTAATCAGCTTTACACTTTCAAAATCCAGTTAGATTTGGCTCATAAGTGGCCCTAACATTGTGCTTCAGACTGCAACCTCTCCTTCAAGTTCAGATGTTTATCTGAAACTCTTGGGTTTAAAAAACTGAGCTGAAAGTCACGTGTCTTATCAGTCCAGAAACAGTTATAAATTAAAGATCTTTTGCTTTTTCTTCATTCTGACCTGTAGAAACACAGAAACTGACCACCAGATGTGTGTAAATAAAATATTAATATAACCTAAACAAAGTATATTAGCCTTAGAAGGTTGCTATCTATCACCCACATCTGTGATTCCACTTGTTATCACCATCTGTTCTACCAAGCATGTCAGCGTGAATGCCTCATGCACTTTTCTGCCTTTTCCACGCTTTTTTCTACATGACCCTCATGTATGGAATTCCCCTTTCTTTCTGATTCACCAAGGCCCCATGGATCATAAAACCATGAAGTTATATGCCTGTCTTTAAGCACATGGTGAGACCTCTTGTGTTCAGAAGTTCAGAGACTTTATGGCACTTCTAATATACTTACAGCTGGAAATGTGATTACGCACCTTCCTGAATCATGGCCTAAACCCCTATTCTTTCCACAATCAAGGTCAGATCCAAAGCAGATTGCAAAGAGATCTCATAATAGTGGGTGACAAGGCAATAAAATGACAGATGAAATTCAACATTGACAAGAGCAAAGTAATGCATATTGGAAAATATAATCCCAATTGTACATACAACATGATAGGGTCTAAATTAACTGTTACTGCTCAAGACATGTCCTGAGTCATTGTAGATAGTTCTTCTTGGTTGCCACTACATATTTGAGGAGATGTTTTCAGAGAGTCAACAGAATATTAGGAACCATTAAGATAGGGATAGTTATTGAGAAAATATCGTGCCACTAAATAGATTCCTCGTAACCCCACACCTGGAAGATTGCATGTAGCTCTGTTCATCCGATCACAAAAAAGGATATATTATAACTGGAAAAGAAGTATAGAGAAGGGCATCAAAAATGATTAAAAGTATGGGACAACTTCCATATGAGGAGAGATTTAAAAGACTGGGACTTTTCAGATCAGAAAAGGTATAATTAAGAAGGGGTACAATAGAGGTTTATAAAATTATGAGTGGTGTGGAGAAAAAAAGTTCTCTTTCACATAAGACAAGAACCCAGGGTCACCCAAGGAAAATGGGTAGTAGAGTTAAAAATCAAACAAAAATGAAGTACATCTTCATACAATGCACAGTCAGGGTGGAGAACTCATTGCCAACGGATGTTGTGAAGGCCAAAACTAGAATGCGGTTCAATAGAGAACTAGATAAATCTCTGTAGGATGGGTTTATTAATGGCTATTAGACAAGAGACAATCCCATGCTTTGAATGTCCCTCTGAAGCATCTGTTCTTTCCCTCTGAAGCATCTGACATTGGCCACTGGCTGCTGGAAGACAAGACACTGGGCTAGACAGACCCAGTATGACCATTTGTATCCATCATCTCCTGCTAGAGTCAAAAGGACCTAGTTCAGACCCTCAAGTATTAGTGAAGCAAATAACAAGAGTACCAAACAAAACACTTTAAAAATCCTCTAATTTATTCCTTCTTCTGGCTTCCCAATACATGCTGTCATCTAATAGAGAAACACAGAAAACAAGTTCTTTGCTGCAGCAATGGTTTTCCTTTTTTGTTTTGTATATGGCTAAGAACCTCATTGCCACTTCAATACTAATCATAGGATGCATTTAGGCTGAGTATTAGATTAAAGTTTAGGTCGGTGTATTGGATCCAAACTCCTGCACACACATCCTTAGTTTCCTTCATTCCTTTAAGTTACAAAGTGTTTCCTTCACACACCTTATTTTCTTCACAATGTTCAAAACAAGAGGGAATGAGGCCTAGGGAATGAAATTCTTTTCTTAAGTACTCTCTTCAGGACAAGTTTACAGCATATTAATGGAATAGGAAAGTTTGTACTTCTGCTATCTCTTTTTCCGTGTTTTGTGGATTAAAGAGGACTTAACAGAAAACTTTGCTCATTTTGTTTGCTCTAGATCTCGAAGTTAAGAGAAGTCTCATCATAAATCAATTGTGAAATGGAATACAAAAGATTTTAATTATAGTTGACAATGTAAGTTTTTTGCTGGTGGTTGCCATCTTAACTGCAAAGCAACATCTGTGACACTGACATACTGAGGCCACATGAAACAGAACTTGAAAAGGGCTACATCCACTCAATTCTAATTTAACCATCAAAAATAAATTCTGTGTTTGCAATTTAACACGCCACTCTTTCATTCAAGTACATTCAGAAATGGGACTTAATTGAAAACTTTGGTTGCCAAATGTTCCCTCTAAGGCCCTGGGGCAGCAGAGCAACTTATGTTGCTTGCCACATGGGCCGCCCCCTGTAGGCCCGATCCTGGCTCCCAATCTCCTATCCCCCTCAGCCAGTCCAATCCCATCCCCTGCTCTGCCAGTCAGCTCCCGCTTCCCGGAGCCAGCCCGATCTCCCTCCTCCCACTCTAACTGCCCCTGGTAACCCCCTAGCCGGCCAGACCCCCAACCCTCCACACCCTTACCCGGCCACTGGAGCAGCTTGGCATGGCACAGCCATTGCTCCTCCAGCCGCAGAACCACTGATGGGACATGCTCAGAGCTTCTGAGCATGCTCCATCAGAGCTTCTCTGAGCAGGAGTTTTTAAAACTCCCAGCTCCAGAGGAGCTCTCAGCCAGCCAGAAGACAGTGGCTTCCAGCTGGGTAGGGACTCTGCCTGCCAGCTGTGCGCAGCCAGCAGCGCCCCCTGTGTGGGGCAGTGGCAGGGTACTGCACGGCTGCACAACTTACAGGGAACATTGTTGCCAATACATATATCATACTTGTGAGACAAATGCTTCTTATCCTTTGTTTCACAATCGGGGAAAAAAAGTCCCAAATTGAACTTTTATTTCCATTTTCTTTGCTATGAGTCAGTCAGTTTGTACATGAACCTCTTAACACATTCCATTCCTTCCAGACTATTCTGGATCTTTTATTTAGGGAGAATAATTATGATGTAGAACTACCTTATATTTAAAGACATTTAATAAATGTTCAAATCAATATAAACAATGAGACTCCTGTGGCACCTTAAAGACTAACAGATTTCTTGGGGCATAAGCTTTTGTGGGCTCCAACCCACTTTGTCGGATACACCATATGGCTAAATTCAGTGCCTTGCATGGTGAAAATTTCCAGAGGGGTAGCCGTGTTAGTCTGTATACAGCAAAACCAACAAGGGTCCTGTGTCACCTTAAAGACTAACCTACTTTGTCAGATGGAGTCCACAAAAGCTTATGCCTCTCACTGTTTTTGCTGTACACAGACTAACATGGCTACCCCTCATCAAATCAACATTTTAAAAAATAATTACAGTTCCTAATAATTTAAATGTAAAACTTTATAACTCAAAGGCTATTAGGATCCCCTATCCAGACAGGTCATTTTAATTTTGCAAGAGTAACAAAGATTCTTTAAGCCACCTTCTCATGAACTGGATTTGTCTGGAAAATGGTGCAAAAACAGACAGTCTAGACAGAGAAGAGGATTTTCTTTTAAGAGCATGAAAAGAGCAAATAAACAATAAAACAACTTAATGGGTCCAGAAGGGATGGTCTAACTCCCATAGTGAAGTGAATGTTACAAGGCTGAAGGAAGAGATGCATTATTAAAGTGTTATGAAGCTGAGAAATCTGCACTTGGCAAATGCATTTCTCCTGGGGGAATAGATGATCAATGTAAGCCTCATACAGCTCCAGTAACACCATTCAAGGGAGCTTCAGAATGTATTGGAATATTAATTGTTCAGTGACAATATAAAGCCAACTTTCTGAATAGTCTGGAATTGAGAAAAACAGATGTTTGAATGAAGATGAAATATGAAGGGGTGCAAAAACATCCTCAGTGGTAGATATCCAAATTCATTTATAAAAACAAGATATAAAGATAACCTCCTATCTGATGTGACTAAACCCTGTTGCCATATAACTTATGCCCATATGCTATCCTGCAGAAATAGTTCACATTCTATTCTCAGAGAGGAGGGTAAATTTTTCATCTCACATACCAAGCCATTCAGTCACCTATAATCTCATCCAAAGCCCACTGAACTCAAAGGAAAGACTCCCACTGACTTCACTGGGCTTTGGATCAGGTCCTTTAAAAGCACCATCTCTCTAAAAGGAAATTATATCCCATCACTCTTAATTGTAAAAAACGCTAACAGAAGTTAGTGCTTATGAGCGCAGAATCTAAGACAAAGGGGTGACTAACAATATGAACGTGCTAGCAAACACCTTTAGGCAGCGCACTATTTCCTAGGGAAAACAGTTTGAAAGTGATACCTTCTGGGGAACTGTCTGAAAATATATCTGCCAGTATACTGTAAAGAAAACAGGACAGACAAGCTTTGTTCCCCCACACCTTCTGTGCAGAGGAAGCCTGCAATTCCACAACTCTGTCCACCCCTGCGCTTCCTAGCCTTTTGCTCTTGCCCATTCTGCTAGAAACACTGCCCTTCAGAAGAGTTGGCTTCAGTGTTCATGCCCCAGGATGCTTTGAGACATTCTCTTTGAGTGATTTTTGTGTAAGTTGTGTTTCTGGAAAAACACAGGAAGGCTACTAACTTTCTGAGGTTGCCAACCTTTTCTATTTAGCTCTAACTCAGCTTCAGTTGATGTTCCAGAACCTAATCTGTTTTGTGCCCTCCAGTTTCCTTGTGATTAGTCTGAGAGCTTGTTTGTTCCAGATCTGTAGCCAGTGGCAGAAAACTCAGGAAATCAAGCTTCAGTGAGAGCAGGCACACAATGTAACAATTTAAAGTTGCAGAAATAAGGATTTGTTGATATTATATGGGCTAATGAAATAAAAATCCTATTTTAAAAGGTTATTTTGAGTGCTGCTGTAGATTCTCAGTACTGAACTTGTAAAGACCCAGAATGACTTAGCCACCCCAAAACTTCAAGGCACAAATACTGAAAGAGAAAATGAAAATAAAACTTTTTTTTATTTGTCCCAGTTCTTTGTTAGAAGCAGCTCCTCAGCAGAAGATGCAGAAACTACAGACAGTGAACTCTGCCATAAAGTCTGTGGTATCCTCCATGCTTATTCAAAAGTGTTAAAACAAATGATTTCACTTTAAAAAAAAGTTTCCACTTGATGACAGATCTGAGTTGCTGAAGACAGCTATTGCTGCTTTGCTACTGCAAGTGTTGTGTACATTATCAAACAGCAACTTGAATGCTTCCCTTTAGAAGGTAATCATCTTATCCTTCTAAGCTATATAGAGAAGTATTCTAAATTTTTATGAATTAGAGCCATTTCAGCATATCAGATAATGAAGGGACATTTTAAATAGTTCTCTCCTAAATGATGTGAGTAGCCAGTTGGTTAAATGTTCTGCAGAATGCTGAGAAGAGGAACATATTAAAAGTGAAAACCGTAACAGTAGACATTTCTCTTCTCTCAAGTGGCTGCCAGAAATATGTACAATATACATCTTTATCATTATACCTCTGTCATTCAATAGTATGCAGCCTATTTTTTCACTGATATGAGCTTCCATGAATATTGAAGGATGAGGGAAAATATTCACATACCTCAGTTCTGGAAACAGACCTCCATTCTAGCAAATGATGACTCAATGGCTCTCCTGCCTAAGGACACTTTTCAAACCATACATTAAAAAACATCATTTAAGCTGCCACTGAAGGGAAATCTCTTTGGCTGAAAATGTTTGATAATTTTGCAGCAATAACGTACAGCAGCAAAATGGACCTATCCAATTAAAGCATTAGGGAGAATCTTCAACAGAATGATTGCAGTGCCCCAAAGAGAAATTTGGGCATGATACGCAGTTTAATACACCAGTTACTGCAAAACATAGTATGAGTTATTTAATGACCACAAAAGATTAGAGCTTTGGTTTTGCCTATCGAGTACCCTAGCTGACAGACAGCTCATTGAGAACAACAATGCTCTTAATACCATGCTGAGTAACAAGTTCCATAAAATGAATTAATACCATCCCTTGCTATGACCTCAGTTTTCCATGGAGATTTCTCATCCAAGAATTTACTAGGATGCAACGTGCTTAGATCTGAGGGAAAGATCAAACCCAGAGACAATGCAATGCTAAAGTAACACTGAATTAAGTACCACTATTGATATAATTCATAAAAACATAGCCCAGGTAACATTTGAATAGTACTAAACTAATCTCTTTATGGAGCTTGCATTTTTCTCTCCATCCCACCAACAGTCATAAAACATTTAACACAGCTCATACAGACTTAAATGTTGACCTGCTTCAGGCTACTGGTAACATAATCTACCCCATTCTCAGTTGCCAAGGAAACCAACAAATTGAGTCAGTGATAAACAGGGTAATCAACTTCAGTTATTTTCCTTTGCCATCAATGTACAAAACTGAAAAGTCCTTTTATCTCAGTATTAGTGAAGGTTCTGTTCTGTCTCCTCCTTCCTGTCCCCAGTTGCTTGATAAATACAGTTTTTGTACCCAGGAAAACAATTTTACTGAATTAAAACAATAAGATTTGTCAGTTGGGAGTGGGAAGAACCCCAATGGTAAATGCTGAGCCCTTTCACGGTAATCAGTTTGAAATCCACACACACTCATTCTATAATAATCTAATGGTTGGATGAAAAACAGCTTAGGAACTAACAAAAGATGAAGAAACAAACAGTCTGAGACTTGAGGAGAAGAAGAAGAGATAAACAGAATGGCATTGACAAAGGGAAGAATGGGTGACTAGCAAGGTTAGAAAGTTGAAAAATGCCTTGCTAACATGCATCTTGTTTAGAGACCGGAATAGCTATTGTGCTCACCGACAACCACTTCAGATTTGAGGATCATTTATATCTCCAAATCAGTGGCACTGCTATGGGCACCCGCATGGCCCCACAATATGCCAACATCTTTATGGGCGACTTAGAACAACGTTTCCTCAAGTCTCATCCCAAAACACCTCTTCTTTACCTACGCTACATTGATGACATCTTCATCATCTGGACGCATGGTAGGGATGCTCTTGAAGATTTTCACAGAGATTTCAACAATTTCCGCTCCACCATCAAATTGAGCCTGGAACACTCCACACAGGAGATCCACTTTCTTGACACTACAGTACAAATCAGGGCTAGATGCATCACCACCACCCTGTACCGAAAACCTACTGATCGGCATAGTTACCCAAATCCTTCGAGCTTCCATCCTAAACACACCACACGATCCATTATCTACAGCCAAGCGCTAAGCTATAACCGCATCTGCTCTGATCTCTCAGACAGAGACAGACATCTTGAGGATCTCTATCACTGATATTACCACCAGTTATACAGTTGCAACTACTCTTGTACAAAGTATGCCATGTAAGGTGTCAATGGAAAAGTTATAATTTGCTAAGTATGATTACCCTACGCAGAGGCATGTATCATCTCTGTACCTGAAGTTATGATTATTGGCTATGTACTTGTACCTTACATGCATTGTAGTGCTGAGCAATACCTCCTCAGCCCCAGATAGAATTTACATTAAGGCCAGACATCTATGTTTTGATAGCCTACTAAGGACACTCTGCTCATACTGAATCATAGAAGAAATTCACACTGGCCAGTAAGCCTTTCCTGTGGACACCTCAGAGAATATGGGCAATGACTGTCCCTGTGAGTCAAAGCATGTAATGGCCTGTGATATGTTCATATGACGCTGGACTTCAACTTGGGCCAGTAGTTTACAATGCATCTGGGCTGTGGGCTCTGTTTGAGACAGTAGAATTCTGTGCACATGGCAGAGAATATCAAAAGGCACCGAGACTTCTCCATTTTGTTTTCATTTCATACTTCATTTCTCTGGACTGGATTTCTAACAAGGAAGCTCTAAGCAAGGACTGATGAACCTCAATCTGTTGGGTAATTCAAGACACTTGCAAACTAACAGTTTATTCTATCTTTGTTACAAACTTGATATATGGAAAAAAGAAAACAACAAAGAGTCGTGTGGCACTTTGAGACTAACATATTTATTTTTCAAATGTTAGTCTCAAAGTCCCCCACGACTCCTTGTTATTTTTTTGTTGGACTTGACTAACACGGCTATCCCTTTGGAAATTGACACTGATATGTGGAGTTTGCAATCACTTCTACGTATAGGGTCCATTAACTATTTATAACTCTTCTTTTCTTTTAGTAGTAAACTGTTAGTTACTAAAGGACTGGCAGCAGTGTGATTGTTGGGTAATATCTGAGTTATATATTGACCTGCCTAAGAGGTAAATCCTTTAGAATTAGAAAGACTCTCTATTCCAGTGGTTCTCAACCTTGGTTTTGGGACATATTACTGTGTCACTTTACAGTGGTAAGCATGTCATGAAGAGTCGGGGAGACAGCTGGATTTGGCTTGGGATGGGTGGGCTGGAGTGTCCTATAGGGTCACGACACACTGCCAAGTGTGTCACAACCTGCAAAAGGTTGAGAATGACTACTATATTTGATTAAATTGGTTTTCAGTAACTATGCAGCATAAAATCTAGGGCCTTGGTGGTGAGCCAAGAGCTGGAATGCCTAAGGTGTCTGCATTTTTAAATTCTTGTTAACCCATTAGTGATACAGAAGTTCACATTTTGTTACTCGCTTGGTGATCTAATGCTGGAATAACCACCCACTGGGGACAAGTTCCAAAGGGGGCAGCCATGTTAGTCTAGTTCAGCGAAAAAAAACAAAGAGTCTTGGAGCATTTTTAAAGACTAACAAATTTATTTATTGCATGAGCTTTTGTGGGAGAAAATCCCACTTTGTCAGATGGACCTCCAGCTTCAAGCATCTGACGAAGTGGGATTTTCTCCCATGAAAGCTCATGCAAAAAATAAATTTGTTAGTCTTTAAAAGTGCCAAAAGACTCCTTGTTTGTTTTTCACCACTTGGGGGTAACTCTGCTCTCTTTCTCAGTGGTTTGTCTGGAACTTGGTATTCTCAGCTGCAACCTACTGAGACACAGTGACTTTTTACAAATAAATACTATGAGAGCAATGGCTTACGTATGGTAAGGGAGTTGCCTCTGGAGGATACAGAACAGAGAGCCCTCTGCCAGTTATCATTGAGAGGTTTACATGTACTATGTAAATTTATATTTTAAATAAAGCATAATAGTTTCTTATAATAATAGTAAAGATCTCAATAGATAAGCTCCCTCACTTGATGTTTTATTACTCTCTAAACCACTTAAAGAGAATATATCTAATTCCATTCCTCTCATGAAAATCTTGTTTCAAAACAAAATAAGAATGCAGCATGTCTCTAAAGATATTAATTGACCTAGCATGGGACTCTGTAATGAAAGTGCTGAAATCTGCCCAGGAGTTTTCATTAGCACTAATACATCGTGCTTGAGATAGAAATGCTTGTGTTAAAGCAATGTTTTGCCTCATACAGTATTTAGTGAAGGGAAATTTGATGAATATCATTACATGATGATAAAATATTGCCCACTATATTAATTTTCAGTAACTTTACGATATCTGGAGAATATCAGGTAGGAGTAAAGAGATGTTATTATCTCTGCAAATAACATCTTTGAGACTGTTACTGCAACACTGGGTCCATTTCAAGTATCTGCAGTTTTAAGAAGATGTCAAGAAATTGTAAAGGATTCAGAAAAGCACTACAACGACACAGAGACTAAAGATGATCTGTTTAGTTTATCCAAGAGAATGTTAAGAGTAACTTGGCCATTGTTTACAAGCACCTACATGGAGAAGAATTTGACTAAACAATTCTTTAGTCTATCAGAAAATAGGCTAGTGAGATCCTCTGGATGGAAGCTGAAGGTGGACAAACTCCAATGACAAATAAGGTGCAAATTTTTAATGATGAGGGTAGCCAGTCATTGGAACAATTTGTTTAGGGACACGGTTTGTTGTCCAACACCAGAAAGCTTTTAAAAAAAAGTAGATATCTTCCTAAAAGATAAGCTATAGCTCAAACAGAAGTGATGGGCTTGATATAGAAATTGTGTGTAATTTCATGGCATCCTTATGCAGGCAGTTAGATGAGATTACAATAGTCCCTGTTGGCCAATAAATACCTAAACAACAATGAACCAACCAGTCCTCCATCTTAGCTAAATGTTTACCTGACCTACATTGTTGTGGTGTTTTTCATGCTCTGCACTTCAAAAGAGACAGCCACCTATGTTTCCTATGCCTGTAGAAAAGTCTAGTAGTAACGTGTCTGATCAACATGGCATTTCTAATTCATTGTATCAAGGTTTAGGTAGTAACTTCTCATTGCAGAGTGCAGTGGAAACAGCACCCTGTGAAGTTATGATACGTCTAGCACCACTCACTTACAGGCCCAGATTAACCAATGTGCACTGGGTGGACTAGCACAGAGCCACCATCTCAGGAACCCTCGCTCAGCTACTCAAGAAAAAACAAACAAACAAACAAAAAAAAACACCAAGCAACCAACCAACCAAGAGGTGCTGCAACTCTACATACTAGCAAAGACAATTGCTCATATTTGTCATCATCTTCCTCCTTCCTCACCCCCTAGTAATGATAGAGGTTCAGCTGGGCAATCTTGAGTGAGTGGTGGTGTGAGCTGGCATTTAGTTTCCCATTTCTATCATAACCAATTAGCCATCAGCAGTCTCATCACCCATTCCTAAAAAGTTTATCATGCATTCTGCTTCCCACAAGAAGGACATCTCCTCCTCCAGTGAACAAAGCATCTGTTTTACAGGGTTGGAAGAGAGGGGCACAATGAAACTTTGCCCAGGGCAATAATTGTCTTGTATATCACATGCTCTGTCTAGTTTAAAGAAGGTTCCCCTCCTTCTTCCAATTTCTACAGAGAACAGGACTCCAATTCTTCGATGTAGGTCTCCAATTCTTTGATGTGGACCTGCTCACTAGTGCCTCTTCCTGGCAGTATTGATGTGTTCTAAGAACACTTCCTTTTGGAAACTACCTTAAGGTATGATAAAAGCACTACATAATTGACCAGTATCATTTTTTCCCCAAGGGAGTGGATCTCATTAGATTGTTTTCACATTTCCTCTCTATTATTGCATCCCTCAAGGTCCTTTCTATACAGTACACCTGCCTCTGGAAAGAATGACTGAACCTCCTTAGAACCCATCAATACTGCCAGCAAGTCTATTCCCACTTTACAGATAAGAAAACTAAGGAAGAAAAAATTAAGTGACTTGTCAAAAATCACATTGGATGGCTGTGGAAGAGAATCCAGCCTTACCCACTGGACCACAAGATAGACAAATTGAAATTAGGAGTCAGGTGCTAAATAAAAGGGCTGCAGAATGGATCAGTGATGACAAACAGTGAAAAAAAAGTCTGAATTTTCTTATTTAAATGAATAATTTATCCAAAAGTTAAATTAGTTATTTCTGTGAGTGATATACTAAAAAATAACAAGTAAAGAACCTAACATGCTGAAACATACTGGAAAAGGCATATTAATTTGCAAGCAATCATGTCACCTAATATCTACTTTGATAAATCAGAATCAGTTTCTTTTCAGGTTAGTATTAAGGCAAGAGATGAAGATGCTTCTAGTTCCGCTCTTAAGCTTTAATATTGAAATATAAATTAGCACAGCTCCCCACAGCTTAGTTGCAACAAGCCAGGACATTTGTTGGGCTCCTACAATTCTCACATCAAAGATCACAAAGGAGGCCACTGCAGCAGAATGTTTTAATGTGCTAAGTGGTATACATAGCAAGTGATCAAATGTAATTCACCATAATACAGCTGACTCATTCCACATGATGTGGTGAACCATTTAAAATCGGGAATGAGCTCAGTGTGATGCACAAACTTCAGATTAAAAAAAAAAGCCAAAAATCAGCCCTTTTAGAATTATTGAAGCAGCTTGGGCACCTCTTCCTCAGATCCACACTGGGTCCTCCACACACAGTTCTGCTCTCTTCACTGTGGAAAGGAGCTCCGGTGTCTATAAAGCACTGCATCCTCCCCACTCCCTGAACGTCACAAAAATATTCCCAGATGGTCTGGGATCTCTGCGGGGAGGAGCTTTCGAGGGATTAGGAGGAAGAAGGCAGCCAACATGTTAGTGAACATTGTCCACCCCCATTGCACTTCTGTACCTAAGCAAGTTACCCCGAAAGGGTAACCTGGAGCTGAATTAATTTTCAGGCATCGTCCCCGGGGGTTGGAAGCTTAAGGATGGGGATCATCCATGCATCAGACCTACAGCAGAAACACAGGTGCCTCACAGATTCCCAGAGCTCTATCAATTCTGGTAAACTCCTGCCTTATGGCAGGATGATTATCTTCATCCAACCCTGATGGATATGGTCTCATAGAGTTCCCTTTGACACCCCCTCCCCTAAGTGCTGCAAAGCTTGTCCAGTTCAATCATTATCTGATGCACAAAAGGCAAAGGAGAGGTGGTCTCTGCCTCAAAGCATTTTCAAAAGCAAACGCAGACCAAGAGCTGCCAGCATTGTGCCTGAATTCACAGGGACTTCTCACTGCAGTAAGTGCAGGTTCCATCCCCAAAATTAGCCACAGATGCACTAAGAAACCCAGGAATAGTACTGACAGTGTGTTATGAGGTTTTTTTCCCTTCACTGTGGGAAGCTTAGAACAGGAATAATAGTAGATAGTAAAATATTAACAAAATTGGACTGATAGAGATTGAGCACAAGGAAATAAAGCACAGGAAGTGATGGGAAATGAAGCAACATGAGTGGACTGAGCAACTCATTTTGCAGAAATCAAAATATGTTAAAAGTGATTTAACTATTTGCTGAAGCAAATTTTAAACAAATACAATATAATATAAATCAGTTAAACAAATTCTGTCCCAAGATACACTGGTATAAATCCAGAGGAGTTCCACTGATGTACACTGATATTAGCAAATAACTGAGGAGCAGATTGCCTGAATCAGAAGGAAACATTTAATTTATACATGTATTCAAAGTAAAATAAGCATTGTGCTATTACCACTTCCTAGTATTACCAGTACAGGTATTGTAAATAAATTAATGTAAAACTAATGTAATCCCCCATCAGTATTAACTTATAGTACCTTCGGCTTAAACTCTTGCTCTGTGTTGGGGACAGGAGTTTCCCTCAAGTCATCCCATTTTTCACCTTCCTCTGTACCATGGACAACAGTTCACTTGCTGGTGGATCCTCTCTGCCTTAAAGCCTTTAAACCGTGATTTGAGGACTTCAGTAAGTCTTCAGTAGGTTAGAGGTTTATTACAGGACTGGGTGGGTAGGTGAAGTTCTGGGGTCTGCATTCTGCAGGAGATCAACCTAGGTGATCTTATTGGTCCCTTCTGACCTTGTCTACGAGTCATGCATATCATCCCTTCTCCTAAATCTTAGCAGGGGGAGTGGAAGGGGTTCTCCAAGTAAAACAAACAAAAAGTTCTACTCCCTTTTTTCTCTTATGAGAGAGGGAATCAGAGTGAAAACAAAGAAAACAAAATGAACCTGTCTCAAGCAATCTTTTTGCACTCTTCGAGCCTGGTCCAACAGAGTATTATCCTTTAGTGGGGCCTACCTCCAGTCCCTTCTCTTAGGACATGCTACTCTATAGCTGGTCCATGCAGCTTTTGGGATAGTGAGGTCTGTAACTGTTTCCTCAGCCAACTTGGCTCTGTTATCAGCAGCCTCTGAGATGAAACAACTCTTCTTCTATTCTTCCACAGCCTCTTGTGGCAGGTTCTCCCTTTTAAAACTCCTTCCCCTCTAGGTAGAACAAGTCTTGCAGTTACACCTCATTAGTGCTGAGCAAGTTCAGAAGAGTTCATTAGTCTCCCTTCCGCCAGAGTAAGGGCATGTCCCTTCAAACTTTGTACAACTCTTTAAGGCTATGACTACACTAGGAAAAGTTAGTTCACATTTGTTAATTCAAACCAATAAGTTTGAGTTTAGTTCGAACTAAACTCAAACTTATTAGTTTGAATTAACAATATGGACTAATTCAAACTAACATTAGTTCGAATTAATCTACTTTGTTAATTCGAACTAACTGCCCTTAGTTCAAAATAGGCTTAATCCTTGTCTACGTCATCCTTAGTTCAAACTAACGATTGAACTAACTGGCAGGTTTTAGTAGTTTGAATTAAACTTTCATTAGTTTGAATAAAGGAATTCCTTATTTCGAACTAATGAAAGCCTAGTGTAGACAGGTACTAAGTTAGTTTGAATTAAGCCTTCTTAATTGGAACTAACTTGCAAGTGTAGACATAGATTAAGATTATTAGGCTCTGAGTTAATTAAATCTGACATATTGTATTTACTGTGATGCATTTTTTGCTAATTGCATTCACTGTTGGAAAGACATGACACTGATAAAATACTTGTATGCTGACTAAATTATTAAACCAAATGTTTAATTACACTTGAAAAATGACGTATGCTTTCTAATGTAAATAGTTGAACCCATGTGGTCCATCACCTACAAATTGAACTGCTACACCTCTCATTCTCTTTGGCATTATGCCCTGAAACAGATTCCCTCTCTCCTTCAGGAAAGTGATGAACTAAAATAAAATGCTGAAAAAGGTAAGGTGTGTGCTCATAGAATTCCACCAATGCAGAAATGGAGCACTCCTTTTAGATGTTGAGCGCCTTTCATTTCTCGTCTGTTCAGAATTTCAAAAATAAAGGTGTGTAGTACCCTCATAGGACCACTCAGCATGTTGCAGTTCCAGACCTTATAGCCCAATTCAATTCCCATGGACTTCAATGGGCAGTGGATGTAGTGTTAAGGCTCAGATCTTCAACGGTCACTGGAAACCTAAATTCCCTTGATTTCAATGACATCTCTTAAATATCTTTGGCTGTGTTCACACACAGGGGGTTATTTCGATATGGTTGTTTCAAAACAACTTGTATCGAAATAACGCCTTATTTTGAAATAACTTAATTCGAATTAACAGTTTGTTAATTCAAATTAAGGAAAAAAGCTCAAAGCGAAATAGCAGTTTCAGGCAACAGTTATTTCAAAACAAGTCACTGTTGTTTCGGAACAACATGTTCGGACGGCATTGTTTCGAAACAATCATTTTGAAACAATGTTGTTTCGTCCTCATATGAGGTTTAACTTGTTTCGAAACAACAGGTTCGGTTGTTTCGAAACAACCATGCATCGTGTGAACAGCCTAAATCTTATTTCGAAACAACCTCTGTTGTTTTGAAATAAGAGGGCTGTGTGAACACAGCCTTTGAGGATATGGACCTTATTCTTTGGTTGTAAGCATACAAAACCTCAACTTACTTACTCTATTAGGAAACAACTAGGAGTAGTATTGTATGTGAGGAATAATACTGAGGTCCCAAAAAGGAACATTTGCTGTTTAAAATAAAGTCCTTCATATTCTTGAGGTATTATTCTACCCACAAATTTTCAGTGTATGCCTGCCAAATTAAAATGTGCTTGTCTGTGCCAGTGAAAAAATGTCTGAGGTGTGGTAATTTATATTAAGACTTTTAATTAGAGTATAAACGAAAAGCAAGAGATTGTAGGCAATGGATTGTTTTGTGAATGTGTTCGTGCATGGGCTCCTGAATTCAATGGAATTACTCTGAATGAGAGATCACAGAGAACTAGAAAAGAGTAAATACAGTGCCTATCTATGAAAAGGGGAATAAAGACAACCCCGGCAATTATAGATCAATTTAACTTTGATATCTGGAAAGATAATGGCGCAAATAACCAATTTTAAAGCATTTAGAAGATAAGGTGATAAGTAATAGTCAACATGGATTTGTCAAGAAAAAAATCACATCAAACCAAATTAATATCCTTCTTTGACAGGGTAGCAAGCCTTTTGGATGGGGAAAGTATAGATCTGCAATATCTCAACTTCAGTAAGACTGCATACTGTTTCACATGGCCTCATAAACAAACTAGGGGAATCTGGACAAATCTATTATAAGCAGGGGGGTGAGGGGTGCAGCTGGTTGAAAAAAACTTTACTCAGACTAGTTCTCAGTTGTTCACACTCAAACTGCAAAGACATATTGAGTGGAGGAAAACAACCAAGGAGTTGTGTGGTTTTTTTTTACTGGACTAGACTAACACGGCTATCCCCTTTGATATTGAGTGGAGTCCTGCAGAGACTGATTATTTGTGTGGACCTATCCAATACATTATAAAATGTTTAGTTAATAGCAGAGAAAATAAATTTACAGTTTGTGCAAAATATCAAGCTGTGAGGGGTTAGGATAGGATTAAAATTCAAAATGATTTGGAAAAACTGGAGAAATGGTGTGAAGTAAATGGGATGAAATTCATTAAAGACAACTGCCAAGTACTGCACTTAGGAATTAATTGCACTCATATAGAACGGGAAATGATTGTCTAAAAAGATGTACTGCAGAAAGAGATCACAGTGATCATAGTGAAACAAAAGCTAAGCCTGAGTCAACAGGGTAACAGTTGACAAAAAAAGCAAACATAAATCTGGGATGTGTTAGCAGATGTGTTGTAAGCAAGACTTGAGAAGTAATTCTTCTGCTCTACTCCCTGCTGATTAGGCCCCAAATGTAGTACAGTGTCTAGTTCTGGGTGCCATATTTCAGGAAAGATGTGGACCAGAAGGAGAGTCACAAGAAGAGCAACAAAAAATGATCAGAAAACATGATGTATGAGGGAAGAGTGAAATAACTGGATTTGTTTAGTTTGAAGAAAAGATGACAGAGAGGGGATAGCAGTTTTCAAGTACAAAAAAGGTTGTTATAACTAAGGAGAAGGGAGAAAAAATGTTCTTCTTAACCTTTGAGGTTAGGACAAGAAACAAGAGGCAGCAATGAGAGTTTAAGTTAGATACTAGCAAAAATTTCCTGTCGGAAGAGTTAAGCACTGGAATAAATAGCCTGGGGAGGTCATGGAATCTTCTGTGACAGGAAGCTTCTTTAGAAACTGGTGTGGTGGCCAGATCTTGTGGAGGTGCAGGCTGCTCCTCAAGCTCCATGCTGCCAAAATTGCCTGAGCAGGAACGTTATTTGTGGCAAACGGGAGTAGTTTGCTAAAGCTGCCATCAAAAGTGCTGCTGGCGGGGGCGGAAACTTCAGTGGAGGGGGCAGCCCCAGCAGCAATAGGTTTAGTAGAGGAGGGCACCTGTGTCACATATGGTTAGGAGGGCACTCAACTGTGTCATAGCACAAAAGGGGTTGCGAACCCCTGGTCTAAATAATACTTAATTCTGCCGTAAGTGCAGGGGACTGCATTAGATGACCTCTCCAGCCCTTCCAATCCTACAATTCTATGACTGAGAACAAATGCATCTTGATTTTGACAAGTCTCCCATTAACTTATGCCAAATGCCTGTTTCAACAAATGCAAGATGTTATGGGATACTCAATATAAGGAAACAGAATTATGGTTCATGCCAGTCTAGTTATATGACTGTTACAAGCTTTGTGCTTAATACATACTAATTTAGATATATGTTATGGATAATAAATATAAATATATATGACTGTCAGTCATGTTCAAATATGACTCCAATTGGAAATATTAATAACATTATTAATAGGATGTAAACATATATACATACAACCCATCACATATTAGTCAAGAGTTATTGTAATGAAGAAGGGGATAAATAGTTCTCTTTACCCACCAGGGACAGGATAAGTGGTAGTGAGCTTAAATTGAAGCAAGGGAGATTCAGGTTAGACATTAGGAAAATCTTCCTAACTGTAAGGGGAGGTAAGCACTGGAACAAATTACCTGGGGAGACAGTGGAAGCTCTGTCAGTGGAAGTTCTTAAGAACAGGATAGAGACAAAAGCCTGTCAAGAATGCTCAAGATCAGTGGTTCCCAACCTGTGGCCCAGGAGCCAAAAGTGGCCCTCGGGGCCTTTCAAAGTGGCCTGTGGCTCCCTTCCTGCTGGCTGCAGAATGGAGCTGCTGCCTAAGGACCCAGATGGAGCACGTTTCTGTGTTGCCAAATGACTGGTGCAGGTTCCTTTGCTGCAGACAACGGGATGGGAGATCAGTGCTCCCCTCCTCCTGGCTGTAGCAGGGAGCACAGCAAAGTACTTCACCTAGGTCCACAGGCAATGGCGTCTATGTTGGAGTGAGAGGGAGGTGACCACAGACCTCCCATCCCCCTGACAGCAGAAGTGACCACTGTCTAGGGACAGGTAGAGCGGGCAAGGCTATAGGCCATGTAGTTTCGCTGCTGCAGCCAGGAAAACGGGAGATGAGTGAGGAGGTAGTCTCCTCATGGAACTCCTGTTTGGCTGCAAGGAGTGTGTGTGGGGGGGTGCCTGTTAGCAGAGACTGGTGGCCCTCGAGGATTGTAAAAATGATATATGTGGCTCTCAAGCCAAAAAGGTTGGGAAATACTGAAGCTAATATTTAGTTCTGTCTCAGTTCAAGGGGCTGGACTAGATCATTCCTTAGAATACGAGTTTTCATACCTCACTCTCATGAATGGTTCTACTGTTGTAATGGTGTAACATCCACCTCTCACAAACACGCCTTAAGGGTGGCTGAATCTTAAGTCTTTAAACAGTCTTGGCCCTTATATTGTGCCATACAACCCAGGTTCCCTCCCTGGAAGCAATGGTATTGCCCTGTGTGGGTCCTTCTTGTCCCAGCTCTCCATCTGAGTCACTAAGTAATTCAGATCCCCTTCCGTCTGTAGGCTACCTCCCCAGTGGCGGGGTGGGAGGGAGGCAGAGGGAGGAAGATGGGAAGAGAACCTAGACGGTGCCAGCAGTGAACTGTCCCTAATGCTTTAATTCCCTTTGGGCAGCCAGGAACAGCATCTGCACAACTCCAGTCCAGCAAGGAACTGACTGTCTTTGCCACTGCAGCTCCTTTTATATGTCCCTCTCTTGGATCCTGATTGGGTTCTCCCTGCAGCTTTTCCTTGATTGGTTAGCCTTCTGCAACTTCTCCTCATTTGCTGCTTCCTATGCTGTCTCTCTAGGTCACTCGGAGGATTTAGCTCCACTGCTCTTTCCTGGGATGGGTGTGACAGGATTCTGAGGCCTCCATCACAGTTCTGTATGTTAACCCTTCTGCTTCTACATCACTGGCTCAGATTCAGCCCAGTCTAGTAGATATTGAAAATTTCTACCAACCAAATCTCAAGAAACCTTATACTTCTCCATCTCACCCAGAGGAATAGAGATAGGATGTCTTGATGCTATCTAATGAGAAAAGAGAGGGGACAAATGGGATAGAAAGGGGTTTGGGAGCCTTTTCCAGGCTCACATACTACAAATACAGTTTTCATACTGATTTAACTATTTCTTTTAGGAATGTATGTTTTTTTAACCAAAGTAGTTAAATCAATACAACCCTGAAAGTGGATGCAGTTTTATAAATATAAAGATGCCTTTATACCACCATGTTTCCATATAAGATATAATTAAGCTATATCAATCTATCTGTGTCCCCATGACGGGGTTATAATGTTTTAACTTACATTGGTTTTGAACTTACATATTTAAAGTGGCACAAAACCTGTGAATAAATGAGCCCAAACTCTGTTTCATATGTATTTTGAGGTCTTGATTCTGAAAAGACTGAAGGAAGTGCCTAACTTTATGCACAGTGAGTAGACACACAGACATCGGTACAATCTACTTTTTATACTCAGAGACCTAGAATATTAGAATGGTTTGGGTTGTTTTTTTTTCCAGCAGAAGAATTTTCTGCTTCTGACCTTCTATGGCTATAAAAGATCTAAATGAAGTATATGTAGATATCAGAGACTAAAACAAGATTTTGAAAAGCTTTGAAATGGGTTTCAGCTTTTGGAATGTTGATGTCACAAGTTTCATTTCTGTATGTTAAGTGCAATAAAATTTCAAGCTTCCATGCGGGTGTTTTTCCATTTTATTATCCGCATTTATGGAAGAAGCTGATATTTACAAAAGTCACAGTATATTAACAACCTTTCTCAATGTTTATTTTACTATGCATCTGAAGTTTTAATGTCCTCTTATTGTTATAATCCCTCTGCTATGAAGTAAGTTTTGAGATGGGTGGAGAATTATAAAAGGTTGTTTTATTTTTAAAAAAATAATTTTTGAGAATGGCTAGCTTTTTACTCAGCAGTCCTTTGCAAATAGTTACCCAACTGAAGCTGTCATGAGTGATATTTAAAATGATTACATGAACTGTAACCCCTTTCCAAATGCTTATAAAATAAAATGTTTGACTGTCCCCAATTTCTAGTCTTTTCTACTCAGCAGGATCTCAAAAAATGGCACAAAGGTCTGAAAAATATGAGATTGCAGAAGATTGAAAGAGAGTATTTGTTATAGGTTATAATGAGTCTTTTGTCACTTCCATTGGACATTTGTTCAGATGTTTTATCATTATGGGTTGAAAAGGATCCTCCATTGTTACTTTCTTCGCAGATGCTTTTTGTTCAAATATTATCATCATTTAAGAACACAGGATCGATCAAACATTATCAGTTAGGAACACAGGATCGATCAAAACTTAGACCCATCTAGCTAAGTCTCTAATGGTGACCAACATAAAATGCTTTACAGAAAGATATAAGAACCCTGCAAAGGGTAGATGTGGAATAACCTGCTCCTTATATCAGGCTGATTCTGATATGTAGTAGTTAGAGATTGCATGGAGATTAGTATCTTTTCCAAAATACCTGTGATTAATCATAACAATTCTGGATAATATTGATATGCATGTAAATAACTATTCTCTTTAAATCTTGTTAAATTCCTGGACTCAACAATTTCTTTTTACTGTAAAAACTTGTTACCACAGGAGACATGCAAATTCAGGAAGTACAAAATATGATGAAAGACATGGAAAATACACAAGAACAAAATCAAGTGTCATTCATTATTAGAGTTGGTCAAAGCTTCATGTCAAAAGGTTCTTCAATCAAAAATGGGGATTCAGTGAAAATGAGTTTTTTAAACTGAAATTTTGTTTTTGAAAAGAAAAAGGCTTACACAAAAAAAATTCAGAAGCCCCCTCAAATTTTCATTTTTAAATTTATGTAAAATCCAACTTCTAATTTTTTACTCACTGTACATTTTCACCAGGAAATAGTGCCAAATTTTTAAAGTAAATCTCCAGATAAAACAAACAAGGCATCTTGTGGCATGTTTAAAGACTAACAAATTTATTTATTACATGAGCTTTCATGGGCGAGATCCCACTCCATCACACACTTAAAAATGAGGAAAAAAGTATAGGGAGGAGAGAGAATGGCAGTGAAGTAAGGTAATCACAGGATCAGGTAGGATTACTTCAGCAAATCAAACAGGCTGTATTGATTCAAACTGAAGACATAACAGATAGGGAGGGTGAGTGTGACAGTCTGCTCCCCAGATCCAGTCTGGTGTGCTTCTGTGACTCCCCCCCATCTCCATTCCTGAACCCTGATTCACCCCACTTTGCCAGGTGACCACTCACTCCAGAGTCCGTACATACCAGCTTGCTGCATGTGATCAGTCTCAGGAAGCACTTACATGACCTCTAACCTCTCCAGCGAGGATCGTGTAGTGAACACCCCAGCCCTAGATACCACAGTGGAAACTTCTGTCTTATAGAGATTTGGATTCTTCTCCAATCACCATACACTCATGTCTGTCCATTTAACACTGAACTGGATCATTTCCAGTCTTCCACATTCACACCCTCTATAGTCCACACAGTTTTAGATAAAACAAATATTAGTTTATTGATCAGACTATGATTTTAAATGAGAATACAGCAAATCAATGCAAAATCATAATATAAATGAGTCAGAAGTTACCATGAGGAAATAAAAGATAAAGCATTCATAGTAAACTAATAATACTATTACATATATGCTCATCCCATCCCTCAAGTCCAGTTGTAATGGTTCATAGCTGTTCTTTGTCTCTGTCAAGGCAGGGCCCAATTCTTATTGTAGATATTTCAAGATGGAGTTTTTCAAGAAAAAAAGCCTCCAGCTCCTCAGAGTGTCTCCCTTTTTTCCTCAAGCCCCTTTGATGCATCCCCTTCTATGCTGTCATGTGATTCTCCTTACTTCTACCTGAGCCAGGGAGGGTATCTGCATTCCTTTTGTCATGCAACTCTGCAGACTCTGTGCTAGAGATAATCCTGTAAGTCTGTGCTATATGATATACTTTCCCTTGTACACATGCATGTTGCTACAGGAAACATGATACCATATTAATCCTGTAGACCAGGTTATGAGCATTCATAAAGAAACCTTGCATGGCTTAACTGGCACAAAATCATACAATCACAGTACATAAGTGAACAGGAAAAAAATCAGGTGTATCATAGCCCACGGTTTACAGATGTGCATCCCATGACAGTGAGAGAGGTGACAATTATTGTTTGTAATGAGAAAGCCAAAAAATATTCCTATTCAGACCCAAGCTGATGATTTCAAATTTGCATATGAATTCTAACTCTGAAGTCTCTCATTGAAATGTTGGTCTAGAATAAACCTATTTAAGGAGAGCCATAGAGTGGCCAGGGAGATCGAGGTGATCTCCTACTGGTTTGTGAATATTGCCAATTCTGATATCAGATTTAGGTCCATTTATTCTTTTGCACAGAGACAGTCCCATTTGGCCAATGTATAAGTCTGAGGGGCACTGTTGGCACCTCGTGTCATATATCACATTGGTGGCTGAGTAGGTGAATGAGCCCCTGACTGAAGGCAATAACTACAGAAGTGGCAGGATGAGTGCGAGTAGTGGCAGCAAAGGAGAGTCTCTGTTGGGGCTTCAGTTCTGTGGCAAGGAAGGCGGGTTTGGGGCTTCCACCTCACAGTAGGCATTTTCTGGCACTTAGAATGTATGCCACATGGAAGGTACCTGCTGAGGCTTGGGGCATCCCTCCTATGAGGGGCACCTGTTGGGGACTGGGGCTTCCTGCTACCTAGCTTCACCTGTGTACATTAGATTAATGCAGTTGTGGAAAAGAGCCACCCAGTCATCTGACAGCTGAACAATTTGAACATAAACTTGGACTATGAGGTCGGCCTAGGTAGAAATATTAGGGCAGTATGCGTGTTTTACCTTTTATTTCCTTTTGGTCTCTCCTGACTCATTTATATTGTGATTCTGCCATGACTGGCCATGTTCTCACTGAGAATTATAATCTGATCAATAAACTAGTAGTAGTTTTATTTAAAGTTGTGTGATCTTTAGAGGGTGTAGTGAAGAAGGCTGGGCACAATCACTTGAGTGTATGCTGATTGGGAGTGAGCCCTAATCTCTGGAGACCATGGTCCTGGTGTGGTAACTTAGGCCAGGGGTGCTCGCTTGGGGACCATCCCTCGAGTAGCCAGAGGGCGGACACCCACTGCTTGGGACTGATTGCATGCCAGAAGCCAGAGTGGACTGACTCAGGAGGGAGTGATCACTTGGCAAAGTGGGGCAAATTGGGCTTCAGGAGTGGGAATCGGGAGGTCACAGCAGCATACTGGGCTGGATCCAAGGAGAGCCTGTCACAAGTTCTCCAGAGGAAGTAAGAGGAAGTAACCCATAATGTCCACCTGTCAGTCAGAGTGGATGAGAGATGACAATGCCTAAGAGGGGATTAGTATTCAATATCTAGGAGACATTTGACTACAAATCAGCTGTTTTTGTGACACATACATGGATGGGGCATAGGTTTTTTCTTTTTTTTTTTGATGGGACTGGATAAAGGTCTGGACCACTTTTTATTTTGTTTCCAATAGTGTAATAGGTACAAATATATAGAAAGATAAGGCTCCCACCTTGATAAGAAAAAAAATAAATAAATGACTCTACCTTCTAAATAAGCCTTCTTCAGCATACAACATACAGGTCAGCAAATATCATTGGAAAACCAAAGTTCACTGTACAATTGAAATCGAGGTGGTTAGGACCATGTAGAACAAACAATAAAGGAAGATACTACCCATGGGTGAAGTTCAAGAGGTTTGTAAGGAGGATCAGACTAGTATTTATACTTGTGAATTAAAGAGGCTGTGCACTAGGAATAGGATGAAGCCTAGGAAATTTACAAATTAAAATAGGTGGGCATCCATCTGCATACTAGACAGTTGGTCTATCTGGCTAGAATTAGCAATAATTGACACTCCTATAATGCTTCCTTTATCTGTAGACAAGTGGTGGTTACATATGTGAAGTTCTTTGAAAACAAATTCAAATTTTACTTAATGATCCACTGCACAGACTGAGGAAACCCGTCAGAATCAATGAGAACCCACCAGTGAGAACTCTGGGAATATAGAGACATATGATCACTGCCACTACATTCTACTCTATTAATTCCAAAAGCAGGGGGCTGATCAGTACGGACAACATTTATAATCATCTTCTCCATACTTTTCCCCCCCACAGGCTGCCATTCTTGAGATAGTTGCTATTACTACCAGCTATTAGAATCTGAGTAATAAGTGGAACTTCTAGAGCTTGAACAGAGACTTAACTTTACTTTGACAAATAATAATACTCATTCTATAGTCCACGTGTGGCTCTGTTAAGTATCTGAGAATCAGAACTGCACCAAAAGTGGAGAAGACGTGCATATGGTGACCAGGGTGACTCTGGAAGCTTTATGCCTACATAATGGAGGAAGAGAAGACATAATGCCACAGAAGTGCTGGGAAGCACTCTCAGGAGTGATGGTGCTGCATCTGCATGGGAAAAAAGGAGCTGTGGCTCACTCTGTCATGTTCCCTCTGAGGTCTGCAGCATTGCACCACCTGTGAGTCTGACTTCATGGTAATTCTTGAGTCAAATTCTTGAGGCACAGCTGCACTTTGCCCTGCGGGTGCCTGCAGTCCCCTCCCCAAGCGAAATAGCATGTCCACTCTGTGGACATGCTATTTCGCTTCCTTATTTTGAAGACACTGTTTTTGTCTTTCGAAATAAGGTGTTTTGAAATAACCCTTTATTTTGAAACAAGCCCTCTGTGTGTGAACATAGCCTAGGACACCACATCTTGCCAGAGATCTCCTCCCCTTTTTATTCAGCACGGACAATGAAGTACCATGTAGACGTGGAGGAGAAATTTGCTATGGCTTTTCCTGCTGCTCACTCCTCTTGTTATTCCAGTGCTTACCCTCTGCCCATCTCTGTAATGTTATTTATTGATGATGCTGACACTGTCAGTGAAGAGACGCCTCATCATGCACAATCCCACTCCATATTATTTCATATTTTGCTAGGCTTTTCTGTGTACTCCCTTGATAAGCAAGAATTGATAAAACTCAGCTGTCAGCGTGATAGCTCAAAACAGAGAATGTTGGTCCAAATTCTGATTACATAGAACAATGGGCCCAAACTTCAGTGAAGTCAGTGGGCCAGTTTCTGATCTCAGTTAAGCTAATGTAAACCAGGAGTGACTCTCTTGAGGTCAGAATTGTTAATCTGAATTTATACTGGATTAGAATCTGGACAAGAGAGTTCCATTGGTGTAAAAGAGAGAAGAATCTTGCCTACTGTCTTTAAATCCTTTAAAACATTAAAAATACCCCAGAGTTTAAAAAAAGCCAAGCAAATGTCAGGCAGCAAAGAAATCTATCAGTGCTGGAAATAGAAAGTAATAAGGACTGAGGACAATAAAATCAAACCAGGCTTTCTAGCCTAATTAAGATCTAAACAAGAGACCAACCGTGTTCTTCCTGCCTCAGCCTTTCAGATAAATACCAACTCTTTATAACAACAGGATGCATCGAAGTCAGGCTGAAACCCTGGAGCAGAAGCATTGTCTCAATTAACAGGGCTCTACAAGAAGTGCATTGGTGACAGCTAATGGAAGAGCAGTAGCATTCCAGGCACTGCTGCGGTGGAAATCAGAACATAACCGCATGGCAGAGAGCTCAGACTTTGTTAAAGATGGATGGGAAAATGGCCAACTTGGACTTCTTTTTAGCTGTGGTATTATCAGACTTCATTCAGTGTGTCCCACACATGCTATACATACAGCAATGAAGTAACAAAAAAAAAAAAAGAAAAAAAAATCCTATATACACCAAAAAAAAAAAAGAGACACCAAGCCTCATGGCACACAGAGGAAGAAAGACTGCATTTCAGGTAGGCGAATAATGCTAATTCAGGTTGTTTTCTCGGTTTTCTTTCTACCCCAGCCCACTCCACAAGTGAAACAACCACTCAGGAGGAAGGCCTCTCTCTGCATGATGCAAATGCATACTTCTTCAGCCATCACTTTCTGACCACAAGTTTGGCAGTTCACAAAATTCTTCAGCCTTGATTTTATTTGGGAACCAAATGTAAAGGGCCAGATTTGCTGCCTATTTATGGTACCTATGAAATTGGCTCAAAGGCCCTGGCTATGTTCCCAACAGGGCACACAAACATTCATATAAGTGGTGACAATCAGAGCATTTTATATGAGTCACTCGCTGCCCCCTTTCACTGTCCATGTCCCATGTCGACTGACAGTGTTGGAAAAGAAGTCTTTCATTTATCCATAGAACACATAGGCTATGGCCACACATACATCATTATTTCAAAATAACCCATTTCAAAATGAGTTATTTTGAAATAAAGTCCTTATTTCAAAATAAATTGATTCGAATTAACAATTTGTTAATTCGAATTAAGGGAAAGCCTGCTTTCAAAATAGCTGTTGTTTCGAAATGGTTATTTCGAAACAAGGCCGTTCGGACATGTTATTTCGAAACAGTTGTTTTGAAACAATGGTGTTGTTTCGAAACAACGTGTCTGAACGCCGTTGTTTCGAAACAACCATTTCAAAACAATGGTTATTTCGATTAGATGCAAGGTTTAACGGTTTCGAAATAACAGCCGTTATTTCAAAACAAGGGGTCCCGTTGTTTCGAAATAACGGTGTGTTGTGTGGACATGCCGCTTCTTATTTTGAAACAACCTCTGTTGTTTCAAAATAAGAAGCCTGTGTGGACATACCCATAGAGCACAGCACTAAGAGCATTAGTTTCCCCATACAACCCATGCCAATGCATCTCAACCCTATTGTGAAGGGTCCTAAGGGCAGGTCAATCATAGATTGATCCAAAAGCTTTGCCATTTATTCTTCCAGTAAGATCGACAAGTGTGGAGATTTCTTTGATGAGGATATTTGCATATGTTCTCCACATTGAGGCACAATACCATAATTAACACTTGGATAATTTTTATGTAAACAAAACCAGAGCCTGGTATTGACAGCAGCCTCCAGCTCCCAGAAGTCCCAGAGCCCTGCCTCTCAAAATGGAGGAGGATCATTGGTCTGC
Source organism: Podocnemis expansa (assembly GCA_007922195.1). Classification (NCBI taxonomy): domain Eukaryota; kingdom Metazoa; phylum Chordata; order Testudines; family Podocnemididae; genus Podocnemis; species Podocnemis expansa. The sequence goes on along the minus strand of ML681990.1, from coordinate 24,698,629 downwards.
AGCTACACAGCAATAAGATGTCACACACAAGCTGTATATTAGGTATTGGACTGAGACCACCAACTCAGCTCAAGTAGGTGATAGCCATCAGGGACTGAGCATGGGCGTCATAAGACCCAAATTCTATTCCTGCCACCTGCTCTTCACAAGTCTGTACATTTTCAGCAGTATCCAAAAAGTCTGTAAGCTCAACACGAGACACTTACAAGCTGCTTTTCAGAGAGGCTCATAATCCACTGTTCCTTTTGACTTCAGTTGGAATTGTATGTTCTCAATGCCTTTGAAAACCAGGCCCCAGGGATCTCAGGTTGGATACCCAGAAACTGAAGTATGCAAAGGATAGACACTTGACAAAAGCTTAATATAAAACAGGGTAAAGATAAATAAAATTGTCCTTAGTATCTCTGTTTTAACAAGGAATAATAATGCTTTTCTCTCCTCCTTTGTAAAACACTGGAAGGAAGTATCATTGGCAAGAATTATTATTACTGTGTGCAGCAAACACTAATATATAGAAAAATGTGTTTTTATGTATTTTTATTTGATACTTTAGGGACAGCTAATAGAAAGGATTGTTCTCACTAGCTGAGGGTACAAGACCTCAGGCCCAGTCACTGAAACCAGCTCTCCCGTCATCTGGCAGCTCTTAGCTCTCACCTTAGACCAGAAATTTGGCTGATATTTTAAAGATTTCACTGATTTCATCTTCTTGTCTGGGATGTTTCTATTTCTAGTTAAGTTCCTACACAGCAGAATTGACAAAGCATACCTAATAACCAGGGGCAGATTAAGGGGCCTCATCGCCCTGTGCCCAGGCCCAGCAGTGGTTCCCCATCCCCCTTGCCCAGACCCACAGCTGTCCACTGGTGTGTCCCCCCCCCCCCAGCCTACAGTGCTGGCCTCTGCTCTGGGTTACTGAGGGGGGACCCTGGAGCCTGAGGGTGCTCCTGCCCTGGCCCCGCAGCAGCCAGTCTGCCCCAGAAGCATGGCTGGCTGGCCTGCGGCACTGGCCATGGACCCTGGAAGGCTCTGCCAGAGTAGAAGCTGCACCACATTTCAGCCAGCCCTGCCCCTCAGTGGAGCAAACAGGTGCTGGCCTGCCCCACACACAACTGGGTGTGGATCATCTGGCCTAGGGGTGGGGTGGGAGTGCAGAGCCCAGCCTCTGGCCCACGGTGACCTCCCCATGCCAGCAGGGCTGAAGGCCTTAATGATGTGGGAGCCCCTGAGCACACAGCTGCTAATAACTCTGCACACAGTTTTTTTAAAAAAAATTGTGCAATCAAAATGATGGAGAAGGTCCATTGTGAACATATGTTAGAAGGAAAAAAAAATTATATTACATCAAAAATAATGTAATCCCAGGGTAATAATCATAAATAGGCAATATGCTTGGCATATTGGGAGCCAAGGGTGGAAAGGGAGAAGCCACAACCTGAAACAACACAGTGTAGACCACAGAGACTGTAGAGGTCCACGGCCTTTCTCCCCATCTGTCTCGCCAAGAAGCCACCCCCGCTCACTACATTGTGCCTAGGAATGCAATCCTCTAAAAGAGAATAAGCAGTCAGAAGGCACTGGACAGGGCAGACTAATAGGCAGGCTAGGGGCTCTGGCTTACTAAGCAGGGCACAGCAGCAAACCATCAAGGGGCACTGGCCCTCTGGACAGGGCAAAGGATTAAGCAAATACAGGCTACTGGGACTAAGGTGGGTATATTGCTACCCCGGGGGTGAGGCTGGCAGCAAAGGGGTCAGAAGACCTAAGCCCACCCTGTTCCACAAGGTCCCAGTGAGGGGCCCTGACAGTGGTGAAGGATTCTGCCACTATGTCAGCAGGGATCCCACCTATGAGGCTGGTTAGATTAGGCGAACCATTTATAATATTAGTTAACATCATTATATCAACATTACAATAATTCACGTGAGATAGGCCATGTCAGGTACAATTAGAGTGGCTATACTTTGCTAAATATGATATTGTTTATGTGCATGTGTCATATTTGTATTGGAAGTTATGGATATGTTTTCTATATCTGTATTTTAACTTGTGCTGGGTTTCTGGGCCACTCCCCAGACTGGATGGCTGCAGCAATAGCCTGTTTAATGGCCTGTTAAGAAAAATGTCAGGTACAGTGGGCCCAGGGAAAGACCAATGAGTCACCAGGACTCATTCATGTGATTCTGGATTCCATCTTGTTGCTGTAAATTTCCACACACAGCATGGAAAAGGCTAAGAGACATAAAAAGCAGCTGCACAACCTCCATTTTGTCTTTCAGTCTCCAGTTTGATCCACAGTCATCACTTCTACCACTGGATCTATTCCTCTACAGCATAGGCTGTGAAACAAAGAACTGAGACCTATCCAGGTACTGGACATGCACTGCAGGAACTATACAAACCCATAAACTGCAAGTTCTACTGAGCACCTGGTTGTACATAAAAGTTAAATCACTGTATGTATGAAATTTGCTTTAATCCTTTAACAGTTCTCTTATTGTTTGTTTCTTTCTTTTCTATAATAAATGTTTAATTTTACTTACTAAAGGATTGGCTAGCAGTGTGGAATTTTGGGTAGCATCTAAACTTATATTCATCTGGTAATGAGGCTGATCCTTTGGGGTCAGAAAAACCTTCTGGTAAAAACCATGGGATTTCAAGTAACTTATCTCTTTACTAGACATAGTGTCTGACTGGGGGCCAGAGACTAAAATGCAGTAAAGGGGGCTGATTATATTTTATTTTGGCTTCTTGATAACCATTGTGAAGGATCAGAAGCATTATTTCTGGCCAGTTGGGGAAGTCTGACTTCAAGTCACCCACCAGGACTGAGCGAGTCTGCTCACCACTGCAGCCTGCCCTAATCTTGGCATTTTCAGGTGGCTACCGCAGGCCAGCAGGGTCACACCACTCAAACACACTTACCTAGACTCTGCCAACACAACTCCACTAATGCCTGGTGTCCTTGGGCTACTTCCTGCTTCTCCTTCTGAGTGTACCTTTGTCTTGCCGGCATGGAGACCGTCACATATGGCTGGCAGCAATCCAAAGTGCTGTAGATCTCAGTCTCAGGCGGAGGGCTCAGCAGCAGGTGAGATACATCTTCTACTTTCCTCAGCACTCACACAACTGAAATGCAAGGACCGCCTTTTACACTTCCTGTCCTGCACCTCTGCTTCTGGTGTGGGGGTGGGGGTTGCTTGGCTCTGCCTACCAGGTGTGGAGAGTATTTCCTCCCTGTCAGTCTCAGAGGGAGGCCATGCCACCTTATGACACAGACACAAAAATGTAATTGTAGTGCATTCAGTTCTTCAGTGTTTGAAACCATTATTTCTTTAAAAATAAGCCAGTGAATGTATTTAGCTGCCTCTTCCTTTTTTTCTGAGCATCACTACTTATATAACTGAAGTCCCAAAGCAAATAGACTTTTGCACTTATACAGTAAGGTGATACAGTCAGCTCAGAAAAAATCATTAAATCCTTAATAGACTTGGTACAGAAGTTTGTTATTCTGGGAGTCAAGAGGTGACAAAATTTCATCCTATTGTGACAATAGGAAATTGAATGAAATTGAAAGCTATTAAAAATACAAGCTCTCCTAAAACACTGATTCCCAAAGTATACAATTCTTCTGCTAAAATGGAGGCACAAACCTGGGGAGCATTGACTGAAAACTCGGCTTTGCAAGAAGAACATAAGAAATTTGTAGTTAACTGTTATTGAATTCTTATACCCAGTGCTATGAGTGTGTATGGCACTCTAGAGAGGGACTGTGGCACATTCCCTTCCCAAAACAGCCTGCTATCTAAACTGATGATAGCAAGGCAGAATATTGAGGTCAGAGCAACAGGGCTGGTTCATACAGGCTGGGAAGCCTAAGGTGAAAATCCCCTTAGGATACCACATCCAGTGTCACCTGAATTGGAAAGGTCCTCCAACAAAAGATCATCATTCCTTCACTGAAGGAGAGAATGAAACAAGGCGTAACTGCTGGAGCTCTTCTAACAGAGGGAGAGCAGAATGGGAAGGAGGAAGTTATGGAGTCAGGGAAAAAGTAAAGCAGCTGGAGGGATGTGATAGTTAGAAGCAGGATGGCCTCCATTTCTTGAAGGATGGGAGCAAGGAGCAGAAAGGAGTGTAAGACTAGGAACTTGAGGACCCACGGCCTACTCTGCATCCTGAAAAGCAGAAGGTACAAAAACAGCAACTTTGGATTCCTGTTCCACAGAGAAGAATGGACAGAACAGAATTTTTCTTGGGGGCAGGAGTTTTTTTATTGGTTTTGGGGGTGCAGGGAGTAGACCTGATTTACAGAGGGTGGGGGATAAAGATATGGTGATAGCAATTAAGCATGTGTGGATTTGGGGGGAAGGACATGGCAAGAAAAGTCTTTGTAAACCATTTCAGTAGGCTTAGTCCTCAGATAAGCAGGACTCAGAATAGTGTTCATGCCCTGAGTCACACCTGGTACAAGACACAGCTAAAAGCACCAGTCTTATATCAGATTGCCAGAATACAGGGCGTATACCCAAAACTGGTGGTATATGCTATCATAAGATTTCACCAAGCCAGTAACAAATGTGCTTTCCTAAAATACTGTTGTTCTGAAGCCACAGACTAGGCTTTCTATTCCCCAGGCACCATCCACACAAATCACTCCTGCAATAAATGATTGTTAAAACCAGCACTCACAGTTCCAAAGAACCAGACACACACCCCGGATCAATATGTACTCCTGAATCTTATCCCAAGACCATGCTGATAGCTAACCCTTTAGTGAACTAAAAACTTATGATTCATTAATATAAAAATGGAAGAGAGCTGTTAAATCGATCATATACATTACTGTTAATTGCACTGTTCATAGATCAGGATAATAGCAGTGACATTAAATCTGCTAGCTAACAATAAGTCTTGCTGGGTCACCCAAAAAGATTGGAGGTCATCAGTGCTTAGTTCAGCACTTTCGTTTGATAGAAATCACAGTTCAGAGATGTGGAGCAGGATTGAAGACAAAGCCGTGGGTTATACAGACAGCAAAGTTTGATGTAATGCTGCTTTCCTCTATCTTCTGCAGTGCCAGTCTCCAGTGTCAGAGTATTAATTCTAAATTAAATGGTACTGTAATTCAACCTGTTAACACCATCCCTGCCAATAGCATAGCACTGAGGTCAAAATGTATAATTCAAATTTAGATCCATGTAGCCAGAGAGTAGCTCTAATCTCACTTTTTCTGTTTTTCTAGTTTTCTGTACCATAGCAACATAGCTCCTCCTCTGCTACCCGTAGCTCTGGAACATTTTCAACCAATTTCTCTTTTTGCATGCAGCACTGAGACTCTCTGTTGTGCCTGCAGCTGAAAAAACAGCGAGGAAAGCTTTTCCTGCCTTTTTCTTTTTAAAAAGAAGAGGAAAGAGGGAGTGAATGGAGAATTACTGCCTCCCCACAAGGCCCTGCACTTACTACCCATAGTGCAATGCATTTCACAAAGTAATTGAGTAGTGTGGACAGGAAACCCCTCAGGGTATTTGCTGTTTGATCACTTGCCTTCACCTCCTGTAATCTGACAGCCTAAAATTGAATTATAATCCTACCCACAGTGTAGACAAGCCCAAAGACTGCTGTCACAGTCTGCAATTTATACCTCTGCAACTTCAGTTGTGACCAGTGCATGCCCAGGCTGAGTGCACCAGTCCAGCAAACTATTGCTGTCATAGGTCAATGCACGGTGAATGGCTCACCTTTAGATGCACAGAGAGTGTGATGAGTACATTAAGTCACAATAATTGGACAGCATCAATGATAGTGGAATCCAGATAGTTCTGTAAATTGCACCAACAGTATTTTAATCTGCCAAACACACATTCAACCATAATTCTGCATTACTAAAACCTTCTTTTTATTGGGCCTCTGAGATCAGGCTGCAGTTTCATAAGCCAAGGGAAAAAAGAGTGAGGGGAGGGGGCCCCTAGAACAGTGTTTTTCAAACTTCTTTTCTCAGAACCCAGTTGAAAAAATCTTTTGTGCCCAAAACTTGACAATTACATCTTTGATCAATGCATTCCAGTCTTTCAGTGGCAGCAGCACGGGGGGCCACAACCCAGTACTTGAGGGTCTGTGACCCACTGCTGGGTCCCAACCCTATGTTTGAAAACCACTGCCCTAGAATAATGCAGGAGACAGTTACTCCATTTATTACAATATCTTCTGGTGCAAATAAAGTCTCAATCTCTCCATGAAAGTAGACTTCAGATCTACTAGACCCTGTCATCATGAACTTTTACAGTGTAGCCCATGATGGCATCCACAAAACAGTCTTTGTGATCCACAGGGCTTACCTAAAAATTAGGATTCTCTGTGCTTTATATACTCATATGTCCCCTGAGGAAGCCAAACTACAGGCACATGAGTCCCATCAATGGCTCTAGCAAGGTTTGTAGATCCCATTTAGAGACCTGTGTGGATACACAGATGTGGATCCAGGTCTGATCCATATCTGATCAGCATAAATATGTATTCAGTCCATGATCTGCATGCCAGGGTTTATGTGTATCTGCACCCCACCTCACAGTAGCTCCTGCTCTGAGAATAGGACAGTAGTATTTGACTGGGTGCCTGCCTGCCTGTGTACTGTAGCATAACTAAGAAAGCAGAGGGTTAATAAATGTGCCCAGTTATTTTTATTTTAAACAAATTTTATATGAAGTCATAGGTTCCTGGTGCAACAACCATGACTTCTGGGGCAGCTGCCTATGTCACCTGTTGGACTGTTAGAGAGAAGCATCTGCCCTCCAACCATTGACCTCCACTGCTTCCTGGATGGATTGCCAAATAGCTACAGATCTCAACCCACAACCTCTAAACCACTGATGACAGTCAGCCCCTGTGCCCTGCCCTGGATCATTCATCTATTGGATGGCAGCGCAAGCTGGCAGCTCCCAATGCAGTACAGTCTCTCCTACCCCTGCTCTGAACAACTTTTACTCAATCTCTGCCAAGGCTGTTCAGTGGTAGTTGCCATCCAACTGACTGGGTGACTGGCAGTGGGGAAAGGGGTGAGGGGGTAGCTGCGCATCATCAGCTGATTGGTGGAGTGTGGGGACTGGCCACTCCAGTTGGGCTCTTAGGACCAGGAGGAACAGCTGGGGGTGGGACTAGCCAGTAAACTGAGTTGCAGCTGCTGCAACTATCCCACGCTAGGCAGATTAAAATAGAATTCACATCCACACTCCAATCCACAACAATGCGTCCACAGATATCTGCATCCGCAGATGTGGATACCTGCAGATCTGAAGCAGATACCCCACAGATCTGCAGGGCTCTAATCCCCTTCTCTTTAAACCAGCAATCACTTCTGAGATAATTTTTATGTGGTAAATTGCACACCTGATCGAATCAGAAACCTCTGCCACCACTTTACTCATTCCATTACCACAATGGTTAGCAATGGAGCTGTACCAAGCTAAGGCAGCCAGATTCCAGACGTATATAGAAGGATGTGTTAGGAGCCTGCAGCTACTTCCTGTGAAGTACCACAGGATGGCCATTCAAATTTTCTCACAGTGAACAAATGGCTAGTGCAGCTACAATTGGGGAGGGTATTTAGAAGGCCAGTTTCACGCATGTGTCATAACACTGTATGGTCAGGGCAAGCTGCTCACAGAGCCCCAGAAATATAGCTTTTCTCATAGGACGACTCTGCAGTCACTGATTGTCATCACCAGTTTGCATGACAATGTGATCCCACCAGTTTGTTGTTGTGGCCCTGCTCAAGAAGTGCTAGTGTACATAAGCGGTAGTGACTATTCTTAAAGTAGTGAGCGGCCTCAGTCAGCTCAAGTCTTCCAAGTCTGTATTGTCCTCCTTCTCTGACAGGTGCCTTCTGTACGTGAGAAAATTCTGTCAAAATATTCACCAGAATCTCATGGATACCCTGCTCATTTCCTGAAACATGAGTGAAAATACAAGTTCTTTAAGTGATACTCTCCCGTGTTGCTAGTTTCCAGTTATTGGGAGCATGCAGACACAGAAGGTGGTTTACCAGGATGTGATGGCAGCCTGCAGCTACTTCCTCTGAAGTACCACAGGATGGCCACTCAAATTTTCTTACAGTACAGCATGAATGAATCACTAGCACACCTAATGGGTGGGGAGGAAGCCTGGAATAGATACACTGTAATGTACATGCATGAGAGCATAAGAGCTGGGTCAAGAAATGCTAAAAATTTAGTCAACATTCAGTTTTTTCAGATACTATCCCCCTCCTTCCAGAGCAGAGTCCAAGGACTTCAGAAACTGTCATTTGTGAAAATTTTGTAGATTTTTAACTGAGAGATGAATTACCCACTGGATCAACCAACCAAGGTGGATTCTACATCCCTGATAGTTGTAAAATTAATATTTGATTGGGTTTTTTTTGAAGGAGATCTGCTCTAGGAATTATTTTGAGGATGGTCTGTGGCCTGTGCTTAGACTAGCGTTTAGATTAGGGCTCCACTGTGCTACCATCATCATCCTCAATTAGCTCGCCTAGGCAGCAAAAGACTGTTGAAACAGGATGTCTATATGACATGTACTATAGTGGATCTTATGTTTGTAAATACTGTGCTCATCACTTACAATAAGTAAAACAAAGACATTTCCTGCCACAGAGAGCTCAGAAACTCAGGACAACATGATAGAAATCTAAATGACTATATTTAGGTAGCCACCACTGGGATAGCTACAATGCCTTAGATAAGACAGGTTGTATCAATTTTTGTAACAGCAGGAAGGTGCTATAAAGGCATTGGAAGTAATGCATTCAGGGACATCCCTAGATGGGGATGGAGCATGGGGCCAATTGGCCTGTGGGGAGCCCACCGCCCCTGAACTTGGGAGTGGGGCAGGGTAGGCCATGCGCTCCCCCCACCCCTACCCTGGACCAGCCACTCAGCCCCCTGATGTGGAGCAGGCCATCCCAGAGGCTAGGCTCCTCTCTCCTGCCCCACATCTGGGCCAGTCCTACCTGTCCCTAGGGTGGAACAGCAAGCCCAGGGGCGGGGTGGGAGAGTGGAGGCCAACCTCTGTGCCAGCCTGCCTTGTCCTTGGGTCAGAAGTTGAAGCTAGACAAATTCAGAGAGGAAATAATGCATGCATTTTTAATGGTGAAGGTAATTAATCATTTGAACAATTTACCAAGGGTCATGGTGGCTTCTCCATCACTGAAATTTTTTAAGTCAAAACTGGGTGTTTTTCTGAAACAATATATTCTAGGGCTTGTTTTGAGCCAGTTCTAAGGCCTCTGTTTTACAGGAAGTCAGACTAGATGATCCCAGTGGTCCCTCCTGGCCTTGGATGAATCTGTGAATCTACAAATGGTATAACTGTAGTACAGAGAAAAGGGAGGATTGATTCCTGGGCATGGATGAGAAACAAGGCAGGATATGACAGCTGATGATAATTGAAACCATGCCAATGCACCTGTTCCTATGACCTCCAGTAAAAGAAACTTGCAGAAAGTCTCTTCCCAAAATACTAACCCATTTCAGCATAAAACATCCAAACAAGCAAACACAACATACCTAGGTTCATCTGTGGCCTTAATTTTGTGACATCCTTGTAAGTTTTGGCCACTGAAACAGCCTCAAAGGTGTTAACATGAAGAGTTCAAAATTCTTCAGAGAACAGTGAGGCCCAGTCCATACTATACATTTTAACTAAGCCCCAAAGCTACATACATTCTTGCATATGATTTATTGTATGTATATGAAATTTAGTTGTTCCCATATTGGTCCCAGGATATGAAACAGACAAGGCTGGAGAGGTAACTTCTGCATGTGAGTTGCTTAACTGCATTAAATACGGTTAGTAATCAAGTAGTGACAGGCAGGCAGCAAACATGGTTTTTGTCCACATATGGTATGCACCTAACAGTATTGTTCTTCTGTTGCACCCCTAAACTGGCATACAATTACCTTCTAATAAACAGTCAGCACACTCATTGGTTGAGGTAGGTGTGGGTGTAATTTGTTTTTTCTGGGGCAGACAGGCTTTCCAGTTAGCACTGGGCAGAAAAGAGTATACCTATCCCTTGTGAATCTGCAATTTCAAAAAATGCTCAGGTTCCAAATCAGCATGAAATGTCAGCTGAATTGGCCAAAAACCAAAAACACCCAAACCAAACCAAACACACTAAAAGAAAACTGACCAAATAAACAAAAACAAACACCAAAAAGCCTGCCATGGATTAGATTAATTAAATATTTTATCTGGTCAATTTAAAAACATTTCATTTTTATTTTGACTTAAATTTTTAATTTTGTATACATGAAGTAATAAAAAGTCATTTTCAACTAGAAAATAAAACTTTTCATTCAGAAAATCTCATAGTGCGATGTTTTGATAATTTTGAAACTTATAAAACATGCTTTGAATCAGGAAGTTGATCTAAAGTGATCCTTTCCTGCAAACAGTTTCCATTTTAGCTGGAAGATTCCCAACTAGCTTTGCTCCTTCAGCCTTATTTCTTCTCTTGGTCTCAGATACTGAAGGGAGGGTAGTGAGAGAAGATACTTTGATCTTTTTTCCCTCCTCTTTCAGTATCTGATGCAGCAGTCTCAGTCTCACCACACACAAAATAATTGACTGAACACAACAATGAGTTCATGATATATGGTTCTTAAGCTGAACATCACAATCAATTTCAGCTGCATGTGCTTTTAGGGGAAACTCCAGGCATAAAATGAAAAAGCATTGTACTAGGAAGGTCGTAGTCAGCCCTGAAGTGTGAAGGGCTAATTCACCTGTGACTAATTTATTTGTATCTCCCTGATCGATCGGATCATTGTGGGTTGGGTGAGGGAGTACAAAAGTCACAAGTGCTGTCTGTGGCTGGGGTATCACTCTTACTCTGTCTTTACTCTCACGAAGCCCCTATGTGTGGGGCTCTCTGTGTTTCCAGACCACACATTGGTGAAGAGCTGATAGGTAGAGACCTGCACGGATACAAATATGTGGATCCGTATCCAATCTGCGGCCACAACAAATAGTCTGTGGATATCCGTGTTGCATCCATGGATGCGGATATAATGCGGATATCCACAGATATCTGCATATTTTCAGGGGTCTACCAATAGGATTGCTCCCTGTCAAACCCACAGGACTCCTCTTCATAAGGTAATGTTGTCTTCTCACACTCCTTTCTGAGCAGAAATCTTGCTTAGGATACAGATTGGTGGCGACATTACGACCAGCGTAATTCCAGTGAGAAAGCCCCAGGGAGAACAACAGTGCAAAGAAAGGGGACTTCTGTACAGACAGTCCTGGCCTCCACATATGGCAGAGATCCATGCACCAAACCCTCTTCTACCAAGAGGGAATGAAACTGGTCACACGAAACATTTTGAGTTCCTTTACACTGGTATATTCTCTGTAAGGCTCCTTGAATTCAAATCTTCAGGGTTAAAGTAAGGGGGAAAGCACCAGAATGCCATTCCAGGGCCCACAATATTTAGGGGACAGCATTTCGGGGCCCCTAAAAATAGCATAAAGGGGCGGAACACAGCATTCCAGTGCAAATCCTCCTTACTTTAAACTCAGCTCCAAATGTTTGGGTGAGGAGTGAGCAGAACCTAGAGCTCAGCTCCTCTGTGAACACCCCCCCCCCCAGAACAAACAGTCCATCACCTCCCATGCCAGAGACCCTGAAGAAGGCAGTTAGGGCGGTGCCTGCATTTCAGCTCTTGTGGCCTGTCCAACTCGCCCTTCCCCTTGCTGCAACCATAGCCCAAGTTTCAGGGCTGAGTGCTGGCCTAATGTGGGCAGGGTGGTTATGTCTACACTACACCCTTAGGTCAACTTAACCTGCATTAAGTTGACCTAAGTCACACCAGGTCTATATTTAGAATTTATTAAGTTGACTTAAGCATTTGCTTAAGTTGACTTAACTCCTGCTCTGCAAATCAACTCAAGCTTTTAATTTGACATTACATGGCAGAAAGACCCAGGTCTTGTCCCAGTCCCACCCCCTATCCCAACCCAGTCCCAATACAGCTCCAGGGCTGATCTGGCCACAGTCATCTACACAAGGAGCTGGGAGACTGATGCAGCTCCCCGCCCTTTGCTGCAGGCAGTGGTGGCTAGGAGCCAGCTCCTGCCACCCACCTAAGGAGCTGGGAGCCAGCAGAGAGTGTCTAGGAGCACAAAGGGGCTCCTAGGCCCTCTCTGCTGGCCCCCACCACCTGCAGAGAGGAACTAGGAGCCCAATCTGGCTCCTGGCTCCTCTCCCTGGGCGGTGGGGGCTTGAAGCCAGCTCCTGCTAGTGGTGACAAACAACTCGGGGCCAAATTCAGCCCTGGGTCACTTGTCACTGCCAGCTGCAGCTGGCTTCAAGCCCTCACCACCTGGGGCGAAGGGCTGGGAGTGTGATGGCAACCCCCGCTCATCTCCACAGGTGGCAGGGACAGCAGTGAGGGCCTAGGAGCCTGACCTGACTCCCAGCCCCTCTTTGTGGCCAAGGGCGCACAGCTTGTCCGCAGCCACTTCCAAGCAGCCAGGGGAAAAGCCAGCACCGTGTGCCCTTGGCTGCTTGCAAGCGGGCAGGGGATGAGCTGGCACCACGTGTCCCTGCCTGCAGAAAGGGGCTGGAAGCCAGGTCAGGCTCCTAGCCCCTCTCTGCCACACACATGAAGGGGCTGGGAGCCTGATGGGGCTCTCAGCCCCTTTCTGCAGGCTGCAGGAATTGCCCTGCCACTAGCCCTTCTCTTGATAACTGGTGCATATGGTACTGAGAAGTGGTTACAAATGCCTAGCTGAGCTGGGACCCACACATGCATGAAGGGGGCCCGGACAATACAGGAAGAGGGCCTGGGAATGGGTGAACCGTTTACAGTCTCTGCGTGCTGTACCTCTTGGCCCATGTCTTGTGGAAAGTGTCAGACTTGGAATTTGGGGATTTATTAGCTTGGCATACATTTCTGAATGGGGGAGAGACATACAATATAATACATTTATGATTAAAAGCAGCCACATGGCCAAGTTTGCCAAGAACACACCTGTAGTTAATTATCTTCCAGCGGCACCATCAGAAAATAATTGTCAGAGCTATCAACAATAGCAGCAACAGAATGTCTGTAGATTTTGTGGCTGGGTCATAATTAAATATGGAGAAATATTTAAGAAACAAAGAATCCCTTTTTCTATTCACTCACTCTCACTGGCCTTGACACTGAAAGTGAAACTTAATCCTTGTAGAATAATTTCTTTTTTTATTTCATCTGAGATTTTAAAATGAGCTGATTCAGATTTTGGTCCAGATCCTGATCCCCTTTCTCATGATAGGTAACAGCTTTCTCCACAAACTTTTCCATTGAAATAAATGGGACTACTTGTGGAGTAAAGTGCTATCCGACATGAGTAATGGTCTTGGAATCTGGTCTTTTGAAAAGAAGGGGCTCCAAAATGGAGGTCTGTATGTCTCTCTCAGAAATGTGGGTTTAGGTACCTACACAAGCCTTTCAGTTTTACTAAAAACAATAGCTCAGGACCAATATGCTATGCAGAAAATTGGGTCTGTCTCTTAAGACCATACCTAATAGTCTGATAACTTTTGTTTTATGGAATTCCATATTACATATGGAATTACAGCAGAGTTCAAAACAAGATTTCTTGTTGTGCATTTGCAGTTTATATACGAAGAACCTTAAGATGCCTACCTACAAAGCTCAAACCACCTTTTTAAAGTATGAATAATAAATACCTTTTTTGGTATGAACAGTGTGTCTGACAGCATTCAGCCTTTGTAGAAAATCAAAAAACAGAATCTTTCAGACTGATGCATTTACAGAACCACTGTACCTTTTCAAGACTAGTCATACAATTTCTAAATTTTGCACCATGAAGGTCACCTCTACTCTAATTTTCTCTGTAAAATGCATCTGACAGTGCTGCAAAAATGCATTGCCTTGGAAACTGTATGGGTGCCAAGGCTTCCACTGAAGTCTGAGCATACTCCCAGTGAACTGTAGTGCGAAGAAGTTAATGTGATTATTTCCAAAGTACACATATGAGGACCTGATATTCTGAGACATCTGTAGAGTACAAAATGCTCTTCGTACTACTTCATGGAGGAAAATACAAGAATGTAAGGAACATCAACATTTAAAGCTGTTATGCCTCAGCAACTGAAAAGATTAATCCTTACTGAGGCTTCAATCCACCAAAAAAATATCCCAGTGGGAGTATCCGGTATTAAACTGAAGCAAAATCTGCAGAAACAGGGCCTAATGAAGAAAAAAGATCCCTTTAATTTTGCATTCTGATCGATTGCATGGTAGTTTTGTCTTAACATGAAAAGCATTGATCAGAGGCATATATTAAAAGGCAGGGCATTTCTTTCAGTAGTATTACTGAATGGCACTATATGTCAGTTCAAGTTTCTAGCTTTTATTCTTTTTAATGGCAGTAACTACTGCACATCTGCTTGCATTTTTTTTACCATCATCCTCACATTTTTGTGCTGCCATTCTTGAATTTAAAGTTTTAATAATGCAGTTTTGTATGGAATACATAGAATAAACAAGGTAAAAGAGTAAAATAAAAGTGACTTTTTTTAGATGATTCTGAAAAAATCTCTATATATAATTCAGTCTGATATATTCATGCAGTAAATGGAATTAGTAATAGAAGAGATGTTTGGAATATGCATCTTTTCAGTGACATAGTTCCATTCTTTCCAAAAGCTGTTTAAATTATGCAAATAGTGTTTTCAGTGAGCTACTTCACAAGCAAACTTTATTCAAAGAACTATTGTATGAGGAATTAGTTCGCTCTATATAGGCTACAGTGACCCTTTACTGCTGCATATTTGACCATACAAATGTGATGGAGTGGCACATGATTTGTAGTATTTCACTTTTGAAAGACGCAAGATTTGTTAAGATGAAGCAACAAGAAATACTTGCTTCAGAAAATAAATTATAAATTACCATCACAAAATAAAAAAATTGTCAACCACGTGCCATGGAGTCAGCTTCTCCTCTCCCTGGCTTCTAAGTTTCATCCCTGCTGTCTCACCTTACAAGGCTTCTTCCACTCAACTCTATGATGAACGCCTTCTTTCCATGAGGCTCACCTGCAAACAACCACCCTTTATTCCCAGGGTCACATCTGTTCTCCAGGTACTCAAATTGCATTCCCTCTGTGAATATCTTGACAGTCACTCTTACCAGTCATGCTGTCTATGCTTCTTGTGACCGGGCTCCTTGCACATGGCCCTTGAAGTTTCAGCATCCTCTGCAAACTCCCTGTTTACCCTGCACCTCCTCTTTTCATTTCCCTCTCTAACTCCCTTACAATTGCCTCCTCTTTGGCAAATTCTGAGCCCCTGCCCGCCCTCTGATTTGCACTCTCCCCACAGGACAATACTCTATGCTCCTGCATTACGAGTCCAGACCCTAACACAGTTACTCTTGGTCAAATGCAACAGGTTGTAACACAAGGAGTAGAATTACTACAGTCACAGAAGAGGTTCTTGCATTATCTGTTATTTGTTTCTCAATGCAACATGCTTCTTAATGTAACTATTTTTTTAAAAATTGCGTTTCACTATTCATAAGAATTGACTTCTCTATAGGGTTAATTGTCTCAATTTTCTAAATGTTATGGTAGTTATACTGTATAGCTAGTCCATCATAGGCCCTGATTCAGTCATTCTGCAAGTACATGCCTGACTCTAAGCTCATAAGTAATGATGTAATACAGCAGTGCACAGGCAATCCAGGGAGTTTTTGGAAGTGTTGAGGACAACTTCCTGGTACAAATGCTGGAGGAACCAACTAGGGGCCTTGCACCTCTCGACCTGCTGTTCACAAATAGAGAAGAATTGATCAGGGAAGTAGAAGTGAATGGCAACCTGGGTAGCAGTGACCATGAGATGATTGAGTTCAAGATGCTGATTAAAGGAAAGAAGGAAAGAAGCAAAACGCAGACCCTGGACTTCAGAAAAGCAGATTTTGGATCCCTCAGGGAACTGATGGGCAGGATCCCTTGGGAGGCTGATCTGAAGGGGAATTGTGTCCAAGAGAGTTGGCTGCATTTTAAAGAAACCCTGCTAAGGGCACAGGAAGATACCATTCCGATAAAGAGAAAGCACAGCAAATGTGGAAGGTGCCCAGAGTGGCTTAACAGAGAGCTCTACACTGAGCTGAAGCATAAAAAGGAAGCTTACAGGAAGTGGAAGCTAGGACAGATGACTAAGGAGGCACATAAAGACATTGCTCACGACTGCAGGGACAAAATCAGAAAGGCCAAAGGACAAATGGAATTGCGGCTAGCAAGGGATGTGAAGGATAACAGGAAGGGGTTCTACAAGTATATCAATAACAAGAAGAGGATCAGGGATGGTGTAGGTCCCTTACTGAATGGGGCAGGCATCCTCGTGACAGAGAATGAGGAAAAAGCCAAAGTGCTCAATGCTTTTTTTACTTCAGTTTTCACAGGCAGGGTCAGCTTCCAGCCCACTACACGAGGTACGGTAGATTGCAGAGAAGAAGAGAGGCCCTTGGTGAAAGAAGGTCAGGTTAGGGACTACTTAAAGAAGCTAGATGAGCACAAGTCCATGGGGCTGGATGAACTGCATCCGAGGGTGCTGAGGGAGCTGACTGATGAGATAGCAGTACCGTTGGCCATTATCCTTGAAAACTCATGGCGAACGGGGGAGGTGCCAGAGGACTGGAAAAAAGCAAATATAGTGCCGATCTTCAAATAAAGGGAAAAAGGAGGATCCAGGGAATTACAGACCTGTCAGCCTCACCTCAATCCTTGGAAAAATCATGGAGCAGCTTCTCAAAGAATCCATCCTGAAACACTCGGAGGAAAATAGAGTGATCAGGAACAGTCAGCATGGATTCACCAAGGGTAAATCATGCCTGACCAACCTCATCGCCTTCTATGATGAGATGACTGGATTTGTGGATGTGGGAAGAGCAGTTGATGTGATATACTTCGTCTTTAGCAAGGCTTTTGATACAGTTTCATAGAATCATAGAACCATAGGGTTGGAAGGGACCCCACGAGGTCATCTAGTTTCCCACAGCATTCTCACTGGCAAATTAAAGGAAGTATGGGTTGGATGTGTGGACTGTAAGGTGGATAGAAAACTGGCTAGATCAATGGTTTCAGCATGTAGGAATCAATGGCTCCATGTCAAGTTGGCAACCAGTAATGAGTGGTGTGCCCCAGGGGTCAGTCCTGAGGCCAGTTCTGTTCAGCATCTTCATTAATGATCTGGATGATGGGATAGATTACACACTTAGTAAGTTTGCAGATGACACCAAACTGGGGGGAACGGTAGACACCCTGGAGGGCAAGGACAGGATTCAGGGAGACCTAGACAAATTGGAGCAGTGGGCCAATAGAAATCTCATGAGGTTCAACAAGGACAAGTGCAGAATCCTGCACTTGGGATGAAAAAACCCCATGTGCTGCTACAGGCTGGGGAGTGATCAGCTAAATAGCAGCACTGGAGAAAAGGACCTGGGAGTCATGGTGGATGGAAAGCTGGATATGAGTCAACAGTGTGCTCTTGCTGCCAAAAAGGCCAATGGCATACTGGGTGCATCACAAGAAGTGTTGCCAGCAGATCGAGAGATGTGATCATTCACCTCTATTCTGCACTGGTGAGGCCACATCTGGAATACTGTGTCCAGTTTTGGGCTCCCCACTACAAAAAGGACATGGACAAATTAGAGAGAGTCCAGCGGAGGGCAACAAAAATGATCAAAGGGCTGGAGCACAAGCCCTATGAAGAAAGACTGAAGGAACTAGACTTATTTAGTCTGCAGAAGAGAAGACTTAGGAGGGATTTGATAGCAACCTTCAACTACCTGAAGGGATGCTCCAAGGAGGATGGCACTCGACTGTTCTCAGTAGTAACAGAGGACAGAACGAGGAGCAATGGTTTCAAGTTACAGCTGGGGAGGTCCAGAGTGGATATTAGGAAAAACTTTCTTACTAGGCAAGTAGTGAAGCATTGGAATAAGCTACCTAGGGAAGTGGTGGAATCTCCGTCTTTGGAAGTGTTCAAGGCCCAGCTGGACAAAACCCTGGCTGGGATAATCTAGTGGGAGTGGTCCTGCTTTTTTTGGCAGGGGGTTGGACTAGATGACCTTGAGGGGGTCCCTTCCAACCCTATCATTCTATGATTCTATGAATTCCCAACGTGTGGTCTGTGAAGGCACGACAGGTGGTCCGTAGGGGAACAAGTCAGGAAAAGTGCAGCTGGAGCAGTGGTGCACAGGGCCATAGAGAGTAGGGGTGTGGCAATGGGCTCAGGGCTGGGGAATGCAGGGTTGCGGCGAATGGGGGCATGGTAAGGGGCTCCGCATCAGAGAATTCAGGGGGGTGGTCTGTGAAAGCTTTTGATGATGATGTAGTGGTCCACATAAAGAAGAAGGTTGGGAACCACTGATGTAATATATTGGAACTAGATTAGAAAAGCATGAAGCATCCTGGAGACTCCTGCAGTATACGGGCAACCCCATGTACATCAGGACCTGGGAGTAACTCCAACTTAGCTTCCCATACTACTTGAGGTGAGAGTAAGGGATATAGGAACAACTACTTGGAGGTCTGGGCTGAAAATAGCTTTGAAAAGAAGGGCTCTGTATCCACAGAACTAGGATGAACCAGAGGCCATGGTGCTCTTCTGTTTCCTTGGTGCTTATGGAAACTTCATTTGCTTTGTAAATACTCATCCCTGAAGGCAATAGTTTGCTGACTGTAAATGCTTTCTTCTCTGTTAGTATTTCATTATAAAAGAGGAATTGCAAACATAATTACCATGTATCAATTAGTAGAGAACTCACTTTGAAAACCAGACTACCACTGATGAGTTGGACAAGCAAGGCAAAGGTTTATTTGCTTTTGAATGAGTGATACGTTAACAACCAGAGCTGAGAAAACAAACAGTCTGGGGAAATGCTGACTATATGTCTAGAAGTGATTTTAACTGCAAATACCAACTGTCTCTCTTTTATGGATCACTAATACAAATAACAGTAAGATAATGACAAAGAGGAGTTCAGTCTGATGCTGGATGGAAACAGTTTGAAAAGTTCACGCACGCACTGGCTGGTGGTATAGAAATTCAGATTAAAAAATATCTTCATATTCATGTTAGAAACCAGACAGACAGCACTGCATCTCTGGCAGCAAGGGAAGAAATGTTCATTATGATATTAGTAAAAATTCTCTTACACCTTGAATCAGGTTTTGCTTTGAAGTATCTGTTTTGTAACTCTTCTGCCAGAGCAGGCTGGCAGGGCAAAGGCTCGGTTCTATATCTAGGGGTTTCCCAATGATGCAACACCACCAAATGGCTCAAGACCCCACCCAGATTTCTGGGAATCCTGCACTGTTACCTGGGCACCCCAAAGGGGTAAGGCTTCCCCACTCACAAGCATGAATCTGAGTGTAGTAGATGGAACTTTTAATAGTAGTAAAACCAAAATTCAAAAAAGGCCAAATAACAGAGATCAGCACTAATCTAAGAAACTTAGTATAGTGCAAAGTTCCCAATAACCCACACCGCATAACAGAACATACAAACTTAACGGCAAAACTGGCACTGATCTGGAGAATCAGTGCTAACTAGGCTCCCAACTAACCCTAAGGTACATAGGGAGTGTCTTTCACGCCAGCTGTCCACTGACGCCATCTATCGGTCATTCACTCCATCCTCTAGAACAGGTTTCTCAGCTCCGCCCACTGTCCGCTGGCTCCACCATCTGGTCCTTTGTGTTGCCCAGCTTGCTGTTGGCCACTCTCACCATCCTCTGGCTCCACCCAGCATCTGTTGGCACTGCCCTCTGGTCCCTTGTGTCATCTAGCCCACCACTGGCTGCTCTCGCCATCCACTAGCTCTACCTGCTGTCCACTGGGACTGCCCTCTGGTCCTTCGTGTCATCCAGCTCGCCGCTGGCCCCTCTCACTGTCCACTGGCTCCACCCACTGTCCACCAGCACTACCCTCCAGTCCCTCATGTTGCCCAGCTAACTGCTGGCTACTCTCACTCACTAGTCACCCCATTGCTGCTCCTTTTCAGCTCAGAGAGAGAAGGATTCCCAATTGAGTTCAGTGATAGTCAGCTCTCTTAGTCTTTAGCAGCTGTAAATCAGCTATTTTCATAACAAAGACCAGAAGAAGCAATAGGAAGAGTGGCAACTGACTCAAGCATTGAAACAATACAAACCTTCCACTTCTATTCTCTTCTCTTTCAGGCTGAAACATGCAGGAGCCTCTCTTACAAAGCTTTTTCTAACTAAGGGTGGCTTTTACCCTTTAACTGACCCAGACAAGGATAGTATTTAATATTCCCCTTTAGTAGAATTACAGATATTGATAGATTTGTGAGCAAACTAACCCCAAATACTATTACCCACTATGCTTTGCACCCAATGCACCCAGTATGCTAGTCAGCTAATTGTGCTCTTTGTATCCATGCTAATACAGGACCCATGCAGATTAGTTGCCCCCCCTTCAGTTCAGAAGCTGTTAAGCACAGCTTCTAAGCCTGCCTTACAGTTTTTTAAAAAAAGACATTTCAGAGAGTGAAAAGGACAGAGTAAAGGAGCTCTATCACTCTTCAGGGTGTCTTTAGTGAGCCTTTGAGGGAGAAACAACCCAGGAATCTGGAAGGATTCCCCTTGTAGGAAGAATGTATCCAATGAGAAGATCCTGTCTTCCTGTTTAACTAGACTGAGTTCAAAGGTCTAGCTCAACTACAAAAAAATTAGGAGTTAGAAGACAGGTTCCTTGTCTTAGTGGCAGGGGACACTGTAGGGCCCCGGGGGAGAAGTGGTAGAAGAGAGATGGGGATGACTGGGGAATGGGGAAATAAAGGAATTGAAGGGACCCAGGAAAAGAGATCAGTGAATTGCTTTAATTTGGGGAATAAGGGAATAAAATCTAAACAGTCTGTGTTCAGGGTACTAAGATTGTATCCACGGCCATACATAGGGAGACAAAGTAGGAAACAGGGAGAAAAGAGCTCATAGTCCATATTTTTAATAATAGGAAAAATAGGCTTTTTTTTTTAAATTGCACCTGCATAATTCAAGTTAATTGGAGATATTTTTACAGTGCTGTGCCTCAAGATCAAAGCTACCGCAAAGATAGCATTTTAATTGATCAATCTCCAGAGGTTTCACAAACAAACAAAGTAAACACAGAGAAGTATGAAGGTCAAGCGAATGAACTAGCCTTACATAAAATGGCATCCCTCTAAGCTTTGCACTGCACATAAAACTTAAAGCTATCAAGAAACTGATAACTGGGCAATTTTCTGAGAGATCTAGCAATCACAGATGGCACTGTTGCAGTGTTCCTGAATACAATGGTTGCTTAATGTCTTTATCTTCTGCGGACTAGCACATGGCTCTGATAGGTTTCTTGGAAGATGGAACCTCAATCAGCAGCTGGTAAAATTTCACAAAATGGATACATCTTTTATGCCGCTATATGCCTGAGCACTTGCTGTTGTTCAGGTTCTAGTGCATCCTTCTGCTCACTAGGCCTGTTCCTTTCTAGCCAAAGTACATGCTAGGCAATAATAGAGTCAGCTGTGCATCCCAATGCCTCAGCACTGCCAAGGATCTCACTGGTGTAAATTAGAGTAGCCTCAGGAGTGCAGCAATATATGTTCAGTTGCAACAGCACCCACTGGCTGTTGCACTAGCTGGGAATAAGCAAGAATACAATGAGGTTCTGCTTCTAACCATATCCTCTCTCTTCTCAGCCATGTTCCAAAGGGGCAGCTGTGTTAATCTAGTTCAGCAAAACAAACAAGGAGCCTGGTGGCACTTTTAAAGACTAGCAAATTTATTTATTGCATGAGCTTTTGTGAGAGAAAATATGATCCCTATGCTGTGTGGCTAAGAGGCAGGGCAGCCATCTCTTTGCCTTTTAGGTAACCACCTTCTGCCAGAGGTATTTCCAAGTGCTGACTATTCAGGCCCCTCATACAGCCAAAATGAGGTAAAGACAGGGCTCAAAAAAATTGCTACCCACTTAAGTGAATCAATCTTGAAATTAAGCCTAGCTGAAATGCCCCTTGCCACTGGAAAAGAAAAAATGCTGCTGTCACTTTCAGAGACAGCCCAGAGCCCCTGCCACCAAAATGCCACCAAATCCACTGAGCACCATTCCAGGTGCTGGTGAATCTATTTTTAGGTGTCAGGGGCTGCTCCGTCACTGCCGTTCTGTGGCGGAGGTAGGCACTATACTACAAACCCTAGGAGACATGGTGGCCTGGTTAAAGTGGCTGAGACTGGATGATTATTATCCAATGATGGCTCTTCAACAAGAAGTTGCACCAATGATTTAGCAACAACAACTTAGTATAGTGAAAGATAGAAGTGGCAGCTGTTGGAAGAATTTCAGTTTGTTTGCTCTGTGCAGGACAAATTTGTTTGAAATAGGTGAATTGAGTGAAAGGACTTATGATACTGGCAAATATGTTACCGTAAAAGCCATAAATAACAAAAGAAAATTTGTGAAACTGAGTGGGGTTCTATTTTTTCCTTGTTATTTCATCTGTTTATTTAACTGCAGTGGCTTTGGAAATAAGCTTCCTCTGGGTGTTTTTCAATGTCCACTGCCAAAAATGTGACAACTGAAATGATTACTCCAGAGTTTTGTTGTCAAATCTATTCTGAAATAATTAAACAATTCTCTAGTACATAGTAAGCCATTTTATAAATGCATGTATAATGCGGTACACAAAAGAGAAGATGCATACAACACAGAAGATAATATAAACAGACCTACTAAAAGGTGCAGTAGTAAAAAAAATGGACAAAAGCTGAGGAACATAACTTGGTGCAAGAATTTCATCTTCCATGTCTTGCTGCACAAGGAGGTGAAATGGCACAAAAATATGTTGTGACCACAGAGGGTACTCATGAAGGTATAATGACACAGTGCAAGTGAATGCACAGGTAACTATATAATGAACAAACACAATATAATGGACAATTAGTATGGTCAGTGCCCATACGACCCTCAAGTGACTGGTAGAATACCAATCAAGTTACTTTTCTTCCGAGGAGCAGCAGCAGGTATTCAGCTGAGCACAAAGATGGCCTCCCTAAGTAATTCTAACTTGCCACAGTAGGTGTCCATGGAATGAGCAACATACCGATATCTCTGTTGCCTTTAGTGAGGATTTACATCAGGTTGCAAAATTAGAGAGAACACAGCGGTATCATGAAGATTCTTCTTTATTTTTTGTACGGGAGTTACTTCTGTTTTCAGTCACTGATTTGATGATATAGAATGATAAATTTATATGGACTTCCATATGTGCACGTAATGGGTCAATAAGTCCCATTCAGGATTTAGAAGGGGAGCTTTCCTTACTAGCAAACATGCAGAACTGCCATGCCCATGCTCAGCTACAAGAGCTGTCAGTCTTGGGGACAGAGAGCTACAGCTAACCCTTGGGAAGGAGGCAAAACCCAGTATAAAGGAAGAAGAGCACCAAAGAAGGTGGTGGCAGAGAAACTTAAGACTTCAGAGCAACAGGTCACCTCCATGAGCTGCTTCACAGGGCAGTACTATACAGACAAACCTAGCAAGAACAACAGCCCCAGAGGCTGCCCACTGATCTGGGAGCACAAACTGGGATATCAAAGAGACCAGCAAGGAGTCTAACACAGACTCCAGAAGGAAACTATGACACAGTCCCTTAAAACTGCGTGGGAATTTGATAGCAACCTTCAACTACTCTCCAAAGAGGGGAGAGAGAGGCTATTCTTAGTGGTGGCAGAAGACAGAACAAGGAGCAATGGTTTCAAGTTGCAGCTGAGGAGGTCAAGGTTGGATATTAGGAAAAACTTTCTCACTAGGAGGGTGGTGAAGCACTGGAATGAGTTGACTAGGGAGGTGGTAGAAACTCCATCTCTGGAAACTTTTAAGACCCAGTTGGACAAAACCCTGGCTGGGATGATTTAGTGGGAGTAGTCCTGCTTTTAGCAAGGGGTTGGACTAGATGACCTCATAATATCCCTTGCATCCCTAATATTCTATGATTCTATGACACAATACAATGGCAGAAAAAATCTGATCCAAAAGATCAGCCAGGTAGTGAGAAGACCAGTTAAATCTTAATCCTAAAAAAGATAGAGCTGTTGCCAAGTGGAGGAAAAAAACTGACCAGAGATTAGCTAGCCAAAATCATTTTACAAAGCCCTGTAGACAGCTGCTATCCAGGGAGTTTAGCAGAGTTAATTAATGGAGGAATTTTCTTCTGCTCAAAACAGTCACATTTAGCACCTCTCCAGTCTGTTCAGAGTGTGTTTCACTGTGTTGGTAACATCATTAGCTAATGCTAGGGACAGTAATTTATAGCCAAGAAGCAAGTAGGTTAGGAAAGTCTGGACAGATGATAATACATTGAATAATTTCCCATAGAAATCATAAAGTAAAATTATCTAGTAATTAATCAGACATGCTCCTAGTAACAGAAACAAGGGAACAATATTCTCCTCAAGTGAATACTGATTTCATTGGTTTACTACTATTAGTGCTGAAAACAGAACCACACTAGATGAAATTCTGGGGCATTCTTTTAAAAGAAAGTTTTCAAGACAACATATATAAAGATGTCTCAGAGTTCAAAAGGTTTCAGTAGTATATTGGGAGGTTGCATATCGTGTACTATTAAGAGACCAGTTTTCTAGATTTGGGTTAGCCATTAGAGTACTCAGTTTAAAAGCTCCAATGGCAAAAAGGTAAAATTTGAATATATTTAAAACCTCATTATACTATGGATTAAGAACCAGGACATTGTTCTTCAAGAGAGGGATTATAGAATACTAATCCAGACAACAAAAGGAGACTAGTAGTTTTGCAGAAAGACAGTGTCATCTGCACTAAATGCTAATCTTTTCTGGCATCTGATTCACTACTTCCCCTGACATCCTGGGTCATATTAAGTGCTGAGTGGTGATATGAAACAAGTGAAAGTTAGAATGTGGAATGGAAGACGGAATAAAAATGATAGGAGACATGGAGGGTTATGCTGATCAGAACATTATAGTTAAGAAAGAAGCCAGTGAAAATATTAAGCTTAAGTAGGATCACCATGGAGACCTTTTCTTCAAGTTCTCACAGTTCTTCTGTACAATTAAATTATAGAATACTGTGAAGAGTAATAAAATACTTTGGGCTAGAATCTGATCTCAGTTACTGTGGGTTTGCCCGGATGCATCTTCATTTGCAGTAATGGACTTATTTTAGTGTAAATAGGAGCAGAATGTGGTTCTTTGAACTTCTCTGAACAATTTTTATCTATGGAGCTCAAAGCTCAACAAATGTGGGTAAGCATTATTGTCCTGATTTATACCAGTTGAGCAAAGTCATGGTCCTTCAGCTATCCATTGTACAAGGGCAGATCCCTAATATCTACTGAGATACAGTTACCCATGGAGAATATAAAAGAACATATTTATGAGCTTCACTGACCATTATCTATCAGAACGACACTTACAGTCTTCCCAGGAATTGAAATTAGGCCACGTGTTTGAATTTACAGGGGGCTGAAGGCTGAGACTGTGGGGAGTGAATATGGGCTGTTTGGCACCATAGTACAAAAGGATAAATTTTAATTTTCAAAAATCATTACACAAATTTAAGTCAGCTAAGCTACTCAAACCTTCTATTAAGCACTACATCTATATTGTGTAATTTTTTCAGAACTGTGTTAATGAATTTCTAAAATGCGGTATGTTCATCTCTGGTGGCTTCTCATATGTCTGGTACTTCCAGGCCTTCAACTGATATGCTCATTACTTCATTCACATGATTAGGAAGAAGGCAATTTCTTTCAGAACTCAAATGTCCATTCCATCAGACAAAAACAAGGGTTAAAGTATAATTTGGTGGGCCCTGGAACCCTTCTAAATTTCCAGGGCCCCTTCATGCAGGCCTGGGCCACCTTTACCCACACCAGCTACTGCCCCCCAAAATGCCTGCCTCACACCCCAGCTATTGCCCCACAAATGCTTGCCCCCCACCTTAGCTACTGCCCCACAAACCTGTCCCTACCCTAGATACCACCCCACAAATGCCTGCCCCCCACCGTGACTACTGCCCCCAAAATGCCTGCTCCTCATCAGAATCCTCCTTCCCCATGTCTTTCTCAGCCCCAGTCCCCATTCCCTAAGCTCCCTGTCTCCCATGTCCCCACTTCAGCCCTCCTAACCCCCCACCCCACCTTCACTCTACCCCTTTCAGCCCCCCAACCACTTCCACACCTTCTCAGCCCCCTTTAGCCCTCTTGTCCCCATTCCCCCACTCCAGTCCCTTCAGCCCTCCAACCCCCTCCATACTTCCTCAGCCCCCTTCAGTCCCCTTCTCCTCATTCCCCTACTCCACCCTCTTCAGCCCCCCAACCTCCTCCACACCTCCCCAGCCCAACACCCAACACCTTCTTCCCACTCCACCCTCCCATACTTTCCTCACTGGCTGCCTGCCTATCCCCAGTGACCCCGGTCCCCTTACCCATGTCACCAACATGGCCAAGGAGCCAGGTTGGAGGGGAGGGAAACTGTGGCACCAGCTGGCCAGCGAGAGAGGACACAAGCCCGAGACTGGGTCCGGATTGCACGCACTGCCCATGCCTAGAAGAAAGGGGTGGGGCCATCACAGGCACCAGGAAAGGGGGAGGAAGGGTTTCCAGGCTTGCTGTAGCTCACAGCACCTTCCTTCAGCCAGCCCTGAGGGGAACACACCAGAATACTACATTCTGGTGTGTTCCTCTATTGTTAGGGGGCCCCAGAACGCAGTGTTCTGGTGCATTCCCTTATTTTTAGGGGCCTCAAAATGCTGCTCACTAAAAATGGGGGGGGGGTCTGGAACACTGTTCTGGGGTGTTCCGCTGTAGTTTAACCCCTGCACAAAAAGAACACTCAGGCATAGCTGTTGTGACTGCAACTAGTGCAGTGGTTTTCAACTGGTATGCCACAACACATGGGTGTGCTGTGGGAACTGTTCAAGTGTGCTGTGAAATTTTGTACAAAGTTAATGAAAATCAATGTAAAAATGTCTAACAAAGTGGGTTAGAGCCCATGAAAGCTTATGCCCAAAGAAATGTTAGTCTATAAGGTGCCACAGGACTCTCATTGTTTTTAATGTAAAAACAAAGATTGTTTCATCTTAAATAATATCCTAACCAACCAAAATTGCAATTCATAAAACTTGTGAAAATTAAGCATTAAAGTAAAAGGGATTTTCAATTCTCAAATGTTAACATTCTACACACAGGTGGCCAATGGGCAAAATTGAGATAAGGTGTATTTTTTTCCTGTGGATTTGAAACATTGACATACTTGATCCTTCTTCAGCTTGTTGTATGCATTATGCTGCAAACCTCTTTAGCAGGATCATTACCATAGTAAATGTAAGTAAATATGGTGTTTATGAGCAATCAATTCAACTGAAAAATGTTGGCATGCCATGGAATTGTTTGTCTCATTGAAGTGTGCCATGTTACTGAAAAGGTGGGAACCACTGGACTAGCAAAAGATCAATTCCTTCTTCCTTCATCCCAGGAAATATAGCACAAAGATCAGGTAGAGCCACTAATGGTGATAAAAAAAGAACCGGAAGTCAATGACATTCTATTCTGTGTTCAAATGTATTGCTGGTAGTGCCTCACTTCACACAACTGTTGGCGTTTTATAAGAAAGGAATCTGTAAAATCTACACAGAGGTGAGTAGAATCTACAAGGTGCCATTGCAGCTTTAAAAGAATCAAGTCTGTATTTTTTTTCACATATCTTAAGTGAAGATGACAAGAAATATTAAGGATTTCTATATTAGTGCTTTCATTATTCAACTCCTGGACTGAACTCTTTGCTGCTTCCAGTATGTTTTCAAGTGATATCTCTCTGATTGATCCAAGTGTAACTTTGGTTGCTGAACAAAGATCTACTACTCTTGTAGCAGATGCCTGGATGGCATTGTTCAATGACCCAGTTGGTTTCAACAGTAGACTTCTAAGAGAAAGAGTGGTGATTGTCTTCCCCGAAGATAATAGCAAAAGTAGTCCACCAGCTGCACTTACTTCCATCCCATCTTGGTAGAAACTGTCCCAAGTAAATAACAGTTTCAGTAATTTTAAGATGACAGTCAAGGATCGCTCATGAATAAGCCAGTAGGTTTTCCAAGGTTGGACAAATTTAAACTTCAGTTGCAGACCATCTTCTATTTTTTTACAAGATGGTCAATCTTTTTTGGATTACTGTTGGGGAAAAAGTAAGGGAAGAATATGTATTATCTAGACCATCCCTATCAGGTGATTGTCTAACGATTAGACTCTAATCTTCTCTTAAAAATCTCCATCTATGGAGATTCAAGTTCCCTAAATGATTTATTCTAGTACTTAACTACCCTGTCAGTTAGGAAGTTTTTCCTAATGTCCAACTCAACGTCCCTTGCTGCAATGTAAACTCATTTCTTCTTGCCCTATCCTCAAAAGTTACCACAAACTATTTTTCTCCCTCCTCCTCAAAAACCTTTTAAATACATGAAAACCATTATCATGTAACTCCCTCAGTCTTCTCTTTCCACTTTTCCAGACCAAAAAAAAAGAAAAAAACCCCAGTTCTTTCAATCTTCCCTCATAGGTCATGTTTTCTAGACCTTTAATCATTTTTGTAGCTCTCCTCTAAACTGTCTCCAATTTGTCTACATCTTTTCTGAAATGTGGTGTGCATAATTGGACAATACTCGTTTAGGCTTTATCACCACTGAGAAGAGAGACAGAATTACTTCTCATATCTTTCTTGAAACACTCCTGATAGTACATCCCAGAATGGTGTTTGCTTTTTTTGCAGTAATGTTACACTGACTCATATGTAGCTTATGATCCACAATGACCCTCAGATACGTTTCCACAGTACTTTTCCTTGGTAGTCATTTCCTATTTTGTATGTGTGACACTGTGTTATTCCCTCATAAATGCAGTACTTTGCATTTGTCCTTACTCCAACATTTCTCCAGATCATTTTGAATTTTAACTTCATCCCCCAGAGCACTTGTAACACCTCCTAGTTTATCATCCACAAACTTTATAAGTGTATTCCCCTATATTATTGATAAAGAAACTGGATCTAAGACTGATTCCTACATGATCCCACTCAATAAGCAATTCCAGCACGACTGCGAACCACTGATAACTACTCACTGGAGGTGGTTTTCAAACCAGTTATGCACTCACCGTGTATTAGGTCCATGTAGGCTATATTTCCCTAGCTTGTTTATGAGAAGGTCATGCAAGACAGTATTAAAAGCCACGATTTAGTACATCTCCCATGTCCCACCTACCACAAGACATGTTACCCTATTAAAGAAAGTTTTTAAGTTGTTTGATACTTATTGTTAATTACCACTTATCATCTTCCAGGTGTTTGCAAATTGACTGCTGAATTATTTGCTCCATTATTTTTCCAGGTACTAAAATAAAGGTGCCTCTGCAATGTGTATATGAGATATTAAAGTTCACTTTTCTCTGAGCAAAGCTTGTAGTCCACAATATATTCCAGAGAAGTTTGCAGTTCCATCAAATGCACAAGCAACCATCTGTTTGGGTCCAATTTACATGCATTTTACTCTTTTAAGATGTGGCTTGTTCAGAAATGCAGCCAATGTGTCTTCACAATCTGGCCATCTAGAAATGCATTTACTGGCTTACTACGAACATGACAATGTACACAATGACTTAATACTTGACACTCATTTGCAGGGTATCTTCATCAGCCATAAATGCAAATATTTTGAATGTGGTGAGAAAGAGCTTCACTTTTACATCTACTGTGCTTTTCACCATTGCACTACATGCTTCTAACCACTCAGTTGAATTTCTTGCATAGAGATAGTGAGCTGTTGTGGGTCTTATTCAGAACTAATACTCATAAGGGTTAACAAGTGGCAACACACTTAACATTGGCCTTCAGTTTGTAGAGTGCAATATCTTGATTAAATAGAATTTATGATGCAACAGCCATGTTTCTTCATATAAAGTGTATCATGTGTCCAGCACAATTAACACTCTCATTAATGACTTCCAAAGTTGGCTTTGACAGTGGCTAGCTATAAATTTTCTGCATGTTTTATGCAGTCTAGTGACTTCACAGTCCTTTTACATATTTACCAGCATTGTTTTTGCTGATTGGTCTGACAAACCAAGCTTCTCAAATTTTACTAATTATAGCAGTGGGAAGCTTTCTTTCTTTGGAGGATTTTTTTGCATGAGATGCACCAATTGCCATGTATTATAACTTCAGTAAATGGGAAAAGTTTGACTGACAAGCACTGAAAATTGCCTTTAGGTTGTAGAGACAGTGTTTCTTCAGTAGATAACTGTATTTGTGCTTTACGCTTTTCAAATGTAGATACACCACTTGAATCTTAATAACATGTTGATATATTCTTGGATGTTCTTCCTCTTGGTTGGCTGGACTGTGGGGGAAGAGACTAGGCAGCACAGGGGGGATTCAGGAAATCCCAGGCAACACTCATCCACCTCTAGCAAATGTGTACCAAAACCAAAATAATTCCCTAAGGAAGCTTTAATACTGACTTTGATATTGTGTTTCTGCCAAGAGCAATAAATCAGTCTTTTCCTACAGATGCTATTAAAATAACTTATTAATTGTCATATTTTAGCAAGTTAATTAGATCTGACTAATTTCTGTATAGTAGTTATCATAAATCTCAGTATTTTGAACATCAGTTCAGTTTAGTAAATCCATTAACTATTCCCAATATAGAATAGAGAGCGAAAACACATCTATATACTGAGAGTGGTGCGGTAACTGGACAAAATATCAGTCCAACAATTATTGACGCTCCATAGTGAATCCCAGATAGTATGCCACAATTTAGACCACACTGTATATCAGCATATTTGCCCATTTTTGTGCATCTGCTGGTTAGAAAAACATGGTAACTCCACAAGTATAAAATCCCTAACAAGATAATATGAAAAATCAAAACATATATCTCACTATTCCAAGTGTTAAATATTAACTTTAAAGGGGATAATATGTATCACAACCTAGTTTTCAGCTGCAGTACTGTGATTTACCCCTTTTTTCTTAATCAGCTCATAAACACCTTTAAAAACAGCAGGACCACTCTTCTAGAGACTTGATGACATAAACTGAATTTTACTTTACTTTGGGATGATTCCATCCACAATTGATTAGCTTAGATTTAAGGTAGCTGAAATGTATTCCATCACAGCAACACAAACACTAAAAAGCAAGAAAATCATAAGTTAAGGCATACTGACACACAACACAAGCATTAGCCTGCTACCACCTTGGCTATGTCTACACATGCATTGTTATTTCGAAATAAGGATTTCGAAATAAGTTATTTCGAAATAAAATCCTTATTTCAAAATAAGTTAATTCGAATTAACAAAATGTTAATTCGAATTAAGGGAAAGCCTGCAATCCAAACGGCTGTTATTTCGGAAGGGATATTTCAAAATAAAGCCGTTTGGACCTGTTCTTTTGAAACAGCTCTTTCGAAACAACAGGTCTACACAGTGTTGTTTCGAAAGAACAGCTTTATTTCGAAATATCCCTTCCGAAATAACAGCCATTTCGAGGGGGGGGGCAGGTTTTACTTTTTCGAAATGACGATTCTTATTTCGAAAGGACGAGGTCCGTCCTTTCGAAATAAGAAAACGTCATGTAGACCTAATTTCTTTTATTTCGAAATAACGAGTGTTATTTCGAAATAAAAGTGCTGTGTAGACGTGCCCCTTCACACTCAATCACACAAGCACTGATTCTAAAACACTCATTTATAGTACAATCATGTTATTACTTGGGCCTGATAGTGGAAGGAAGCAACTTTCCTTCCAGGCTACTTTTCAAAAGGACTTAGGTATCTTCACAAAGAATTAATAGAGTCAAAGGCCATCTGTATAGCACAGGCCATCAGAATTCTCCCAAATATTTCTTAGAATATATCTTTAGAAAAACATTTAAATCTTGATTTACAAATTGCCAATGACGGAGAATCCACTATGCTCATCTGTAAATTGTTCCAATGGATAATCACCCTCACTGTTGAAAACATATCCATTATTTCCAGTCTCGATTTACCTAATTTCAACTTTCAGACATTGGATCATATTCTACCTTTCTTAATTAAACTGAAAAGCCCTTTAGTAAATATTAATTTCCCATGTATGTACTTATATACTGTGACCAAGTCACCCCTTATCATCTCTTTGGTCAAATAAATAGACTGATCTCTTTCAGTTTATCACTATAGGTCTAAGCTCCTCTCCTCTCTGAAATAGGCAACTTCCTAAACTAAGGCTGAAGGGATGCACTTCTCTCTGCTTATGAATCACATCTGGAGAGTCAGATACCTTAGCAGAAGCTCTGATAACTTTCAGCTTCGCGCAGGGCTGGATTATAGAAGCAGCTATATGGGCTGAAGGCCCAGACCGTGGCCAAAAAGGGAGACCCACACTCCAGCCCTAAAACCTCTATTTGGCTCCCACTCACCCAGGGCTGGCCCAAGCCTTTCTGGCACCCTAGGCGCCTGAGATTTTGCCCCCACCCTCCATGGCCTGGGCTGGGATGGAATTCAGGTCCTCCCCCCCACTCCTCCTAGCACCACCCCGCCAAGCCTGCCCAACTGGCAGGCAGGCTCCATGTGGGCTGCTGTGCTGAATCGTGGCAGCAGCACTGCTCCCCCAGCTAGGGCCGGATCTCCACCCACAGCCAGATGCCAGCAGCAGCGCCATTCCTTGCTGGGGCTGAATCGTGGTGGTGATGATGCTCCCTGGCCTAGACAAACACACCAGACCCCACACTTACCTGGAGCAGAGCCAGCCAACTCACAGCTTCCTGCCTTGTTCTGCTCTAGGCTACGTGCTGAACAGGGTGGGATGGGCTTGCTGGCTCCAGCCGAGCCCTGTGGCACCCCCTAGTTTCTGGTGCCCTAGGCAACTGCCTTAATCACCTCTATGGGTAGACCAGCCCTGCACTCACCCTATCCGTCACAGGCAGGGCTGGAGCGCTGAGAGCACTCCTGCTCTGCCAGCACTATGGGGGAGAGAGTGGGGCACCCAGGCCAGAGGCTGGGCTCTGCACCCCCACCCCTCCCCTAGGCCAGCTGGTCCACACCCAGGGGTGGAGTGGGGCAGGTCAGCCCCTGTTCACTCCACCCATGGGGTGGAGCTGGCTGACACGTGGCATGGCCCTGAGGTCTGCATGGGGGCTGTGCCACATGCCAGTAGCCACCGCCCCCAGGGCACCACTGGCTGGAGTGAGGCCAGAGTGGAAGCTCCCTTTGGCCTCAGATACCCCCTCCCAAGGACAGGATTTCGTGCTGTGGTGGTGGGGCCCTGCAGCGGTGGGCAGGAGACTCAAATGGGGGGCACATGGGGAGGGCAGCCTGGGGCTCCAAGGCTCGTTAATCGAGCCCTGGCTTAGCGTTTGGAGAATTTGCCTGGGATTTGGGAGACCCAGGTGTAACTCCCCTATTTCTACTACTAGAGCACAGAAAAGGATTTGTATAGTGGGTCTTTTGTCTTCCAACAAGGTGCTCTAACCACTGAACTATGGCATATTCTGATGTGTGACTGCC
>ML681990.1:24461394-24664569 GCA_007922195.1 Podocnemis expansa | reverse complement strand
ATAGCATGTCCACACTATGGACATGATATTTTGCACCCTTATTTCGAAGACACTGTTTTTGTCCTTCGAAATAAGGTGTTTCGAAATAACTCTTTATTTCGAAACAGCTTGTTTCAAAACATCTTGTTTTGAAACAAGCCTTCTGTGTGTGAACATAGCTATAAAGAGTACATTTATACAGTTTGCCTATGATACCAAGGAGGGGCGGTGTTTGCAGGTGCTTTGGATGATAGGATCACAATTCAAAATATTTGGACAAGTTAGTGAAATGGTCTGACAAACATAATGAAATTCAATAAAGCCAAGAGCACAGTACTCCACTTAGGAAAGAAAAATCCATTGCACATATAAAAAATGGGCAATAACTGCCTAGGGAGGAGTACTGCAGAAACAGATCTGGGTGTCATAGTGGACCACAAGCTAAATATGAGTCAACAGTGTAACGCTGTAGCAAAAAAAGCAAATCCCATTCGAGGATGTATAAACAGGAGTATTGTAAGACACAAAAAGTAATTCTTCCACTCTACTCTGCCCTGATTAGACCTCGACTGGAGTATTGTGTTCCGTTCTGGGAGCCTCATTTCAGGAAAGATGTGGAGAAATTGGAGAAAGTCCAGAGAAGAGCAACACAAAAGATTAGAGGTCTGGAACACAAATTATGAGGGAAGATTGAAAGAGCTGGATTTGTTTCGTCTAGGAAAGAGAGACTGAGAGGGGACATAACAGTTTTCTAGTGTCTAAGAGGTTGTCACAAAGAAGAGGTAGAAAAACCATTCTCCTTAACTGCTGATGATAGGACAAGAAGCAATGGGCTTAAATTACAGCAGGGGATGTTTAGGTTAGACATTAGGAAAAAATTCCTAAGTGTCAGGCTGATTAACCACTGGAATAAGTTGCTGAGGCAGGTTGTGGAATCTCCATCATTGGAGGTTTTTAGGAACAGGTTAGACTGGGGGTTGGCAACCTTTGCCAGCCCCCGCACCAGTCCTGCCCACCACACCTTCAATGGGTGCCAGAGGCAGTGCCAAAAGGGGGAAGAGCCAGGCCTCTGATTTGGGGCCAGGGCTGGCACCTGCCCCTGCTGGTGGTTGGCCTGAGGGTCTCGGCCATGGCTGGCTCTTGAACCCACCAGTGGTCAGCCTCCAGGTCCTTGTCATGGTCAGCTCTCAACCCCGCTAGTGGGCAGCCTCAGGGTCCTAGCCAGCACTGGCTCTCAGCCCTGCCAGCAGGCGGGTTCTGGTTCTGAGCAAGCTGACCTGCCCCACTGTCCTCCAGCCCTTCCCAGCAGGGGGCAAGGTCAGCAGGGGCCAGGGTGAGCCATGTGCTGCAGCTTCCTTGTCCCTGCTGGGCCCAGCAGCGAAGCACTGCCATGGCACATGGCTCATGTTGCCCGGCCGTGCAGCACAAGGAGGAGCAGGGCCAGTGGGGGACCCTGGGTGGCACAGCATGCCGCTCAGGCTCGGCCACCATGCCATTTTTGGCATGGGTGCCAGAGGGTGCCGACCACTGGGTTAGACAAACACCTGTAAGGGATGTTTTAAGAGGGTACTTAGTCCTGCCATGAGTGCAGGGGACTGGATTCAATGACCTCTCATGGTCCGTTCCAGTTTCTATGATTCTGTATCATAAAGTATGCCATATGAAGTATCATTTTTAAAGCCTTCCCCTGTTGAACATTAATATCCTGTTGGATTATATGTGCTATTATTACACATAAATTTATGAAGTATTGTTTTTATGTTACTCAAATATCTCATGTGGTTGGGAACACCTAGAAACAGTCTTTCAGGTGCAACAATATATTGCTCTGGATAACCAAACAGCATTCATGACTCATCAATACCGATCAAGGAAAGAATCCACTACCCAGAGACTTCTCAGAGAGAGCACCTATGCATGTTACTTGATCAATAGGGACCACCCAATCATAGAATCATAGGGTTGGAAGGGACCTCATGAGGTCATCTAGTCCAACCCCCTGCCAAAAAAAGCAGGACCACTCCCCCTAAATTATCCCAGCCAGAGTTTTGTCCATCCGGGCTGTAAACATCTCTAAAGACAGAGATTCCACCACTTCCCTAGGTAGCCCATTCCAGTGCTTTACCACTCGCCTAGTAAGAAAGTTTTTCCTAATATCCAGCCTCAACCTCCCTACCTGCAACTTGAAACCATTGCTCCTTGTTCTGTCCTCTGTTACTACTGAGAACAGCTGAGCTCCATCCTCCTTGGAGCATCCCTTCAGGTAGTTGAAGGTTGCTATCAAATCCCCCCTCAGTCTTCTCTTCTGCAGGCTAAATAAGCTTAGTTACTTCAGTCGTTCTTCACAGGTCTTGTGCTCCAGCAACCTGATCATTTTTGTTGCTCTTTGCTGGACTCTTTCTAATTTGTCCATGTCCTTTTTTGTAGTGGGGAGCCCAAAACTGGACACAGTGTTCCAGATGCGGCCTCACCAGTGCCGAATAGCAAAGATCTTTCCAGCAAGCTGGAAGAAAATACAAAAGAGGGCAAGTGACATCATCATTTGCCCTCTTTCCCTCCACCCCCATGTCAGCACCTGGAGGAAAGTGTACAGGACAAGTCTTTGAACTGAGGGAAGATGGTCCAAAGCTGGCAAATAGTCCCAGTCTGTGTACTGAGTAACTGTAACCTGCTTTTTCCATCTGTCAGAGTGAGATAGTGCTCGATTCAAATCCTGTTTGGTCTGTAGAACTTAGACAGCATATTTATTTTTATTTCTTAAGTAAATATCTTTGATCTGTTCCAGAGGGATAGCTGTGTTAGTCTGCATATAGCAAAAAAAACCCCAGGAGTCCTGTGGCACCTTAAAGACTAACAAATTTATTTGGGTAATAAGCTTTCATAAGCTGCAACCGACTTTGTCAGATGCATGTGATGCATCTGACAAAGTGCGTTTCAGCCCACAAAATCTTATTACCCAAAGAAATTTGTTAGTCTTTAAGGTACCACAGAACTTCCGTGGTTTACCTTTGATCTGATGCTTGCATGAAATCTAGTTTTCTATTGTTAAACCATCAATGTTATCTTTTACCTAAAATAGTGTATTTTGGTGGAAGAGCTTGGCAAATCTCCACTCAATTTACAAAGGCTAGCGTGCGTCCACTCCAAACTGAGGGAGTGAAGAACTTTTTGAATTTACATTGTCCAACCTTTTGACCAGTGCAAGACTGTTCATTCTCAGGGTGCAAGGTTGGGAAGCTGGGGGGAACTGACTGGAGGCTCTCTGTTGTTGGTTTATGAGTGGCTGGGAATTCATTCATGTAACTCAGCTGGAGTGTGTCCCTGCCTGTAGACGTCTATGTAAGTGCAGTATCTACCAGAGGTTGGTAGCTTGACATTAGTATCACAGTGTGATAGGCAGCTCAGATTGGTGGAACAGAGGGCTCAACCGTCCAACAGTCCAAGTTATAATCCAAGGACTCTATCACAGCACCTTTTAGTTTCCATGTTTTTTTTAGTCTCATGACATTTCCTTCGCAGACAGCATGAAGAAATAATGGCATTCTAACAAAGCCTGATCTCATGAGATCAACTGCCACTTCAGAGCTACTTCCAAGAAGTTCAGAGACATTTAAATAAGGATTAAAGCTTTGGGTTTGTGGAGAATTTCTCATAGTAATTACTTTTTGATTTATTGTGATAATCAAAGACCAAATGATAAAGAGCAGGAGAAGCAGGATGGTTGGAAAAAAGGAAGCTCTAGGTTAAATCTATATTTTGGTAAATCAGTGATGAGAAAGGTCCTACAGGAAAAAACACATGATAGCTAATGGAGGTTTTCCTTTAAAGTTTTCCTGAATGGAATAATAAAACAAAATGAAATTACTTAGACGAAAGGAACTGAACACTGTTCCAAGCATTTGAAATCTCCCTACAGCAGAACTCATTATTTTAATTATCTTTATTTAAAAACCACAGATTAATCACTTTTACTCATGGCCACTGCACATGTGTGATTTCTTCATTTTGTTTCATTTTCACTGCTGGTTTCATCATATCATATGAGACACCCGAAGCCTTTCCTCTAAGGCACATATACCAAATTTACTACAGTGAATGATGTTTTTCATCCATTTCTTACACATCCATCTCTTTGTCTTCTTCAGTAATACTGGTACATATTTCCCACTAAGCCACTACCTTCTCTTTATTTAATCCTTTAGGAAGTTCCACTTTTACATATCAAACGTCTTTGAATTGGTCAAAACACAATAATTTGATCCTACTACTGTTACCTCTGAGAAAGTTCCCAATAACAGATGTCCTGATTTCTTAAGTTATTGGCTGGCACTACTGTCCTGTCATTTCTTGTACACAATAGAGCAGCTTGAACTCACCTTCTGCTCTATCTTGTTTTTTATCCAGTCCCCAGACATCTTAAGAGCATCAGATCTTAGCACATGAGCAACCAATCAAAGTTTCCGGAGGTCAGTCTAGTATCTTCCTTTTTTTTTTTAAATCGTTACTGGTCATTGACATTTAAAGATAGGTCCAGTAAGGCCAGGAAAACAGATGGAGAATATTAGGTGCCACTGTTTGGCAGTATCTCAGAACATTAATGCTTCTGATCCAGAGCTTGGTCCTGGTGCTTGTCATCTTCCCAAGGATGAAGACTCAGCAATGATGGTATTCGAGGCTCCAAAGAGTGGGGAGATAAGGGGTTAGCAGCACAAGGCAATTTTGCCTTACAAAATAAATTGTTAAAGTAAAACTGTATTTAATCTAAAAGCGGTCTTGTGTCCCAGCATTTGAGTTTGTCCACTGCAACAGTCTTTCTTTTCCTAAAATGAGTCTCTAGACACCTCTCTATTTTTGTGCCTAGAACATTCATTTGGTTGTGTATGTTAATTGATTACTTATCTGGGCACTGTGTTGGCTGCCCAGCTAACTAAAAAAGGAGTGATGGAAGAGAATATTTAATTTAATTTCCAGTCTTTTGGACTGTGTTTCTGTCTGTCACATCAAGTTGCTTGGGCTGAGCCTGGGCTGAGTGTGTACTCCACCTACAGATATGGACATAGGTTTTTTGTTGTTTCATTTGAGTGTATCACACTCAAATCATTATGTTCCTGCTGTTGCCAACCTCATTAATGAACCTAATTGTTTTTCATTAAAACCATGCTTCCTGTTCCTGTTAGCTTTTCCTTAGTAAAAAGACAAGGTTTCATGAGGTTTCTTTCAAGTTAATTCTAATAATAAATGCATGAACTGGGAGCAAGAAAAAAAATGATGAAACACTGCAGGTTTTCCTTTTTCAGCCCTTCCTTAAAAAACACTACATTTTCTTAGAATTTCCAAAATGTAGGTCAGGAAAAGGATTATATGCACTGTACTTTTTACAGAAGTAAATGCTCAGACAAAAGCAATTTCTCCTAGCTAAAGGTTCTGCAGGTCATAACAGAGCCACATCGCCATGTGATTTTCTTTATCAAATTATGTTTAGTTGTTGGACTTAAGGTAGGGAAGCTGGGGTAATCTTAGACTCTGCACCTGAGAAGTAGATTTACATGTTTGCCTCATAACTCGCAACAGGTAATAAAATAAAAGATTAAATTGAACTTTTTCTCCCTGTCACCATCCCCACAACAGGCAACTGGCTATTGAAAACAAATTAAAGACAGTATTAAAAGCTGTGCACTGAGCCAAGGTGGGCGAGAAATACCTTTTTTGAAAAAAGGAGGAAGACACAATGCAATGTTCCACACCAGCTAGATTCTGTACCCTGGCAATTTGCTGCATTTATCAAGTGTATGTACAAAAGGGAGGAAAGAAAGAAAATACAAAGAACCTAGGGACAGAATGTAACGAGTATAATGAAACTGTATCAGTGATAGTTGATATCCGTAACTCATAACTGGACATGGAAAAACTTGAACTCAGACAAAACAAGCCTCAGTTGAGGCAGTACTCACTATGCTGATCTGCAACAAGATTACTAAAAATAATAGCATTCTGAGGAGCTCCTGGCCAGATTTTCAGACATCATAGAACCATAGAGTAATAGGACAGTCGGGGACCTCAAAAAATCATCAAGTCAAGCCCTCTGCACTGAGGCAGGATGAAATAAACCAAGTCTGTCCCTGACAGGTATTTTGTTAAAAATCTCCAGTGACAGGAGTTTCACAACTTCCCTTGGAAACCTACTCCAGTTTAACTACTCTTTTGGTAAAAAAATTTTTTCCTAATATCTACCTAGATCTCTTTTGTTTCAGTTTAAGCCCATTACTTCTTGCTCTACCTCCAAGGTCGTGGA
The DNA here is from genome assembly GCA_007922195.1 of Podocnemis expansa. NCBI lineage: Eukaryota > Metazoa > Chordata > Testudines > Podocnemididae > Podocnemis > Podocnemis expansa. The sequence continues at coordinate 24,658,298 of ML681990.1, read as the reverse complement.
GAACAATTGATCACAGACCCTTCTATTATGGCTCCTGACATATTTGAAGACAATTATGAGATGCACCCACTCAGTCCTCTTCTCTCAAGACTAAACATGATGAAGTTTTTTAACTCTTCTATATATGTCAGGTTATCTAAACCTTTCATCATTTTTGTTTCTCTCCTCCAAACTCTCTCCAATTTATCTATATTTCCTAAGAGTGGCACTCAGTACTGGACATAGTATACCAGCTGAGGTGTCACCAGTGCTGAGTGCCAGAGCAGGACAATTGCCTCCCCTGTCTTTTACAACACTCCCATTAATACACTACAGAAACTACATTTTGTAGACATGCATTTTTTAAAATCTTTTAAATATAGCACTTTGCAGTTGTCCTTATTGAATTCCATCTTGTTCACTTTGGAATAATTCTTCAATGCTGTTCTGAATTCTAATCCTGCCTTCTGAAGTGCCTGCAATCCCTCCCATATTCATGTCATCTATAATTTTATAAGCACATTCTCCACTCAATTATCTAAGTCATTCCATGAGATATTGACTAGTACAGGACCCAGAACTGATCTTTGTGGGACCCCATTAATGCAACCTTCCATTTTGACACCGAATCATTTATAACTACTCTGAGTATAGTCTTCCATCCAGTTGTACATCACCTTATAGTGAGTTCATCTAGACCACATTTTCCTAGTTTACTTCTGAGAGGCTGTGTCCCCACATCTTTTTTATTTCGAAATAACACAGGTTATTTCAAAATAAAAAAGATTAGGTCCAGACAATGTTTTCTTATTTCAAAATGATGGACTCCGTCATTTCTAAATAAGAAGTGTCCTTTCGGAACACCTTAAACCTTGTTTGGTTTCAAAATGGCCGTTATTTCAAAATGGTTGTTTTGAAATACGGCGATTTGGAGATATTGTTTCGGAACAAACGCGGTTCCAAAACAATATGTTTTGACCTTACTCCCAGGGTGCTTAGCACCTTGGGAGCATGGGCCACCCCCTCAGCACCCTGGCCAGGGTGCTGAGGGAACACCCGCCACAGGCTATGGGAGGCTGCCCCCAAGCCTGCGGGTGGGGAGCTGGGCGCCCGGCTTTTCCCTGCCACCAGGGCTGCTGGCAAGCCCCATGGCAGGGGTACTGGGGTTCCCCGCTTTTCCCCACCACCGGGGCTCAAGGAAGCCCTGTGGTGGGGGTGCCGGGGTTCCCGGCTCTCCCCACTGCTGGGGTCTGGGGGAAGCCCTGCGGTAAGGGTACAGAGGCACCTGGCTCTCCCTGCCACCGGGGCTGGTGGCAAGCCCTGCAATGGGGTGCTGGCCCTGGCTTTTCCCCACCACCAGGGCTGCAGCCGCAGGGACCCAGTCCCGACCCGGCTCCCCAGCGCCCCAGGGGCTGAGCGGGTGCAGCTGTGGGGAGCCAGGTCCCACCGGCTCCCCAGGCCCTGGGCTCAGTGACCGCAGTGGCTGGGAGCCCCACGGTGGGACCTGGCTCCCCGTGGCTACAGCCGCTCAGCCCCTGGGGCACTGGGGAGCCGGGTAGGGACTGGCTCCTGTGGCTGCAGCCCCGGCAGTGGGGAAAAGCCAGACACCCTGGTACCCCTGCGGCCCCCACGGGGTGCAGCCCCTCAGACCACAGTAGGGTGAGCTGCCGCAGCTGTGGCTCATCCTGCCAGGGCTGCAGCCCTGGGGACCTGGGCACAGGGTGAGCCGCCACCACTGCAGCCACCCTGTGCGCCTTGCACTTTCCCCTACCTGGGCAGTGGAGCCTGGGGGTGCCGCAGCTCCCCCAGGCTCCTGGCAAGCCCTCTCCCCCCTCCGCCCTGGTTGGTGGCAACATGGCCCACAAGGACCATGTTGCCACACCTCCCAGGGTGCCCCTCTCCTGAAGCGAAATAGCAAGTCCACACATAGGACCTGCTATTTCGCTTTCAGGGTTTCCCTTATTTCGAACTAAATTTTTTTTTAGTTCAAAATAAGTGGTTTCGAAATAAAGGTTTTAATTTGAAATAAGTCATTTCAGAATGACTTATTTTGAAATAAAACCTTGTGTGTAGATATAGCCAGAGTGTCAAAAGCCTTACTAAAATCATGTCTATTGTTTCCCTTATGTGCAGTAGACCAGTAACCCTGTCTAAAAAGGAGATTAGGTTCATTTAGCAAACTGACAAATCCATGTTTGCTATTTATTACAACCCTATTATCCTCCAGGTGCTTAAAATGATTGTTTAATAATTTGTTCCAGTGTCTTTTCAGGTACCAAAGTTGACTGGGCTATAATTCCCTGGCTCCTCTTTTTATAAAGACAGGTTCTATGTGTGTCCTTCTTCAGTCCTCTGGGACCTCACTCTCCTCCATGAGTTCTAGCAGAGAATTGCTAACAGTTCCCAGATTGCTTGAACTAGTTTCTTAAATATCCTAGAGTGAATTTCATCAGGCCCTGCTGACTTAAATACATCTAATTTACCTAAACAGTTTTTAAGCTGTTCTTTCCCTATTCTGGTTCTGTTTCTTTTACTTGCTCATTAATATTAATTGCTTTCTTGATGCCATCAGTCATTAGCTTTCCCTGCTAAGTAGAGAACCTACACTTTCCTCCATCTCTTCTGTTCCTAATATATTTAAAGAATCTTTTCTTACTGGTTTTTTTTATGTCCCCTGCTACAGACAACTCATTTTGTGCCTTAGTCTTTCTGATTTTGTTCCTACTTGCTTGTGCTATTCTTTTGTACTCCTGCATAGCAATTCATCCATGTTTCCACTTTTTTTATGATTGCTGTTTTGATTTTCAATCATTAAAGAGATCCTGACGTAGCCATATTGGCCTCTTACTTTTCTTCCTATTTCTCCTTCACAACAGTTGTTTGAAATTGTGCATTTAATATTTGCTCTCAGAAACAGCCAGCTGTCAGGAACTCGTATGCCACAGACTTCCTTCCAGTGGGACCATGCATAACATCTTTCTGAATTCATTAAATTCTGCTTTTTTGAAGCCTCATTATCCTCATTCAGCTGCTTTTACTCTTTTCTTTCCTTAGAATCATGAAATGTATAATTTCATGATAGCTATCATGCAAATTGCCTTCCTCTTTCAGCATTTCAATTGCTCCCTATTGGCCAGAACTAAGTTGAAAATGGCTGTTCCCTGGTCACTTTCTCCACTTCCTGGAACAAAAAGTTGTCCCAATACATTTCAAGAACTTACTGAAAATGTTGTGCTTTGATGTATTACTCTTCCATCAGATGTCTGGTAAATTCATGCCCCCATTACTACCAGGTCTTGTGTTACAATTATTAGTTATTTCTTTTAGAACTGTTTCCTCTACTTCCTCTTCCTGATTTGGTGGTCTAAATCATGGCTTTGCTTACCAAGACATCAACTCTATTTTTTCCCATGTTATCTTTACCTAGACACTTTTAACTACTCTGCCTCTCTCCCCTATCTGGGCCTCAAAAAAAGTGTATACTTTCTTGATGTATAATGCAACACCCCCTCCTTTTTTCCTCTGCTTGTCCTTTCTGAAAAAGCCATACCTCTCCATGTCAACATTCCAGACAAAAATGATCTCCACAGTCTGTGTGAAAGCAATTAAGTAACAATTTAGCTCACTGCACTAATACTTCTTGTTCTTCATGTGCTTTCCATACTTGTTGCATTTGTGTATAAATATATAAGATGTTGAGCAGATTCCCTCCCTGCTTACTCTTATGACACTGTAATTTTTCATATGGCCCCCCAAAATCTACTCCTCTGTTAAGGTCACCTGTTGTGATGCTTACCTCTTGACTCTTGTCATCTTTCTCCTTTGAGCCTACAAACAGTTTAAAGCCCTTCCTGGCCTGGAAAGTCTGTGCACAAAGATGTTCTTCCTCTTCTTGATTAGGTAGACCCATTTCTTCTCAGAAGACCTCCTTCCTGGAACAGCACTCTATGACTGAAGAAGCTGAAGTGCTGTCAACATCATCCGTACAGCTGGCATCCATTGCCAAGATGTGTGCGCCCCTGCCTGGGCCCTTACTCTCAACCAAGAGAATGTAAAATCGGGGGCGGTAGGGGGCAACTTCTCCTCATGTAGCTTTTAAATAGATTTTTTTCTACACTGAATATTCAGCATGAGTTTCCCTATCACTAGAAAAACTTTGTTTGTTTTGCTTGTAACTGAGTCACCCTGGCAATGAGGAGAGTTTTAATGTTTAAAAAGTATGCATGGACAGTGTAGTCTATTATTGTAAGAGTTCAGGGGAACCTCCCAAAGAATGGGAGATGGAAAGAGGAAGAATCCCTGAATGAGTCACTGTATCAGATACTGCAGCTGCAGTATCTTTAGGGACCATCTTGAATTAAACTTATGTATCACTGTAGGGCTAGAGATAGTATGCAGCTCTAGGGGGTGTTTACACAGCTTCTCCAGGAACCAAAAATAGTGGTTGGTGATTAAGGTCATTCACTTAGGTTATAACTACCTCCAGAGATGTATCACCCCTGGAGGAGAGTTGAATATATTAGTTCACATGGGTTGCTAGAGACCAACAAACAATGGGCTTTCAAAATACAAAGGCTGGGTTTAAACTGCCTTGGGGCCTTCCTTCAGATCTAAGACATGGAAAGGACTTGGGTGACTCCTGGTATATTTAAATGTTTGTTGTTTTTATTATGTTCTCTCTGCAACGCTTCTACCTTAAAAATAGAGGTACTTGCTTAGAAGGAGCTATAAGGTAACTTTTAACAGTTGGCAATAATACGCTGTTCACAGCTCTTGGAGAAAAAGCGAAGCAAAGGCATTGGCTTTGAGGCAGACTAGCTTGCTTTGGATATTGCAGTGTGAGGCAGGGAGCTGTCCACCTTCAAACTCAGTCAAAAGGGAGAGGGACAAGAGTACTGGTCCAGAGGCAGGTGAAACCTGAAACTGGAGTAGGCATTCTCAGAGTGAACCATGGATGGAGATACAGGTGTAACCACCCTGAAACTGCGACAATATGGTGGCACCTGAATTCTTGAGCCACTATATACAGTAGACACATGTTGTCCCAATGCTTGAGTAAGAAAATATAGCTGTAGGAGCACTGGCAAAGTACAAGCTGCTGTGGTCTCTAAGCTACTGCAGCATGGCTGCCTAAGCTGATCTAGCTCTGCTGACCAATGTGTGCTGGGACAGGACACGCTCATAACTCCACCCTTCTCACTTTTGGAGAAGTAATGCCATTTAGCTTCTGCCACTGCTATATAAAACAAAGTGAATAATTTTTTAGTTTGATGGCCAGACCAAAACATTTTTTTAAAAAAAATTATGTTTCAGATCAAAAGTGAATTTTTTTAATCTTTGTCCATTTAGCCTAAGAAATGGACACATTTATCTGAGTCCAGCAAAATGTTTCAAATATCATTTTAAAATGACTTTTCAAAACTAAATGTCAATTTGAACGAAAAATGTGATTCTGAATTAACTTCTTTTTTTAACAAAATGTTTCAAAGTGAAATGTTGAAACAATTCATTTCAGAAAGATGTCAAAATGGAACATTTCATGAAAAAAGTCCATTTTTTTCACCTCACTTTTTTTTTGCAAAATTAGACCCAAATTCTCAAATATTTATCATGGTTCAAAAATGCATTTTCAACAAATTCACCATTGAAATAAATTTTGCCTAGCTCTACTGTATTCAGAGAGCACAAGGACACTGCCCACAAGTAGCTCCTGTGCTGAACAGAAAGGGGACTGTGGAAGGTTTTTGGAATCCCCTGAATATGCTTGGCCAGTGGCATTCTAAGGCTGTTCAGCATCTGGGTCCTAGCCAAATTTGCTTCCTCCTGATGCTTCATGGCCCCTGCACATTGCAGACCCCCATACAAAGCAGGAGAGGGGTCAGTCCCATCCCCCAGCTGCCCCAAGGATGAAAGATCTGTAGGGGCCTGCCTCCTGGGCACCACTGCTGGACTGAGGGGGGTGCTTGGTGAGCCCCATGCCTGGGCCAGATTAAGCAACCCCGAGACCCCAGGGTGCCCAGTTTCAGGGCTCTGCCTCCCCCCCATGTGGGTCAGTCTGGTGGTGGGGCAGCCCCTGGTGCTGAAGGGGCGAAGGCCCTGGGGTCAGAGGCCATGATCCTCAAAGCTCCCACCTCGCCCTGAGCCAGCTGGTTCGCCACTGGGACCAGGACAGGCTGGCTGACATGTGGCCACTGCACACTAGGGGACGGACCAGCTGGGATGTAGGGCAGCCTTCAGCAGCAGTGTTCAATGCCCTGGTGAGCAATGTTCCCTCTAACTACTTGTAGACTGTGTGCACAAACAATTTCTGTGTGTGCGCAAACACATTTCTTTGTGAGCACGAATATTAGCACTATTGAAATTTTTGTGCACACTTTATTTTGTTGTGTGCGCAGGCTTCATGACCTGTGTGCACACGCACACAGCTTAGAGGGAACAGTGCTGGTGAGCTATTGGCCTGCTGCACCAGGGCCCACGGGGTCAGGGGATCAGCCAGGTGAGCCTGGACTATGGGGGCCACTCTGTGGTGGCCCAACACCACTCCAGGCCCTGGAGCACTGCTGCCAGAGGCCACCCCACCCCAGGGCTGGAGATGAGCAGCCATATTTCAACCCACCCTGCCTCCTAGTGTGGACCAGCTGGCCTGTGGATAGGGCAGGAGCACCGCGGATGGCAGCCTCTCACTGCAGGGCCTCAGCTCCCCCAGTGCTGGAAACCACCTTGCTGCTAGGCTGGCCTGCACAGAGAAGTGGGAGGATAAAACTGGGCAGCCAGGACCAGAGCCCGTTAAATCCAGTCCTACTGCAGGACCAGCCTGGTGCCCCCATGCAGCTTAGCACCCAGTCTTCTGCTCAATATGCTGCTGCACTTGGCCACCACTGTCAAACTCAGGGATGTTGCTGGATAGCAAAAAGACCCAGGGCACAGGCCCACATGCTCCACCTGTGCTAGACCCTGCCCCTGTCATGGGTCCGCTCCCAATAGACCACACCCACAACAGACCACCTCTCCCCCCCCATTACCCAACAGGCCCTACTCCTATCCTGGGCCCCACTTGAAACTGGAATTCACATGAAATATTTTAAAGTGGGGAAGTTCCACATGAAATAGAAATTTTGGAAACATGGAGACATGATGTTTCTGAAGGGAAATATAGTCCCTGGGGCCATGCCAGCCGATGACTAATATTGAAGCTGTCAGTTTCTAGCCAGCAGCTGTCTAGGCACCAATGCAGTCTGACCATGTTGATTTCCATGGATTATCCTGGTCCAGAATGTTTAGCCTCGGTACCACTCTCCCACCACACAGAGGACCCATGCCATGCTGTGATACAACTCCTCCTTCATACCCCTCTGCTCATTTAGATTTTAATGCAATCATTCTCCTCCAGTATTTCCTACAAATGAATCAAGGTGCTGGCAATATCCTCTTAAAAGCAAACAGACCATGTGAGGAGGACATATAAAAATTCTCCTCCTCTGACAAGGCATATTTTTCCCTATCTCCTTTAGGTTTCTGTTGCTAAACATCAGGAGTCATGGAGATCAGAAAATAGAATTGGGAGGGTGGGTGGTGGATGAGACCACCCCTGGGACTTCCAGTCAACTTGTTTAGGGTCGCTAGGTACTGGAGAAGTGGATGGCATCTAGGAGCCCAGATGAGAGATGACACCCTGCTGACCCGTGCTGAAGACACCTACCACTGCAGTTCTCAAGCTTTTAAAATAGAGCCCATGCTTCTCCTGAACATTGCTGTAATGCTTGCCCTCTACTTTGAGTGGCAGCATGAGATTGTGGAGCAGAGGAGTGGGAGGATGGTAGCACAGCAGCTGCAATTTGCCATGCTGGGCTGCTTATAACACAAGGCAGGAAATTTAAAAAGGCTCTAACCCTCTCCCAGCTTCTAGGTGTATGCAACCCAGGTAGGGGAAGTTGGGGAGCTCATGAGGCAAGCAGGCAGGCTGGCTGGGGCTGCCAGTCTAGTGCTGTGAGCAGGGTCACACCAAACTGGCTGACCCAGCCAGACAGCCTGCCTTCTGCCTCCCCAGCAAATAGCCAAAGAGAGGACAACAAAGTGAACTGAAAACAAAGCAGAGAAGCCTCCTGCAGTATTCCTTCCACCCTGCCCGACTCCCAATCCCCCTTCTGGGGAAACAAAGCAGAGAGGATTTAGCAGCAAAAACTAAGTAAGCCCACTCTTACAGGAAAGAGCGAATCCAAACCAAAAATACAGCATTACTGGGATCCCACTATTCAATGCAAGACAGACAACATTACAGGAATTCACAATGAAGTACAACTGTAAAACAAGAAAGGCACATTCAAAGAGTAACAAGTTTATTTATTGCTAGAGCTTTTGTGGGTGAAATCCCACTTTGTCAAACACTTGAAAATTGTTTCCAAATAGGATTTCACTCGTGTGATAAATAAATGCGTTGGTCTTTAAAAGTACCACAGGACTCTTTTCTATTTTTACTGGATTAGACTAACATGGCTACCCCCCCTGGAACTTTTCAGTAAAAGGATGGTTAACTTTGTGGCATGCTGCCTGATGTGTACTTATGTTGTGCATTCATAGGAGGGCAAAACTGAAGAGCAGAATAAATAGTGATATTAAGTAGTGACATTATTGGTAGGTCAAACCTCATTCATGATCTCCCAACAGAACTCTCAAATCTCAGGAATTTTTTCCCCAGGCCCAGTCTGCTAATATTTGCTCAGTCTTCTGTAGCCACAATCAGTGGTGGCTTTTGGGGTAGGCGAAGCAGGTGGCTGCCTAGGGCCCCAAACAATAAGTGGCCCCTCTTCAATCTGGTAGACAAAAATGAAAACATAGAAAAATATAGAAATTTTTCCCATATAGCAGAGCTAGTAGGACTGGAAGCCTAAGCACTTTTCATTCTTGGCTCATCAAGGCAAGCTATCATTAGGATCTGTGCTTCATCTGAAATGCAGATTTCACCATTCTCTGCCCATCACCTTCACATTGACATGCTAAAAAAGCAGGAGCAAGCAATAGACAGCACAATGACAGAACTTTTACAGTGGCCTCAACTTTTAATTCCTCAGTATGGCCATTTATTTTGCCTTTTTTAATTTTGTGAAATACTGCCCTTTTCTTTTCTTTTTTTACCTGTGTACTTTTGCATTTCCCTTTGACTATGTGGCAGTTTTTACTTTGACTTTTTTTAGCTCAGGTTACCAGGTAGGTCCATATAGGCTGCTACATCTAAATACAGTGCTTTCCTTTGGCAATCATTATATCCGTGTGTGATGTCTGTGCAGTATGTCTTTCTTTTGATAAGTAATTTTTTAGCTTCCTTTGTACTTAACTATTTAATATTTTGAGGGGGCCAGAGTCTTATAAACTTGAGTACTTCAGAGAATTTCATTGAAATTTGGTGTTTTTCATTTATAGCTACACACTAGAAACCTCCTTTTCATTTATTTTTATTTATTATAATTATTTGTATTAAATATCTCTAGTGTACATAAACCCAAGCCCATATGAGAAGTGTGTAAGATTTGACTGCCAAAATGTTAAATGTGGTATTTTAGTTATTTTTGAGCATCATTAATGTTACCACTTCTTATTTATTAATTAATGCTAACACTTTTTAAAAAAAAAATTAAAATGTTCACTTCAACTTTGTAGTTCAGCATTAGCTGCTTTATGTTAAGTGAATGATGATCAACTTACAAGCTTCATGATGGGAAGATCTTTAAAAATACCATACTCGAGAATAATTTACAAGTTCCAGAGGGATAATCATATTAGTTTGGTTCAGCAAAACAAACAACAAATCCTGGGGGGTGATTTGGGGCAGTTAAGGGTGCAGGGGGGGACTGGAACCACAGGGAATGTAGCAGTGGGGGCCAATAGTGGGCCCCACAATGAGTCTTGGACTAGGGCTCCCATTTGCCTAAGACCGCCTCTGGCTACAATGTAGGGGTGGCTCCTTTAATCAGAGATGTCTGCATCATTCAGCTAGTTAGATGGCAATTGTGGTCAATCAATCAAGACAGGCTGGCAATTGAGACTGGCCCATTCACACATTTAAATGAACTTACACAGCATATGCCTAAACCAGGTTTCACCAAGTATGCAAAATGGAGTACAGTGTTTAAGCAGGAATTCCAAACTGGCAATATGGGGTCTTGTCTCAGAGTTACAGAATTATTTCACTTATGACACTAAAGGCCATATATCCAACATTAATTAACATATACTTTAAAGGTAAACACAATTAATTATTTCTGACCCTCCATATTATCTGTCCCTGCCCCACATCTCCAGTCACTTTCTGCTTAATGTAGAACAATCTGTCACTCAAGAGAACAATTTCAAGCACAGGATAAATACTAGGCACAGCATATGGCGGTGTTCAGCAAAGTTCACCTTTACAAATAATAGCACTGTTGATGAGGTTACCCTCCCAGACCACCTGCTGCCCCAGCCTCACAACTGAGGCAACAAGGCAAGGGGCAAGAGACCCCATGGTTGTTCCAGGCCAGCCCCACTGCCATGTGATACCCTGTGGTCAGACCAGGCAGCTCCACCACCTGGGCATGTGGTGAGGGCAGGGGACCCCAGGCCAGGCCAGCCCTGACACATGGGCATGGGCTGAGGGCAGGAGCCTCTGGGTTGGCACCTGAGCCTCATCCCCTGAGCTGTGGGGGGCTGCCTGGCCAGGCCTGCATCACAGCAGCCTGGCCACCAACCTGATCCCCAGGGACCCACAGCTGAGGGATGGTCCCTGGCTCACCAGCCTTCTGCTGGACTGACCCTGGCCTGGACAGAGGCTGAGGAACATCCCTTGGCCCACCTGGCACTCAGGTGAGGAGCTCCATTTCCAGGCCACCCCCCCCCAAGGTCCCTGAGCCATGGGGGGGGGGTCCTCCTGCAGGCACTGGGGAGATGCTCATGCTCAGGGCCCAGAAGCCTAGGGGTAGCCCCTGAGTTGCACCTGGGCCCCAGAGGCCTGGGGACACCCCCACCAGTCCCACGTGGGCCCCAGAGATTTCAGGGCACCCCTGCCCATCCCACCTGGGGCCTGGATACCTATTGGCACCCCCACAGCCCCACCCAGGGCCTAAGAGAATCCCCCACCCTATCCCACCTGGGACCAATTCCCTGCTTCCACCCAGGGGCTGGAGCCCATGCAGGGAAGCCCCCTCAGCCCCAGGCAGCCCTTCCTCTCCTCCCTGTCTGACCAGGGCCTCCAGCCCCCGCCCCCCCAAGTCCTACCTGCTCTGTCCCGTGGAGAGAAGCCCATGCCGGAGAAGGTGCTTATTTGAAACTCGCTCCCTTCCTCCCTCCGCCCCTCCCCAGCTGAGTCACACACCTGGCTGCAGCACCTGGGCAAGGGAGGGGAAGCTGGAGCTCACAGTCACAGAGCTCTGCCGGGGTCCCAGCTCCCAGCACCAGAACTGGGGGTCCAAAAAGGACTCAGGGCTCCATGGGGGAGATTCGGGGCACGTGCCCAGGGGTGCCCAGCGCCAGCAACACCACTGGTCAAACTATTCCACAAACTAGCATTAATCCAGGCACTACTAGTAAAGAAACAAGTCTAACCTTGAATCATGCAGTTTTTGTGTCACTTCACAAGTTACACTATATTTCTCTTACTGAACATAAACAAACCACTTCATGTTTTAGTTTTCTGGTTAAGTTAAATGTGTTTACCTGTGTGAGAACTGAATTTAGGTATTGAAGCTAAATAGATTTAAATTCAGGAACATTGTGTTCATGCTTAAATTGCTGCAAGCTTGCTGAAGCACACTAACAATAAGAAATACTATAAATAAAACAACTATTTGCATAAATAAGGAATTTCTGTCATATAGTTGGTTTTGCTGACATAGTAGAATTCTAATGGACCTACATTATGTTTTGCTTCTTTTTTTCCCCTCTCCTGAAACTGAAAAGTTTCACTAAAGGAGAGATGTCATCACAGCATAGTTGCTGGAGTAATGGCACAGGGGGGATAAATGGGAGTCAGCAGCTCTTGAGTCACAATCCCAGCTTTAACACAGCTCCTTCCATGGTCTCATGGAAGCCATATTAACCTTTCTTACTCAGTTTCCCCATCTGCCAAATGGAGATATTACAAATTTTACATACTGTGGTAGATACTGATTCAATCAATGCATATAAATTTCAACTTAAATAATATCACTACTGCAAGTAGAAAAATTATTTCTCATTTGTATCAGTGCAATGAGGCCCCACTTGAGGGCTGAGTTCCTATTATCGAACTAAGCCCTACAAACACAAAGGCAGTTGCTGTCCCAAAGATCCCACAATCTTTTATTTAATGCTAGTGAACACAAAACATGTTTTAACGTCAGGGTGAATAAGCATGCAGAAGTTCATGTATGCATCAAAAGTTGCAAAGAACCCAGAATTCTCCTATGTGTTCCAGGTGCTGAAATTGAAACGCAGAGTTCCTCTGGGTTGCAAGCTTGATCAAATGACATGTACACTTCAACAAAATGATGGTCAGGCATCAGTATAAACTTTTTTATGTTGTGTCAGAATATTACGGCATTATTGCCCTTCAAGCCAGAGCTCATTCAGTTTTATTCAACTCATTCAAGTGCATTCACTTTGTTTAGCAGATCAGAACACAACCAACTTCCCCCCAGCTCTACTTAATATGACATATTTTATTAAATAGTTTTCTGAAACCAAACATAAGTTCTACTACTGCTGCCTGCTGATATGTGACCAGTTCCCAATGAGTTTAGTGGAAATTGGGTGCAGATCTCAGTGCAGAATTCATTCCACAGAGGCAACTTTTCAGGAAGTCTTGAGTAAATTAATTATCAATAACTGATAATTGTATTCTCATTTATTTAATTTGTCTTCCAAATCATACATTTTTATTTAAAGAAATTTATGCATTTAAGATTTTCCTCAAGATTTCTTTTAAAAATGGCACAAAATGAAAAATATGGAGCCTGTGTTAACTCTTTGTTTCCCCTCAGTGTGATATGCATACTTTATGGTGTTGTGGGATAAATGCAGTAAAAGATAATTGTCAATATAGACCTTTCTTTCTGCAAACGAACTATCACTTTAATAGTTTGCAAAAGTCACAAACAGAAGCAGATGGTGCACATCACTATACTATGAAGACGACTCAAGTAATCTCTGTGACTAATACACAGAACATGAAAAATGCTCCAAATCATCATCATCTGTGGAACAAAAGCCATACACTTGTGTCACCTCTCTCTGAATGATAAATTCAATTCGATGATCCCAGGTGCACCAGAGACTCCTCCACTCCTCCTTACTACTAATTAATCTCCAGGAAGTAAGCTGCCCCCAGGTCATTATTACTTACCTTCGTCATGAGTCTCCATTGAATACATGAGCAAGCTCATGTCATTTTTTAAATGCTATCTACTGCAGAAGAGAAGAAAACCAGATATTTCTGGGATCACTTAAACAAGAGATAAAGCCAAAGCTCTTTCCTGGATGATTTTGCTTGAAAAATATGTTGATTGCAGTCTCCATTCACTTGCTAAACTTGATTAAATTTCAGATCATAATGTTTGCTGGTGTTCAAGATGTCTTTTATTCAGAACATGCTGTGCCTTAGAGAGGTATTTTACAGAAAAATACTGATTACGTAAGGATGAAATTGTGTCCACTGGAAGACAACACAATGGTTAAAGTCCAATATGGCAGCAACCAAGCACAACTACTGAGTTTCACTTTGCTCTAGTAGCTATTACTGTTGATTCCGGAACTTAATTTGATCCCATGTCACCATTAACTCATTCCAAAACAGCTATACTTGGCCTGTCTCAAACATTTATTTGGCCACTTCATAAAAGTCATCCAACTGCAACCATCATAGACTCATTCTTCAGTCTACAGGTACATGATTATTATTTATATTAGATGTATGGCAGGATTAGAAGCTGTGCCTAACAGGTTCTGGGGGGCTGTGTAAAGGTCTCAGATGGGACCACTGTGCTAGGCACTGTACAAAAAAAGTGAGATCCTATATAGTCCCTGGCCTGAATTGCTTATTGTCTTAGAAGAGAAACTAGACAAAAGGTGGAAGTGGAAACACAGAAAGGCAATGTGATTTTGCTCGGGTTCCAGAGCTTGTCAGTGCCTGAAAAAGGACCAGAACCCCATTCTGCAGGCTGTTGGGCCAGTTTACCATTCTGTCTCTTGTCCAGAACTCTGTCAGGCCCTCCTTGCTCCCACTCCCACCCTCACAGCCAGTAATGCTATACTAGTAGTTTCAATTCCTTGTTAAAACATGCAACAGAACAAAGGTTCTCCAACTGCTTTACCTGCAGAAGGTCCTGGGTTCAAACCCCAGGGGGTTGGACTAGATGATCTCATGAAGTCCCTTCCAACTCTATGATTCTATTCTAAATATTTGCATAGTGTGAACTGCATGCAAAGATTTCTATGGACCACCACCTTCCCATTTTTGACTGTATAACATGCAAAAGACAACTTCAGCAACTGCTTACTTGGTAAAATAATGGCAGGAAAATATTCATGGATTTTGTAGGAGAATGTTAGGGAAATGTTTGCCTACTGAGAGTTGTCTCAATATAGTTTAGCTCCTGGAAGCATGGAAAACCAGCATCATATGGCAAGCCAGCTCTTCATAGACCGCCAGCAACCGTTCCACAAACCACAGATTTAAGATCTCTTCCAAAGACCATCACAGCTGTGTGTGGTTGGCCACAGATGGATGCCTTCTTTACTACATAACTGCTACATTCAAGTCATGTGAACCATTGTCAATGATTGCCTCAAGCACAGCTTGAAAACTATATAGGTGGATTCACAAAGGATAAGTCAAATCAATTGCACCTGGACAACCTAGTAAACCATTCAATCAAGCACCATCAGCATGTGACCCTTTCTGTGTGAGAAATGGGTAGAACACTGGTGTTCCCCCTCATCTCCTGGAAATTCCAGCTGAGTATTTTCAGCCAGTTTTTCCTGGCAAGTAGTAGAGTCTAATGACATTTCTGCCAATGTGGCTCTTTGTCATCGCCTTTCTCCCCCTACACAATGCCATACTGTGTCTGCCTCCATCTTACCTTTATTATTCTGTAGTTTTCCCTTTCCTGTACTCTTTTTTTCAGCCTTCTGGTTTCTGGTTTCAGTTTTCTGTTGCTTATTTTGATTTTTGCTCTGTCCACCTCATTCTCTCCACTTCCGGAAGGACTCTGCTTTCTTTGTCTGACTGACTGCTGCTACCATTATTATTCAGTGTTTCATGCTCTCAGCTACGTGGTACACAGCACTGCCCCCTGCATGTTGCCTCTTACATCAGAGATGGCAAAAAGCAACATCGGATAATACTGTGTAAGGTAGAGAGTTGCACAAACATCTGTGAATGGCTTCCCCACACTTCAGTGCCTATCTGTGTGTGCCCCCATGGGCAATACAAGGGTAGAAGAAAAATGACACTGCATGCTTTCAACACTTTGTAAATGAAAGATCAAAACCTTTCCTGTTAACATGTTGCTAAAACTAACCAAACCTGGAAAAGTCAGTCACACATCTCCCAAATTAAGCAATGTGCATAAAACTATTAATGCAATTAATGATGAGACAATGGCTGAGAAATTCACATCAGCAAAGATATGCTGGTTAGATTCCAGAAAAACCTCTCTCAAGGAACGGTCTAGGAGTGCTTAATCCTGTGTCACGGGGTGGTCTTCGCTAGATGACCTGCTGATATCTTTTGCAATCCTACATTTCTGTGATTCTGCCTACTCACATTCCAGTGTTTCCTACAGAATACAGTCTAGACTGCTTGATAAATGGTTATTTACTTGTATATACTATGTGGTAGTTTTGAAACGGCTCTCCTTCTGAATCAGGGACAGTAGTAAAATTATTGTCAATAGAGGGAGGACCTTGAAGAGCACTTGAGAAACAAGCCACTGTGCACTCTTTCTGGTAAAGTAATAAAGTTTATTAGCAAAACAAACAAGATAAACTCTGCAGTAGAACAAAGGAGATACAGATAATACAAAATGGCCAGCAGTCGTATATTCACATCATCCCTTTAGGGGAACCTTGGAACAAGGAAGTTTCTGGAGAGTGTTGAGGACAACTTCCTGGTACAAATGCTGGAGCAACCGACGAGGGGCCTTGCGCCTCTCGATCTGCTGCTCACAAATAGAGAAGAATTTATCAGGGAAGTAGAGGTCAATGGCAGCCTGGGTAGCAGTGACCATGAAATGATTGAGTTCAAGTTGATGATTAAAGGAAAGAAGGAAAGAAGCAAAACACAGACCCTGGACTTCAGAAAAGCAGATTTTGTCTCCCTCAGGGAACTGATGGGCAGGATCCCTTGGGAGGCTGATCTGAAGGGGAAAGGTGTCCAAGAGAGTTGGGTGCATTTTAAAGAAACCCTGCTAAGGGCACAGGAAGATACAATTCCGATAAGGAGAAAGCACAGCAAATGTGGAAGGCGCCCACTGTGGCTTAACAGAGAGCTCTGCACTGAGCTGAAGCATAAAAAGGACGCTTACAGGAAGTGGAAGCTAGGACAGATGACTAAGGAGGCATATAAAGACATTGCTCGGGACTGCAGGGATAAAATCAGAAAGGCCAAAGGACAAATGGAGTTGCAACTAGCAAGGGATGTGAAGGATAACAGGAAGGGGTTCTACAAGTATATCAATAACAAGAAGAGGATCAGGGATGGTGTAGGTCCCTTACTGAATGGGGCAGGCATCCTCGTGACAGAGGATGAGGAAAAAGCTGAAGTGCTCAATGCTTTTTTTACTTCAGTTTTCACAAGCAGGGTCAGCTCCCAGCCCACTACACTAGGTACGGGGGACTGGGGAGAAGAAGAGAGGCCCTTGGTGACAGAAGGTCAGGTTAGGGACTGCTTAAAGAAACTAGATGTGCACAAGTCCATGGGGCCGGATGAACTGCATCCGAGGGTGCTGAGGGAGCTGGCTGATGAGATAGCAGTACCGTTGGCCATTATCTTTGAAAACTCGTGGCGAACGGGGGAGGTGCCAGAGGACTGGAAAAAAGCAAATATAGTACCTATCTTCAAGAAAGGCAAAAAGGAGGATCCAGGGAATTACAGACCTGTCAGCCTCACCTCAATCCCTGGAAAAATCATGGAGCAGCTTCTCAAAGAATCCATCCTGAAACACTTGGAGGAACGTAGAGTAATCAGGAACAGTCAGCATGGATTTACCAAGGGTAAATCATGCCTGACCAACCTCATCGCCTTCTATGATAAGATGACTGGATTTGTGGATGCGGGAAGAGCCGTTGATGTGATATACCTTGACTTTAGCAAGGCTTTTGATACGGTTTCCCACAGCATTCTCATTGGCAAATTAAGGAAGTATGGGTTAGATGCATGGACTGTAAGGTGGATAGAAAACTGGCTAGAACAACGGTTTCAGCGTATAGGAATCAATGGCTCCATGTCAAGTTGGCAGGCAGTAACAAGTGGTGTGCCCCAAGGGTCGGTCCTGGGGCCAGTTCTGTTCAATGTTTTCATTAACGATCTGGATGATGGGATAGATTGCACACTTAGTAAGTTTGCAGATGATACCAAACTGGGGGGGAACGGTAGACACCCTAGAAGGCAGAGACAGGATTCAGGGAGACCTAGACAAACTGGAGCAGTGGGCCAAGAGGAATCTCATGAGGTTCAACAAGGATAAGTGTAAAATCCTGCACTTGGGACGAAAAAACCCTATGTACTGCTACAGGCTGGGGAGTGATCAGCTAAATAGCAGCACTGGAGAAAAGGACCTGGGAGTCATGGTGGATGGGAAGCTGGATATGAGTCAGCAGTGTGCTCTTGCTGCCAAAAAGGCCAATGGCATACTGGGCTGCATCAGAAGAAGTGTTACCAGCAGATCGAGGGATGTGATCATTCCCCTCTATTCTGCACTAGTGAGGCCACATCTGGAATACTGTGTCCAGTTTTGGGCTCCCCACTACAAAAAGGACATGGACAAATTAGAGAGAGTCCAGAGGAGGGCAACCAAAATGATCAAAGGGCTGGAGCACAAGCCCTATGAAGAAAGACTGAAGGAACTAGGCTTATTTAGCCTGCAGAAGAGAAGACTGAGGGGGGATTTGATAGCAACCTTCAACTACTTGAAGGGTTGCTCCAAGGAGGAGGGAGCTCGATTGTTCTCGGTAGTAACAGAGGGCAGAACGAGAAGCAATGGCTTCAAGTTACAGCTGGGGCGGTCCAGGCTGGATATTAGGAAAAACTTCCTTACTAGGCGAGTGGTGAAGCATTGGAATAAGTTGCCTAGGGAGGTGGTGGAATCACCATCTCTGGAGGTGTTCAAGTCCCAGCTGGACAAAACACTGACTGGGATGATCTAATGGGAGTGGTCCTGCTTTTTTTGGCAGGGGGTTGGACTAGATGACCTTGTGGGGTCCCTTCCAACCCTATGATTCTATGATTCTATAAGTGAGGTGATCCACATATAGTCATCAGGCCTATGTGTTCTGATGTATCCAGCTGCCCTCAAGTTAAATCTTTCCTTTGATAGGAAGTTACATTAATGCTCACTGTATCTTATATACTGTTTCAACATTCTGTCTTTACGTGCACTTCCATATCTCAGATTTTTGGGAATCCTACCTTCAACAGGTCAATTATTTGTGTTATACTCTAACAATTACATCAATTAGTTGCCATGGTACATATATGGTTAGAACAACACAAGTTTCAGTTATACTCAATATACTTTTAAATTTTCCCTAAAATTCCAAATGTGTACTTCTTCGGTATTTTTCCTCACCCTTTCCCATCACTTTCTGTTCTCATTTCCTGTAACACTTATCTTGAGATGCAAGGTTAAACTATCTGATAAATACAACTTAGTAACTTCCTACACTATAACTGCTATTTTATATCAATGCCTTAGCGATACTATGCCAATTGCCATAAAAGCCATACACCTGTAGGTCTAAAACAAACAAGGAGTCCTGTGGCACTTAAAGATAACACATTAATTTATTGCATGAGCTTTCATGGGAGAAAATCCTACTTTGTCAGATGCTTTGAAGATGGGGGAACTTACAGAATGGGAGAAAATGAATGCAGGGCAGTGTAAATCATGGGAACAGGTCACACTGTAACAGCAGATCAAAACAGTTGTAAAGAACCAAACACTGGGGAACAGCATACAGAGGAAGATGAGGTCAGATCACCTGTTGTAATGAGAGAAAAATCCAGTGTCCCTATTAAGCCCTGAAGCAATGCAACCAAATTTGCAAATAAATTTGATCACAGCAGCTTCTCTTTGAAGCCTTGATCTGGTATTCATCTGTCTGAGCATAGCAATTAGCAAATCATTAGTGGAGTGATCAGGCAGATTGAAATGCTGACTCGCTGGTTTTATAATGTTGTGATTTCTGATATCAGATTTGTGCCTGTGGGTATGGGTGTTAAAGTCTTATAATATTAATGCTTTACTTATAAGTAGCTTTTACATCTACTACTGACTACAGTGATATTTTCCTGCTGTCTTTACCTGGTATGAACTAGTCTGTACTGTTAAAGAGTTGTCACATTCCTCATTATAGTAACAGTCCACAAGAGTTTGCTGACCCATCCACAACTGCACTTCCTGTTACTTTTTACTATTATTTACATTCTCAACCTCATTTCTCACTCAAAAGTCTTCCATATTACCAGATTGTAACAGTGGATGGGACTTTTGCCTGTCCATTTGCTCCTTTTATCTTTATCTTCTCAAGTTTCTGGTTGACTTTCCTTCTCCTTACAATGGCAATCTTGATGAATTCTAATGTGAAAATATCAGATCCAACAGTTATTTCCAGATAAGTACATGGCTAGATTTTGAAGCATCTGTTGCCGCAAGCAAGATTTTAACTGCAGAACCCAGCATGAGTTAAGATGCAGAGATTTTGTTGTTGGTTTCAGCAGAATTATCACTAGCAACATGCAAACTGGAAAACATCAGTTTATCTTGGAGGATAAGATGCTAATAAAAGTCTACATTGTACTTTTTTTTAGTCTCATATTCCTCTGTACGCTATTCCCCAGTGTTTAAATCTTAATGATGGGCTTGATTTGCTTGTATGGGTTGTACAAGCCTGCATAGAAACATGGGTAACTATTACCAGAGCTACTCAATGCTGAAGTGTTGTGTTCATGTGTGGTTGTTGGGCAGGTGTAACTTGAGCAACAGGAGCAAAATATGAGGGGAGAGCAAAAAGAAAGGAAGGGTAACAGGCTGCCAGAAGAAGAGGGATAGCTTGGTAGAGATAGTAAATAATGATTGTCAAGGCAGAAACAGGAAAATGAGGGAGCAAGGAGCAAAATGGGAATCCATGAAGGTCTATGGTGGGGTGTGTTGTTTACATAAAAGATGATGCATTTGGCCTTTACTATTTTTAGCCACACAGAAACTGAGTTCCAGACACTTCAGTCTCTCTATGCTTGAACATCTGAGTTTAATTCTGCTTTGTAAGTGAGATAAGCGCAAGGTAGTCAAGTTCCAAAGGGACAGCCATGTTAGTCTGCTTCAGCAAAACAAACAAGGACTCCTGTGGCACTTAAAGACTAACAAACTGATCTATTGCATGAGCTTTCATGGGAGAAAGTACCATTTCATCAGATGCTTTGAAGTTCCCCCATCTTCAAAGTGCCTGAAAAGTGAGATTTTCTGCCACAAAAGCTCATGTAATAAATAAATTTGTTTGTCTTTAAGTGCCACAAGACTCCTTGTTTGTTTTACTGAACCAGAATAACATGGCTGCTCCTTTGGAATGGTGGGTTACTTACCAGTAAACATCCTTCGAGATAGGCTGCTCACATACATTCTGATTTAGGTGTCCATGTGCTGCAGTGCATGGATGCCCAGAAGACTTTTTGCCCTAGCCTGACCTTGTAGGGTCAGTGGCCAATGCTCCCGTCTTGCATGCCTGCACAGCATGTATGTGGCCCTGACCCCACCCTCCCTCAGTCCCTTCTTTCCACTAACTCCGAAAAGTGAGGATGGAGGCAGGATGTGGAATGTATGTGAACAAGGACATCTACTGGTAAGTAACCCACTATTCTTCTTTGAGTGCTTCTTGTATCCATTCTGATATAGGTGACTACAAGCCATATCCAAGGTATGGTGGGCAGAGTTACGGTCTCCCTGCTCTGAGGATGGCTCTGCCCAGAGCTGCATCATCTCTTGCCTGCTGGATGATAGTGCAGTGCGATGTGAAAGTGTGCACCGAAGACCAAGTCGTTGCTTTACAGATTTCCTGGATCAGGACCTGAGCAAGAAAGACCATGTAGGACCCTTGCACTCTGGTTGAATGTGCCCTGACCTTTCTCAGGAGGGGCATGCTTGTTCTTTTGTAGCAGTTGTTGATATAGTTCAAGACCCAGGACAAAATGCACTGGGTCATTACCAGTTGTCCCTTCATGTATTCTGTGACTGCCATGAACAATTGGGTAGTTTTGCAGAAGGGCCTGGTTTGCTTAATGTAAATTTCAAAGGCCCTTCTCACATCAAGGGTGTGCCACTTCCTTTGGTTCTCCATGACTTGTGGGTGTGGGAGGAACACGGGAAGGCAGATATCCTCATTTACATGGAAGAGGGAAACCACCTTAGATAGGAAGAAGGGATGTAGTCGGAGCTGGACCTTGTCCTTGTGGAAGACCATGTATGGAGGTTCTGAAGAGAGGACTCTCAATTCTGAGACTCGTCTGGCTTCCTTGCTACTAGGAAGGTCACCTTCCATGATAAGACCAGGAGAGTACAAGTGTCAGCCACAATAAGACCAAGAGAGTACAAGGCCACCAGGCTCATATGGTGGTCTCATGAGACCTTCCAGTACCAGGTTTAGGTCCCATTGGGTGACTGGGGCTCAAGCTGGCAAGTAGAGTCTCTCCACTTCCTTCAGGAATCTAGAGGTCATGAGGTGGGAAAAGGGGGTTATCCCCTCAAAGGTATTGTGCAGTACTGAGATAGCTGCCATGTATACCTTTAGGGAGGGGACTGTGAGACTTCTCTCCTTGAGATCTAGGAGGTAGTCAAGGATGGTTTCAATCACAGCAAATTCTGGTGTTACCCCTCTTTCCCCCACCCAGTGAGAGAAGCATTTCCACTTTGCCTTGTAAGTGGCCCTAATGGAAAGTTTCCTACTCTTGACAAGGACTTTCTGGACCCTCTGAGCATACTCTTTCATTGGGGTTCAGCAATGTAACCTCCATGCTGTAATAGGTGGAGGATCCCTGGGTTTGGGTGGTACAGTCAACCCAAGTCCTGGATGAGGAAGTCCTCTCTTAGCCAGAGTGGTATGGGTGGTGCTACTGAGAGGTCTAGGAGGGTAGTGTACCAGGGCTGGCAAGGCCAAGCAGGAGCTATTAGGATTATGTCGGTCTTGTCTCTTTTGACACTTAGCAAGACCCTGTGGATCAGTGAAATGGGAGGAAATGCATAGAGCAGTGGTCCTCCCCAGTCCATCAGGAGGGCATCTGGGAGGGACTTCTTTTCCCTCCCTCTCAGTGAGCAAAACTGGTTGCATTTGTTGTTTTCCCAGGACGTGAACAGGACTACTTGAGGGATACCCCATGACATGAAGAGGTGATCTGTCTCCTCTATGTGGAGTGACATTCATGCTGGGGGAGGAACTTTCTACTGTGTGAGTCCACCTGTGAGTTGTTCACCCCAGGCAGGTGTGAGGCTATTGGGGTGAAATTGTATCTCAGGGCTAAGTCCTGCAGTCGGGAGGCTTCCTGCATAATGTGGGGGAGTGAGCCCCCTGACAGCTGGTGTAAAATATGGCTGTCGTGTTGTCCATTAGTATGTGAACTGTTTCCCCTCTTATTTTGTCTAGGAAAGCCATACATGCCAGGCAGATGGCCTTCAGTTCTTCACATTTATGTGAAGGAGGCTGTCCTCCTGTGACCAAGTACCCAAGGTGGAAACTCTGCCCTTGATGTGGGTCCCTCATCCCTGGTCTGACATGTCCATAATGAAAGTGACCGAGGGATTCTGGGTTTCAAAGGGGACTCCTTTGCACGCAAACTCTGGGTCCCTCCAGATTCTTAGTTGGTCTAGTATTTCCCTTGGGATGGTGACCACCCAGCTCAGGGAGTGGTGGTGTGGGTGGAAGACCCTCACCAGCCACAACTGTAGGGGTCTCATATGTAGGCAGGCTTTCGTTATCACGTATGTGGATGCCACCATGTGACCTAGCAACTGGAGGCAGCGTCATGCTGTAGTGGTAGGAGCGCACAGCAGTTCTGAAATGATAGTAGACGTGGACCAAAACCTTGATAAGGGAAGGGAGGCCTGTGCCCTTATTGAGTCCAGGTTGGCCCCTATGAATTCTGTCCTTCTCAATGGGGAGAGATTTGAATTCTCTAAATTTAGTAGGAGGCCCAATCTGTTGCACAGATTCAGGGTCATGCACAGGCTGCACCGGACCTGGTACTTGGACTTTCCTCTTAGGAGCCAGTTCTCCAGATAGGGGTATATTCTAACACCTTGCCTTCTCAAGCAGGCTGCAATGGCTGTCATGAATTTTGTGAAAATCCTCAGCGGTAGTGAGACACCAAACGGGAGTGCTGATAATTGGAAGTGTGATCCTCCAACCACGAAGTGGAGGAGCTTTCTCTGATCTTTTCTTATGGACATGTGTAAATAAGCATCCTTCAGATCAAGGGCAGCAAACCAGTCCCCTGTGTCTAGAGATGGAATGATCTGAGATAGGAATACCATTTTCAACTTTATTCTTTTTAAATGGTTGTTCAGGGCTCTGAGGTCCAGAATGGGCTGTAGGCTGCCATTCGCCTTTGGGACTAAGAGGCAGTGGGATTGGAAACCTCTCTCCACCTCCCTTATGGGGACTCTTTCTATAGCCCCAGGCAGAGTAATTTCTGGCATTCTAGTTCTAAGAATCTCGTGGGAGGGGTCCCCTTTTTTGTGGTGAGGGAGGCAGTTTTCAGTTCCAAGATCTGGATCAGAATTGGATAAAATAGACCTGCATAATCATGTCTAAGATCCATTGTTCTGATGTGATTTTGGCCCATTGATGTAGAAAAGGGCCTAGTCTGTTCCTGAGTAGGAGGATCAGGTTGTTGTTGTTTTGACAGCCATCATGTAAGCGACCAAAACCTCTGGCACTGGTTGGAAGGGCAGGAGTTGTTATTTCCCTGCCAGGATGCCTGGGCGTTACCCTCAGGTCTGGGGTTTCTTCTGCCCCTACTCCTGTCCTAGGCCTCAATGCCATAGTGGTGTTGGGATGGTTAAAAGGGCCAGTGGTGGGATCCCTGCTGGAATTGCTGGTGGCAGAAGGAACGTCTCACTGTTGGCAGTGTGTACATGCCCAATGAGCACAGCACAGCACAGCACGCAAGTCTTTCACCCCATGTAGCTTTGAATCTGTGGATTCTGCAAATAGCACAGGGCCTTTGAAAGGGAGGTCTTGGATGGACTACTGCATTTGCAGTGACAGCCCTGAGCCCTGCAGTCAGGCAGCCCTGCACGTGGCAGCTGCTGATGTGACCCCACAGATGGCTGTGTCTATGGCATCCCATGATGTTAAGAGTGCATTGTGAGCTGCCATCAGGTCCTCCTCCACCAGTGTGGTGTAGTCTCTAGCATGGTCCAGTGGGATGATGTCTCAGAATCTCTCCATCGACTTTCACAAGCTGAACACATACTGCCCCATGAGGTCCTGGTGGTTTGCAATGCACAGTTGTGGGGCCATGGTAGAATACATTTTCCTACTGAAAAGGTTTTGGCTTCCTTGTTCTTATGTGTCACCGTGGGTTGACCCTGTCGCTCTTGGTGGTTGACTGCAGCCACAACTAGGGACCCGGTGTTGGGCGATTTAAAAGGAAGCTAAACCTATCAGCAGGGACATGGTATTTTCTTTTGTCCCCTTTTGACACCAGTGGAACTGAGGACAGGGTTTGCCCTTTGTGCATTAGGACTGCGACTGGCTGGGGGCCTATGTCACCCACATCAAATAAGGGGTCAAAATCCTCCCTGATGACCTCAATTTACAAGTCTAGGTTGACTGATAAGGAGGTCCTGATGGGCACATGGGTCTTCCCTAAATGACAGGGATCTCTGATATGCTACTTCATCAGGTGAGGAAGATAAAATGATCTGCAAGCTGCTGTGGTGCGAGCCCAACGGGCCTGCACTGTGGGCAGAGTCCTCATCAGATTCCCCCGTGAACCTGGACACCTAATGTGAAGAAGGCCTCAACAAGCCTGGAGTTATGTGGTCTCCATGCAGTTAACCACTGGAGCCCCGGTCCATCCACTCTACTGGCCAGTCTTTAAAGGTCCTTGGTGCCAAACCCTGTGCTGGGATTGGTCAGCCCCACACTGAGTGGCATTTGGGCTCTGCACATAGTGGGCAGCCTCTTTTTCATGCTGGTACCGGAGGTGCCACGTGGGGCTGTGACTGTGATGAGGCTGTCAGTGCAAAGTCCCCGGTTCGGGACTCCCTGTGCTAGGGACGCAAGGGGAGTGCTTCCTCCTACGCTTGCCCACTGGCTTGGTCACAGCCAAATCCACTGCCGGCGCCAGTGCTGAGCACTGGAGTCACTGGATGAACTGGACTTGGATCTGGTGCAGCGTGACCTTTGTGATGGTTCCTTGGAGCATTTCCAAAATGAGGTCTCCAGGGAGAAATGAAAATAGTCTCCACTGTCTCCGGGCTCAGACTCCGACAAGAGAGGGGGTTGATACCCTTTTTAGAGGAGCAGGCCATGGTGAATCTCCTAAACGGAGCAACAGGGGTTGCTGTGCTTGCAGTGGTGAGGGACTGTGCCAGCCATTCCTGAGGTGTTTCTCCGGGGATTCCAGGGTGGGTGACCTGTGGCTCGATGCAGAGACCCATCTATCCCCGTGCTGGGGTGTCTCTTCCTGTGCCAGAGGGGTGGACTACTGCTATGAGCCCAACCAGGCCTAGGAAGAGAGGGCTAGTTTTTCCATGGACACCGCCACTCTCAGTGGTGTCGGGGTCAGCAGCTAGAGAAGAGCCCTCGCAGTGTTGAATGCCTCTGGCATCAAAGGTATTGGGAACAACTCTGGTCTTTGACCTGCTGTTGAAGCTGGTGCCGGTGATCCTGGGCTGCACCAATGGTGCAGCTTCTTGTTTGGATGGGTGCCCGACACAGATTCAGAGCCTGAATGAGGCTTCTTAAGACTCTCAGATGGGAAATGGCACCTTGGAGGGGCTGGTGCAAATTGGGCTCTTAGCACTACTGGGCTTGGTGATGAGGAGGAAGTGCCCAATACCGAGGTGGGTCATAGAGCCTCTTCCAAGGCCATTGAATGGAGGCATAGCTCCCTATCTTTCCGGGTCCTTGGCTTGAAGGACTGACAGAACTGGCACTTGTCAGCCCTGTGAGTCTCTCTGAGGCACTTTAAGCATTTATCGTGCGGGTCACTAAGGGTATGTCTACACAGCACTTTTATTTCAAAGTAACACTGGTTATTTCGAAATAAAAGATATTTGGTCCGCATGACGTTTTCTTATTTTGAAATGACGGATCCCATCATTTCAAAATAAGAACTGTCATTTCAAAACAGGTTAAACCCCAATTGTTTCGAAACAGCAGTTATTTCGAAATAACACCATTTGGACGTGTTATTTCAAAATAACGCATTTTGACCTTCTTCCTGTGGGTGCGCCCACGGGAAAAAGGAAGTGCTGTCCTGTCAGCGTGCTAAGAGGCTTCTAGAGCCATGTCAGCACATGGCTCTGGAGCATCCGAGGGCAGCCGGCGTGCCCCTGTCTGGACCACTGAGAAGGTCCAGCTGTTTCTCACCATTTGGAGCAGGCAGGACATCCTTTCCCGCTTCTAGGCTAGCCACTGGAACTGGCACGTATACGCCGATATCGCAACGGAGTTGTCCTCCCAGGGCAGGGAGCACACCACCAAGCAGGTGCACTCCAAAATCAAGGCCCTGAGGCAGGACCATGCTCGCACCAGGGATGCACACAAGCTCCAGGGGGCAGGTAGCACTGCTACCTGCCCTTTCTATGAGGAGCTGCATGCCTTCCTGGCGGCTGAGCCCAGTGGCCTGCCAGCCAGGGCAGTTGACACCAGCCACTGCCCCAGCACCTCCTCAGGCCCCGACAGAGGGGACACCAGCTAGGAGGCATTGCTTGACGTCAGGCAGCCTCCAGTCCTGCCACCACCACCACCAGAGGCTGCACCAGGCACTCCGGAGCTCTTCCCCATCACCCAGGAGAACAGCACCAGCAACGAGGAGGAGCACTGGCCTGCCGACGTGCCAACCCCAGGGGAGTCCGAGACAGACAATGGGACGTCCCGGTGGACATCTGGAGCCCCTGTTGGTGAGTCTTCCTGTCCCATACAAGCAGGCAGGACTAGGTCTGCCCAGGTTATGGGCAGCGAAGGGGTCCAGCACAGGGACAGGCAGGGGACAGGGCTGGGGTGGGGGGGCAGAGGCCCTCACATGGGCTTGGGTACCCAGGAGACATGTGGCACTAGGGTGACAGGCCCCTGCATGCCTGGGTTTGGGTAACACTGGATGGGTGTGACAGATGCAGCTGCATCTTGGGCAGGGTGCACAGCATGCAGACCAGACCACTGGCAAGTGGCCTTGGGAGACTCCCCAGAGCAACTCTTCTGGGTGAGTCCAGCTCACATTGTGGGCACCACTAGGGCCTGCCTCTCTTTGGGGCAATGTCCCACAGGACCCAAGTCCAGATTCCTGCTGACAGTGAGGGCAGAGCTGCGTGCTGCAGACAAGATGCACACAGGCAAGGCCAGCAGCTAGCAGGCTCCAACCCTGTTTTATGCTTCCCTCCAGCAGTTCGTGCAGCCACTAGCCATAGGGCACGGAGCCCACCTGGCACCCCCAGACCCAGGAGGAGGAGGAGGAGGAGAGGACCCCAGACATAGGGGCAAGTCCTGGCCAGCCTTGAGGACTTGGGCAAATGGGCAGAGGCATCCGCCCAGGCCTGACAGCAACAGCAGGCTGCCCGTCAGGATGCTGCCCTCCAGCTGCTGCGCCAGGGGGCCACCACCAATGATCGTCTGGTGAGCACATTTGAGCGCCAGGCCATGGCCATGGAGCACCTTGGCACAGCCATGGCGGATGCGGCCGCCAGTCTGCGCCACATTGCAGACAGCAGCAGCTGGTGGAGCACCACCTCAGGGTGCTTCTCCAAGGCGGCCCCGGACCCGAGGTGGCCATGGGCAGGGCTGTGGCAGACCCTCTTCTCAGTGACCCCCACACTAACCCCATCTCCCAGTTGAAGGCCCTCCCCCCAGTGACCCTACACATTTCCACATCCCCTAGCCCTCTCCAGCCCTTCCTTGCCCCAACCCCCCTGTTATGTTGAAATAAACAGTTTACAAATGATATTAGTGACTGTGTCTTGCTTTATTAGGTGTACTTCACAGTGCAGGTGGATGGGTGGGGGTTAGCTGTAGTAGAAGAGGGGAGAGAGTAGTGGGGCAGACCTGGCCCTCAGAGGTCCTCCTCTGTGGCAAAGCTGTTTGTGAGTGCGTCACGTACAGTGACAGCCTTTCTTGATGCCCAGTCCCGTGGGGGCACAGGTGTGGGCTGCTCGTATTGGCCCCTAATGAGCTGGGCCTTGGCCTCCCAGGCAGCTGCAATGGGCTCGCCCCACAGCTCGCAGAAATTGTGCAGTGCCATGCACACACTGATGACCTCCAATGTAGTCTCCTCCCCAAGGTGGAGGCAGGTAAGGAGGTACCTCCAGCATGCTCTCAGTTTGTCAGATTATGGGGCAGTTTATGACCATTCATGTGTGTAATGACAATAGGAGTTTTGGTGTAGGAATCAGAAGTTACCCATATTGTCATATGGGTGTGAATTATGTTGTGAAACCATCAGTAGAAGCAGCACACTGGTGCAGCATCTTGAGTCTCACAAACAAACCAGCAGCTCCTATTTGTACCACTCACAACAACAAGTTAAGAAACATGTTTAATATTGCTTAACAAGTCACTGGTATCTTTTCTTATAGCTGTACAGCCACATGAAAGATGCATACAAAAAAGGTGAATGGTGCAAAACAGCATTATTTCTTCATATGGCAGGTAAAGCGGCAAGAGAGGAATTTAATGCTTTTCAATTTGAGGCAAAAGAAAGAGGCAGAAGATAAAGAAAAATACAGGTCTTAAAGAATAAATTGGAGGCCTACTGAGCACTGCAAAGAAATGTCCCATGAGATTTGTAGTCTATGCTTTCTCCATCTATGTATAACTCATTTAAGACTGGCAGTATAATCTTCTGAATTTGAATAACTGTGTGAATCACTCAAAGATTGCATCATGTGTGGTACTGCAGATTAGACACAGCACAAACTGGATTACAAAAACTAATTTCAACCTTGAATGTGCTATGGACATATCATACATGTGAAATAAATGCAACCCATGGAAAGGGCTGGGTGAAATCGAAAAAACACATATTGCAGCATAGCTCTGCCCATAATAAGCAGTCAGAGGCAACTATAGGCTGTTATAAATGCTATAGGGAACTGTTCTTTGATCGCTGCTCTCGTCATTCAGTTCTAGGTGTCTACATGCCGCAGCACACAATTGGCTGGAATCTTTTTTCCCTAGCCTGTCAGAGCAGGGTTGGTGGCCAGTGCCCCCTCTGGCCGCTCCCATGGCTATCTATATGGCCCCAACCCAGATTCTCCTCAGTTCCTTTTTCTGCCCTCAGCGACAGCTATGGAACAGCCCACTCCTTGTGCTAATGCAAGTGCCTGTCTATTCCACAGTTTACGAGCCACCCGTTCACACTAGACCACCTATTAACGGACATCGTCCTGCCATGACCCAGTGCTCCTACCAAGCCTTCATAGCTGGAGCTGAAACACAGCTCCCAACCAATGACAGCCATGCTGGGTTTCAAACCCTCTGCGAGTTGTGGCAAGGCCTTCCCAAAGGATGACCGCCATAAAAAGTGCCTTGAATGCCTGGGTGAATCTCACCAGGCAACTAAGTGCTCAGTCTGTTGGTCCTTCATGCTGAGGACGTTGAAAGATAGCAGAGGCACCGTGCATCAGCTATGGAGCAAGAATTGCAGTCTATCCCCAGTACATCGGGGACTTCTGTAGAGCCGTTGGCACCGCAAGCCAAGTCAGCACTGATGCCATCTCAGCACCACTCCCTGGAGGAGCACAGGAAACTGTGCTTGGTGTTGACCTTGGAACCGAAGCACCGGTGCCACTCCAGCTCTTCCCGGCCAAACCCCTCTTGGGAACAAGGCCCAGAGACCATCTCAGTGCCATCCACACCAGAAGCCTTCAAAGCAGCAAAGGGTCTTTTGCTCCTGTCCACACCCACACCGCCTAGGCCACCAAAGCTGAGAAGGAAATGAACCCTTCCTCTCGGGGACATGGGCTGCTCTGGAGCAGTGCTGGTCACCACCCACCCCAGCACCAGAGCATGAAGAGGCCCCAGGATCCTCCCCTTATCTGGGGACCTCTGCCTTCCCCAGCACCAAGCTGGGTCACAGGCCCAAGCACTCTCGTAACGCTCCCCTTCACCACCTCAGTGCCCTAGTGCCTCACCAATGCTGTCCACCCTGGCACTGGTGGTATCAAAACCTGCCTTCACAGCGCTGACCTCAATTACACAGGACCAGGAGAGAACCCATTCCCTAAGTCCCTGGGAACCAGCACCTTGCTCACCCACCCATCCCAGCCATGAGCAGGTCTGGCCTGCCCGTGAAGGGCCATTGGCACTGGGCCCATCCCAATACCTCCCTTGCAGCTGGTCCCCTGCACCCTGGGCCTTCTGTGACACCATTGAGCCGAGGGGTAGCAGCCCAAGATCACTGTTGTTCTTGTCCCCAGATGAAGCTGTGAATCCTCAGCCATGGTCTTAAAGGGAGGACCCCAGCACCCACTATGACCTCCTTCTCTGGATGATGGCACACTTGGGCTTGGAGGTTGAGTCCCTCATGGAGGACCTGGATCCCCTTTTTGACCCAGTGTTTGCAGCTTCCCCAGCCATTCAGTGCCAGTGCATGCTGGCAGACCTCTGTCTCCATCCCACTGGCCTCCTAAGTAGCCGACCACAAATACCATGCTCCACCAGAGACCTTCCTGTTCCTGGTGAATCACCCAGTACCAAGCTCTCAGGTGGTAGAGGCTGCCTACAGATGGGAGGGGCAGGACAGTCCAGACCCCTCTCTAAGGTCCAGGTAGGCTAGAGGGCTCAACCTCCACCTTCCAGCTCTGTATTGCTAACCACCAAGCAGTGTTGGTGGATATACCCTGGACCTATGGGAATCCATGAGGCACTTCTGAGACCACCTTTCCCAGAAACACCTGGAGGACTATGATTTGGTCATAGAGGATGGCATGCTGGCCTCCTGTGATACCCTCATGGAAGCCTGACACACCTTGGACACGGCTAGTAGTGGGATTGCCTCAGCTGTGGTCGTGTGGCATGCAGTGTAGCTCTAAGAGTCAAGTCTGCCCCAGGACTTGCAGCAGGCCATACAGGACCTCCCCTATGAGGGGCGGTCACTTCACTAGGGCCACCAACTCCTGCTGCACAGCCTGAGGGACCCTAGAGCCACACTTAGGTCTTTGCACATGCATACACCGCAGGTGCCCAGACAACCCTCCAGCCCTCAGCAATGGGTCTGTCAGGGACCATCCCCACATGGCAGCAACAGAGAGCCATCTACATGGGGATCTAGAACCCCTTCACCTTCCAGGGCCCCCTGGTAGGGTG
Organism: Podocnemis expansa; assembly: GCA_007922195.1. NCBI lineage: Eukaryota > Metazoa > Chordata > Testudines > Podocnemididae > Podocnemis > Podocnemis expansa. Next base: position 24,626,576 of record ML681990.1, on the reverse strand, counting down.
TGAAGGACCCTTCTCCATCCCAAACAAGTTCTCCCTGAATTGGATGCCTCCATTCTCTCTCTCTTCTCTCGGGCCCCATTGTACCAGCCCTTGGGCCTGCAGAACTGGTACCCAGAGACCCGCTTTCTTCAAACTGCCCCCTCACAGTCAGTTTCAGGATTCCTTTCTTCTCTTGTGGCAATGCCAATCTGCTAACCCTTGTTAGGCGTAACACCCCAAGGGGGTTTAATGCCAAAAGGGCTGGGAATGGAAGAGAACAGTGATTTACTTTCAGACACAGACAAACATATATGCATGGGATTCTAGGGACCCTAGCAGGAAAGCCCAGAAGGGATGGGATGAAGGAAGTGTCCTACTGTTACCTTCCTTAACACTTGATCCGCATGCCCAGGGATCTCTCCCAGGCAAAGACCAACTGGGTGCAAAGGGGAAGAGGAACAGGACAACAGTATCCTTCCCCCACTCCACCCCTTCTCCCCTCCCCCCCAAACCACCTTAGAACTTGTGGTTGGGTCAGATATACCACCCTATGCCTCAAACCTGAGCAAGCCTTTGCCCATCAGATGCCCTTCTTATACTGGAGTGGGTAAGAAAGCAGCCTCATCCCCTCACCTATGAAGGGAATGAAGAAAGGATTGCTGCTTCCCTCTAGCCCTGGCCATGGGGGGAAGGACCACAGGGCAGTTATGTTAATTTTCACTGTCCCCTATGAGAATGCAGCCACCATTCTCCTATGGCCCCCTACGAATCCCTTGAAGGTCTTGCAGAGCCCCACTGAGCTCCATAAAGGGGACTGACTCCCCTGTTCTCCCCTTTCCTCCTTCAGGGGATGACATTTACCCACAAGTGGTACAGTCAACTGATGGCTCACTGCTCTAGGGCAAACCTCATTATAGCTCCTGGCGTACAGAACACAGCCATCCCTGCTGTTCTGACAACTGGGCAGAAAAGGTCTTTCCCCTTCTCTTCTCATCAGCCCAGCTGGCTGCTGGCCTAACCCCTCTCTATCTGCTCCTGATCAGGGCCCTGGCTCCCCAGTGGGAAGCCCAACAAGTACTCTGGCCCCATAAAAGAAAGGTTCTCCTCAGAGCCTTCAAGGCCAGGAACAACTCTGGCTAATGACCCATCTAGGGTCCGGACTGCCCCTCCCCAGGGAATTCCTAAACCCAGCAGCCCTACCTCCATGTGGCACAAAACACACTAATTCAGAGCGTGTCCCCCTTTCTTCTTGGGTGGGCAGGTGATTTCCACCCAAGCTTTGGTTGAGTTGGACAGGTTATGTCACATACAGTCTGGCCTAGTGACACCCACCTCTCTCTCTTCCTTGGCAGGGTCATTCTCAGCCTACAGGAAGTGGCCCAAGGCCCCTAGCAAACTAGATGGGCCTAGTCTATTGTTGGTAGCATGCCCCATGACAGGTTCCCCCCAACACTCCTTGCTCCGTTCCCCAAGGGACACAGGAGAATGGTGTCTTGCACCCTTTCAGGGGGACTATTTCACCTCTGGGGACCCCCCCATGTTTCTTTCTAATCCAGGATTATCCCATTTTCTATCCTGCTACCTGGATACATCACGGGGTTCATCAAGGGAGACCTCTTTCCTCCTCTGGAGGAAGGGATACACACCTTCCCAAAACATTCCCAAGAAATCCCATGATAATTAAAGGGGCAAATACAGGCATCATCCTACCGATCCCAGACTGCCTCAAGCAGCCAACAGCTCTAACCCACTGCCTCTGACACAAGACAGCTTGATTAATTCAAGAGAGCCTTGCCACCTTACTACCTGCAGGTTGGGGCAGAGGATCAATTGGTCATATGGGAGCTGCATGTCTACTGAGCACTCCTCTGCTGGGGAAAGTGGTCACATACTGATAAGGCTTCCTCCCCTGGAAGAGTGTCTGTAAAGGTAGCTGCTTTTGTTTCTTCCTTCCCTTTGTTCTATTTCCAAAGAACAGAGAAGGAAAGGAGTGAGGGAAACATGCATTTACCTACCTAGTTTGCACAAATATTTGCTAGGATCTAAGATAGGGAAATCCCTATCTCCCCACTCATCATATACCTGTCCTCACTTGCGAACCTAAAGGTCGCATTAAAGTGGGGTCTTTTCAACTGCCCTGCTGCTTTTCCTCCGGTCCCCCCTCTCACCTCATTCTCCTATTACAACCCCTTCTTTCTTCTCATAAGGGGCTTGAGGAGTTTTCTCCCAGAACTCAGAATAGGAGTTCCTTCAGGGGGGACCCTCATCTCTGTTGCAATGACTCATAGAAAGGGTAATATTCACTGGGTGGGGCCTTCCTGGAGGCCACCCTCCCATCCTCCTCTTCTTCTGGTAGCCATGATTAGTGGGGTCCCTTCAGAGGTTCAAAGGTCCCTCTGGTCAGGCCCCAACTAAATAGATAGGTCTCAAATCAGGGATATTTTCCCCATCAAATACCTATTGTTCAGGAGAATAGGGCCCTTTGTTCAGAGCCACTTCATTCTTTCTGTGGTTGTCCTCCCACATGTCCTTCCCCACTAGACAAGGACACCCACCCCTTACTGTGTCCTACCAGATTCCTGGTCACAGTGAACCAGGCCAGTGTATCACATGTATAGGTAACTAATCCCAACCCATCAGCATTGGAGAGGCCACATCCCACTTCCCCCTTTTCTTCGGGACATAGCAATCACTTGCCCCATTACCAGATAGCAGAACATTGCTAGTATCAACATTTTCCTTTGTTGAATCAGCTAATGGAAAACAATGAGGGCATCCATAACAGGTTAAGATTGCCCTCATACCAGAGCCTCTTGTCTCCCTGATAGAGTAGCAGATAACCTCTTCAGCACCCCTTATAGTCTTCTCCTAGAAGAACCTGCAGGTTGGTAGCGTGTTCATCAGTGTAGGCTCAACAGCCAACTGCTTTAAAGCCCAACTATGTGTTTGGAATGCCACTTTGAGTGGAGCCATGCTGACAGTGGGAAAAATTAAACTCCACCAACCATCCAAGGTACAGCTAGTAGTCACCTAGAACTAAATCATGCAAGCAGCATTTGAAGAAGAATGGTGGGTTACCTGTGTGACCATCGTTTTTTGAGATGGGCTGCTCGCACATATTCAGGTCCCTCTCTCTGTCCCTGCTACTCAGAGTTAGTGAAAAGAAGGGACTGAGGAGGATCCTGGTCGGGACCATATATGTATCTGTGAGAGTGGCCAGAGCAGGCATTGGCCATTGACCCTACTCTGACAGGCTAGTGCAAAAAGTTTCTGGCCAATCATGTGCTGTGGCACAGACTCCCAGAACTGAATGCATGCAAGCAGTGCATCTTGAAGGAGGATGGTTACACAAGTAACCCACCGTTCTGCATATGGGCAAGAATGCTGGAGATGTAGCAAACAGTCATTTTGCCAAAATAAGCAATTCTGGAAAGATAAGTCCCAGGTCAAACAGATCTTTACCCTCACAGAAGAAAATGAACACTTCTGAGGTCTGTTTGGTATGCTGAGTACTGCCTCCCCCAAGTATAAGTAGAACTGATTTCCTTGTCAATGAATCACAAATCAGTGAACTTTAAAATCAACATAAGGACACAGGCCAATGTGATGTTTGTAAAATTATACAACACTTTAGCACCAATCACTTTGAAATTCCAACATCCAGCTGATAGATTACCCAAGGGAAAAACTGCAAGTATGTGGTGAACGAGGCAATGACTTCACATTTCCCCACTGGCCAGTGACAGGGTTACCCACTGCTTCTAGAACCCTGGGGCTGGGACTCAGTGGAGCAGGGTGGCCTGGGTCTCCTACACACAGCTCTGCACTTGGGACTGGATGAGCTAGACCCAGAATTTGAACTATTGACTGTTCATTGTTCTGCCCCCAGAGGCCTGAGATATTTGACTGCTTGCATGCTCAACCCATAACCAAAAGACCTGAGTCATTGACTAGTTACTGATTTATCCCTCAGACAGGAGCTCTGAGCCACAGATTTCTTATAGACTCCACCCTCATCTAGGAGGCCTGAGCTACTGTATGTCCAGTGGCTCAGGAACCAGAACACCTGACGGCCCCACTTGGTACGAACATCAATACCCCATTCCCAATGAAGGGGGAATGCCAAAGGAGACCCAAGAAACCTTACAGAGGCATACAAACTCACCTAAGATCTAGATAAGCAAAGTAGAAACTTTAATTTGATAAAGGTGCAAAGCCTTTGCCACTAGAAATTGGAAAGAGTATGTATTCATTCAAGAAGAGCATTGAAGCAGATGGTTGACCAACACTCACTGTACGATTGTGTTGAAACAGAGAAATGTCTGTAGAGGCACAAAACAATTTGATGAGGAATGAAAAATTTGGAACAAACAAATCATGTCAACATACAGCTCAGAAATGTAAGCAATAGCAGATCTGTCTGCTGAATCTAAGTCTCAAGTGGTCAGATGAAATAAAGGAAAAAGTGAGCAAGGGGTCCTGTGACACACAGGATATGTCCACACACAGGCAGTTAAATTGATTCAAGTTAAATGGATTTAATAAAATTGATATAAAAATCATTAAATCAATAACAGGTCCACACCAAAAAAAACCCAAATCAAAATAGCATGTCCAGAGAGAAGACTTGCTATTTCAATTCAGCAGAGGGCACCATGGGATGTGTGGCAACATGGCCCCCTCACTGGGCCATGGCCCCACCCAATAGATAGAAAAAGGAAAGCACCTGGGAAGCAGAAGGACAAAAAGTATTAAATCGATTTAACAGTTAAATTGAAATAACATGTCCGCACTGTGTTATTTTGAAATAATTTTAACTGTCAACATAATACTAGGTTTTATTATATCGATACAAACTTGTATCAAAATGAGGGAGTTCCTAATTTTGAAATAAGGGAACATCATGTGGACCTACCAATTTTTAAATCGAAATAACCAGTGTTATTTTGATTTAAACTGTGTGTGTGGACATACCCATGAAGACTAATACATTTATTTATCATACAAGCTTTTGTGGGAGAAAATCCCACTTCATCAGATGCTTTGAAGAAAAAATGAGGAACAAATGGAACACTAATGCCACTCTTTCTATGTCTCAAGGCAGAGTGATAAGAAAACCTGCTAGATACAGAGATTATTTGATCTAAACTCTTTAAGGATTTAGATTAGAGGTATGAATGCTAAATTAAGATACAACTAAGTAAAAAAAAGTTGAAATTTATTTAAGTTGTATGTGTCTGATTTAAAAAGGGAACTGCCATGATAGGAGGAACTTTGGAGTAGGAACCAAAGTTATGCAGAGACTTGTCTTGTTTGTGAAACCATGATGCTATGAAATTTAGACCAAGGTAGGCAAACCAGCAACACCTTTCTGTATAGTTCTCTGCAACAAGTCCCCAGTATTGTTTCTTGTGTTATAGTAGCAAGTTGGCAATAGCTATTTGTGATGGGAAGTACTTGACCTACACTGGACAAGAAGGGGTTAACCCATGCATGGTCTTTCCCAGGAGCTGGTGGAGCCCCAGACCCCAGAAGCCAGGTGCACCAAGGCCAAAGTGGATAGCTTGTTGCCCACAGAAGTCTAAGAGGAGGTGGAGCTGTCAGAAGCTTTACTAGCCAATGACTCCAGAGGCCCAGGAGACCTGTGAATGACAGTACTGGAAAACAGGGTAGAAAGCAGAACAGGGTAATTAGATACTGCAACTGGGACAAAAGCAACATCTTTTGGACAAAACAAACAAGGATTCTTGTGATGCTTAAAGACTAACAAATTAACTGCATGAGGTTTGTGGGAGAAAATCCCACTTTGCCAGATACTTAGAAGATGGCCCATGCAATAAATTAATTTGTAAGTCTAAGTGCCACAGGACTCCGTGTGTGTTTTGCTGAACTAGACTAACACAGCTACCCCTTTGGAACTTGGCAACATGTTTGGGACAGATCCCCAGAGACCCAGTGGTGAATCCACTCATTGAGATCAGGGACCTGTGTTGGGACCCAGTGGTGTACCAAGAGCCTGAGTTCACCTACTCAAGCTGCCACCCACCTCTGCATGGCACCCACTACCCTTGCACTGCTAAGCTGTGGGGAGGACAGTTGGTCACTAGGCCATGCAGCCCTGAGACAAAGCGTGGCTTTTTGGATTCGGCTGTGGGCTATAATGCCTCTTCTGATTCCCCCAAAGGATAATGGGGTGCACTTGCCCTGCAACAGTGTTACAATGTGCACTAGTTTATCTAATTAGCCAAATGAAATTTAAGTCTGATCAATTCTAATGATCCAGAGGCACATAGAGGCTGAAGAGATAACACTCCTCCACATTTTTGTGTGTGTGCTTATTTATACTGTAAATTCTTTGGGGAAATTCACTGTACTGAGGACTGTGCTTTACCTAGCACAACTGAGATCCAATCTGTTAGTATCTCTATATGCTATTGTAATACAAGTAAAATGCTGTAATACAAATGTGCTACTTTAATACAAATAAAAATAAATGAAGAATTCAACTTTGCACAATTAGCACTTGTGACCATCACACTTATGCACATGATTATATTCCTTAGTGCTTGAAATGTTAAAAAATAGCATTTAACTGCTTTTATAATCCCAAGACAGACATATTCAACTTCTAGACTATGGAAAATCTTTCCACCTAAATCATGGGGACACAATGTCTTTTAATAAGTGTAAATAAGTGAGGAAACTGCATTTTTTGCAGTTGCCTACCAGCTGTTTCAATTGGAACAGAATCATCTCACACTTTATACACTCATGATTGTGGCTGAATGACCCTTTTCTAACTGTTTTTCCCTGGGAAAGTGCACTGTGAATATGCATCAGATCCCAGGGAGACTGAAGGACAGGAAGCACATTACTTAAACCTTCATGTTTGGTACTGTCATCACATTGTCTGCTGGTGGAACTGAAACCAAGAATCACTTGTCTATCCCTATAAACCCTTGATTATATACCAGGCATGGCTGAGCCACATGCAGCTCTTAAATGAAAAAGTGCAGCTTGCAGAAGAAAGCAAAAGGAAAGCAGCCCCAGCTTAGGAGTTTTAAGTCTCCCACCTGAGTATGCTCTGAGCTTGCTCAAGGGGAGCTCCAGCCTGTGCCTAGCCACCAGAGCAGCCAGGTAAGGGGGCCCTGGGGGTTAGGGAGGGGGTTGGGATGGCAGGAAGAAGCTAAGCTTTTACTGTATAGGCCTGGTTTTCATGGTAGCCTTAAATAATTATTAGAATCTGACATTAGTAGGATCAATATTTGCCCTCTTTTTACAATAAAATTAAAGCATGCAATGAATTTTAAAAACTTAGTAATTTTGGAGTAGGTAAAATATGGCTATATGCCCCAGTATGGCTCTTGAAGGTTTAATAATCAATTTGTGCAGCTCTTGAGTTCCATCATTTGTGCCGCCCCTGTTATATATTGTAGACCAGTGGTTCTCAACCCCTGTGTTGGGACTCATTACTGTCTCACAACACAGCTGTATGTGTGTCATGGAGAGGTGGGGAGATGGCTGGATTTGGCCTGGGGGGGTGTGGGCTGGTTTGTCCTATAGTGCTGTGATTTATCACCAAGTATGTTATGTAAAAGGGTGAGAATGATGGGTTACTTACCAGTAACCATCCTTCTTCAAGATGGGCTACTTGGATTCATTCCGTATTAGGTGTCTACGCGCCATAGCGCACGATTGGTTGGAACTTCTTTTAGCCTTAGTCAGGACAGGGGTGGCAGCCACCACCCCCTGGCCATATATGGCCCCAGCCCTGCTCCTCCCCAGTTCCCATTAATCACTAACTCTGAGTAGCGGGGAAGGCGGGAGGGCTCTGAATGAATCTAAGCAGCCCATCTCAAAGAAGGATGGTTGCTGGTAAGTAACCCACCGTTCTTTGAGCACTGCTCACATACATTCAGTATGAGGTGACTGGTAGCCGTATTGTGGAAGGTGGGCGGAGTTAGAACCTTATCCGCTGTCAGCATGGCTATCCACAAACAGCACAGCACCCAAAATTGGGTGAAGAAGCAGTGGGCTGCCAGGCAAATGCCTATGGGCATGCTACCAAGTGCAAGATCTTCGAGAGAAGGCGTGCATGAGAGTGCCGAGGGGCCATTTGCCACTCTGTCAGGAGACTAGAACTCCAACAGGGGCAATCCCCAGTTCATTGTTGGGGAATTCGCTATATCATAATAGCAAAGAACATCCTTGTCACCAGCAAGACCGCCTAGTGTAGGAGGGTTGCCCCTTCCTAGAAGAATCGATTCCTGAGAAAGCAATCATGATCCAAGGCAATAGACTCCCACAGCTGTAGGTGAAGGGCAAGGGTGAAATAACTGCCACTCTTGCCACCTGAACCCCAAAAGGGGAAGGTCAATTGGGTTAAGTTACTAACCAAGACTGGGGTGGGGAACACATCACCCCTTGACCAAACAGGGGATAGGCAAGATGCCTCTCCCCATTGATGTACTGGCAGGAGATGCCATGGGTAGGATTGATAAGGGGTGCCCTAAACTGAGGCATCCTGGCTCCACATGGAAGCTAACACAGGAAGAAGGATAACAAGGAAGGAGTGGGTTGATGCGTGCGAATGGAGGGCCTGGAAGGAGGGCCCTGGTATAAGTCCTAGAAGCTTGGCAGACCCATCTCTGGGGCCCAGAAGCATCAGACACACTCTTTCAGGGAGGTTGTCAAAAAGAAGTGGACATCTCAGAAGGGACCTTCTTTAGAGCTAACCCTTGAGCAGGTTATAGTAGTAAAAAAGGGGAACCCTTAGGTACACCCATCCTAATATCAGGAGAGAAACTGGGAGAAAAGTGATTGAATTCCCCATGTTAGGTTGTCCCCAACCAAGGGGGGCAATGACCTGAGATGGGGTGGTGTGAAACCATCACGGGGTTTGGGGGGGGGAGGCTTACACAACTTCAGAGCTGGGTGCGCATTTCTGTCCCCTACCCCTGTACTCTACTCTGCTGGTACGCGGAATCACAGGGAGAGGTATGCTGAATCAATGGAAGGGGCATCCGGCCGTCTCTGTAGACGGGTCAGGTCCACCTCAAGAGTCATGCCTTCGAGCTTCAGAATTGGAGGGTTTGGAGGGGGGCACGTGGCTCAGAAGATATTCTCACCTTGATGACTCATCTCTAGTGGCAGGTGCAGGTGTTGGGTTCCGGCTACAATGGGCCAACTGTGAGGGATCCTGATGCATAGATCTTGATGAGGAAAGAAGACGATGGCTTATGCAAGACACAAGTCAGATGTGGTCTATGGTGCCTGCTCCAAGGGGAAGGAGTGTTATTGGTGCGCCACCCCCCATATTGGAAGGGTTCAGGCTTGGGCAGGTCCCAAGTGGGAGGAGGGAAGAGGGAGAGATCCTGGGAAGAGGAGGAAAGCATAAAACAACCCCTACTTAGGGAAAACAAGGAAGAACTGCTGTACCCTTTAAGGAACACAGAGGGGCAAGAGGGGACATTACGAAATCATCACCCATAAGGTGTCAGGCTCTCCAGCCTATTAGGGTCTGGTAAGTTTCCCTGGGACAAAGTTCTGCAAGGAAACTACCCTGAGCTGAAGACCACAGGTCCTCAAATGGCTCACTCAGGTGTATGAATACCAATGATGGTTAGGAGTTCTATCCTCCTACTATCTCCTTTCATTGCAATTCTAGGGAGGAGAGGGGTGCAATAGAAAGATCAAGGCAGCTCCTAGATCGCTGTCTAGGGTTTTCAGGGGAAAGCAACCCTTGCCTGGGTAGAGGGAGGCACTAGAGCAGAGGAGGTTCCAGTCGAGGGCTAAACTGAGGTCTGCCTGTGGACAGAAGGACCAGCGTAATGTGGTGAAGGTCCTTGGGGAGGCGGGTTAGGAGCTGAAAAGGCAAAAACCCCTATGGTGAGACTTGAGGATCCCTCGGGCAAAAGCCTAATACGAGTCTGAAGAGCATGGCCCCAATATTAAAGGGGGTACATGCCCTGGGAGGCGTGGTGGGAGAAGATAGACAACAAAGGGGTATGAGCTTGCCCTCTTACCTGTCACCTAGGAGGCGGGGTGCACCATTCCACAATAGTTTCCCCCTGGTCCATTGCAGGCTGATGTAGATAAGGAGTGCTCTCGGGATAGTGACATAGAAGTGTTCCCTTTTCAGTGTGCCCAACTGGGAATGAGTTGGCAGAGGTGTAGGCATCCTGTCCTTGTCCCAGATGGCTATAGTGGTTTTTTTTTTTTTTTTGGCAGGAGGGAATTATATGCCCGCTTCACATACCTCTGTGACCTCCGGATTCCCACCAAGGCTCCAAGGGTGTATGTGACTGGAACCAAGTGCATGTGAGGAGAATTCTCCAGTGGCAGGCCCTTACTTGACTCAAAGGGTATGAGAAGGAAAGAGGAAGGCACATTGTTACCAGAGAGGAGGAAGGGGTGTCCCGAGGCTGATTGCGAGGGGACGTTTAGCAAAAGCGTTTAGGGTTCTGCTCTGACGTTCAAGGGTTTGATGGAGGGAGAAGTGACCCTGTTGGAGTTGATCACCTATAATGAGGAAAGGGGACCATCATCCCATGGTCCAAAGGTTCCTAAAAGATAGCCATTTTGGTTGTGTGTTGGGGGGGGGGGGGGCGGAGAGGGAATACAAGGACTGAGACTGGGAACGTTGAGGCACCTGGGGAGTAAGCATACCCAGGGCTCTGAGGGCCGACCTATAGACACAGTTGCCACAGATCAGGGAGTCAGTGAGTGGGTAAAGAGAGAGACTGTCCCTCTAAAGGGAAGTCTAATATAGCCTACTGTAAGTCCTGGGAGAAGTCAAAATCCTGAAGCCAGGCTGCTCAGTGCGTAACCATGGGTATAGCAATGCCACGGCTGGCTGTGTTTGAGGTATGGCGAGAAGCCAAGATACCTTCCTTGATAAAGGCATTCAAATCCTACAAGTGTTCTTGGTGGAGGAAGCTGCTGAAACTCTTCATAGCACCCCACAGGTCTAGGGAATCTTTTAACCAAGGCCTAATGGCTAGGACCCCCTCAGCTGAAAACTGAATAGGCTTTTTTTTTTTTTTTTTTTTTAAACCCAGGAGGTCAAACCTTCTGGAACTCCTAGAGGACCCAGGATGAAGCAGGGCAGCTCAGGCCAGCAGGCCCCAGCAATGTCAAGGACACGAATATGAAGGGGGAGAATCATAATGGTGACTGGAGAGGTTTCAAACCCAGGTTGAATGGGGGTCCTGGTCTCCCTTGAGGGGTGTGATCCTGACCCAGGTAGGTGATGGCCTGGTGAAGGGGTTCAAGTGTGGTAGGGTCTTCTCTGTACAACCCTGCCCCTGTTCATGGCTATAATCAGGAGAAGGGACAACCCAAGTACTGGGGTGCCCTCACCGGGGCCACAGCACCAAGTAGGGATTTCCCTTCCGGGCCCTCACTAGGAGGTAGCCGGTTTCAAGTGCAGTGCCAGGAAGAACCCAGTGCCACAGACCCTTCGGTAAGGGGCCGGGCCTGAGTAATGCACTCTTGGGTCTCTTGCGGTACCGAGGCAAGGGTGTCAGCACCAAATGGGTTGAAGCCTGCAGTTTCACAGTGGTGTGGGCTCAGGTAGTGAACGGCTCCCCCTGGTGCTGGGCAAAGTGGAGGAAGGAAGGAAGGAAGACAGACTTACCAATTGCTTTGGCGGCCTAGCAGCATATTCAGGAGCCGAAGGGCCTCTGCCACTTCAAGGTCTCCGGTGTGGGTGGCACCATGATAGGCTCCAGGCACTCACCCCAGAGGGGATGGCCAGACACGGTGCTGGCACTTCAGTGCCGGAGTTGGCCCCGAGTGAGCTTAACTGAGCTCTGCTGGAGAGCGGCGTTGAGAGGGCCTTGGTGCCAACTGGCAAGTGGAGCTGCTGCCAAAACGCAGAGCTCAGATGCTCCGGCCCTCTCTTCAGCATGTATGATGCCAATCATGGCTTTTTATTCGCAGCTGGAGAGTGGCGGCAAGAGTGGTCCCATGCCAATCCAGCATGGGGTGCGGCATTAGAGGCTGATTGTGGCTTTTAATCATAGCCAGAGAGTGGCAACGAAAAAGCTCCGGTGACGATCAAGCACATGGTACCAGGTTAGAGGCTGATTGCAGCTTTTATTCATAGCCGGAGAGTGGCGCCAAAAGGGCTCCAGTGCCAACTGAGCACACAGTGACAAACTAGAGGCCTATCAGGGCTTTCATTCATAGCCGGAGAGCAGCACCAAGGGGGCTCCATTGCCCACTGGGCACATGGTATCGAGTTAGAAGCCGGTCGTGGCTTTTATTCATAGCCAGAGAGCAGCACTGAGAGGGCTCCAGTGCCTGTCCAGCAAGTGGAGCTGGTGAATCCTTGGGTGCGGCAGACGTATCTGGTGTCAGTTCCAGGGCCCATTCCTAGGTGTATTATGCAGCCTTCACTCCCCATCTTCCCGAGTCTTTCATTTAAAAGGCCTGCAAATAGAGCATAATCCACCCGGTGAAGATCACACAAGCATTAAGAAACCGCCTGTGAGTGTTGTCCCTCGGCTTTGGGTTTCTGTTGTTAGGATGCGGTAGGAGCGCTGGTGAAGTCAGCAAACAGATCTTCCATGAAAATACACATGAAACAGAGCAAAGAGACAGGCACTTGTGTAAAGCAAGAACAGGCTGTTCCGTAACCATTGCTGAGGGCGGAAAAAAAAGGAACTGGGGAGGAGCAGGGCTGGGACCATATATATGGCCAGGGGGTGGTGACTGCCACCCCTGTCCTGACAGGCTAAGGCTAAAAAGTTCCAGCCAATCGTGTGCTATGGCACGTAGACGCCTAATGCTGAACGTATCTGAGCAGTGCTCGAAGAAGAACCAGTTATAGACAATGTCAGCTGAAGCCAAAATATTAACAGAGTTATAGAGAGTCTGGTTCAGAGACATTCCTAATGCCTAGCTCCCTGCAGCTGGAAGTAATGCAGGCCACCCTTTAATGACCTCACCCTTAGAATCATTAGGAGCTGTGAAGGGAGGGACAGGAAAAGGCTACAAGATTATTCCAAAGGACACTGCTAACTTCACCAACAAGATATCACCTATTCTGCAATGTGCAGAGGCCATTCAAGGAAGAAGACTGTTGAAAAATGAAAGTTCTTTTTACCTGCTCATTGCTGCTTTATAAAAAAATAAATTCAAAAGAGATTTAATGAGAAAAATCAAGCTGGCTGATTATTATACACCTACAAGGGGAACAGTATAATAATAGACTTCCTGGAAATAATTATTGGCTTAAATATTTAGCATAAGACACTACTTGCGTATGCAGCTAGCATGAGCTTCAGGGGAAGGGAAATGTGGCTCCTCTCTCAGGGTATGTCCACACAGTCTTTAAATCAAAATAATGTTGATTATTTCAGTTTAAAGCAGGGCACGTCCACAATATGTTTCCTTGTATTGACATAAGGAACTCCCTTATCTCACAATAAGGGAAGTAGTTTTGACATAATAAAACCTAGTATTATATCAAAATGATGGTTAAATCAAAATTGTTATTTCAAAACAACAATGTGGATGTGTTATTTCGATTTAACACTTTTTGTCCTTCTCCTTCCCAAGGTGCTTTTCTTTTTCGATATATTGGGTGGGGGTATGGCATTTTTAGGGGGGGCCATGTTGCCACATCTCCATGCTACCCTTCTTCTAAATCAAACTAGCAAGTCCTGCCCATGGACATGTTAGTTCGATTTGATCTTCTAGTAAGGACCTGTTAAATCAATTTAAGTTAAATTGCGTTTATAATTTTTATACTGATTTTTATTAAATCAATTTAACTTAAAGCAATTTAACCATGTAAGTGTCGAGAACCTCATTTCCTCTACTTTTCATTAGGGTTATAAATATTCTAAAAATATAGAGGTTAGCACATTATAGCCTGCAGGACTGATAGAAAAACCCTCTATTTATGTAAATTTACATCATGCAGTACTGAGTGCATCATTTATTCCTAGCCAGGTGCTTGGCTATAGTCACATCATTCCCTGTGAGGATTACAATATTTGAAATATTGGAGTTAGATTTTTGTTCAATTAGCCAAACATGAATGAACAAGTAACAGCGCAGCATAATTCTGGATTTATTTTACTCACCATGTAAATCTCTAAAGCAAAATTTGTGGACTTTTTTGGTGTCATTTTAAATGACTGACTCATTTTTAGACTTTTCTACTTTGTAACCTTGATTCTTGTAAAATCCCCATAGTAGTCAATTTATTGCAACATGTATTGAGAAATGAAGATTACACTGAAGTCATGTGTTCTCTAAGGAAAACATGGACTCATTTACTTTGGGCAGGGTATTTTGCAGGGTCATTGGAAGCCATTCACAATTGCTGTAATCACTATAGTTCTAGAGACCTTTTGCTATAAAGATGCTGTTTGCACCCACAATGAGTGGTATAGTACCCTGCCTCAAACTTCAAGAGAGGAGCACAGATTAAAGGCGGCAAGAGTTTGGAGGGGGGACCACACCCAATGGCAGTGCAAACCAGGGATTTGATACCAGTATGCCAATGTGCAAGAGGAGTGCAAATCTTCTGCCAGCCCAAGATGGCACCAGCAAAGGGCAGGGTTCTATATCTAGGGGTTCCCAAACAATGTTACAACACCAACCAGCTCAAGCCTTTACCCAGTCTCTTGGGAAATCATGCACTATTCCCTGGGCACCCTAGAGGGACAATGCTTCCCCACTTGCAAGCATGAGCCTGAGTGTAGTACATAAAACTTGTAATAGTATCATAAAAGAATATATAGTGATGCAATACCAAAACCAGCACTGGTTTGGAGAAAGTGCAGAGCAGGATTCCCACAAAACCCAGTAAGCAGAACTCACTCCAACCCAACGTCCTTAGAGTACATCCTTCACTTCACCTTTACCCCTATCATGACCATCATAGTTTCAGCATCCACCTCTCAAACTTGGGGGAGGCTCTCAACCCTTTGCTCCAGTTGTCTTCTGCCATCTCTGGATCCAGTCAGACCACCCACTGGTCACTCACACCTTCCATTGTCCACTCACACAATCCACTGACCCCACCCTCTGGCTGCTGGCAATACCTGCTGGTCACTCATGCCTTCTGCTGGCTGCTTGCACCAACTGCTGGCCCTGCCCACTGGCTGCTGGCACCACCTGCTAGTCACTCAAACCTTCTGCTGGCCACTCACACTCTTGTCTATTGGCAAGTCTTCAGTGAATTTAGCTCAGAGAGGATTTCACCTTCAGTAATTTCAGCTCCAGGACACCAGAAACTGCTTGTCTGTTCAAAACAACAAAGAAGTCTCCACAAAGAGTCATTAAGTCTATCTTTTCACAATGGGCAGGGGATTAGGCATTGCCTAAAGCAGAGATCTTCACAGAGATGATGCCATTCTACCCCTCTTCTCTTACAAGACTGAAAAATAGGATTTTCCACTCTTCCATGTTTGTGTTGCTGATGGTGACTTTTCATTGGATAGGCTAAATAGAGTTTATACTATCAAAGGGTAGCATATAATGAAAAGAGTATTTTATTTCCCTCTTCAGTTAAAACACAAGTACTGAAGGATTTGTGATCCAAATCAGCCCATATACAATTTACCAGGGCCGTAACTACGGCAGGGGAAAAGGGGCTTCGCCTAGGGCACCAATTTAAAAGGGCGCCACTGGGAAGCAATCACTCCTGCAGCCTCTGGCCACGGCTGGCAGGGGCAATAGCTTCCCCCCGCCACGGCCGGAGGCAGCAGGGGTGACCGCTTCCCTACCTCAGCCAGAACCAGCAGCATGGAGTCCATTCTCCTCATCACAGCGGGGTAGCAACCACTGTTGCTGGCTCTGGCCACGGTGGGGAAGGGTTAACCACCCCTTCCTGCTGCTGTATAGATGTTGGGCCCTGGATTGGGGCTGGGGGGTGCCTTTGGGGCTGCTTACCCCAGGTGCTGGAACCCCTACTTATGGCCCTGCAATTTACCATCATGCCCAGCACCTATACCATGAAATTATGCAAAGTACCTAATTGTACTCATGCAAATAAGTCCAGGCAAATTGGTTGCCCCCTTTTTGCTGCTAAGCAAGAAAAATGCCCAGCCTCAGTCTAGACCTTGTTTACAGGAGGAACAGGGGTTAAAGTAAGCTGGAACATACTGTTCCAGGGCCCACCATTTTTAGGGGAAAGCATTCAGGGGCCCCCTAAAAATAGAAACAGCAGCCAGAATGCACCATTCTGGCTGACCACCCTGCAAAGTTTTAAAAGGTCCAAGCCTAGGGGGCTTTTAAAACTCCCACCCTGAGCACGCTCTGGGAGGGAGGAGCAGCCCATAGGGTGGCTGCTCTGCTCCGGTGGCAGACCTGGACTGGAGCAGGAGCAGGAGCCAGGAGCGCAGCGGTGCAGCTGCTCCAGCTCTGCAGGCCCAGGGGTGGCAAGGTGGGCCAAGGCCGGGACAGGGGCCAGACCCAGCCCCCCTGACCCAGGCCCCCTGACCCAGGCCCCCTGACCCAGGCCCCCAACTCCCATGCTAGAACCCTTCTGTCTCACCTCCTGCCTCTGCCATAGCCCCCCCATCTCCTTCCCATGCCCCCCCTTCACTACCCTGACATCTCCTGCCTCCCACTTTCCTCTTTGCTGCCCCCATCTCCTGCCCTAGCTCCCAGCTGCACCTTCAGCACCCCCATCTCCTGCCCCTGCACCATTCCTCCACATCTCATGTCTTCATCCTTCCTGGGCTGGGGCCCACACATGGGGGAAAGGGACCCACCAAATTATACTTTAACCACTGTGGAGGAGGAACAGTCACTAACCACTATTAGTGAATATAAACTTATATTTCAAGAAGATGGACCCTGCAAGGCAATCTGAAGTTAAAAATACACTTTGCCATGCAGCCTGTGAGACCTGCTGAGTTCCATTAGCCATGGAGAAAGGAACTGGCATCATTATACCCATTGAAAGTAGCACAGTGAGGATTCTGCAGCCTAGCAGTGGTGAGAAACTTCCAGTAAACTAGGGATCTGCATTGATCCAAAACTATTGAACAGAACATTGAAAAAAGTCACTATTTCATTACCAACCATTGAGGACATATAATACAAGTAATTCATGGCAAAAATAGTCAGTTTCTGACGTGAAGAATGTTTTTCTGGCATACTGAGCTAGATGACTCATTCAGCCAGCTGATATCATTTGCCATATGGTTTGGCAAGTACTACAGGGTACAAATGCCTGTAGGCATCAGCCAGCTCCAGAGGTGTAGTGGTGTAAATTTAACCAGGTAGAGGGGTTACCAAGCATCACGGTTGTAGCTGATGACATCATAATTGCAGGAGATAAGGGAAGAGGGAAGCTAGACCATGATACCAAGCTGAGACAACTAAACAGGTGACTGGAGTTGATATTAGCCTGGACACAGACAAGCTGAAAGAGAACTGAGGTTTCATCCTCACATCTGCGATTTCTGAAGGCCTCTGGCCAGATCCTGAGAAACTGAGATCAATTAAGGAAAGCCACACAGATGAAAGGATGTGAATGGAGTACCACAATTTAGAGGTATGGATAATAGCGGCCCCAGTGCCCTGAGCTCTACCATGGACCCAGGGCCAGGCTGGTGGCAGCCGTGGAATCTGGACCCAACCCCAGCAGGGACGCCAGCCAGTGCGAAGCCCAGCAGGGCACCCAGGACTGCAACGCTAGCAGGCACCAGTGGGACCTGGCCCCAACCTCGGCCAGGGATCTGCCGCTGGGTCACAAGCCCATAGCAGCAGGAGTCCAGTCTGCACCCCAGCTGGGGATCAGGGGCTGGGCCACTGGCCTGAGGTGGCAGGAGCCCAAACTGGTCCCTGGCCGGGGTCACAGGGGCCAGATCAGGGCCTGGATCTGGACCGGGGGCAGAGCCAGAATGGCAGGGGGAAGGAACAGGGTCTTGGCACCAAGACCTGAACCTTTCTTTGCAGGAGGGAGTGTAGCCCCCGATGGATAGGTTCCTTTCCAGATTCTGTGCACACTTGTTAGATGCCTGTGAGCCTCTGGTAGAGTTAACACATAATGATGCAGTTTGGCAATGTTCAGAGACCCAGGAACAGGCATTTGAAAAGGTACCACAAATCATAAAGAAGGCATCAGTCCCAGGGTCATCCCTGGAGAGGGCTGGGTTTAGGGCCCCACCTGCCTCCTTCCCCACGCTGGGGGGGGGGTTGCAGTGGGCAGCTCAGAGGCCAGGCCCCAGCATCCTACACCACTCTTGGGCTGGCTACTCTGTCCCTGTGGGCAGAGCAGGCTGTCTGGCCCAGAGGCCAGAATTGCTCTCACGGAGAGCACCAGTTCTTGAAAATGATTGCATGACTTCTTCCATATGGCAAACTCATTGAGTATTGATACAATTTGAAATGTACGGTACCTTCATATCTACTTTTTAATAGTTATGGAAACTTTCAGCTGCAAGAGAGTTCAGAGAACCTTTTTTAATTTAACTGAAGCTGGAACAAGTTGGTCAAATCACAAAAGTCTTATTTGCCAAGTATTCTGATTTGATCAGGTCAGTCCTACATCCTACCCCACTTCTCCCACCAGAGTCCTCCAACCACCCTAGATAGCTGGGACCAAAAGCAAAGTCACATAGTACTATCATTGTTTCTGGTTTCTAGATACCTACTATTTGAGCTACTGCTGGGGATGATAGTGCATTCAGTTTGTAAAAGAGCAGGACAGGATTCCCAAAAAGGTTATGGTAGTGCATTATACTGATAAAACTGCTTTAGTTGCATGTGGGGAGGGTTACCAGTCCATTGCTGTCCCTGTGACATGGCTGTAATGGGGGCTGAGAAAAGGAACATCAGGACCCTACAATGCATACCACTTCTGATTTTAGTTGGGAAGGCTCCCTATTGGACATGGGTGAAAAGGTATGCCCAAGTGAGAGTGGTACCTAGTAAACATTGTTAACAGGTGTACAAATCTATGAGAAGACCTTGGTGCCAGAATGGAAACATGCACCAGGGCTGATTATGAAGGATTCAGTAATGAGGACACTTCTGGGGACAATATAGTTTTCTCCAGTAACAAATCAGCTGTCCCTGTTGATAATTCCATAAATGGCACTGATGTTAATACGTGCTCTGATGGAGACACTAACATGTCCATTGAAGCCAGGGCATGTGTCTTTAGCACCATGGTGGATGTTGTGCTAGCATTACTAGACTCTGTAATAAAAAAGGGTTTAGTGTGTTTATTTCCCCTGAAGGGCTGATGTTTAGACTCTTCCTTGTGGAAGAATGTAGATTGATGTCTGGAGCCAGGTTTGTCTTTCTACCTAGACCTTTTCTGCCTTTGGGAAGATGCAAGGGGACTTCAGCAAGCTGGACATGTTTAAGAAATAAGTTCCCTCTTTTCAGTGTGCAGTGTTACCTGAACAATCTGCTTGAGGTAGGTGTGTCTACTTTGGTGTCCTTGTATGGACTGATGCATGGTACCACCAGGTAGAATGTGGCTCTCTCTGAGGTGGAATAAACAGGCCTGGATGCTGATGAAAGGGATAACTGATCACAACATGGGATGGTTTACAGACCAAAAGATCCATGTCCATTACTACTCAGAAACATGCATCAAGTGCCAAAGGGGAAAGCAAGAATTTTTTTTTCCTTTAGAAAATGCTCTAAATCAAAAAGTATGTGAAATACCAATTAACAAAGATAATGGAAGATAATTTTAGCTCTAACTATACTAATCAGAAACCACCACTAAGAGGTGGTAGGTCATGGATGGTAAAAGGTCAGTGAGGAATGGTTTTAATCACTCTGCCCTTAATGCCTTCAACTGAGGGAGCACAATGGCAGACAGTGCACAGGCATGACCCTAATAGACACTGCTATTCTCACGGTTCTGATCTCACATGCAAGATGCACATGGGCATGAAGAGAAGTCACCACACTGACTCATACTTGAAGAAAAACAATTTCTGCTTTAATATTTAAACAGATCTATGCACACCTTTTTAGCCTATTAAGTACCATTATGCTAAAAGACATAAGCAACTATCATTCAAAAGCCTTTAACAAAAGGAATGGACTGTCCTGAAATACACTTCAGGTTATTTTTCTCAATGGTCACAAATGATTCATTATTTAAGATCAGAGAGAGGTAAGCTGCATGAAGCAGAAAAGGTCAAAATTATTTCTTCTATACAAATTAACAAAATGAAAAACCAAACCCACTTAACTTGCTAAAAATTTAGGGTCATTTTATGGAGCTTTACAAACCAGAAACAGCTGCATGGACATAGCAATTTTTGCTGAATTTTGAAAAATTTCAAAGCTTGGGAAAGTATTAAGTTAAAGAACAAAAAAAGTGAAGAAATGGCATTATGCAAATATTTTAACAAAGCACAAATAAAATGGGCAAAATCACAACTGTAGGTTGGAATTAATATTAAGAACCCATCTTAAAGTCACTTTATTGAATAACTGATCAACATTTCATTTAACTTTGACATCTCTTCATTAGATTTTTTTAAAGTAACCTTGGAAAGTGATTGCATAAGTTTTATCTTCTAAATGCCCAAAATGAATGAATGTATATACATATGATGTATCTTGGCCTCCCATATACATCACAATAGAAAAATTTAATAAAGTGAAACTCACATACCTTTAGATCTGAGTTACTTTTTAAAATGGCACATGTGTGTAATCTGCTATCATGTGAAATAAACACTAGCAGTTGTACACCTTTCTGCATGAATGGGGATAGCTAATTTTCTATTAAGTTCTGTAAGGCTGTACACATGAACGGCCATTTACTATGTGAGGTGGGGTGAGGGTGACTCTGTACAGTGGATAACACAAATAAGCACTTTGCTTGCCCTACCTGAATCAGAGGCAGCCTTAGGCAATTGGGTGCTCTAGGTGGAGACACCTATAGGCCCCCCACTATCACCTCCCCATGGCCCCAGTCTCCCCTGCAAGCTTAACCACCACCTTTCCCTAGACTGTTTGTTTTGCTTAAGCAGACTAATGACTATCTCTCTGGAACTTGTAAATTATTCTTGGATATGATATTTTTTAAGATCTTTCCATCATGAAGCTTGTAAGTTGATCATCTTTCACTTAACGTAAATGAACTACTCCTGAACTACAAAGTTAAAATTAAAATTTAGAATTTTTTTTAAAAAAAGTATGTGCATTAACTAAGACATAAAAAGTGGTAAAATTAAGGATGACTCAAAAATAACTAAAATACCACACTTAAAATTTTGGCAGTCAAGCCTTACAATTGTTCCATATAGGCTTGGGTTTACATGCACTAGAAATTTAATACAAATAATTATATTCAATAAAAGTAAGTGGAAAGGTTTCTAGTATGTAGCTATGAATGAAAAACACCAAACTTCAATGAAATTTTCTGAAGTTTATGAAACTCTGGTCCCTTCAAAAATATTAAATAGTAAGTACAAAAGAAGCTAAAAAATACCTACCAAAAGACAGACATACAGCACAGATATAATGATTGCTTGAGGGCAGTACTGTATTTATATATAGCAGCCTGTATGGACCCTAGCTGGTAACCTGAGTTAACCAAAGCCAAAGGAAAAATTGTCATAAAAGCAAAGGAAAAGGCAACTGAAGAACACGTATAAAAGAAAAGGAAAAGGCAAAATTTCACAAGTGAGATTAAAAAATGTCAGAACAAACGGCCACAGCAGGGAACTAAAAGATGAGACCGTTGGAAAAGTTCCTGCTATTGTGCTGTCTACTGGTGTCACAAAGAGCTTGCTCCTGCTTTTTCAGCATGTCATTGTGAAGGTGATGGGCAGATAATGGTGAAATCTGCAATTCAGATGAAGCACAGATCCCAATGATGGTTTGCCTTGATCAGCCAAGACTGAAAAGTGATGAGGTTTCCAGCCCTGCTGGCTCTGCTAGATTGGAACAATTGCTATATTCTTCTATATTTTCATTTCTGTCCACCAAATTGAGGACAAGGCCCTTTATCGCTTGGGGCCCTAAGCGGCCACGTGCTTCACCTATCCCTAAAGCTGCCCAGGAGCTGAAGACAACTGAAACACTTTGTAATTGAGTGCAGAATCTGAAAACCCCAAATAGATCTCTAATCTAAAGGTTACTGTCTAATTTACATAGTGAGCCAGGTGAGGTTGCCATGACTAAGCTGAGCAAAGAGTCAGTGGCTCTACTGTGCATGACGCTAAGGCATCAAGGCCAACCCAGCAAAATACTTATGCACTTTCTTCACTTTTAAATATAGGTGTAGTCCCACTAAAGTCCAGATGTTCCTATGCTTAAAATTAAGCAAGAGCTTGTGTGTACGCCTTGCATGACTTAGTCCCTTTGAAAGTACAAGCCATAGCATACGACAGAGGAAGAAGATAGAGTATTTAAGTCAGTTTTCCAAAAACAACCCATCCCAGAAATTAAAACAAACAAACAAGGAGTCCTGTGGCACTTAAAGACTAATAAGTTTATTTTTTGCATGAGCTTTCATGGGAGAAAATTGAATTAGTTTTCAAGCCCATCATAGAATTCTCATCCACTTCAATGGAAGTTAGATCAGGCTCTAAAGGGAGAGGGGAACCTTAAACATAATAGATGGTGCCTCAAAATATTATTTTAAATTGCAGCAGAATAAAAAAACCTTATCTGATTGAAGAAAGAAGCCATGAATCTACAGTTGGAATAACATGGGGGGAAAGGACTAAGAAAAATTCTAGTGAAATTTAGAAATGCACAGTGGAGAATTTTTTCATTTCATTCAAATTGTGACAACTGATATCTGAATTTCTCAATGGCTTCTACAATAGAAAACAAGCATCAATTTATTCATCATGTCAGCAGGGAGCACACACTCAGCCCTTAGGTTACATTTAACTGGAGGACACAAAGCAGACCATAGCACCATCTTAAATTTTTTTATTTTATTTTCTAAAAGCATCCGAAGAAACTGAGAAAGAAAGGAGAGAGAGAGGCAGGCTGACTGATCCTCAAATCAGCATCTAAATAACTATTTTAGTTTTTGAGATTGAGCGGAAAGGAGTTTGAAGCCAGGTGAAGCATTCTTCCTTATGACTTGAGTGGACTCAAGGGTCCAATATAAGTGATAGGGTAGGGGAGGCAGGAGAGGGGAGAGAGAGAGAGAGAGAGAGAGAGAGAGAGAGAGGGGGGGAGAGTGAGGATGGTGAAAACCTCTTCATCTTGCTCCAGCTCTGGCGCCCCGCCCCCCATCACTTGTTTGACTTGCGAGTTTACTCAAGTTTTGGTCTCATCTTGAAGGTAAAAGTCTCTCTTGTTTTTCCTCTTTTTCATTCTCACTGATACCATATTGTCATGCAATTCCTAGACTATCATCCATGCTTGGGTTAGAATTTGCTACTATATTTCTTGTTGCCATGCATATACCCAGGGCAACTTCCATTTAGCTCCACTTTACCTAATCAGTGTTCCTTCAGAATATCCATGTTTTTCAATGAAATTACTAGCACTTTTATAGGCTGCTTAATTCCAGTCTATAAAATACACTGGCATGTTCCTTCACTCCTACCTGGGGTAGGATGTCATTAGCTAGAAGCTGCACATCCATATCCTTGCCAAGGAAAGACTTTTTTATCTATATACAGATGCGTCTACATACACCCAACTGTCAGACTGGATCAGATCCAAAGTCCATATATTTCTGTATCTTATCTCTATCAGTGGCTAACACTAGATGCAGGTAGGGTGACCAAATCTGAAATTGGGATGGGAGTAGGGAGGTTATAGGTGTGCATGTAAAAAAAGAGTTTGCATTATCAGGATTGTCCCTATAAAACCAGGACTTCTGGCCATTCTACATGCTGTACTTCAAACAAGTCTCATCCTGATCTCTGATGGTTACAGATTGGCTTATGCCTTGAAGCATGACATTTATTATGCCTTCCAAAAGGTTTGTTTTCAGTTATAGCAACTGCAGAAATCCACATAAATATCCCGTAAGCATCTTGTTATATTCTTGGCCTCAGTCGACTCCTGCAGCAATGAGTTCCACAGTTTTATTTTATACATATATGACCACCATTTTCAATGTTTTTTCAGTTAAGCCAAAGGTAGCATTGCAAATGATGCCATATATAGAATAGAAAATTCAACATACAGCTTTACAGTATCTGTGCCATCCTCTAATGTTGCAGTCAATTCAGAAAAAGCCAGAGGACTTAGCAGGAACTATGAAGAAACTGTTTACATTCTTTTAGCCTTGTTTAGGGCTGTATAGACCCACAGCCCAGTTCACAGCTGCAATTATTGACTTGACTTCATTAACTCTGCTCAAGTGCATGTTCCCATTTCCAGTTCATATAATGTGAATGTATTCACACACCTCTAACAGAGTCTCTCTCCATTGTTCTTGCCTTGATCAGAAACATTTTACTTCCTATTTCAAGACTTAGCTAGTATTGCAAAGTTTGTCCTAATGGAGAGAAAAAATGCACATACACATACTACAACTTTAAGCAAATGTAAAGCGCCTTGCAGTTTTGTTATTTCCCTAATATAAACACTCTCTTTAGCTGCCATATGCATCGTCACATTAATTTTGTATTTCCAGTAACCTGCTGTTAGCGTCATTCCTCCTTGATAATGGGGAAGACCCGCCTGAATGATTTCCTCTATAGAATTTCCCTTTATTTGACTGAAAAGTCAGACGAAGAGGTCCTGGTAAGAACTTAAGCAGGGAGCTTCTCAACAAAGTCTGCTGCAGTTTCTTGTGCTCACTTGTACCTGGTGGAAAAATGTTTTCCTTTTCAGCTAGCATGTTTTGATTCAGCTCATTACATCACACTCAGAAGAACCTATAGATCAGGCATGACCAAACTTATGGAACTCAAGCAATGTTCCCTGTAAGCTGCGCGGGTGGGGGTTGGCACAGCAGCCAGTGCTCAGCCACACAAGCAACACTGACCCCCCCAAGCAGGCCCCAGAAACATTCTTCCAGTGCCACGCCTGGGGTTGGGAGGGTTTAAAATCTCCCACCCTGAGCATGCACTCAGGGCAGGAGCTACGTACCATCACATATTTCTGGCTGGAGGTAAGGGTGGAGGGTTTTATGGAGGAAAGAAGAGGCTGGACAAAGCAGAAGCTGGGGATCCCACCACGAGGAAACTGCTGGGAGGGGTGTTACAGGGAGGGAGAAGGGGTCGGGCAGCTGAGGCAGAAAAGGGGACCACGCTACAGGGAAACCGGCAGTGGGAGGGTGGGGTTTATAGAAACGCATAGAGAACTGGAGGATGCCAGTAACGGTGGGGCAGGAGGGTCTGGAACACTCCAGTGACCAGAGGATGCCAGTGGCAGTGGGGCAGGAGAGTCTGGAACAGGTGGGGGAGCAGATGAGCAAGCAGTGGTGGCAGGGCAGGGCAGTTGGGGAAGGGGTTGGGGGGGACACCATTCCACTGCTACACGTCCCAACACATTTGCTGTAGCTCAGGGAGTTTGAGGTGAGGAAATCATTTGCAGCAAAAAAAAGTTTTTCTATCAGTTTGGTTTTTGGCATAGACCAGACAAAAATCACAAACCATACTAAAGTTGCTACATCAGTGGTTTCATCAAACTGCAGTGCAAGATGACTTGCACCCCATATCATTTCATGAGCTGATCTTTTTTGAATAATGCTAATTTCATTGATAGGCTGGCAGAAGACACTGCTATTAGAGAAAGGAATGCTTTCTAGTTCCTTGCAGCTTCTTTGCTTAGGACTTCTCAACACTTACCTTCTCAACACTTCAAATTCTTTCCAACACAGTGTGAGGGTTTTTTGCACTTCTCTGTACAACCAAGTAGGATGGTTTTAAGCCCTTTTCTATTTGCAGTGGTATTTTCTCCAGTACTGATCTCTGTTTACTCAGTTCAAACTCTAGGGGTTTGTTCTGCAATGTACTATATTTTTGTTTCTGGGGGCATTCAGTTTTTAATAGCTTCAGACAGCATTTGCTAATGTTTTGAAGCAGATAACACACTGAGGCAATGGGCCAAGATCTAAAGGGGCAGCTGTGTTAGTCTAGTTCAGTAAAACAAACAAACAAGGAATCCTGTGGCACTTAAAGACTAACAAATATATTTATTGCATGAGCTTTTGTAGTAAAAAATCCCACTTTGTCAGACTTTGAAGATGCAGGATCTTACAGAATGGGAGGAAGATCCCCCATCTCCAAAGCATCTGAAGTAGGATTTTCTCCCAAGAAAGCTCGTGCAGTAAATATATTTGTTAGTCTTTAGTGCCACAGGATTTCTTGTTTGTTTGTTTTACTGAGACAATGAGGACTCATTCGATCTGGTAAAAGAGTATACAAACGTTAAGTATATAACATTAATTTTTTTATATATATAGTTCATTTTATGTAGCTAGAAATGGTCTGGGACTCATTACCTTCTCTACCAGTGTACTGCCCTCTCAGTTTTGGGGAAAAAATCAATCCATGCCATACTGAAATACTGCTTTCTGTTTTTCACAGTTCTAACTTGTGCACTGTGTGCACACATTGCTAGGTCACATTGCAGTGAAACACACCATTGTCCACACAAGAATTAAATTTGATATATTGCAGCTTGGCATGGCACAGGGCATTCACTGACAACATGATTTCTTGCTATATTCATCTGTGGCTGGCATTATCATTTGACATATTGTGGCTAGGATTGTCAAAAATGCTTAGAATTGCCTGAACTGCTCCCATTGGAATTAGTTGTAAAACTCTCATGCAGGAACACAGTATTAGGCCAACACTGAACATTTTTTATAATTCCACTCATTACATCTTTGTATTTAACTTTGCTCTCAGATTCAAGCACAGTGGGTTGGATTTCCCCCTCAATAAGGAATTTCATAAATGACTGTAGAGAGGAATGAGGCATGGTATAAAAAAAGCTAGTTGATTGCTTCTATTCACCTTTGCCTGCAATATGAGGCTAAGAGGGGACTAGGAGTTAAAAAAAATTAGTTTTAAAATGGATATTGTTTACACATATAGATAATCCTTGGAACTCATTGACTTAAGATATTAGTGAGTCAAACAACTTAGTGAATTTCAAGAGAGGATTGGAGCATTGTATACATGAGACGATTATCTTTGCTTAACCCTTGCTGGGGTAATATTATAAGGGCTAGCAATCATGTTTCAAAAAGTAAGGTGATCACTAATTAGAATAAGGAAGAAATATTTCCAATGGGAGTATAATTTTTCTGACAGGCCAATACAGAATGATTCAAAGGAAATTTCAGAACCCCATAGCAAAACTACAATGTTCCCTCTAAGCTGATGATACAATTGAGCAAGTTACGGATGCACTTAGGGAGCGGACAGGCTGCAGGGAAGGGGCCCACCCTGGGTCAGGGAACCAGCAGGGAACTTGCTCAGCTGTATCATCAACTTAGAGGAAACATTGCTCAAGAGCCACACAAGTTGGTTATTAAACCTTTGAGAGCTTCACTGAGGCATATAACTACATACTTTTACCTACTCCAAAATTACTAAGTTGAAAATTCATTGCGCACTTTAATTTTATCATAAAAACAGGGTAAATATTGATCCTACTCATGTCAGATTCTAGTAATTACTTAAGGTTAACATGAAAACTATGCCTATACAGTAAAAACTTAGCTATCACTGGATGTAGAACACTGCAGGCTAGTGGCGAGTTTTTAAAAATCTGGGCAGTAACTTGTCAATGCAGTACCTATACGCTCTCTCAGGTGCTGATCTCTAAGTATTGCACAATGTTTTGATTTAACAATTTCATTGTGGAATACAATGCTTCACTGCAACAAGTTGTACCAAAAATTGAAAGTAATCTACATTCAGTTATAACCTTGTCTCCTTTGTATTTTCATTTCTTATTATTCCACATCATGTTTAGGACTTGTAAATGATTTTATTTTAACAGAAAGAGTAAACTGCAGCAGGGCCTATGAGAAAATCTAAACATGCCACGGCTTCCCCTACCATGCCACGCTTCTCCCCCATCTCTGACTATGCTGCCACTTCCCTGCTGTCTCCAACCATACCTCTGCTTCCCTACCACCTCTTACCATGCTGCTGCTTCTCTGTTGTCCCCAACCATGCCACGCTTGTCCCCCTCTCACTACCAGGCCGCTGCTTCCCTGACATCCCCGACCATGCAGCTGCTTCCCTGCTGGCTCCAACCATGCTGCTGCTTCCCTACCACCTCCAACCATGCCACCAATTCCCTATTCTCCCTGACTATGCCACTCCTCTCCCTCCCATCTGACCATGCTGCCACTTCCCTGCAGTCTCTTACTATGCCACACTTCTCCCCCCATCTGACCATGCAACACTTTCCCCAGATCTCTGACCATGCCGCTGCTTCTTTGCTGTCCCCGACCATGCCACACTTCTCCCCCCGTCTCCAACCCTGCCATGCTTCCCTGCTGTGCTCTTCCATGAGCTGCACTTTTTCTTTCAAAAGCCGCATGCGGCTAGCGAGCCACAGTTTGGCCATGCCTGCTACAGATTGTGACAAACAAAAATATTCCATGATACAAGAGCTGCTCTTTAGGCGTGTCCTTCCTACAGGAAAAAAGGGGTTCAGAGCCACTGGCCTGTTGCCTGTAACAGCTGTAGAACACTTCATGCCTGTTTCTGCTCTCAGTTAAACGAGTGTAAATAGTGAATGATTCCAATGAAATGAACTGAGTTGTAAGAGTCAGAATCAAGCCCTTCTGTTCCACACCCAAGAAAACTGTCACATGGCAAGTGTTTTCTTGTGCAAGCACATTATTGGAGTAAGTCTTAGTTGCGCTTATATTCTAATTCCCTTTGGAGCCAGCACGAGGAACAATTTCAGTACATAGGCACTGCCAATGCTTTCCAACCAGCTCTATGCTTTGTTTACTGAAAAGAACACTTCTAGTTCACCTAGTAGAAACGTTTTTGCCTGGGACAATTTTCTGAAGAAGCCAGAGGATTGGGGGGGGGGTCATTAGACAGTCTTGTAGTTATAAAGTCATGTCCATCTTCAAAAGGAGAGAGCAAGAAGAGTGAGAGGGCAAAGAAAAACATGGGTAAAGCTTTGGCTTTTACTCTTACTGTTATTCATTCAAAAAACCACACACGCACACCCCTGGATATTAGATGACTTGAAATGAAAGAAACAAGGAGTCTGGTGCTACTTTTAAAGACTAACAAATTTAATTATCATATGACCTTTTGAGAAAGAAAATCTCACTTTGCTAGACACTTGAAGATGGGGAAACTACAGAATGGGTAAATACCCCATCTTTAGAGCCCTGCACGGACACAAATACATGGATCCATATCCGACTTGCATCCGCAAGAAATGGCTCGTGGATATCTGTGTTGTATCTGTGGATGCGGATATCTGCATGTTTGCAGGGCTCTAGCTCTGTGCAGATAAAAACATGTGGATCCGTGTCAGATCTGCATCGACAAAAAAAGGTCCACGGATATCCATGTTGTATCTGCAGATGTGGATATAATGCAGATATTCGTGGATTTGCAGGGCTCTACCCATCTTCAAACATCTGATTAAGAGAGATTTTTCTCCCATGAAAGCTCATGTGATAAATAAGTTTGCTAGTCTTTCAGGCTATGTCCAGGAGTGACACCACCCCAGAAAAAGGTCCAGACCCAGGCCATGCCCCCTGTGCCCAATTCAGCTCCCAGGCCCAATCCAGTCCAGGAGCCCCAGGCACAGCCCAGATGGGGCTCCTGCTGCTGCCAGCCCCATCCCAGATCCCCAGCCAGGGACTGGGATGGGTAAGGAAGCCACCACTGCCATTGACGGCCCAGCTCTGGATCCCCAGCCAGGGCCTGGGCCAGGTACGACAGACACTGCCACAGGGTACTTTGGGGCACTGGCCCTGGGACTCCAGGCATGTGCCCCCTGTGCCCAGTGCCAGCGATTCCACTAGCCATGTCTACATTTAACTGCTCAGTTTGGATTTGCTTAGTTGAAACTAAGCCATTCAAACTTAGCTCAAACTAACCACTTTTTTTTAAGTTAGAACTATGCACACTTCTTTTAGTTTGAACTAAAAAAGCAAGGCTACTTTGACCTAAAAGTTAGTTCAAACTTACCATTCAAACTAATTAGTTTGAACTAAGCTTTTGGTTAAAAAATTTTAGTTTGAACTAGGCAAAGCCTAGTGTAGACAAGGAGCAAATTAGTTCAGATTAAGCCTCCTTAATCCAGACTAATTTGCTAGTGTAGCCATAGCCTTAAGGTGCCGCCAGATTCTTTGTTTGTTTTGGTGAACTAGACTAACATGGCCACCCTTTTGGAACTTGAAATGAAAGGAAGTTCTCACATATTGACAGTTGTTCCAGAACCAGATAATCGTAATATCAAGTACATTCCGGTACCACACAGAGGAGGAGACTCCTGCCTAATTTATGACTATTCAGACAAACTTTCTCTACTCCATAGAGACAGAGAGAGGCATCTAGGAAGGTCACAAATAGATCAGATCCAAAGGCCTAAACCAAAGCCTCCTGAAGTCAGTTAGTCCTTTTTCAGTGACTTCAGTGGGACTTTTGATATCACTCCATCAGAGAGAGAAACACAGGAAAGAATATTTTTTCACAAAAAGACTCATCTAAAAATCATATAAAAACAACAACTGATATTAAGTCAATCAAAATATTGCAAAATCAAGACTGTTTAGACAATACACTTGTTCATATGCAAAATAAGTTATCAAATATAGCTCTAATTAAGTGTTGCATGTATTTAAGGCTTGATATATAGTAGCAGACTTGTTGAACTTTGAAAACCAATTTTCAAACAAGCACAAATGCTAGCATTAATCCACCCCAGTCATAGACCTCAAATTGAATGTACAAAATGGAATACAAATCTGCCGATTGATGGGTGCATGCTTTTGAAATAGATTTCTACAGCATTTAAGATTGGACTCTTCCTATGGGGCCTACAAATTTGCATTACCACAATTGTAACCAAGGAGTGTGTCAACTGGTTGCTTACTGGTAGTCTCTTATCTTGCAAAGCCTGTAAGCCTATTCAAATTTCAAAACAAACTTTACCTTCACAAAGCAAATACAGATAAACTCTTCCCACTTTCCTAAAGCAAATAATTGCCTTTTTAAAAAAAGTTAATAACCATTCTATTCTATCTATTAAATAAGAGATACATTCCTCAAAGAAAATAGCAACAAAAGTTCCACAGTCTGCTATTCAAACTCTGATTCAAGAATTAACAAAAAGTAAATTGATTAGAATGTAACTATTTTCAGACATGATCAAGGAGGTCAAATTGACACAAACAAAGTGGTATATTGAGCTATCATTCTAGTTGTTGTGGGCTATCAGACAATGGTGAGAATTGTTTATTCTGAGAATTTTTAGAGCTCTTGAAATATGACTTTCACATTTAAAAATCTTTCGGACTTGCTTATTGGCTTTGAGCAATTAATAATTAAACATAGGACCTATTGCCCTAGAAGTCCAATTTGATTTGCTGTTGTACAGTAATTAAGAATATTGGAGTATGAAAAGATTGTTTTCAAAATGATTTTACCTGGGATTTTTTTCATGCATACTCCCATCCTGTTACTATTTATTATATAATCTTGCCCTCATCTTTTATATTTACCACTGTTCAGTCTATTACTTTTTTTACTTAATACTTTTACCTTCTATTATTTCAAAACAGCACCTACAGTATTTACCCAATTAACTTCAGCAAATGGATCACTTTTTTTTAATTGGACTCTCTCCAGCAGGTTCATTTTGAGAGACCTTTAATTAATTCATTTGTTTATAAGTAACAGAATTTTTAAAGGAAATAGGATATAGAGGAATTAAAGCAAATTAATTATTTCTTTTTCAAGCTATACATGTTGAATCATACTTTTGGAGATGTAGTTTTAAGTTTGTAGGTGGAAGGAAGGCACACACATGCACACTCCTACCCATATTTGAAGAACTGATTAATTTATATATGAGAATCTAGTTTATTGATGGGGCCAAGGAAATTGACTTACCTTTCACTCTTAAAGGGTTCCTCCAGATCAGAGGAGACGCATGTTGGCAGGATCACCCACAGAAGCTTCTCCTGCTGCTACCTATGTACTAGTCATTCCTAGGGAGAAATGAAGAAATTCAGTTCCCTATGCTGCCAAACTGTCCCTTTTTAAAAAATGTAAAATAACCACTGAACATACACAAAACAAAAGCCCTAAGCATGGGTGTCTACAAGAGCTACTGCAGGCTCTGAAAACACTGATTACATTAACACAACTTGAAATTGTGATACTGACATTGATACAACTTATTCCTAATATTTTTCCAGTAGTTAGTTTCTTAAAAGCTTTGGGGAAGTGCCTACAGGGTACATGATGCAACTAACCTGTGCATAAAATTTCTGAACATAAGTACTAGCACTGCAGTATAACTGAAATTACGAAGTGTAGGTAGGGTTCTGAGTGTTTTGGTTTCAACATAGTGCTAGACTGCAGAACACAAACAAGAGCCAGATATAGATTAACAACAGATTTTTGGATTTCTGGGATCTACAGTAGATCTAGTGCTCATAGCTCCTAAAGCCAATATGGGCCATTGTGATCATCTTATCTGTCCTCCTGTGTAACATTAAGCATAGAATTCCCTTGAATTACTTCCTTTCTGAACAAGAGAAAGGTAGGGGGAGCCAGTGTGCAAAACACAGACCCAGCTGTTCAGAGGGAACTTGAATGGACTTCTTGGATTAGAGAAAAATCAATGGACCACATCCTCAGCTGCTGTAAGTTGCATAAATCCATCCATATCAATAGTACTCTTGATTTATTGCACCCGATAGAGGATACCTGAGGATCTGGCCCATTAAGTCTCTCTGGGTTGGGATCACAAAAACAAGTCTGTTCATGGTGACCTTATTAGTCTGATGCATATTAAAAAAGATACAACTTTTCTGAAATTGACAGTTAAAGTTATACTTTCTTAGCTATGGCAGTTTAGGTACATGTGAAGCAACTTGTCAGTCATGGTTTAAATGACCCATTACCTTTGCAAACTAACACCCTAGTTAAGGGCTTTAAAAAAAAAAATCTTCCTGCCTTCCCTGAAAAAATGGCTAGATAATTGTATTCATGGAATTGCTGTGCTCTGTAGCCATAATGAGGCACCTAGCATTATGGAAATGGCACATAAATCTATTCACAAAGCAGCACTATGTGCAAAGACCAAGTTACCTTAAAAGAAAATCAGATTGTTCACACAATTATTTTCACTGGACAGTTTGTATCCCCTCTCATTTCAGTAATTAAAAAGCATGATGCAGTTTAAAGCATTATTTCCTTCTTAGAGTGAATTCAAGCAAGTAGAAGCAGCTTCTTCTGCCTTTGATCTTTTGCCTTTTATTTATCACTATTTCTTTTACTTTCTCAGTATTTAGAAGCTGCCACAGTACTTAAAGTCTCTAGAAAAGAATATCCATTTTTTCAGTTTAACAATTAATGCATTAGGCAACAGCTTCAGACTTTCATTATGTGTGTCAGCATCAGAGGGAACCCTTTCCTACCATACAGGAAGTTCACACCAAACCACCTACTGCTCAGGTCCTCTGCCCAGCAAACTACACACAAACCACAACTTCATGCACCTACTAGTTCTCCTTATTTACAGGCTTCCCACACCCAGCCCTGGACAGTGCATGTTCAAGGGCCATACTCTCAGCCATTAGCTCATACCAACTCTGCTTTGACTGAGGCTTTTCTATCACAGGCTGACTGTTGACCATTATCTACCTTCCTCCCACTCCTGCAATATCAATGCTGCTAGAAACCCCCTAACAGCCTGCCTGTGAGCCTTTATAGGGCTAATCTAAGGTACATTGTCAGCTGCTCCCTATTAGCCCAGTCCTCTCAGGCTCAATTAGGTGGTTCTACTCAATCTCTGATTAGGGCTCTGGGGGCAGAGGGCTGGCTTAACCTTCAGTTCTCAGCCAGCACCTGTCACAGGCCAACTGACAGATATTATTTTTGTCCTTTTGGCCTGAACACTTAGGCAATACTGAGGGCTTTGCCAGGTTCTTTCCATGAAGTGGAGAAATTGATTATTTGAGGCAGGTATTTGTTTGGTGCAATCCTGTGTGTGTGTACACAAGATCTCATTTCCCTGAACACAGTGCAAACAAACAAAAAGCAGTTTCTTTGTTCAGAAATCCAAGCCTGGTTTTCTAGTGAATATTGTGTCAAAAAGCAGATCTACTTTTTGACTTCCTCCCAGGGTCATCTTCACCAGGGCTTTGCCAGCTGTCTCCTGGCTTTTGACTAATTTTCTCTTGGATCACTGGATACTTTCAGTCTCCCACATATCTAAATATACAGAAGTGAATCTAATCAGGATTTCGGCCCATATTTGGAGTCAATCCACAGGGAAAACCCTTGACCCATATGGCTTAGCTTCTGCTCATTTCAGTGACTGGGATGTAGGCAACCTAGTATTTAGAGCAGACATCAGCAGACAGGAATTAGAACTCCAGATCAGAACTGAAATCAGAGACCAGGTGGCAGAGTCAAGAGCCAGAATCAGAAATCAATGTCAAGGATCAGAACCAGGCTACCCAGAGAGAGCCAAAGCAGTAGCAAGCTTGGAAACAAGCAAGCATCAGAACTGCATCAGTTATGGACCAGTGCTCTGAGCAATTCCTGGATCCAAGTATTTCCTGGATCAACGTGGCTAGAGATATGATGAAGAGAAAAATTACTGGGACTGGCACAGCAACCTGAGATAAACATGCTGATATAAGCAGACTTCTTAGTGCTCACAATGTGATCAGCAAACAGTATAATGAAATCTGCTTAACAATTTCAGGCTGCATTGACTTGTGTTTACACTTGACGGACAAAGGATGGAATAAACTATCTTAGATGTGTATATGTGCACATTATCATAGTATCTGAGTGCCTTACACAGTTGCCCTCATAGCACCCCTCTGAGGCAGGGCATTGCTATTATCTTCATTTTACAGGGAGAACTGAGGCACAGAAAGACTAACTGCCTTGCCCAAGGTCACACAGGAAGTTTGTGGTAGAGCACAGAAGTTAACCTAACCTGATGATTTAGTTCTTCAATGTCAGCTTTAAATTTATACCAGAAAGGAGACATTTGAGAATCTTCATTGAGGAGACATTTGGGAATCTTATGGTATTGACTCTAAACATTCAAAGACAATGTTTTTGGGCAAAAAAATAAGTGACATTGTATTCATTCACAGTAGGAAAAGCCACTCACCTCAGAATGAAACTTTTCTAGTTCCACGGAAGACACAGATTGGGGCAATGTGAAGTGCATTGTAAGTGCTTACATTATTCAGAGCACTGATCATATCATCTGGTGTTCAGACTACTGAAAAATCATGTGGATGACCTTAATCAATTCAGAGATAGGGAGATTGGTTAGCAGTGACTGGTATAGTAGACACTTTTTCTGCAGCAGTAGCAGCACCCTAATTTGCTCTTATTTCCAATTCTCCAAGCACCTTAATTAAACTTCAGAAACCTTATATCATGTCCTATACCTTTGTCACCATCCTAGCCAAATAACAGACAAAAAGTAAAAACCAGTAGTACAGCAAGCAAAAAGCTATGATAAAGATCCCCTCCCTTAGCTATATAGTATTTTATTACTCCTGGAAGAGAATTAAAATGGAAGATTAAACTTGGAATCAACACTCTGCATATTAAGAGGGAGAGCAGAACTAAAGATTAATGTTTAAAAAACTCCAAAGAAACAGAGTCAATTTCCTACTTTTCTAGTCAATAGCTTCCTACCTTAGACCATTTAGTAAAGAGGTTCCCAAGCTTTTCGTCATCATGACCCTATTTTAATGAATTATTTCCCGCTGGAACCACAGATAGCAGGGAGGACACCATTTTGCTCAGTGTGACCTCATAGGCACCATACATGCAAGGTCTTGCTGTGCAGAGCAAAGTGGCATCCTCAACATACTAGGGATTCCTGCAACCTAATCTGCTGATGGTATGACCTCATTGGGGGTCATGACGCACAGTTTGGAACTGATGATCTAGTTCCTCACTGAGTGCAGCAGTTATTCCCTGACAGACAGTGGTCAGGTCAAAAGGCTACTAACCCCTATAGTTAGCTACAGAATGAACTATAAAAAGCATGAAAACCAGAAGATACTATTCTGGTAAGTGCTACTAGCTAGCTGATCTCAGTAATCGGTCGTTGCATATAGTATAGAAATACAGAAGTATGTTCATCACTTGACTTGCATAAACCAATATACTACTTTTAATGAACAACAAAATAGTGAACACAATAGGTGGGAAATTATTTTCATTTCAGCTGCTTTACATCTCCTTATGGAGATGTTTGTATGAACATCCAGGTCCTGATTTTCAGTGACAACAAGGTTCCTTTATGCTATTGTGGCAGTGTGAATTACACCATGCTTTCTTTATTGCCCCTTTACACTGCCAGAATGGATAGAAAGGG
This sequence comes from Podocnemis expansa, assembly GCA_007922195.1. Lineage (NCBI taxonomy): Eukaryota > Metazoa > Chordata > Testudines > Podocnemididae > Podocnemis > Podocnemis expansa. The sequence goes on along the minus strand of ML681990.1, from coordinate 24,590,129 downwards.
GTCTTGGTGTAACTGCTTTGAAGTCCATTTGCTCTGCTGCTTATTCCGAGTCAGAAGTCTGTTCCCATTCCCCACTTCATGTGCTGTCTTTGATGCTTCATTACAATTATGAAAGAAGAATCCTGCTGAAAGCTACAGCTGTAACAAAGAAAAAAGGCCAATTTTTAAAAAAGCAGTTATTATACATCACATCTGATGATCCATCAACCAAGATCTCTCTCTTTCTCTCAAAACCTTTTGGCATCACTCACCTTCAATGTTAATGGAAGTGAGGGAATAATACCATTGGCTTATGCTGCTTAAGGGAGTCAGATATCCCGCAGAATTTACTGTGTCCCTCTGTCACTGCAGCTCAGTCTTGGTGAACAACCCCTTGTTATTTCAGCCATCATACTTCAAAGCTAGCAGTTTCACTTATAATTTTGTCTAATGATTTAAAAGAACATAAATTGAGACTACTAGAAGTGTTGAGGTCTGACAGCTGATTTTGATTCATATCATTTGTGCTACTTAACCACTTAATTGCCAATTGGGAAAGCCATTGATTGCCTTGTTTCTGCAAATGAAAGATTTATATATGTTACATTTCACCTACAGTCAATGTTTCATTTTTCATGTAAATTCTGTAATGCACAATAGGAGAAGACCTTTCAGGCTAGAGATCTCCACTGTTTTGAAGCTAAGCACCATCCTTTTTGTTCAGTTCCCCTTTTTTCCTCTCCCTGCTAGCTACCAGTAGAAAAAGGCTGACAGGAATAAATTGAGGCGATTATTTGCTGTTTTGTAGACCAGGAATTGAAACAGGATTTGTGCTGTTCAAAATATTGGTAAGTTTGTTTGGCATATTTGTACTTCAGGAAACCTGTGTGCAGATCTGAAGGCATTATTTGCCAGCCAAACAGCCTATTTACAGTGCTTGTATTAAATTATAGCCTGCTTACTGCTGCAGCATAATTGAGTAATATGTCACAGTGGCATGCCAGGGACTGAGAACCCAGCAGAGCCTACAGCAGGTATGACATTAGTGAGCTGGATAGTATTCTAGCTGTATTAGAAGGCTTGTCACATTACACTCCATATCGCACAGTACACTTGTCACATCACAGCTCCTTATCATAGAAAGAAAGGAGAGAATGATAGAATTGGAAAATGAAAAACTACATGTGCAACATGGGGGGAATGTACTGAAGTTTCTGTGAAGCTATGTGAAAATAAGGGGAGATCTAGACTGCAACTGGGAGCATGCTTCACAGAGGAGGTAGGCAGAAACACTAGCAGCTCTCATTGAGATAGAGGTTTGGCTGCAAGCAGCATGGGCGTCAGTTTATGCTGGCTGCAAACCTGGGTCTCTATTCCAATGGCTAACTGAGCCACCACAACCACACTACTATTTTTTGAGCATTAGCTCAAGTCCAGCTAGTAATACGAGTCTGTCTACCAACACTGGAAACTAAACTCCCATCTGCAGTGCACATATATACTGCAGCTGAGGGCATCAGGATGTAGTTTCAGTACTCCATAAGCAACATAAGTCTCTTTGCAGTCTAAAGATGCATGAGTCTAAGGGCTTGTCTACATTGGAGATAGGATTATAATTAGAGTTTAGACTGTCAAATTACAGATGGCAAAGGTGAGTGATTATACCAAATTGCTTGCTCAGGGTCTCATCTCCCTATTGCTCACAGTACTTCCTGAAAGGCATTGCACTGGAGGCAGGGCCATCCTTGAGGGGGGCAAAAAGGGTGATCGCCCTGGGTCCCATGATTCTGTGGGCTTCATTCTGTCCTGCTGTGAGCAGGGCAGCGTGGGTCCACCCTGCTGCCCCTGCAAAGCCACACTGTCCTCCGCCTCCACTTTGCTGCTTTCGGTGCGAAGCTGAAGGCAGCAGGGCACGGGCAGGAGTGTGGAACCCAGCCTCTGCCCTGGGCCAGCCCTGCTCACCCCCAGAGCAGAACAGTCAGCCCAGGGGTGAGGCAGGCTGGCCCAATGGCTGGGCTCCACTCTCCCGCCCCTCCCCTGGCCCAGCTGTTCCATCCTGGGGGTGTGCAGGGCCAGCCGAGAGGCAGGATGGGAAAGTAGAGTCCTGCCCCTGGGGGTGATGTGGCTAGCTATGGGGAGGGGTGAGAGCATGGAGCCTGGCCTCTGGGCTGGCTTGCCTAGCTCACCCAACAGAGACGGGTGGGGTGGTCCCCCTAACAAGCCAATTGGCTCCAGGCCTCACCCTCACCTAGGGATGGTCCCAACTATAGGTATTACGTGCAGGAGCTTGGGGGGAGTCAGTCATTCTCTGCTCACTCACCCACCTCTCTTCTCTAAAGGAAAAAAAGCAGGAAAAGCTTTCCTTGCTGTTTCTCTGCCACAGGCACAACTGAGAGGCACAATGTTCCATGTAGAGAGAGGAATTAATTGAAAGCTTTCTGGGGCTGCAGGCAGGGGAAGAGCTATGTTGTTATAGTGCAGCACACACTGGAAAAAACAGAAGCTGCTCTCTAGCTACATGGACCTAAATTTGAATTGTAGATTTTGACCTCAGTGCTACGCCACTTGCAAGGGTGGTGTGAGGAGGTTGAATTATTGCTCCGTTGTTTTTTAATTTAGTGCTCTGACAGCAGAGACACAGACCGCAGAAGATTGAACTAAGCAGCATTATGTTGAACTTCACTGTCAGTGTAGACCAGGGCTAAGGCTTAGTCTTCATTACAGAGCCTATGACAGCATAGCTATGTTGGCATCATTCATTTGTGTAGATGTGGTGAACACTGACAGGAGTTTTGCAGCTGACATAGGACCACCGTCTTGCTGAACAAAGAGAGCTACAGAAGCTTTGTTCAATCAGAACAGTTGTATCTACACTGGGGGTTAAATTGGCATAACTGTGGTGGCAAAGAGTGTGGTTTTTCATACCCCCTGACAGGCATAGTCATGCTGATACAAGTTTTAAGTGTAGACCAGAGGTTGGCGACCTTTGTTGATCCCAGTGCGGGTAGCCAGTGCTGGTGGCCCCCTCTGCTGAAAAAATTGGTGGCCATCTGAAAATTCAGCAGCATCCATGGTTGGTAGTGGCTCTTCTTGGGGGGCCCCCAGGCACCTCACAGAAAGAAACTGCCTAGAGCAGCTCCTTTCAGCAGTGGTGTGCTGCAAAGAGGAACTGTTCCCAGCAGCTTCTTTTCCTGGCACTTGGGGGCATGGGCATAGCAGAGACACCCTGCACCCCAGCTGCACTCAAAAGAATCCTCCCAGTGTGGCTTTCAGTGGCAGGAGTGACAATCTCTGTGGTGCCATAGAGAACATCATATGCAAATCTGAATGGGCTTCCATGTCATTGTTAACACACTTGCCAGGGGTTACTTATCCCTGGTTCCAAGGGGGCAGCCATGTTAGTCTAGTAATGCAAAAAAAGCAAGGAGTCTTGTGGCACTGAAAAACTAACAGATTTATAGCATGAGCTTTCTTGGGGAAAATCCCACTTCGTCAGATGCTTTGAAGAGGGCGAACTGACAGAATGGGATGAAAATAAATGCAAGGGAGTGTAAGACATGGGATCAGGCCATAGTGCAACAGCAAATCAGAGCATTTGTAAGGATTCAGACTCTAGGAAATAGCACACAGAGGAAGGGTGAAGTCAAATTACCTGTTATAATGTGAAAAGAATCCACAGTCATGATTAAGTCCTGCTTCCACAAAATCTAATTAGTTCAATTTTGGCTGTTTCTCTTTGAAGTGTTGATGTCCCACTGATTTTCTTGAGGACCATCATTAACAAATCAGTGGAATGATTAGGAAAATGGAAGTGCTCAGCAAGTGGGTTTTTTGTGTTGTGATTTCTGTTGTCAGTTTTGTGCCCATTTATTCTTCTGCAGAGGGACTATCGTGTTTGTGCATTGTATAAGGCATGGGGGCATTTCCAGCACATGATGGCATAAATCACATTAGTGGATGAGCAGGTGAATGACCCTTTGATGGAGTAGCTGGCTTGATTAGGTCCTATGTTGTTGTCTTTTGTGCAGATATGTGGATTGTAAGCAACCAGAGCATCCAGCACATCAGGAGGGCATCTCTACCAGTGGCTCAGGGGAGTCAGCCGCAAAGTGGCATCCCGCCAGGTAGCTGGAATGTCACCTCAAGCCTGGTTCCTCAGGGTGAGCACACGCTGAGTAAAAAAAAAAAAAATAAATCAAGGAGTTCTGTGGCACTTAAAGACTAACAGATTTGTTTTTCACATGAACTTTCGTGGGAGATAATCCCACTTCATCTCCCACAAAAGTTCATGCAAAAAATAAATCTGTTAGTCTTTAAGTGCCACACAACTCCTTGTTGTTTTTTTACTGGACTAGACTAACACAGCTATCCCTTTTGAAATCTCCTCCTCAGCCAATTGGAGCTCCTTCAGGTCATAGGGGATGCAGGGGTCTATGTCCATCACCTCAAATGGTTGTGGATCAGCCCCATTGCAGGGCAGCTGGTTAGGGCCCCAGCAGGCCCTTGGGTCTCCCCACAATTTGTGGCCTCAGGGTTCCCTTCACAATCATCTGATCACGAGAGGCTGGTGGACCATATGGCCTGCCTACCGGAGGAGGCTGGGTTCGCCGCTTGGTCAGTGCTGGGCTCCTTCCTTCCAGCTGCCGCCCTGCAGGCACATCCTTCTCCTTCAGCAGCTCAGCCCCTACTGAGCTGCTGGCTGGGGTTTTTATATTTCCCCTTCCTGCCTTGGCCAAACCCTTCTTCTTCCAGGCCCTGGTGCCTGCAGTTCCCCAGTCTGATCAGGAGTGGCATTCAGGCCCTTCCTCCAGCCCTAGCTCTGAGGGAGGCCACAGTACCCGCTTACATGGACAAAGTTGGCAGCATGGTTTGTTGTAGGGATATGTGCCTGCTTTCTGTTGTTAGTCTGTAGTTGCTGGTGGGTATCTGTTTAAGGTTCGAGGGTTGTGGTGAGGAGAGGTCTGTCTCCCAAGGCTAGAAGGAGTGAGGGGTCATCTTTAAAATAGGCTGTAGGTCCTTAATGTTCTGTTGTAGAGGTCTGACTTGAGGGTTGTATGTGGTGACCAGTGGTGTTCTATTAATATTATTCTTATAATTATATTTTAACTATATATTTAATAATTAAATTATTATAATTATAATTACTATTATTAACTAATATGGAAATTAGATTGTGTGAAAGCAGGGCTGAATCATGACTATGGATTCTTTTCACATTATAACAGGTAATTTGACTTCACCCTCCCTCTATGTGCTATTTCCTAGAGTCTGAAGCCTTACAACTGCTCTGATTTGCTTTTGCAGTATGGCCTGATCCCATGTCTTACACTCCCCTGCATTTATTTGCATCCCATTATGTAAATTCCCCCTCTTCAAAGCGTCTGACGAAGTGGTATTTTCTCCTATGAAAGCTCATGCAATAAATAAATCTGTTAGTCTTTAAGTGCCACAAGATTCCTACCCCTCATGTAGACCAAGTCTAAAAGACTGCCCTAAAAGGAGGGGTACTTCACTAACCCTGGGAAAACCAACTGAGTAGTGATAAATGTCTTCATTCTAGCCACATACTAAGACTGTAGAAGAATTGCACACATAGAAGTTCCCCAAAACATCCAACATGTGGAGGAGGGGTTTAACACTATCCCCCCAGAATCTGATCTGGTGTGCTGCTGTGCCTTCCCTATTGCCACTCCTAAACCCCACACTAGCCTCTTATGTGTAATTGGTCCCAGGCAGTGGGTGTGCACTCTCCAGACACTCAGGGAATGATCCCCCAGAGAGCGTTCTCAGCCCCCCCCCAGCTGCTACACCAAGAAATTCCATCCTGCAGGAATCAGGGTCCTTCCCCAATCACTGTAGACTCAGATACTGGTTTGTCCATTTATCAAAGAAATGAGAATGCCTCAGCTTTACTCATTCACCCTCTCTAAGGTTCACACAGCTTTAGATAAAAGGAACACTAGCTTATTGATTAGAACATGGTTTTAAGTGAGTATGTAGCAAACCAATGCACAATAATAAGTCAGTTTGGAGTTAATCATTAACCAATTAAAATGTAAGATGTATTCTAACCTAAAGTCACTACTACAAATATTCTCTGATCACCACTCAGCTTTGGCCGTGATGGTTTGAAGCTGGTCTCTGCCTCTCCATAAGCAAGACCAAATCCTTCTTGTAGATAGATATGTTTTCAAGATGGAGTTTCTTTGGCAAAAAGCTCTCTCCTCATTCCCAGTGTGACTATTTAAAGGCTATGTCTACACAGCACTTTTATTTTGAAATAACACTGGTTATTTCGAAATAAAAGAAATTTGGTCTACATGACGTTTTCTTATTTTGAAAGGATGGATCCTGTCCTTTTGAAATGAGAACCATGGTTTCGAAACAGGTTAAACCCTGATTGTTTTGAAACGGCTGTTATTTTGAAATGGTTACTTCAAAATAAGGGCGTTTGGACATGTTGTTTCGAAACAACTCCATTGTTTCGAAACCACTGTTTCAAAACAACATGTCCAAATGGCCTTATTTTGAAATAAGAGCCATTATGATAGCAGGTTTTCCCTTATTTCGAAATAAGTCATTTTGAAATGACTTATTTCGAAATAAAACTTTGTGTGTAGACATAGCCTTTGTTCCTTTTCAAACCCGCTTCACCCCTCTGTCCTCTTCCACATGATCTTTGGCTGTGTTCACACAGCACTCTTATTTCAAAACAACAGAGGTTGTTTCAAAATAAGAAATACCCTGTTCACATGACACACGGTTGTTTCGAAACAAGTTAAACCCCATGCAGGGACAAAACAACGTTGTTTCTAAATGATTGTTTCGAAACAACGCCGTGCGAACATGTTGTTTCGAAACAACAGTGACTTGTTTCGAAATAACTGTTGCCTGAACCTGCTATTTCACTTTGAGCTTTTTTCCTTAATTCGAATTAACAAACTGTTAATTCAAATTAAGTTATTTCAAAATAAGGTGTTATTTCGATATAAGTTGTTTCGAAACAACCGTATCGAAATAACCCCCTGTATGTGAACACAGCCTTTGTTCAATCTAAGCCCGGAAGCACAATTTGCATTGTCTTTGCCAGGTACCTCTCCAGCCTCCATGCGGAGAGGCAACCCTGATTGTCTGCCTCTCACCTGAGCCAGGTGAAATACCTGCAAACATGTTTCACATCTGTATACATCATGATCCCACAGGAAACATGATACCATAACAATAATGCAGAACATATTTTGAGCATTCATGAAGGACCCCCTCACATGTCAGATTTGGCATGAAAAAAAGTGAACAGGAAAGTTTCACAGATCATACCCTGTGCGTGCACAGATGTGCATCCTGTGACAGGGGAGCAATGCACAACATACCAACCTATCTAGCACAAACCATGTCATCTAGAATGTTCCCTTCAGCAAGAGCTTAAGGGAGAAATTGATGAATTTAGCTCTCTCATCTATATTCTTTTTCAATCCTCTCTCTCTTTGTCTCCTTCCCAGCCTTAAATATTAAGATATTGACCGTCATTTCTGCTTGTATGAAAAAAAATTTTTAAAAAATCCCCTCTTGCTTTACTTTTTGTTAGTTTTGTTTTCGAAGAAAGAAAAGCCCTTGGTTTTTTTTTTTTTTTGTTCTGTTTTGTTTTGTAGTCAAACCATCCATGCAGGTCTGTTCTTCATTCCATTTTACAGCAATAAATAATGTGACTAGAACTAGCATTCCATCCACTGGACCAATTGCTTTTTTACATTCATTATAGCTTTGTCTATGCGAGGAACATATCAGTGCAATCACTGGTTAGAGCCCTGCTAGTTCGTCCACTGGGGAAGCATGGTACAGAATGCACACATTTTGTTTTAAACCTCCAATAATAACCATGAAATAATAATACAGTAGTTTATATGCCTTTGCATTTCTGCATTAGATACTGCCCTGAGTAGTAAAGCTTTTTTCACCCAACTCCTACAAAAAGCGTCACTGTAGACATCACGCTTAGTTATGTCATGGAAAATGGCCTTCAGCAGGTGTCCAACAATACCCATCTGTACTGCTACAGAGATCAGTTTGAACACCACTGCTCTGTTGTCATCTAGCCCTTCCCCTTTAAAGTAGTGGTTCTCAACCATTGTGTCAGGACACATTAATGTGTTAAGTGGGACGTGTGTCACAGAGAGCCAGGGAGATTGCTGGATTTGGCCTGGGGAGGGTGGGCTGGTGTATCCTGTAGGGTCATATTATGCCACCAAGTGTGTCACAACCTACAAAAGGTTGAGAACCACTGCTTTAAAGTGCTGGGAAATTTTGAAATTCCACTTCCTACTTGGTTGGCATGGACAACTGTCATTTCATATCCCAGTTGACCATGTGTGATAGGTTATACCCCATCACACCTCTGTAATGCAACCTGTATAACTTTTCTGTTCACCTTTGCAAATTAATTGTATAGTTTAATGCAAAGTATTCCAGCAACTGTATTTTTGAATGCTCATGACATACTCTGCATTATTGTTGTGATATCAATTTTTATGGTATAAATCAATGCTGTTAGCACACTCACAATCATGCTTTTGTTTACTGTTTATTGTACTTCTACAGATGTACCTTTGAGGGAAACTCCTCCATACCTGTCTGTTCCCATGACTTACGCTTCCCTGGATTTATTGCCTCCCATTCTGTAAGTTCCCCCATCTTCAAACCATCTGATGAAGTGGGATTTTCTCCCATGAAAGCTAATGCAATAAATCAATTTGTTAGTGTTTAAGTGCCACAGGATTCCTTGTTTGTTTTACTGAACTAGACTAACATGGCTGCCCCTTCAGACAGCTTCCAGAATAACAGCTGGATTTCTAACCTGCTGTCATAACTCACACTGCCCCCACCCCCATCCAGCCCAGCTTTTTGTGCATGTTGTAATTGTTATTTAGTAAACATGTACTCTGTGAAGAATAAGCAATCTTTGTTTGTTGCTTGCACATGGTGGCTGTACCTCACTTTGAAATACAAGGCAAGCTGACTAGCCGTTGCTTATTTGTGCTCATTACCAATGTGTTCACAACACCGACAAAAACAGTAGAGAGCTGTGCAAGATCCATCCTTTCAGATAGAAATGGTGAGCACTCAGGAAACTGAGACCATTGGAAAATGCTGCAAAATACAATTGGAAACCCATAGTGTGATGGGATGAAACTCACTTCAGCATGGGACATTGAACATGCACCCATGATGTGCTATGATTCTCTCTCTGTTCCCACAACTGTTAATGAAACAAGTTAGTGTGCTGCACTGAGGAGGAGCTTCCCACAGTGCACTGCTCTCACTGTCAAGAGAGCACAACCTGTGGATGCACTTTGGTGCCACAAGTTTTGTGTGAACGGAAACAAGCATTGTAATTACAGTGCTTTTTGACCATCCCAGTGACTTGTGTTGACAACACTCTCTGGTATGGACAATGCCTGAGTAGGTTAGCTCTAATGATTTAAGTTTTCTCTTTAGCATGACAAAAATGCATGAAAATCAGAGCCATCCACGGGGCTGGTTATGCAGCACTGTGATGCTCTTACCATATTGCCAGCAATCCCACTGAAGTGCTGGCCCTGCTTCTGCAGTATATTATAAAATACAAATGAAGGCTTTACTGCACAAAAGAGAATAATTTCATCTCATTAGCAGCCACTTTGCAGTATGGGTCTGCACAGCAGTTGGTTAACTGATTTCTCAAAGCTCTTTCTGTGTCTCTCTCAGCTACTAGCTCATCCATTATCATTTCTGCATCTGTTACAGACAAGATTTTACACAGGCCACTGTAATTTCCATCTGTGTTATAGAGCAGAAACTCCAGGGGCAATTTCTTTGTGTTGAGCACTATTTTTTAAAAGAAGCTTTAGCCACAACAGAAATTCAAATGTATTTTTCTCTCTGTAATACTTTTTTTCTTTAGTGCTCTGCTTAGTCTTTTGTTTTGGAAAAAGCATGTTTGAAATTGGCTCCTCAGCACGTTTATTGTCCATGCGGAGGGGGCTATGAATGCTGGATACCTTCCCTGTGTAGAAGACTCTTCTTTTCCTTTAGATTGTTCTAGAATGTGTCATCTCCTCTTAGCTGTGAAAACCTCATGTACATTCCTTCAGGCCAACTTTAGATACTGCACAGATTGTTACCTATGTACACCTCTTTTCTTGCATCCCCTTTCTGTTTTCTGCTTGGTGGGGTGAGCGCACCACAGTAATTATTTATTTATTCCCTTCTGTATGTGGCAGACTACAAGGGAAAGTTTTCTGCAGACAAGATAAACATAATTACTTGCTTTCATATATGAAGAAAAAGGTGAATTTACAGCATTTCTGGTGTGGTATTACATATAATTAATTTGTAATAAAGACTTAATATTACATTTTAGTTTAACTGTACATTTTTCCAATAAAATAATAGAAATGTACATTTTCTTTTTATACAAAAAGAAAAAAAGCTCAATAAAGATAAGATCCCATTTTTTGTTAACATCTGTCTTCTAAATTTGACATATTTTTTCATGGTTTGTTTAAACATAAAACAAATAGCAGTAATGGGATATTGAACTCAGATTTTATCCAAGTGAACTTCAAAAAATACAGGAAGCACTCTTGGAAATGTATGCCTTTAGTGTTTGGGGTTTGTTTGTCTTAAATTCCTTTAAGGACTAAATTGCAAAGGATTTGGTAGGTTGAAGCACAACACTACACACCATCCCCCCTCATCAGCCCCTCTTTCTCCTGTTCACATCAAATATACAAAATTAAGTAGCATATATTGTTTCCTCTTCTCTCTTTTAGCTTTAATAATTTTAGGAAATTACTTGAAATATTAGATACAAAACTTTCAGATAGAAGTATAATTTTCAGTTTGGTGGGGAGTTCCTTATGCAAAGCATTCTAAAAACATGTAAACCTTTCCTGGGTTGTCTCTCTCTTGTTTTAATACTCAATATTGAATCTTGGCTTATACAGTCATCTTGGATCCCATCCCTTATTTGACTTTGACTCTTACTGTGTTGTTTTTCCACTTTGCTAAGAAGGCCATCTTCCTTCACCTACGTATTAGTTTTAACTGTATGCATAGGAAGAAAAAAGGTTGGGATGGAATGAAGGAACAGTAAAATTTAAACACAATCTGGATGTGCAGGTCAAGAGAGAGGGCAGACAAAAGGTCAGACCAAAGCAAGATTAACAGACCTGAGTGGCCAGGAGATGGTGATATACAGTAATTCACAGCCACGAAAAAGGGAAGATTGAGAAGGGATGATAAGGTGTTCAATTTTGGCATGTTAAATTTAACTTGATCATGAGATGGGGAGTCACAGAAACAAAAGATTGTATGCTTCTACTTTGCCAGTGATACCAGCCTCCATCTCTCACTTGTTAAACTTTCAGTGCAAACATGCTTGTTTTTCTCCCAGGCTGACCCTCAACATGGGAGGCAGTGCCAGTAAATAGCTGTGGAGTGTTCTTCCTTCAAATCATTCTTCAAAATTCTGCCGTATTGGGATACCCATAAAAAAGATAACAGTTAGGCAGGTGGTGCACTGAGACAATTGCTTATCATGCTTCCCATAGAATAAAATAGAATAGAATAGAATTAGAATCATAGGGTTGGAAGGGACCTCACGAGATCACTATCTGGCAAGGACTCACTGTTTCTTTGTGCCCTTCCTCGCCCCTTTCATGTCTACTTGTTGCCACCCATCGTGTCTTATACTTCAGTGATAAACTCTTTGATGCATGAACCATCTTTGTTCTGTGTTGTACAACACATACCACAATGGAGTACTAAGCCCTGGCTGGGGCTCTAAGGTACTACCACAACTCCAATAAAATCAGTAATAAAGGTCAGGCCTGCAGATTTGTGAGTCATCAGCACAGAGATAGTAACTAAAACCCTATGAGCAGATGAGGTTACCTAGAGAAAGAATGTAATCAAAAAAAGCCAAGGGCAAAGCCCCATGGGACACTCATTTAAAATGGAACCAGGGAAGAAGACCCACCAAGATGTGTTGAATGACTGACCAGAGATACAATTTAGGTCTAAAGGGTCATGAAAGCCACAAGATTTCAAGAAGAAGATAAAAATCAATGGTATAAGCCCAGATATTTGGACATGAAAAAATCAGAGACCTTTGCTAGAATGCTCTCAAAAGAACGAAGAATGTGGAAGCTTGATAAGAGGGGATCCAGGATCAAGCTAGAAGAAAAGTTGAAAAAGTTACTTCAGACAGTGTGTCCACTAGGTTTGGAGATGAATGGGAGAAGGAAGATAGTGTGGTAATTGGAGAGGAAAATGGCATCAGGGAGGGGCAAAATCATGGGTGGGCCCGAGCCCACTCACTTGGGGATGAGGCCCACCCACCACAGCATCTGGCAGCAGCACAAACTTTGCCACCTCAGCTGCAGGGCCAGTTAGCAGCCAGCGGCCATGGCTACAAGCAGAGCAGACTGCAGAGGTGCCAGCACTGGTTCTTATGCTCTGCTCATGGCCACTGGCCAGCCCTGCAGCTGTGGTGGTGAACATCGTGCCACTGCCAGGTGCTGCAGTGTTTGGGCCTCATCTTACTGCCTCTCCTGCTCTCCCCTCCTCCTCACACAATTTCACTTGCTAAGTAACAAGTGGAGTCAGTGTGCTAGTGCCCTGGCTCCACTTGCTACCTAGCAACTGGAGCATCTCAGGCAGCTTTTGGTCACATGACCAGAAGCTGCCCATGGCCAGGTGCATCCCGCGGACTCTGGGGCCTGGCCAGAAAAAGGGAGCTGGCTATGACCCTGGCATTAAGAAAGGATTTTTTGGAAGGGGAAGACTGTAACGTTTGTATTGTGAGGAAAAGTAACACGCTGAGAGTGAGAGTTAAGGAGAGAGTGTGAGACCGAAGAGGATCAGTAGGAGATCCCCCCAAGTGAGGGGTAGGGAAGGTCCTGCTGAATCTACCCTCTTTCTGTTTGAGAGGTCATCAATATCCTAAATGGAGAGGCAGGAGGGCACATGATTAGAAATAGCAGAACTGACTACTTAACAGATCTGGGACTGAAGTACTGGCCAAACCATAACAATGTCATTATAAGAATTCCCTAGACAACTGAGCTGGGGCATCTTGTTCAATGAGGTAGAAGAACTCTATAGCACAGCTGACAAGCGAGGAAATGGCTTTCCTGTCCTATTTCTGAGAGTTCAGAAATTGTCCCAACTCTACATAAGGATGAAATTTTGGGGAGGGAGAGAAAATGAGAGAACAAGAATGCACATGCACACTCAGTAGCCAAAAGCCTAGTGGTTAGGGCATTCACCTGAGTTGTAGGAGATGGGTTTCAGTTCCTGCTCTACAGAGACTTGAACATGAGTTAAAGCCACTCAGAGAGCCTGCAGTGAACTTGAGCTGCTTATCTAAGTTAGAAGCTGAGTTGCCCCGTCTTTGCTGCTCTTTTAACCCCAGTCAGCTAGCCTTATTTTAAAAACCCACTTCTTAAAAAATCCATTTGTTCTCCTTTGTCTCTCATTCTGGCAGACATTGTATCCTGGCCCCCTAAGACCTTTTTCAGTATAGGTTTCAACAAACTTTGTACATGCCTGTGAACAGTTTCAGTTCAGGTGATTTCATTTTCTAACAAAAAAAATCCTAAGTGACAAAAGACTCCTTGCTTTTTTTGCTCTACTATGGAGTTAGCCAACACTCAGTGAAAACCTGTCTTGCTCAATACACATGGGATCTGGCAAACACAAAACTAGAACAATAGCTATCTTCGGTCTCTGGCAGTGAAGTCAAACAGGAATATAGTTTTGCATAACAAACCAGTCTGGTCTATAAAAGCAGCCTTCTAAGAAGCCAGGCTGAAAATACTATAAGCTCGTGAGAAGCCAAGTAAGAAGTCATACCAGACAAAAATATCAAACTAAATCTGTTATCATTTCTGGAGGAAGTCCTGCTGAGTTGTTTGATGAGACTGCTCAGATGCTTAAAATAAGTATGAGTGTGTGTAGCACCAGGGCCCATATCTAGATACCAGAACAGCCAAGAACTCGGCATAGTAAATAAATGGATGTGCTGGCCCTATAGTAATTATGGAAGAAATGTTATCTGATGTCTTAGAGCTTTTTAAATGTCTAGTCTACATTGAAAACTGTTAGTGTATTTGTGACACACTGCATCTGAAAACAACATCCCAAAACCCCCATATTCACCAATGTCATATAATCATGGTCTGTTCTATACAAAGTATGCCATGTTTGGTATTATTTTAAAAGCCTTCATCTGCTAAACACTGGATTGTCTGAGCTACCAATGTGAAGTTATAAAATATTGTTGTAAATGCTACTGAAACATTTGTAAATGGAAACAACAAAAACCTGCTTTTCATGTATAGCAATGAAGTGGTCAGATATGCTAATGGCCCAACAAGGAAAGATTCTGCTACCGGGATTGCTTACACTAAGGCTTCCTTGTAGGACACATATTTGCAATGGAGTTGCTTGACCAATGGAAAGCAATTGCCACATCATACACATTGACTGTTCTAGCAAGCTGAAGCCCGCTATAAAAGAAGTATGACATCATCACCCAGCTCCACTCCTATCAAACTGAACACCTGGGCTATGTCCACACGTACATCGTTATTTTGAAATAAGTTATTTCAAAATGAGTTATTTCAAAATAAAGTCCTTATGTCAAAATAAGTTAATTCAAATTAAGAAAATGTTAATTCGAATTAAGGCAAAAGCTGAAAGCGAAATAGCATGTCCAAACTCAGGACTTGTTATTTCGCTTTAGGAGAGGGGCACCATGGGAGGTGTGGCAACATGGCCCCCACCCTGGGCCATGCCCCCACCCAATATAGGCTAAAAGGAACACACCCTGGGAAGGAGAAGGGCAAAAGTGTTATTTCAAAACAATGGTTATTTCGAAATAACATGACCGAACAGTGTTATTTTGAAATAACCATTTCAAAATAACAGCCGTTTCGCTTTAAAGGAGGTTTAAACTATTTCGAAATGACGACTCTTATTTTGAAATGACAGAGCCAGTCATTTTGAAATAAGAATACGTCGTGTGGACCTAATCTCTTTTATTTCGAAATAACTAGTGTTATTTCAAAATAAGAGAGACATGTGGACATACTCCTGATGTGTCCTCTGGAAGACAAAATTACTTTAGAGAGGTGGAAGGAGAATCCCAGGCACGGAAGCAAAAAAACAAACAAGGAGTCCTGTCGCACTTTTCAAAACTAACCAAAAAAAAAAAAAGTGTCACAGGACTCCTTGTTTGTTTTGCTGAACTAGACGAATATGGCTACCCCTCTGGAATTTGTCAGGCAGGGAAGGTTGCCCAGTCTTTGTTTACAAAACTGCTGCTTGTACCAGAGAGAGACATTGCTAATTCAAGAGCTTGTTAGTCTGTGTAAGTCAAACTGCAACCCTATGTTTGTTTCATTTGATAACTTCTTTTAATCTCTTTACACTTGCCACTTATGATCACATAAAATTGATTATTCTATACTTAATAAACTTGTTTAATGTCTTTGAATGAAGTGTTTAGACAAACTGCTCAGTAATAAAAGCTGTGCACATTCCTTCCACTGTGAGGGAAAGGCAGACAGGATAATAATAGTCACTGCTCACACTTTTTAAGTAGTGTAGATGATGTAGTCACGTGGTCCTGGGCTGAAAAGTCAGTTATAGGTTCTCCATTCTTGGCTGGAATGTCTGGAAAGCATTCATTGAACTAAGAAGGATGTCTTGTGCACCTGTCGTCAGGTTGGGTGACAGCAGGGTCTGGAGTGGCTGTATGTAGGTCACCAGGCAAAGTGAGGTGCAAGGCTGACCCCAAGCTAAATAGTTGATAAAAGTAAATGGCAGTTCCCAGCTCCTAAGCTGTACCTCAGGGATTCTGCATGCTGACACATTGATCAAACAACCTGAAAACCTCAAAATAGAGGTGGCAGTCTGGCTTCTGTATGGCTGAGACCCAGGAACAAAATATTTATAGGCATCCATAAAAGAGCAGAATATTTAATTAAACAGCTTTCAGATATTTTTTATCTCACAAGAAAAACTATGAGGGGAATTAAGCATCTTATTTGCATTGGTTAGGCATCTTATTTGCATTGGTTTCAGTGGGAGTCAGGCATATAAATACCTTTACAAATCAGGCAGTGTCTGAATGAATGGACTCAAAGAATGGACAAAAGGAGAAATGAGAAGGCTTCAGTTATACTTAGCTCATAACTCACTTATAATATCCAGAGTATTAACACCATTGTGGTAAAATATGATCTGGATGACGGAATAGACTGCATTCTCAGTAAGTTTGCGGATGACACCAAGCTGGGGGGAACAGTAGGCACATTGGAGGGCAAGGACAGGATTCAGGGAGATCTAGACAAATTGGAACAGTGGGCCAATAGAAATCTTATGAGGTTCAATAAGGACAAGTGTAAAATCCTTCACGTGGGACGAAAAAAACCCATGCACTGCTACAGGCTGGGAAACATTCAGCTAAGTAGCAGCAGTGTAGAAAAGGACCTGGGGGTCACGGTGGATGGGAAGCTAGATATGAGTCAGCAGTGTGCTCGTGCTGCCAAAAAGGCCAATGGCATACTGGGCTGCATCAAAAGAAGTATTACCAGCAGATCAAGGGATGTGATCATTCCCCTCTATTCTGCACTGGTGAGGCCACATCTAGAATACTGTGTTCAGTTTTGGGCTCCCCACTACAAAAAGGACAGGGACATGCTAGGGAGAGTTCAGAGGAGGGCAACCAAAATGATTAAAGGGCTGGAGCACAAGCCCTATGAGGAAAGACTGAAAGCATTAGGCTTATTTAGTCTGCAGAAGAGAAGATTGAGGCGGGATTTGATAGCAACCTTCAACTACTTGAAGGGATGCTCCAAAGAAGATGGAGCTCGACTGTTCTCGGTAATAACAGAGGACAGAACGAGGAGCAACGGTCTCAAGTTGTGGTTAGGGAGATCGAGGCTGGATATTAGAAAAAAACTTTTTTACTAGGAGAGTGGTGGAGCATTGGAATGAGCTGCTTAGGGAGGTGGTGGAGTCTCCATTTTTGGAGGTGTTTAAGGCCCGGCTGGACGAAACCATGACTGGGATGGTTTAGTGGGAGTGGTCCTGCCTCTGGCAGGGGATTAGACTAGATGACCTATGAGGTCCCTTCCAACCCTATGATTCTATGATTCTATGACACATGCTCAGACAATTTCACAGAAGGATCAGATTATCCATTGTTGGTGGACAAGCTCTGGCGATGGAAGAATCTTCCTAGAAGTGATTAGACAAAGATGGGATAAGTGGCTCTAGGAAATGCTGTACCGTTTCCACTTTGAAAAAGTCATTTCTACCCACATATATTTACCCTGTGTTAGTGAGTTAGGGAAGTTGCCTTTGTCTACTATGAAAATACTGTTCCAGCAGACTCAGCAAAGGAAATCAATTTGTGATTCAATAGGCGTGGTTCAGCAATGTGCAGTGATGTATGGAGAGCATGGCAAGGCATTGAGATGTCCTGGTCACTCACTGGAGCTAAGGAAAGTCCCAGCTATAACAATTTTTCATGTCACTGAACTAAAGCTTCCATTGCTGAGACAATGGAACTGCCCTGTGCATTAGCATTCTCACTTAAAAATTTCCTAAACTCCCTGTTGGTCTGAATGAATGGCTCATGAAACTTCAATTCCCCCTGAATCCTTCCTGGCGTGTCACTGTCATTAGTGCCTGTGCACCTACTAACCAACACAGAGGAAAGCAAAGAACGGTTCTTCTCAGACCAGGACTCCATCCTTAGATCAAGCTCAGAATTCTATTTTCCTGTTCCCAGTAAAATTCCCCATCTGTTATTTTGGGTGTCATTCCCTTGCAGGGTTTTATGTACTTTGTTATGTCTTGCACACTGGGTTTTACTCTCCTTACCAGTGAGCAGCATTAGAAGTGATTTTCTTAATGAATGGCACCCTGTGCACACAACAATGAGGAGAAACTTTGGGTGAAGACACCAGGCCCCAGAAAAGTACTTAGGACCCACCCAAATGTTGCGAAGAGGAGAGGAGGAAGCCACTCCAACTAATGGTGATAGCATGCACTAGGCAGGGAGAAGGGAGGAGACTTGAGCAACAGTTCAGGAAGGGGCTACAAAAGCAAGAGTGGCACTCACACCAATGACACCCATTTACCTATGCATCCATATAAAAAAAATAAATAAAAATGAACAAATAAAAATCTTTAACATAAACAAATCAACCCACATCTATATTTTAACATTCTGAATATAGGTAATATTTTAACGTTATGAAAATAGACATTATTCACACACACTCTCCAAAGATTTTTCCCAAGGAAGATAGGAGAGCTTGAAACACTACGATGTTCACTACAAACTTTGCTGTTGCTATTTATTTTCTATGGAAGGCACTCAGATAACACAGTGATGGGTGGCAGTGTAAGCCCCAAGATTCACAGATAGGTGTTGTGTGGATGTTAATATCAATGTAAGTATGTTGCCCAAAGTTTTAAAAATAAACTAGATTTTTGGATGCCCAGTTGGAGACAACTTAAACAGCCCTGATTTTCAGAGTGGTCCTCAGCAGCTTCTGAAAGTCTGTCCCCATTAAGGTATCTCAAACTGAACACTTAAAAATTGAGGCATGAAAAATCACTCTTGACATTTATGGCTTAGATAGTTATTTTTATAGATTTATATTTAAAATTCACTTTGAAATTATTAGTAATTTCTAAATTTAAAGAATGTGTTCTTCAACACTGGAGGAGGAGGGGAAAGCCACCAAAGAAACCAAATAGTGTATGCATGTACAGATTTTATATTGTCTTGCTTATAATTGATTAAATGTGATTAAAACTGTACGAGTTTGTGAAGGGGATCACCCACTGCAGGTGCTACCTATATGTTAAGAGAAGATGTAGCTGGTTCTCTTCTTTACTGGTGCCCCTTGTTAACAAACACTCTGGCCCTGCAGCTATCTGCCCCAGGACACAAAGTGTATCCACCTCTTTTAAAGGGGGGAGACACAGTATCTAACAAAGGATAGCTTCACTGTCAGTCATGAAGTTCCAGGATCCACTGGGCTGAAGCGTAACAGTTGTGGGTCGCCAGGTTGTAGAGGTCTTCCTAGTCCATATTCCCTGGTTGCAGTGTAGGCTTTTCATCTTGATCCCCATCCAGGATCCTATGGGGGACAGAGGTTTTGTACGACTGCTCCCCTGGATTGCTTCTTACCAGTTTCTTTACCCAAACAGGCAAGCAAAAACATATAAACAAAATAAATCAAAGGCAAAATTGCGCACCTTGCAAGTAACTAGAATCCTCCTTCAGCAGGTCAGATAGATTCTCATTGGCCAGGGGCCTCAGGCATGTGGATGTGCTCCAAGTTCTCCTTCTGAGATGCAGACTGTAAGTTTGTTCACCACCATCAGTTGCATGGTGCTGAAATGCTCTGCCCCTCTTTGCAACTCCAGCCCATGTGTGCTTTTCTATGGCTGCCCTGGCACAAAATGGCCCTTTAAACCCTTACTTTCCACTGCAGGGTTTAAATGCCCCACCAGAATGCTATATAGCAGTGGTTCCCAACCTGTGGTCTGGGGACCCCTGGGGTCCACGAATACATCTAGTCCTAGCCTCTGCTGACCAGTGATCCATATTGGAGAAGCCTCTGAATCACGGGTGTCAAACTTACAGCCCGTAGGGCCAGATCTGGCCGGCCAAGGGTGCTGATACCGTCCGTGGAGCTGCTGCCTAAACTGTGCCTGGAAGCTGGCTGCCCATGACTGAGACTGACTTTTGTGCATGCCACCAGCAGGTAGGGGAAGTGGAAAGAGAAGGGGGAGCCAGCACGGGGAAGGGGGACCTACAGGGCTGGGAAAAGGGAAGGTGTTGCAGAGTCTGCAGGGATGAGGAAGGGGAGCCCATGCCACCCTCAACATAGAGAGGGAAAGGGTTGGAAAGCTTATGCAGACACACGTCCTGGACAGGTCCTGCCTTCCCGTGTGGCCCCCCACATGGAATGACTTTGACATCTCTGGTCTCAATGAATTGTATTTGCCTGTTGTGAGCAGCCACACCCTAGATATGTCTCCATCCCTTGGGAGCAGGCAGGGCCAGGTCCTTCACTGCCCTTCTGCAGCACTGCTGTCTGTGGTCAGTCCCCGATGATAACTATTTTCATTTGGGCATCCATGGAATTTTTTGATGTTAAAAAGGGGTTCTTGTACTTGAAAAGGTTGGGAACCACCACCATATAGTATCCTTTGCATTTTGGGGGAGTCTGCAGAAATTTCAGGGAACCTTTCCACCAGGGCTGTTGATATTCCCTTACCAGCAGTAATTTTCATAGGAGTAAAGTTGATGAAAGTATTTCATTATTATATATTTATTTTAATGCAAAATTCAACTCATCCTTAATTATAGTTATGGGATCACAACAATGCCTCCCTGATTAA
This sequence comes from Podocnemis expansa, assembly GCA_007922195.1. Lineage (NCBI taxonomy): Eukaryota > Metazoa > Chordata > Testudines > Podocnemididae > Podocnemis > Podocnemis expansa. Next base: position 24,569,675 of record ML681990.1, on the reverse strand, counting down.
GGTCCTGTTGTTTAATGTGGAAGCAAGAAGAGAAAGGAAGATGACACAGAGTGTATATAGTGGGCAATTTTCTTTCTTAAACTAGAGCTTCACTTTCAGATCTCTCCAATCTCGAAAAACTCTTTAAAAGAATTTTCTTCATTTGGTTTCCCAAACTTCTGTATTCACAATTTGCATTTCCTAACTTTGCTAACACTTTTGCTCTTTTTAGTTCATTCCGTATTGTACTCAACTAAGTATGCTGCATTTTAGTGTATTTGGATGTAGTCATGTAATTTATAGTATATTTGCATATTGAATTTAAACCATTGTTTACACAAAAACCAAAGGCATGGGATGTGTATGTTAAGTAGCTACAGAACTTCACAAAAAGTCACTGAACTGAAGCTCCTGAGCTTCACAAACAGCAGTTTGTTTAGCAAGGAATAGGTTGTCTCTCACAGGAGATAGTTTTGAACTGCTGCTGTACACATCTTCAGCTGGTTAGAAACCTTGTGTAAGAACATTTCATAAAAACACAAGTACTCTTTGGTTCAGAGTAAAGAGGAGTTAGTTACCAGCAACTTTGAACCTTGCATCATTCATTCACACTTGTGGGATGTTGCTCCCCTGGCATAAAGCTGTGGAACTACCTTAAAAAGTCTGTCTCTTGGAAGTGCATAAAAGAAATCACTCATCATCTCCCTACTCAGGATAAAATGCAGCCCTCTCCTCCCAACTGCCTTAATTCCTTTATTGTTGATTCAGGGAACAAACGGAACCTGCCTAAATAGCCATATGTTAGCTCTTTTCTTCGCCTAGCTTATTATTACTATTTTCGTGTAGTTACTTGGCATAGAGAATACTATTATAGCACACATAGCTTGCTCTTATCCCAGGAGTCTTTGGACCCTCAGTCCACATGCCCTGTTGTTAGGAAAAGTTTAAGATGTAAACAGACCCTGGTCTTTTTTGTAATTAGGTTAGATACTGTTAACATGATTTTGGACTCCATATTGAGCTCAGTCCTAAGTTGGCAGTGTCCCAGGGATTGAACTTTACCCAGCAACTCAGTAGCAAGAAAACCCTGAGGTAAATTGTGCCAGTAAGTCAGACTCCATGAGCAGGGCTGAGTTCGGAGGGATCCCAACCACCTGACTGGCTGAACCTAGGCTCCAACAGGCTATTTAAGACAGCAAGCCCTGAGGCCTGGTTGCTTTCCATATGAGTTACAGAGTGGCACAGTAACATCTATTTGAGGACTAGAAGCAGATGAACAAGACATAAAACACCTCACAAACATGCAGGAGGAAGGGGGAAAAGTATCACTTATTTATTTGTGAGCCAGTCAGTGGCTCTGGTCAATCCAGGTCATGAACAGCATTCCCTGGAGGAAAAGAAGAACAATTGTAATACACCATTGCTGAATTGGGGCAAGGGTTATGTTAAGGTAGAGGAGCCTGGAGTACTCTCCCAAACCATCTTAACTCAAGTGATTTTGGGACATATGGTAATTTCTGTTTATCTCTTAAATATCCCTCATTTTGTAATTAATCCTTAAGTAAACTTATTGCTTTATTACAATTGTCAGTGGCCAACCTAAACCAGACCCATGATAGATATGGATTCAAAAGTAACCAGATTGCTTACAGTTTCTTTGTAAAAGGGGGAGGTTGAGTGGGTCCTTCATATTTCAGGAAAATCCCTTTTTAACACTACCAGAGTGTCAAGGATGTGCCTCCAATTCAGTGATTATATTGACGACTGATGATACATGTTGTGCCTCTCTGAGTGAGATCCACTTAGCAATTCAGTGCCAGTTTGTTGGGTTGTCACTCCCCGCATTAGAAGGGAGAGACTCTTAAGTATCCCTGGTCATCTGGCTTCTCAATGTCTAATGCCTGATACTCCTACCAATGAAAGCCCAATGAAGATACTGAGACCAGTCAGTGGGCCAAGATCATCTGACACAGGACCCAAGACATACCTGGCTGCTATAACTTCAGCACTACCTTACATCATAGTGTTGGGGATGACATCTCCTTGCTCTTATCCTAGAAGTAATGACACTGAAGACCAAATCAGCCGTGACTATTACAGTCTCAGTAGCCTTGGCAGTCTTGTGGGAATTGCTTATGCTGGTTCCTGATTCTCATTAGGCACTTTCGAAGGGGTAGCTGTGTTACTCTAGTTCAGCAAAACAAATGAGTCCTGTGGCACTTCACTCCATGTATTTTTCCCTCCCATACAGTATGATTTTCATTTTCAAGCATCTAATGAAGTGGGATTTCTCACACGAAAGCTAATGCAATAAATACATTCGTTAGTCTTTAAACGTGCCACAGGATTTCTTATTCATTAGGCACTTTTACCCTTGACATTGGCTCCAGATCTATCCTCCACCGTCAATACTTAGATCTTCCATGTGATTGCAAGCCTATGCAGGTACATGCCACTGAATGAAAAGGAGGGAGAACAGGACTCCATCACATTGGCATAAGCAGTACAAAGATGGCCTGAAAGAGCATGTCACATTCATAGACTTTCATTTTCTCTTAGCCTGTGTCCACATACAGTCATAGAATCATAGATTCTACTTCAATCGATTTAACCAAATCAATATAAAAATAGTTAAATCAATTTAAGTAAAATCGATTTAACAGGTCCAGACAAATAAAACCCAAATAGAATTAGCATGTCCAGACACCAGACTTGCTAGTTTGATTTGGGAGAGGGTCACCCTGGGAGGTATGGCAACATGGCCCCCTGGCAGGGCCATGTTGCCACCCAATCCCCTGGCTGGCTGTCACCTGGAGAGCTAGGCAGTAGAAAAAAGCCCTCAGGGCAGGGATCCCTCTGACCCCGCATCTCCCACCGCTGGCCAGGTGGCAAGGGACGGACCACCGGGCACCCCGAATACTCTGCCACTTGCAGGGCAGTGGGGTAATGAATGCCAGGTGTGCTCCACTTCCCCACAGATGCTTGGCAGTGGGGGCAGGGAGCCCAGCACGCCCAGCTTCCCCACAGCTGCCACGTGGTGGGGGCAGGGAGCCCAGTGTGCCGCCCGGCAGCTGCAGGGAAGCAGCGTCCACCGGGCTCCCTGTCCTGCCATCTGGCCAGCTGCAGGGAAGCTGGGCGCATGGGACTGCCTGCCACCGCTGCCCGGCATCTGCTGGGGGAAGCCGGGTGCAGGATGTTTCCTCCACCACTGGCCCAGCCAGCTGGAGATGTGGGTAGGCCCCTCTGCACCCCCCCATTACCCCCCTGCACCTCCCATCCCTCCCTGGCCAGAGTGCAGGGGCGGGGGCTTCCTTCCAGGGTGCCATGCACCCTGAGAGGAAAAGGTCAAACTGCTATATCGATATGTGGGTCATATCAATATAACACAGCCACATGGGGTTATTTCATAACCACAGTTTCGAGATAACCCTCATTTTGATATAAAACTAGGTTTTATTATATCAAAATGATTTCAATTTAAAACCTGTGTGTGGATATACTCTTAGGGTCTTCTACAGCAAAGCAACAATGTGCTGTATTGTCTGAGAAACCAACAGTCTAATTGATTTCTTAAAATAAAACTTGTCAAATTGTCAAAAAGGCTCCTTTACCTATACATGTAATATGCATCACATGTGAAAATTCACAGCTTTGCTAAACATTAAAAATCATGGATTGAATAGAGACACCAGATTTATGACGTACTACAATCTAAAACCAACTAACAACCCTCAGCCCTTCTGCCTTCCCCCCTACACACATGCTGCCTTCATTCCCTCATGACTGGGGCATGTGTTAAAAGACCACTTCACTCTGAATGATCCCTTGCAATATGTGTTAACTATTAATGTTACACTGAACAATCTTTTTCACCTTGTGTTTAGCTGTGACACTACGAGTATATTTCCATTCTTGAAGAAGCATTCTTTGTAAACTCAAACGCTTGTCTCTCTCAACAACAGAAGCTGGTCCAATAAAAGATATTACCTCATCCACCTTGTCTCATGCAACCATGCTGACATCCAGTGTCTGGCCAGGAAAATCACAATTTCTTTGAAACTATATTAGCTCTTCAGTGTTTCAGGCTTCATATTTCTGTACCACACTCTTTCTGTACCACATTCACAGGCAGTTCCAGTAAAAGGACATGTAATGAATTACATAGCCATTCTTACACCAATTGCTTTTTTATCCTGAAGCCTTTTCTTTAGAATAAAAAACGCACCCCATCCTTGTATCTATATTACAAACTTATCAAATATTTTTGGTTTTTCAAGTTTCAAAGAATAAGAGTTGTGTAAATTGTCACTACCTTTTTCTTTTGCTGGGAAGAGGGACTTAATAACTGCATTCCATCCATTTAATTTCCCCTCTGTTTTCACCCCATATTTAGTCACCACATGCAATCACCTCTATATTTTCTTTATATTTAATGTGGTATTCTTTTTCACTTCCTGCTCTTAACTATTTTGTGACCATATTTTACTCCAGAGGGTCTGTTTCAGTAGCGAGAAAGGCGTTCTCATTTAATGCCTCTTTTACTCTATAAGATAGGGCTACAGTAGTAAATAGGAATGCTGTGGAAGCTCTAGTGCAGGGGTCGGCAACCTTTGCCGGCCCCCCATGCCAGCCCTACACACCGTACCCTCAGTGGGTGCTGGGGGTGGAGCCAAAAGGTGTGGAGCCAGGCCTCCAGTTCGAGGCTGGGACCAGCTCCCACCCTCACCAGCAGGTGGCATCTGGATCCCAGCCAGGGTCACCTCTCTCCCCCACCAGCAGGCAGACTCCAGGTCCAGCCACAGGCACATATTGCCCCTGCCAGCAGGCGGCTTCTGGCTTCACAGTCGGAGCCAGAAGCAGTGGGGGGCCAATCTGCCCCACTCCCCTCTAGATCTGTCCAGCAGGGGGCAGGGCCAGAGGGGGACTGGGAGCCATGTGCCGCTTCTTCTGCTGGCCTGGAAGCATGGAAAGCGGCTCATTCTGCCCAGTCGCGCAGCACTGGGGGAGCGGGGCCAGCAGGGAAGCCTGAGCAGTGCCACATGCTGCTCAGGCTTGGCCCTCATGCCATTTTTGGCACAGGTGCTAGGGGTTGCCAACCCCGCTGTAGTACATGCCTATAACAATCACTTTATTTCAGCTTCACTCAAGCAAAGAGGATCAAAACTAATTCTCCCCCAAGATAGTCAACAGGATTCCGTTGAATAATCTGAGATATTTATTTTAAAATGGCCTATTATGATGACAGTTTGTGAAGAAAATGGGAGCATAGTAGATGGAATTATTACAGCAAAAATAGTCAACACCAGACTAAAGAGAAATGTAGGAGATATGCTGAATGTGATGGAACTTATTTATATAGCTTTGGACAAATTGCTGATGCTGTTGGAATTAGGAAAGAATTTCAAAAAACACCACAGAATGAAAATCCTAACAACAAAGCTAGATTACATTCACTGAAAAAGTGGCTGGATCAAGCTCTTACTTTGTCTCATTTTCTTGCCAATATTCTCAACTATTCACACTAACAGGGTAGATGTCTGACTAATGAATTAGAAAATGCTGCTGTGACAGAGTCTAATAATAACACATCAATCAAGCCAACAATAATAAATTTCAGGGCTGGAGGTGAACTATTTAAGCAGAACACATTACTGCTGAAGTTTTAAAGAAAATCAAACCATTAAAATGGGAAAAATCACTGGTTAAACAACTGGAATCAGAGTTCATAGAAGTGTTAAATCAGCTTTTGACAACTGTATCTCTACTAAAGATGCAGAAAGAATATTTACTTCATTTCAATTTACAGTATTAAACAAGTTCAGTTGAATGACCAACTCATTTAAAGTTGAGAAACATTGAAAAACCTTGTTTTCCTTTTTCATCTTGTTGGTAAAAAAAGACGGGTGAGAGAATGAGATGTACTAATTCTAAGATATTGTAGGACATCACTCTCCTTTGTTTAATAAACAAGATTGCTTTAAAATTTAATGCAAAAACATGTTTGGCTAAACTCACTGCCAGCTACTTTGTTTATCCAACACATATAAGGTCACTGTATTTAGTTTAATAAACAATTTTTAAATACTATTCACATTTTCATACAAATGCAGCACACAAATTGCAACTAAACAATTCATCATTTAGTGATTAAGAAATGTCATTCATGATTTTCTAACAAACAACTAAGAATTTGAATAAATGTATGTTAAGTTAGATAACTGATTAAATAAATGTGAATAGAGCATCTTCCTCATTAGCAAAAAAAGAAGTACTATATTTAATGTAAAACCTGTATTTAGCTGAAAATCAACCAAAGGAAATAAGGATTCCAGAAGACTGGAGAAAGCAAACCTAATATCTATCTTTAAAAAGCAGATCAAGGAGGACCCAGGGAATCATAGATCAATCAGCCTATCTTCAATACATGAAAAGATACTAGAGCAAATTAATAAATAATCTACCTGTTAGCACCTGAAGGATAACAGGGTTATAAGGAATAGTCAGGATGGCTCTGTCAAGAACAAATCAGACCAAATCAATTTAATTTCTTTCTTTGATACAATTGCTGAACTAGTGGATAGTGGGGAAACAGTAGACATGATATACCCAGATTTTAGTTCACTGTTCCATATGATCTTCAAATAAGCATATTAGGGAAATATAGTCTAAATGAAATTTTTATATGGTGGGTGCACAGCTGGTTGAAAGACTATATTGAAAAAGCAGTTGCCAATTGTTTGCTGTCACATTGGAAGGACATACCTAGTGAGACTCCACAGTAGTCAGTCCTGGGTCTGGACCTATTTAATGACTTGGATAATGAAGCAGAGATTATACTTATAAAATTTGCAGAGGACACCAGAATGAGAGAAGCTGCAAGCACTTTGGAGGACAATTTTAACATTCAAAATGACAGGCAAATTGGAAAATTGTCTGAATTCAGCAAGATGAAATTCAGTAAAGACACGTGAAGTATTTTACTTAGGAAGTGAAAATCAAACGCACAACTACAAATGGAGAATAACTGTCTATGAGATAACCCTGGTGAAAAGGATCTGGAGGTTATAGTGGATCACAAAATGAATACAAATCATCAATGAGCTGCAGCTACAAAAAAAGGTTAATATGATTTTGAGGTGTAGTAATAGCAGTGTTGTATGTAAGACACAGAATGTAATGACCCCACTCTACTCAGCCCTGGTGGCCCCAGCTGGAGTCCTGTTTCCACTTCTGGGCATCACAATTTAGGAAAGATGTAGACAAATTGGAAAGTTCCCAGAGAAGAACAAAAATGGTAAAAGGTTTAAAAAACCTGACCTGTGAGGAAAAGCTGAAGAACCTGGGATTGTTTAGTCTTTAGAAAAGACTGAAAGGGGACCTAAGAACAGTCTTCCAATATGATAAAGGTTGTTGCGAAGAAGATGATCAGTTGCTCTCTATGTTCACTGAAGGTAGGATAAGAAGTAATAGGCTTAATCTGTGGCAAGGGACATTTAGGTTAGATGTTAGGAAAAACTTTCTAGCTATCATGGTAGTTAAGCTTTTGCTTCCAAGGAAGATTGTGGAGTCTGCATCACTGGAAGCTTTTAAAAACAAGTTGGACAAACATCTGGTCTAGATTTATTCGGTTCTGCCACAGCACAAGAGGATGGACTTGATGACGTTTCAAGGTCCCTTCCAGCCTTACCAGCTGACAAGGAATGCATCCGACTCAGAGCCCGTCTCTCTGTCCCTGAGGGAGCACAAGAGTAGGCACTTGTGGTTTGTGCCGCTTGCAAACAAGTGCCCCTTGGGGAGTCCCCACTCCTGGAAGATGTGGGCAGGGTCGTCCGCAGGGAGGTGTGAGGCCTGGGGCCAACTGGCCTGTGCAGGGCCCTGCCACACCCCCCCCCCCAATGCTGAGGGCTGGTCCTGCACTGCCACCCCTCCCCTGACCCTGGGGGCAGAGCGGGCCAATCTGGGGGCTGGGCTTTTCTCTACTGCCATGCCTCTGAGCCAGTTCTCCTCACAGCCAGGGTGGAACAGCTGGACCAGGGGAGGGACTAAAGAGAGAAACCCAGCCTCTGGGCTGACCTGCTCTGCCCCTGGGCTAGCTCTTCCCACCCCCAGAGCCAGCCAGGAGTGGAGGCTGGCTCTGCATTCCACACCCCCCTTCCCCACTGCCTTTGGCTCCATGCCGAAAGCAGCGGGGAGTGGGTGGGGGACAGCGCAGCCATGGGGGGCAGCGGTTTCGGTCCTATGCTGCCCTGCTCAGGCCAAGACAGTGCAGGCCCCTTGGAACTGCAGGGCCCAGGGTGATCACCCCTTTTGCCCCCCCCGCCCCCTGGGATGGCTCTGGATGTGGGCCTCTACCTGTGCTGTACAGTTCATTTGTGCTGTGGCAGGAAATGCCTTCTGAGTCTGTCTGCTTGGTTCTTCCTCCCCATTGGGATGTGAGACATTACTAGGTGGAACCAGTTTTGGATGGCCATCTCCCAGAGGCGGATTGCCTCTTCACAGAGGGTCAGTCAGCAGGGTCTCCCTCGTGGTTGATGTAGAACATCACTGCTATATTGTCCTTGAGGACCTGTACTGTCCTGCCGCTGACTAGGTTGAGGAATACCTTGCAGCCCAACTGGACCACCCTCAGTTCTTTCACATTGACGTGCAGGAAAACTTCCCTTTGGGACCCTTTCTGCCTCAGGGTGCTCAGGCTGAAGCTGACGTGGGCTCCTCACCTGAGGTCTGAAGCATCTGTGATTAGAGTCAATGAGGGGTTCTGGACCTCAAAGGGGACCCCTTGTACAGCAAAGCTCAGTCTCTGCCATACCTCAAGGGCCTCTAGCACTTTTTCTGGTATGGTGACTACCCACTCTAATGTATGATAGTGGGGGCAGGACACTCCGGATGTACTGATGATGATGCTGGATGAGGCTGGTGATGTGTTGGATGAGAAGGTACTTCAGAGACTACGAAGCTCCCTGGACCAGTGTTGGTCCCTTGGCACTGAGCCCTTGCTGTGCTGCTTACCCAACAGACAGGCTTTGAGTGACAAGAGGTGCCAAGGAGGAAGAAAATTCTCACTTCCTATTCTGGGTCTGGACCTCCCTTGAAGACAAGGAGGGAGTCCAATGCCAGTCTGATGGGGCTGGAGCAGGGTCCCTGTGCTGGTGAAAGGTGGTGGGGTGTCCCATTGCCAGTGAAGGTGGCTCTGGCTCAGCTTTTGATCTGAACCCCATGCTGCCACAGTCGGGGTGCCTAGGCAATAATGGCGAGCGGTGCCAAGTGTCATCGTCATCCAACGGCAGGGAGGTGTGCTGAGGCTTCTCTGTTCTGTTAACCCCCAAGCACGTGGAGCCTGGGTCCGGAGCTCCAGACAATGATGCCAGGGTGCTCAGCCTTTGAAATGGTTAATGCCACACCGTGGAGCCCATGGAGGGTTTTCCCCTCAATATCACCAGTCTAGAGGCTGGTGGAGGCATGGGCAAGGCCAGCAGGGTCCTTGCCACCTCAAACGTCTTCAGGTTGACAGGACTGGTACTCTTCAGTGCTTCAAGCCCACTGGAGTTGCCGGGTCCCTGGATGGTGCTAGCAGTGGAGATTGAGGACGAGGTCAGCTATTCTCCAAGGGTCTCATGGCTATCAGTGCCCACACTCTGTCCTGACCAGGTTACTATTTCTTCTTCTGCATCAAAGGAGACCAGTGCTGGAGCAGTGCTGGTGCCAAGTGGGCATGCTGCATCAATGACTCTGGTGCTGATGGCAGCTATGCCAGCTCTGACGTGGGCCTGAGTGCCGCCTCTATTAGGATAACCAAAGTTGGATTTCCCTTTCCTTCTGGATTGTGGGCTTGAAGGGAGAGGTTACGATGCTTGTCAACTCTATGCCCTTCACCCAGACATTTCAGGCACCAGTCATGAGGGACACTGATTGGGAGGCCTTCCCATATGCAGCGCAATGGCTTGGAGCCCAGAATGGTCACCCTCTGGGACTAAGATATGTGGGTCTAAAAGAAGACTAGACGAAGACTGATTGAATTACTACTAACAACTTCTAACTAGATTGAAGAATGAACCAGCTGTAAACAACAGGAACAGGTGCCTGTGAATCACAAGGAACAGAGCAGTGCCAAGACTGTCACTCGGGCGGAAAGAAGGAAACAAAGGAGGGCAGGGTCAGCATCACTTTTATATCAAAACTTGAGCACAGGCCTTGAGGGGACGTTGGTAGCTGACCCTACAGGGACAGGCTAAGGGCAAAAAGCTTTCCAGAAGACCATGCACTGCGGCATGTACACACCTACGTTAGAATGGATGTGAGCAGCATTCGAAGAAGAACTTCATTTAGGAAAATATTTAAAGGACAAATGTAAAATAAGATTAAAATTGATTATATGAATCCAGGATTCTCACTTGCTCATTTAAATCATGATTAATATCTCTTTGATTTAAATCAATCCATCCTGATAAGAACTGTTAAGGTCCCCCACTCCCTGTAGTTCTTGTTTGCTGACAGAAGTCCAGAGTACAGCAAGAGGCAATACAATAGGTTTATTGGGAGCTGCAGGCTTCTAATTCCAAACCTTCATCCCAGTGACTCTTTTCTCCCTCACCTTCTGTTCGACCCAAGCTTTTATACTGTATTTTAACCAATCATTTTCTTACAAATATTACATGATAATTCTTTAACCAATCCTACCATACTGCAAAATAATTCTCTACTCAATCATATTCCACCACCTTAATCGATTACAATAACTTATAGGACAAATAGAAACAATCAAGGAATTAGACAGAAATCATCAGAACAATAGGTACTAGAATGACCAAACAATACAAAATGTAGATTCTATCACCACAGGTGTTTGCAAACCAGACAAAATACTATAAACTTCAAGCATTCTCAGGTCTTTCTTTACCTGGAGGCACTGGCCTCTTCTAAAGTGATATGTTTAGATCAGGTGTGGCCAAACTGTGGCTCGGGAGCCACATGCGGCTCTTGAATTAAAATTCGTGGCTCTTGGAAGAACATCAGCAAATCAATTTAGGAAAGCATGCCCAGCCCAGGAATTCAGGAGGGGGTTGGGACTGTGGGGAGAAGTGCAGCATGGTTGGGGATGGCAGGGAGAAGTGCGGCATGGTCAGGATTTTAAAAATCTCGCCACTAGCCTGCAGTCTTCTACATTGAGCAGCAGCTAAGTTTTTACTGTATAGGCCTAATTTTCATGGTAACTTTAAGTAATTATTAGAATCTGACATTAGCAGAATCAATGCTTGTCCTCTATTTATGAAAAAGTAAAGTGTGCAATCAATTTTAAACTCAGTAATTTTGGAATAGGTAAAAGTATATGGCTAAATGCGTCAGTGTGGCTCTCGAAGGTTTAGTAATTAACTTGTGTGTGGCTCTTGCTTTCCATAAGTTTGGCCACCCCTGTTTTAGATTGTGTGGATGTGACTGCATGCTTCCCAACTTATGGCCATCCCTGGTGCTTTTTGGCTTTGCTTGGTGAAAGTACAAGGCCTCAACCTGTCACAGTGAGGGTCAAACTGACTGTGGTTTTGGTTCTTTGATGTGATCAGGGGCATAGCTGGGGGGGACAAGGGACCCGGGGCACAGGCCCAGACCTGGCCCTCAGGCCCTGCCCCCAGCCTGCAGGCCCTGCCCCCTGGCCGGGGACAGGGCTGCGCGCTGCCGTGCTCGGCAGGCCCCGCATCCCCAGTGGGGGACGGGGCCGCTGGTGGCCAAGCCTCGGATCCCCAGCCAGGGACGGGCCGCCAAGGCTGCCAGCAGCCAGGCCGGGGACTGGGGCGCCGCAGCCACTGGAGGCTGGGCCCCGGATCTCCGGCCCCCGGGGTACTGGCACTGGGGCTCAGGGCAAGTGCCTGGGCGTGCCCAGTGCCAGCAACGCCCCTGGATGTGATACCACTGTAGCTAGCTAAGTCATAGTCCTTACAGACAAATCTAAATATCTATGGCCTAACAAGAACTATTCACTGTGTAAGAGAAGGAGGAACCGGCCCTATGTGCTCTTACAAAATAAAAACATAAACCTCGTAGCAAAAATGTGAACTCTTCCATGCTCCAGCACACCAGTGGACATAATTCTGATAGTAAGGATTACATGATAGTCATGAAAAGTCATTTATTCCCAATGAAGGTACTGCTCCTGCTTCCACTGAAGTCTGTCAAAATTCCCACTGACTCCCAATTGTATTGAATTATAGTTTTGCTGACAGGCTATTGCCTGTGACAGGGCTGAAAGCTGGCCTGAAGTTAAACCTAAAGAAGAAAGACTATTTCCTACTGTATCAGTTGAGCCATTAATTCCTCCTGGTCAACATCTTCCCTCTAACTTTTCCATGTAACTATTCTATAACCTTTCAGAGCCTCCATGAAGATAACTTTGAATTGTTGTTTCCAGACACATTTGCAAGAACATTGCCCAATTACAGTCCACAAATAAATCACCTCTTATTTTGTCCCACTTAACACAGCGCTGAGATCTGCTGTCCTAGATTTCTGGTGCTTCCTTGACACATGTCCTCCCCCTTTGTTTTTTCTCATCCTACATTCCACTTAAAGCAACAGTGTTCAGCAGGGCTGTAACTAGGTATTTGGGTGCCCGGGGCAAGCAGCCTCAAAGGTACCCCCCCACACACCTGGGCCCTGATTCAGGGCCCATCTGTCCCCTCCAGTGGCCAGAGCCGGGCAGGGGTTCCCTATCCTGGGGAGCCCCTTCCCCTGCCACAGCTGGAGCCAAGCGGAGAGCACCTTCCCCGGCTCCCTGAAGAATGTGCCCTTTGGGGCCAGGAATGGTCTGGTGCCCTCTCAAATTCATGCCTGGGGCTTTGCCCCCTTCACCTTGCCATAGTTACGGCCCTGGTGTTCGGAGTAAACAGCTATGTAACACTACTGTACTGCTCTGTGTTTAGACTACATCAGGGCCCTGACCATATCTCTAAGTCCTGTACACTTCTGTGAACATTCTCAGTGCAATACATGGCTATGTCTACATTACAGGGCTTGTTAAGCTAGCTTAATAAAGTCTACTTTAAGTTGGCTTAAAGTAGACCTTATTAAGTCAGCATAGTGCATCCACACTCAAAATGCCAGGAGACTGCCCACGTCCACAATGGCAGCTGCTAGGTCACCCTAGGAGTGGTGCATTGTGGGTAGCTGGCCCACACTGCACCACAGCAGAAGTGCGCCTCTCTCTTGGTCACTCCTTTACCACAGGAAGCGAGTGACCACACCACCCTCCCTACTGTGTGTGGCAACAGGGAGCCCAGGGAGGTCAGGGAGCCTGACGTAGGCCAGCGATGTGCCAGCGCAGCACTCCACACCCTCCCTGCATTGCCCAGACTCCTCCGGCTCTGGACCAGCTGCTGCACGGCAACTGCCAGCACAGGGGCAGGGCGCAAGCTGTTGTTAACCCTCAAACACTGGGACATAGCACATAGAGGAAGGTGAAGTCAAATCACCTGTTGTAATGGGAAAAAAATCCATAGTCAAGATTTAATCCTTCTTTTACACAATCTAATCTTTAAAAAAAAACAAAAAACAATTTTCTTTTTCTTTTCTTTCTTTCTTTCTTTTTTCTTTCTATGTGCTGTTTCCCAGTCTTTGAATCTTAACAACTGCTTTGATTTGCTGTTAGAGTGTGACCTGATCCTATGTCTTACACTTCCCTGCGTGTATTTCCTACCATTCTGTAAGCTTCCCCACCTTCAAATTGTCTGAAGTGGGATTTTCTCCCATGAAAGCTCATCCAATAAATAAATTTGTTAGTCTTAAACAGTGCCTCCGGACTCCATGTTTGTTTTACAACAATATCGGAGGGTCCTCTGAGAGGGGGAGACGCACAGGGTTGGGGAGAGAGACAGGCAGGGTCGGGCTGAGAAGGGGAAGGGGGGAGACACGGGTTTAGGCAAAGAAGGGGAGAGACATGCAGGCTCCGGCTGAGAACAGGGGAGACATGCAGGGTCAGGCTGAGAACAGGAGAGATGTGAGCCTGGCTGAGAATGGGAGAGATGGGGGGGTTGGGCTGGAGAATGGTGAAAGATGTGGGGTCAGGCTGAGAAATGGGGGAGAGATGCCAAGTCAGGCTGAGAATGGGGAGAGATGCTGGGTTGGGCTGAGATGCTGGGTCAGGCTGAGAACCGGGGATGATGCCAGGTCCAGCTGAGATGTAGGGGAGATGTCAGGTCAGGCTGAGATGCAAGGGAGACACTGGGTCGGGCTGAGATGCGAGGGAGATGCCAGGTCAGGCTAAGATGCTGAGTCGGGCTGAGATGTGGGGGAGATGCCGGGTCTGGCTGAGATGTGGGGGAGATGCCAGGTTGGGCTGAGATGCAGGGGAGATGCTGGGTTGGGCTGAGAATGGGGGAAGATGCTGGGATGGGCTGAGAACGGAGGGAGATGCTGGATCAGTCTGCGAACATGGGGAGTTTGGATGTGGCACACACAGCTGGGTGCCTTCTCTCCATCCCCCATCCTCATGTTTTCTGTAGTTAGGAGGCCAATTAAGTCGACTTAAGGCAACTCCCCGGCCACACTGCCTTAAGTCGACTTAACTGTAAAGTCAACTTTATAAGTGTAAGTTATAAAGTTGACTTTAGTGATGGGGAAAGTCGAATTTATTAGTTTGCAGTGTAGCCTGGGCTTTATTTAAGTCAATTTAAGGGCCCTTAAGTCGACTTAAAGCCCCCAGTGTAGACATAGCCCACAATAGCAACACAACACAGGAAACATTAGCATGACATCAGTAAACTTAAAAGGTTTCTTTGCACACAGAAAAGGCACAATTTGAGCTTTGCTACTCTGAGCCAAGGTTCCTCATTGCTGATGATAGAATCTAGCTAATGGGATCACAGACAGTAGTTAATTTTCCATAGCAGCTGATTACTTCACATTCTTTCTGAGACTATCAAGAAGGAGGACAATTGTGGTGGTGGATTTTGTAGCATGGACACATTTCCAGTAGAAATTAAACTGAAATCAGCTTATCTCACCAAGGATAAAGAGCTGTCAGATGTATAACTCTCATTCCTTACAGACCCTGCCACGCTTACAGCAAGTAATGACCTTGCGCTGTAAGTCTGTCTATCAGTCATCTGTACAGAGCTTTTTCTTATTCTCATTCAGGCTATTCATGGGGAAGAAGAAGGTTATACTTAGATGTCATTTAGGGGTCTGATGTGTGGTTCCATATACCACTGGTGAAACTGTTCAAAAAGAAAAAAGGAAAAAAAAATGGTTCTTACCTTAAATTCCTCCCTGGTTTTCAGAAACATAATTTTTTGTTCCTTTTACTTCTTTACAGGTTTGCTAATTCTTTATTAAAATAGGAAAATCAAAAGGAGTATACGAAGAATTTTCATTTAAAGTGACTCATCTTATTTCTGACCTTCAACCCCCTCCTCCCCCCAAACCCCTTAAAACTTTCCCACTCTTCGTAGAATGTGATGCCCTTGGACTGCTGACTCTCTCTTAAATACTTAGTAAAACCAGGCAATTTTAAACAGGTACTGAGTAATGAATGTACTTAACAATTAAAATGATGGTTAGATATATCTATATTGGGAAATATTCCACCAAAGATAGCAATACTGGCAGAGCTAGTGTAGATAGAGTAGGTTTTGGTTTTTTTTTTTTTTTTTTTAGAATAACATTTCTAAATCCATGGGGTTAAACGACAGTGATAAAATCACCTGTTCTGTCTACTGCACTCTCTATTGCTAAGATTGGCAGAGCTACACCATTGCTAAAAGATGTTGACAATAGGAACATTTGGCAGGAAGACACTATATCTGCTTGCTAGGCCAGATACTGTATTATTTGAGGAGAAACACAAATTTAGGTAACGTAACAAAGCAAAATGGTTCTATTTAATTGTCAGAAACTAATTTCCCAGCTCAATAACTCTCCACAACCCTACATTCTTAAGGTTGGTTATTTTTGTTCTACTAGGAATTCTCAGCCCTGGGGTGGATACTTTGAAGTAAATCCACAAAACAGTTCGGAGAGTGGGGACATGAGGTGTGGGTTACTTACTTTTTCTAGACTAACAAATTTATTTATCACATGGGATAATGGGAGTGGTCCTGCTTTTTTTGGCAGGGGGTTGGACTAGATGACCTCGTGGGGTCCCTTCCAACCCTATGATTCTATGATTCTATGAGCTTTTGTGGAAGAAAATCCCCTTCATCTCACCACGTGGGATTTTCTCCTGCAACAGCTCATGTGATAAATAAATCTGTTAGTCTTTAGGTGCCACAGGACTCCTTGCTTGTTTTGCAGAATTAGATTAACACGGCCACCCCTTTGGAACTTAGCTTGATTCTGTAGAAAAAGTTTCTTTAAAAAAGTTTATGGTCATTCTGGTTATGGAGATAATTAATCATTTGTAAATAGCTAACACAATTACATTTACTGAATATTTAGCACATATTCAGTATTTCTGCAGAAGATGAATTTCATGAAAACGTCAAAAAGAATGTTTGAATTATTGTTTTAATTGTGAGGCTTACAAGGTGTGCATACTCACTATAAATGCTGACTTTGGCCACATGTGGCACAATAATGTACATTATATTTCATAGAGAGGGCAAAGTAATATCTTGCATGAGACCAACATCTGTTATGAAAGACACAAGCTTTTGTGCTCACACAGGTCTTAAAGAAGAGCTCTGTGTAAGTGTGGAAGCTCATCTCTCTCATCAACAGAAGTTGGTTCAATAAAAGATATTACTTCATGCACCTTATCTGATATCCTGGGACCAACACAGCTACAACACTGCATATTATATTTCATGACATTTTTGGAGCAAGAACAGTGGAAAATACTTAGGGTAGCTTTTGGGTCCTGGGTAAAGCCTTAGAATCTCTAGTCTGGGACACAGACTAATCATCATTGTATTCATCAGTGGCAACTCTGCCTTTAGAACAGCTGGGGTGGAATTCCAGCCACATTTGTGCCTGGTGAATTTTATAATTTACTTCAGTAGTGCCAGAATCTCATCATGGAGCTCTGACCTGAAATTTAATCCAATAAATGTATCTAAATCCCATTTCCATGCACCATGTTAGCTGCTAATTTAACAGCAGAGTGCTTTCATTTTCTAGATGGGACATTTAAGCAGGCACAAATGTGCTTGTGCCCTATCCTGTGTAGTACAGACATCAGAAGAGGGTCCTAAAACAGCAGAACTCTGTGAAGCACCTGCATTTATTGACCCACCCACAATACATGGCACTTACGAAAGCATCCATAATTCAATGAGCATATGCAAAGCTAAGAAGGGTGTTATACTGGTCACACTAAGGTTATGTCTACACTGGGGAGGCCTTTGGAAGTCAACTAAACAAGGTCAGCTTTAAGTCAACCTTGTAAAGTTGACTTCAGGGTATGTCTGCACTGAACGCAGTGTAGATATACCTGGGGCCGCTCCATCCCTGGTCCTGCTCAGGCTCCTGGAGCCTGATCTAGCTCCTGGAGCCTGATCTAGCTCCACGGCTGCAGGCAAGCGGCTGGGAGTCAGATCTGGCTCCCAGCCCCTTGCAGCAGGGGCCGGAAGCAGGCTCCTGCCACCTGCAGCAAGGGGCTGGGAGCCCAGTCAGGCTCCTAGCCCCTCTCTACAGGCTGCAGGAACTGGCTGCCAGTCCCTGCTGCCTGCAGAGAGAGGCTGGGAGCCCAATTGAGCTCTCAGCTCTTCACTGCACAGCAGGAACCAGATCAGGCCCCCAGGGCCAGGTTGAGGCCCCGGAGCCCCATCATGCCTCGGGGTGAGGAAGGGGGTGGGCCCTGCCCTGTAAAGTCGACTTACAGTACATGCTTAAATCAACATACAGGGCAGGAGTTATTAAGTCAACTTAAGCAATTGCTTAAGTCGACTTAATAATTTCCAAATATAGACTGGGCTTGGCTTAAGTCGACCTAAGGGGCTTTAAGTCAACTTAAGTCCATAGTGTAGACATACCCCATAACTCTGGGAACCAGCAGTATTTGAAACAAAAATAAAAGCAAGTAGTACTAAACAAGGTTACTTCTAGTACTGTTATACAGGACATCAAGAACTATTTCCCACCAAACTCTTGTAAACTCTCTGCCATTACTCACATTACCTTCTGAAAAAAGAGAAATTAAAAACACTCCACAGTTTTATTTTTACTTTTTTCTAACTGGAACTTATTACGTTCCCACCTCCTTGAAAATAATATAATTGCTTTGGTCTCCATCCCTATTTCTTCACCAATAAGTTTAATGACTGCATCCTGGAAGAGGTATTTTTTATTAAATGTTATTGGGCAGCATAGATGGACCCCACACAAATCTGCCATCTTTAAAAAAATTATACATATTTTCAGGAAGAAGAAAGTGCTATAACAGTGATCACTGCATAAACTATGTAATATTTAAAGGCAGCATATTTGACCTATTAAGACATGTCAGAGAGTCACACGTGCAACTTGTCAAGGACTGTTCACAGCAACAAGAAAAAATGAACATCCAGAAGAGTCACTCCTAGAGCAGCTCTTGGAACACGGATGTGGCCTGAGTGGCCAGTTGTGTCTTATGATCACCACTAGGCTTGGCTCTTTCCCTGTGTCTGAAGTGGTAGGAGCTGCAGTGGCACCAGATACAGTTGCATATAGAGCAGAGTGACCATTGGACTACTGTAGCATTCTTTTTCTTCTTTTTTTACCCCAGCGGTTCACACAAAGCCATATTACAAAAGAAATGTGGAGATCCCTTTGTGTTTAAGGTTTTCCAAAACATTGCTTGTATTATACATGTTTCATCTCATCTTACAAAAGAACTATACACACTATTTAAAATAAAAGCTAGACTAGGTAGAGAGGAGCTCCTTGGGTTAATCTTAGAACACAAAATTGTCCCTTATCAGCAGAGATACCACAAAAGTTAGGAGGCCTAGCCTACGTGAGGCTGTTAAAATAGGAAATGTTTTTAAATTTCCTTTATTTCTACTTCTGCCCTAAATATCAATCACTGGTGGGTTTAAGAAAAAAGGGAATGTTCCAGATAGAATATTTTGAAACAGCTTTTTTGCAAGAGTGAGAACACTTCAATAGTATTTACCTTCCATTCAGTCTTAATGGGGATAAGAGCCACTTGTAAAGTTCCTCGTATTTTGATAGGAGAAATGAGCAAGTTATTCCAGAACACTTGCAGTGCATGGCCAGGCATCTTAACATTTTTACATTTTCATTTTGTAGGCCACGCTCCAAACAGTTCTTCTTGAGGACCGTGCCCCCAAAATACTAAGCACCCTCATTGCTCATGCAGATCTTAATAGTAAAAGGAAGTGGCACTAGCTTAATTTTATACTACTGATAGAACTTTCACCCCAAATATACTTATGTCAGTGATACAGCACTGTCAGGACTATGAGTACAGAATAATATAATTGTCCTATAATTAACACCATGGGCTTCAACCATCAAACTAGGTATAGTATGACCCTCACTTTGTAGTGTCAAAGTGCCATGGATAGAGGTAAAACAGAGAAAAACTCCTTGGAAACTGACTGCTTTCCTGTTCTTATCCCACATCAGCCCCTCTTGGAGCCGGCTGTGGGACCTACTCACAAGTACAGAGCTACAGGATCAAGCTTCTCTTTGCTCCCATACACATGTGGCTCAGCTCCAAAGAGCTGCCCTTTGGGCAAGTTATGGCCTATGACACCATCCTCAGAACAGCACGTATTTTTCTGATTTGTAGGAAGGCTGTACTGAGATAAATGAGGGGAAAAAATACAGTTAAAAATCCAAGAAGATGAAAAAATGAATATACAGAGAGCCAATGAAAGACAAAGAAAAGCATTTAGGTATCTATCCAATAACTCATCATAAAGCAACAAAGGGACAGTGGAAAACTACTGACTTAAAGAGGAAAAAGCCCATTTGGCCCCAGCACATGGCAACATGTAACCTGCAATTCCAGTTCTAGAAATATTTTACATTTTATAAAAATATTTCAGGTTCACAGAAGATGTAAACAAAGATACGTAGATTTTATATATTTGCTAGTTGCCAAAGCTATCTGTGTAAAGGTCTCTCAGTTGAGATCCTATCTTCTCTTCTTAGTAGATAATGTCAGAATGTCTTAATGAAGAAACAGGACATTTGTTACCATGGCAACAAATGGATGTCAAATCCAGGATATTATTATTGCAGCAGAAAGTAGATGCAGCTACGCTTTATTAATGTCTATTGATAGTTAGGAACAGCACAATAGGAAAAAAATAAATCAAATGTTCGTTTTAAGAAATTTTGGTCTAAGATATCAATTGCTCTTCAAGTTTACTGGTTTTCTCTTGACAGTGCTACTGGCAAGAATTTCTTTTTTTGTTTTAGAAAGCTATTCCAGACTCAGCATTTAGAACAAATATCAAATAAGCTGTGTGCCTTTTGGGAGACCTGGCACAATAGATGGTCAATGAAGCCCACATTGTAATGTATGACCTGCCTCTTCTCCTGTTAGCCATTTAAGGAATATACTATATAGCTATCTATGTTGTCAGGGATCTCCATAGAATATGTTTCTTAAATATGATTATGATGTACACGTAGGTGAGAGTTTTACTGGCATTACGCCAACCATTGGAAAAATTCTGCAGAATAGTTTATACTACAGAATAGGCTATGAATGAAAAGCACTATAAAGACCCCATATTAAAAAAAAATAATCAAAACCATTCCTTTGTCAAAGGTTGGTATCCAGTCAAACTTGCTTTCGGTTATAATTCAAGTTCATATTTGTGAGAATGTTGATTATTAAAATATTGGAATCATGGAGAACTGCCTTTTAAAATTCTTTTCAGTCAGTATATCAGGCGAGCTGTTCACTTCAATCTCTTTGCATGTATGACAAATCAAATCCATACAATATGACCAAGCAAGTGTGATCATTGTGCATTTTTACATTCAACTTCTCCCAGTATCCATTCAATTCCAATTAACAGTCCACTTAAAGTTGCAGCTACAGTGTCTTGCATCTGTAAAACCAAGAATGGCAAATATTAATATGGTATATGGATTTACATAGTAAAGGAAGAATTAAGAGAGACATTAGAAAAGCTGTACATTGTTGATCTCCTATAGTTTTCTCTTGATCCTCACCCTCTGTTGTTTTCTGACAGCTTAGTTCATTCACAGTATCAGCTGGAGTTCACTTCAAACATTATTGCTTATAAATATAAAGAGGCAATATAAAGAGAATGAATGAAAAGAAAATATTTTAAGAAGTAAAGATACCATCCATGGTTGTCTTAGCAGATGTAATTGTAGTTGATGTGCCATGTAAATACAGGGGATTCTTTTGATATCAGCTTGAGAGATGCAGGACAAAATCAGTATTGGTCTGCTTGAAGGTCCAAGAGTTGGATCTATCATTGCCAAAATATGAGCAAATTCATCTTGACGGTCGTGTTCTAGAAAACAGTTTGCAGTATGAGCATTAGACTATATACAATTCCCACTACATCTAGTCAAAACTTATCTTTATTACATTTTCTTCTACCTTGGTCCTCAGGAGGATAACCATCACTGTAGTTACTTGAGTGCCTTCTGAGAGATAATAACCAAAGTCCCAATAGGCCATTTGCCTAACTTCCACAGAGGTAGTTTGGACAGTGAATTGCCTCACTTTCCTCTTTCTTCCACTTCTCCTTTGCTGATCTGACTTTTTCCTGCATTTAAAATCTGCAGAGATTGATAGTGTACTGGCAGAATTGCTAGAAACAATTGGTGCCTGTGGTATTGATCTCATACAGAAAATTTGCAAACCAAACAAACATGGAATCCGGTGGCACTTAAAGACTAACAAATCTATTTATTGCATGAGCTTTCGTGGGATAAAAATCTCACTTCATCAGATGCTTTGCAGTGTCAGAAAATTTGCAGTAATATGTGGGGTGACCAGAAATTGGCAGGATCTTTCTGCTTTTACGAAGAAAGGTGGTACAACAGAGTGCAGTAACTATTAAAATACCTCCCTCGTATCACACACAACTAAAAGGACTGCTCTGAAAAATTCAGGAAGCACCTGACAGAAGCAAAAATACCACGACAAGCTGGTTTCAGAGAGGGACAAAACACATATGATCAAATCATAAACATCAGTCATCTCATGAAAAATACAGGGAGGATAATCATCCATTGATGATGTGTTTCATTAAGTATGCTAAAGCATACTATTGAACTCACTACAAGCCTCTACTGTCAACAACAGAGTGTGATGTGAATAGCAGCAGGCAACACCAAATGGTTTTCCATGGGGCAGCCTGAGAGACATGAGTGCATTCTGTCCCCAGCTCCTCTTAATGTATATGGAGAATTTACTATGAGACAAGCCCTGGAAGATTTTGATAAAGGGGAAGAAGCTGGCATTTTCACTGATGGATGTTTCTTAAACCAACCTCAGATTCGCTCTGGATACAATGCTCTTTGCTGCAACCGTTGATGCAATGCAATAAACATTGGAGTCTGTAAAAACAGTGAGCAATATGGACTATTCTTGGATGTGGCGAAAATGAAATTCACATGATCAATAACAACAAGATGCAAGCAGATATCACGATCAGAAGGCAAGCTGTAGAGGGTATAGATTAATTTAATTATTTAGGACCATATATATTCAACCAAGATAGTTACTCCAGAAAAATCTGATGACAACCAAGGATGGTTTGCTGAGCCATGGCTTCCCACACGAAAGTGTGGAAAACCCGTAACATCTGAAAATGTATGATGGTTAAATTGCTAAAAAGCTTAATTTTTTCCATAGAAATTTATGATGTGACTCCTGGAAAATTAATATAGCTGATAGGAAAAAAAAAAAAAAGAAAGCCTTACAGATGGGGTGCTATGTCTTAATAAAGAAGATATGCATGGATGTATTAGAAATATTACTAGAGAGCAATGGATGCTGCTCTCAGAAATCAACTGGCGTAAACATATATTTTGGTCACACTAGTCACAGACATAGAAATATCCTTCAGAAAGTTATCGTGGAAGGAATGGGGGTGGATCATCATAGCTGGACACATGGACAGATGTGTAGTAGATCAAAGGCATGAACTTAGGACAGGAAAATCCAATGCACTGCTACAGATTGGGGTTTGATTGGCTTGACAGCCATTCTGCAGAAAAAGACCTGGGGACTACAAAGGACAAGAAGCTGGATATGAGTCAACAGTGTGTCCTTATTGTCAAGAAGGCTAACAGCATAGTGGGCAGTCTTAATAGGAGCACTGACCGCAGATCAAGGGAAGTGATTATTCTCCTCTATTCAACATTAGTGAGGCCACACATGGAATACTGTCTCTAGTTTTTGGTTCCCACTATACAAAAGATGTGGATAAATTGGAGGGAGTCCAGAGGGCAACAAAATTGACTTATGAGAAGATGCTAAGGAAACTAGGCTTGTTGATTCTCTAGAAGAGAAGAGTGAGGAGGGTTTTGACAGCAACAAACTACCTGAAGTAGGGTGGTAGGGAGGATGGAGCTAGGCTGTTCTCAGTGGTGGCAAATGACAGAAACAGAAACAATGGTCTCAAGTTGAGTTGCAGAGGTCTTAGTTGGATATTAGGAAAAATATTTTAATTAGGAGAGTGGTGAAGCACTAGAATGGGCTGCCTAGGCATGTGGTGGAGAGGTTTTTAAGGCCTGGCTTGACAAAGCCCTGATTTGGATGACTTAGTTGTGGTTAGTCCTGCTTTGAGCAGGGGTTGGATTAGATCAGTGGTTCCCAACCTTTCTCTGCTGTGGCACACCTTGACACCTTTGATTGTTTTGAGGCACACCACTATATAGTTTGTGAAAGAACTCATGAATATTCATGAGTCAATCCAGAACTCTTCCAGTAATTTTTCTGAAAGTTCTGTGGCACACCTGCTCAGGCCTGACGACACACCTGTGTGCCATGGCACTGTAGTTGGGAAACACTAGACTAGATGACCTCTTGAGATCTCTTCCAACCCTACTATTCTATGATTTTATGAAGTCAACTGCTGCGCATGCAATGTCAGTGATGGATCAAGAAGGCTTCCAAAACTTCTGCTGTGATGTCATCAGCATTCAGATATGAATAAATGGTCTTCACTTAATCTCCTTAATCTACGAAGCTATTAACAAAACTAAATCTTTCCTTTTGACATTTTAAAATCCTCACCATGTTTGCTCTGATCTTTACTTAGATTATCAAGAATTCATACCAAACAATTATTTACAGAAAAAGGAGTAACTGACCACACCTTGCTTTTTATGTTGTAACAAAACATACATATAACTTTCTTATTTGTGTCCTTGTAAGATTAATTTCCTCAAGTTATATGGCAGATTCAGTAGATTGCCCTGAAACCACACTAAATTCATTTGGACCCATGACATTTATTCATAGTGATTAGTGCATTATTCATATTGATTAATTTCTCTGCATGTCTGAACATGAATAAAAGTGACAGAATTTGTCCTTTACAGTATGAGGGTATTCTCATGTCATAGCACCATGTCAACCATCCAAAAAATATGAGTCAACATAGTTAAAATAAATATTCCTTACTTTTATGAGCTTCTGCATTAGCAACATAGATGAATCCATCAACCACTTCGCACACCTTTTTAACTTGAGCAATTACATTATAGTGTACTGCCTGCTGATTGCCTCCTATGCTGTTTTCTTGGTAAAACATCTTATTAACTGTAACAGTTTGCTCTGTTCTTGCTCTCTTCCTTTCCATGCTGGAAAATGTAAAAACACCCCATTGAAGAAAATTGTTTGAAACTCATTTAGAAGGAAAATGGGAATAGCAAAGCTGGGGGGGGGGGGAGTGGAGAGGTTCTCCACAAAGAGTACTGAGGGATAGCCAAAACATGAAGAACAGCTGCATCCCTGAAACAACTTTTTTATAATTTATATGCATTGATAACCAGCTTTGCAAGATCCACGCTAACATGCCCCAATGGGTAGGTTCATGATTACAAATTTCAAAAATAAAGTTATCAAGACACTCAAAAAGGAAAGGCATTGCCTTTTATGTATTACGCACTCATACTCCTGTTGATCAGAAATTCTTTCAAATCTCGCCCACCTTCTACCACACACTTTATGGGTGAAAACCATTATATTTTGCAGTGGCAATTAATGTAATTTACATCTACCTTATTTAAAGAAACAGTCAAGTACTGTGATATTTAAATTACCTCAGTGGCTGAGACTAGGAGAAAAAGCAGAAGTAACTGAGTACATTTAGCTTTATTTTTGTTGTGGCAAGCGTTACCTGGTAGTTGAATACAATGTCAGAATATTGAATTTCTGATGGTTATTCAATTGAAAACTAACTCCTGATCCAATCCCTACAAGAGAAACAAAACAAATTTACAATATCAAAATACTCAGGTGCTGAGGATAGCTGAAGTCACAGGCTGTAAAATCCATTGGGATTATAAACTGGATATGGCTAACAAAAGTGTTTCTATATTAAAGAAATTATATTAATTACTTCACACATATATTAAACTGATTACACTGAGATGCTGGTATGAATTTAAATCAGTATTGCTATAAAAGATAGGGTGGCACTTTCAATTATTTCAAATACTAAATTAGTTGTTATTTAACATTTATATAGCAAAAGCACTGAGACAGCCCAATAAGGATCAAGATCTACTGGTTTTAAATCAGATATCAAGTTCCTACTCAAAACCTCTTACCACTAAGTTAAAGGAAAATGCAATGAGTAAAATATATGACAGCAAGAAAGGGAGAAAAGTAGCAGAACTAAGAATGCATATTTGCACATTCTACCTATGGGCATAACTTTATCATTCCAATTCAGTTACAAATAAATAAATATAAGTGGTTCTCTGTCAAGTCATTCTTGAGATAGTTTTTATGTTCTGGGTGTGGGATATTCAGGAATGAGAGGAAATAGCACATTTTGAACTATGTTTTATGTAAAAGTTTTTCATGCTGATTAATCATTTAATAACCTCCCTTCTTTTCCCTACATCTTTTTAATAAAGGTGTTTTATG
Source organism: Podocnemis expansa (assembly GCA_007922195.1). Classification (NCBI taxonomy): domain Eukaryota; kingdom Metazoa; phylum Chordata; order Testudines; family Podocnemididae; genus Podocnemis; species Podocnemis expansa. The sequence goes on along the minus strand of ML681990.1, from coordinate 24,543,664 downwards.
ACCAATCTCATATTTAACTTAGATTTAAGTAGGATATTATAGTAGGAAATTGAATTCTTCATCCATTGTTCCTTTTTTGTGTAAAGTACAAGGAAAAGTAATTTTTTAAAAAGGACACAGTGTATATGTCACTTAACAAAAGGGACTTGAGACTTATCCATGATCACAGCATGCTTGACATTAAGTTTTGGACCAAAATCTAAGTGTAAAATCTTGACCCACTGACTTCAGTGTGAGTTTTCCCACTGATTTTAAGGAGCTGGGATTTTAGTTCAAGTGCTTATTGTTCTATAATCATGTTATTCCTCTAATCAATCCATGAGAAAAAGTTATCCAGTTTTGATCTAAATTAGTAGATTCCCAGGACAGAAGCAGTCATTGTGATCATCTAGTCTTAACCTCCTGTGTAACACTATCCACAAAACTTATACTAGTTTTAAAGAAAGGTACAGAAAGCACTTTTTCATTCATAGAATAAGTTTAAAAAACAACAGGGTATTACCATGGATTTGTCTTTGAGGTAAGCCAGCTACAGGTAAAATTTCTGGGCAAGTCATCATTCTTTGCACCAAAGATTCATCCAACTCTTCTAAACCTGGTCCAAAAAGGGCAAAGCGAGGTTCTGCTTGTGTGACCAGGGATTGTAAAAAGGAAGTCACAGCCCCATATGTGGGACGGCTTAATTTCAAATATCTTCTACTCTGAGGACAGCTCTTTTTGTATCTATGTAAAACAGATATCACTAGAAATTAAACTCAAAGTACAGAAGAACTATTAATTATTGTCAAGCAAATTAGGTCCTAAATATTAATTACTGTCAACCAAATTAGGTCCCAAATGTACTTAACTTCTCACCTGTAGATTGCTGATTCATTTCAATCGCAAGTCAATAGTGAAAGAGTAGTTAACTGATGATTGTCATGTAGTCTACATAAATAAATTAACAGTCTTCAGTGTTCAGTTGAGTAGTTCAGTGAGGAATGTTTTCATGGAGAAGGCACTAGATTTGTACCCAGAAGAGCAGGAGAATGCAAAGGCCAGCAGATAGGGGACAACAGAAAAGTAAACAGGTGGACAGCTGCTGGTGTGGGGCATAAAGGAAGATGCACAGGGGGAAGAGGGTCGAAACAGGGTAGGAGAGTTTAACAGGAATAGAGTGGAAGAGAGCCAGGAGATGTCTAGGAAGAAACACAGACGAGGACAGGTTAGATGCACAGGTGTAGAAGAGCCTGTGCCCCCTGGAGCACAAAACCTAAAACTGAATGAACCCAGGAGTCCCAAGCATCTTCTCAGTTCTCAGCAAAGAGCTGTGAAAGCATGGCACTGCAAAACGCTGACAAAGGCTGTGTTCACACAGCCCTCTTATTTCGAAACAACAGAGGTTGTTTTGAAATAAGATTTAGGCTGCTCACACAACGCACGGTTGTTTCAAAACAACGGGTCCTGTTGTTTCGAAACAACAGCATTGTTTTGAAACAAGTTAAACCCCATGTGGGGATGAAACAACGTTGTTTCGAAATGATTGTTTCGAAACAATGCTGTGTGAACATATTGTTTCGAAACAACAGTGACTTGTTTCGAAATAACTGTTGCCTGAACCTGCTATTTCACTTTGAGCTTCTTTCCTTAATTCGAATTAACAAACTGTTCATTCGAATTAAGTTATTTCGAAATAAGGTGTTATTTCGATACAAGTTGTTTCAAAACAACCATATCGAAATAACCCCGTGTGTGAACACAGCCAAAGAGTTCCTGAAGGGTAGCTGTGTTAGTCTATTTCAGTGAAACCAAAAAGGTGTCCTGTGGCATTTTTAAAGACCAACCAATTTATTTATTGCATAAGTTTTCATGGGCACAGTCCCAGTTCATCAGATGCATGAAATAGAAAATGTTCTGTATCTGTCTGAATTGACCTTGTGATCTATCTTTCCTGGTATGTACATATACACAGCTAAGTTGCTGCATTTTCCATTTCGTACCCATGAGAGCTTATGCAATAAATAAATTTGTTGGTCTTTAAAAATACCAAAGGACGCCTTTTATTTATTTATTTATTTTTACTGGCAAAGAGTGTGTCTCATTCCCCTCTAGTGGCTGATGCACATATTTGATAACACCTACTATTAGCAGAACCTAGAACAGTGGTTCTCAACCCTTTACAGTTCGTGACACATTTGGTGACATACTACAACCCTATAGGAAACACCAGCCCACCTCTGCTAGGTCAAATCCAGCCATCTCCCCAGTCCTCTGCAACACACTTCAGGGATGTTGCTGCCCTGAAAAAAGAGTTGGGGCCTGGGCCCCACCCCCTGGGCCTGATCTGGGAGCCAAATCAGGCTCCTCCTGCTGATAGCCTGGGCCTAACCCGGCCCTGCCATAGCCAGCAGCCCAGGCCTGATCTGGCCCCTACCACTGCTGGCCAGCAGAAGATGGCCCTGGCCCAGATCCAGCTCCTGCTGGTCAGCAGCAGGCAGCCCAAGACCAATGCAGCCCCTGCCAGCCAAAGGCAGGCAGCTGGAGCCTGATTCGGCCCCTGTTCCTACCAGTCAGCAGCAGGTGGCCCCGGCCTGGATCTGACCTCTGCCAGCCACCAGCAGGCGGCCTGGGCCCAATCCAGCCCCTGCTGCTGCCAGGACAGGCCCAGCGGTAGTGACGCCCCTGCACTTACCACTGTGTGATGACACAGTCGTGTTGAGAACCTCTGGTCTACTGCGGATCTAAAGTTATAAACTCTGCTGATGACCATGTGAGGGGTTAGTATTGATCCATGTAACAAATTCTCCCCCCCCCACATTTAAAAAAAACGAAAACAAAAACAAAAAACACCTGGTAAATTGCATCTTAAAAAAAAAGGGGGTGGGGGGAGAAAAAGCTGTGTGAAAAGAACATGCTTAAGGTTCCAGTGTCAGGGATGCAAAAGTTAGGAAATGATAAAATTATGATTACCTGTACAACCTTCATTGTCCCTTTGTGCATATACAGTATTATACTATATCCATCACATACATTCCCCCCTTCCCGAACCCCTGATTTATTTGGTGAGTGCTTGACTTCACAACATTAATAATTTTAATGCAGTTTAATAAATGTGTTTATAAGTAGAATTCCATGCAATTTACTGTACCTAAGTCTGTTCAGCTATGACCTTAAAAACTAAAATCCCATTTGCTTATATAATACTTTTCGTAAGCACAGGTATTTGCATAAGTTTTCTGGAGAAATTTTACCTTCTCCCCAATCATACTTTTTGCATAGCATCTTGTGGGCTAGCTGGTTATCTCCTATTCTGGGGTGGCTGCATTTCTGTGGTTTTGCATCTGTAAAATGCTTGAAATCCTTCGGAATTAAATAGGAATTTAAGAATGCTATAAAGAGAAAGAACTGATGGAATTGTTACACAATTAAAATCTTTCTTTAAAGAAACCAGAAATGCATTTTATCCACAAAACCAGTTCAAGAATCAAGCAATATTTTTTTGTATTTAGACTCACAGAGTCGTATTTGTGTGGTTTTAAACTCTGCGTTTGGGGCTAGTTACACTGCTGTATGTACACTGGAGAAAAGTAAAATACTTACACTGCCATGTAGTCACACGATGCACTATCATTTAGTTCACAAAAGGATTTATTAAAGATTTCCACATCAGGGAGTGACTTCCAGTCAATCGAAGACCAAGAAGGGAAATCCCTCAAGAGAATATACCGCCATAACAGTGGATCCTGCACAGCTAGATTCCAATAGTGATTTGTGCTTCCCAAGTGGCACAAGTCTCGGGGTGAGAGAAATGACATAAAATATAACTGCACATCAATCTGAAAACATTAAAGAAAAGCAGTTTTAATGAGGCAGGACCTCACCGATGCTATGTAAGAGATGGGGAGGAAAAAAAAAAAGCAAAAGCATTATTATTTCATGAAAAAGAATAGATATGAAATGGATCAATACATTCTAAAACCAACAAACAAAAAAACCACGCCTGACTTCCTGAATAATGGGGGCCATAGATGGAGTAGATGCAGGAATCACAGACAAACAATTTGTGGCTGAATTAGTGTGGAATTTTTAGAAAGATGTCCAATCCAAATTTAGACTCCAAATAAGTGATTATCCTCACTGTTAAAAAAAAGTCTGCACCTTATCTCCAGGTTGAACTTTGATCACTTCACTTTCTAGCCACTAGATCAGGGATAGGCAACCCCCAGCATGTGCCGACAATGGCACTCGAGCCTTTTCAGAACAGCAGATGGCACCCTCTGTGGTACCACAGAAATTGCCACTCCTGCCACTGAAAGCCACTCTAGGTAGCTTCCTGCAGGTGCAGCTGGGACACAGGGGGTTCCCCCATGCCACCATGTGACAATGAAAAAAGCTGCCCAGAGTGGGTTCTCTTTGTAGTGTGATGCTTCGCAAAGGAGCCACTCCAGGCAGCTTCTTTCTGCAGCATGCCTGGGGACCCCCGAAAGGAGCTGCTTCTTTTCGTGGCATGTCTGGGGACTCCTGTCCCCAGGCACACCACAAAGATGAACCACTCTGCGCAATTTTTTTCCTTGGCAAGCCTGGGAAGCAGTCCCACTCCAGCTGTGACCACTGCTTAATTTTCAGACAGCTGCCACATTTTTTCAGCAGAGGGGGCTGCTGGCACCAGTGGAGGGTTGGGGAGGAATCATAGAATCATAGGGTTGGAAGGGGCCTCATGAGGTCTTCTAGTCCAACCCCCCGCCGAAAAAGCAGGACCACTCCCACTAAATTATCCCAGCCACAGTTTTGTCCAGCCGGGCCTTAAACATCTCCACAGACGGAGACTCCACCACGTCCCTAGGTAGCCCATTCCAATGCTTTACCATTCGCCTAATAAGAAAGTTTTTCCTAATATCCAGCCTCGACCTCCCCAGCTGCAACTTGAAACCATTGCTCCTTGTTCTGTCCTCTGTTACTACTGAGAACAGCCAAACTCCGTCCACCTTGGAGCATCAAATCCCCCCTCAGTCTTCTCTTCTGCAGGCTAAATAAGCCTAGTTCCTTCAGTCTTTCTTCACAGGGCTTGTGCTCCAGCCCCTTGATCATTTTTGTTGCCCTTCGCTGGACTCTTTCTAATTTGTCCACATCCTTTTTGTAGTGGGGACCCCCAAACTGGACACAGTATTCCAGATGTGGCCTCACCGGTGCCAAATAGAGGGGAATGATCATATCCCTCGATCTGCTGGCAACACTTCTTCTGATGCAGCCCAGTATGCCATTGGCCTTTTTGGCAGCAAGAGCACACTGCTGACTCATATCTAGCTTCCCATCCATCATGACCCCCAGGTCCTTTTCTACACTGCTGCTACTTAGCTGAATGTTCCCCAGCCTGTAGCAATGCATGGGGTTTTTTCGTCCCAAGTGCAGGACTTTGCACTTGTTCTTCTTGAACCTCATGAGATTTCTATTGGCCCACTGCTCCAATTTGTCAAGGTCTCCCTGAATCCTGTCCCTGTCCTCCAACGTGTCTACTGTCCGCCCCAGCTTGGTGTCATCCACAAACTTACTGAGTGTGCAGTCTATCCCATCATCCAAATCGTTAATGAAAATGTTGAACAGAACCAGCCCCAGGACCGACCCCTGGGGCACACCACTCGTTACTGGTTGCCAACTAGACATAGAGCCATTGATTCCCACACACTGAAACCGTGCATGCCTGGTGACCCCTGAAAGGAGCTGCTTCTTTTTGTGGCATATCTGGGGACCCCTGCTCCTGACACACCATCAAGATGAACCACTCTGGGCAACTTCTTTCCCTGGCATGCCTGGGAAGGGTTCCCACTGCAGCCGTGAGTGCTGCTGAATTTTCAAGCAGCCAGCACATTTTTTCAGCAGAGGGGGCTGCTGGCACCAGCTGAGAGTGGGGAAGGAAGGACCAGCACAGGGGTCGGCAAAGATTGCGCTAGAGTTTGCTGTGCCTATTGTGCTGGATTATAACCCAGCTAGTGTCAGACACCAAACCACAATGACAGCAGCTGGCGAATGGGGAAGAGACTATGCAAGAACACAGGGAGGCTCATGTGTGCGATGAAGGGCAGCACCCAAACACTGCACACGGAGGATGGGGCCGGGGGGAGCGACGAAGAGGCCGGGAGGAAAGAGCCGGGCTGCGGGCAGGTTGGGCAGGACGGCGGTCTGGGCAGAGGGCTGAACTCTGGTAGGGGTAGGGTCACCAGATGTCAGGCTAAAGGAGGACACGTCCTCTTTTTTACCTTCACATCCTCCATCCGACAGGCATTTTAAAAATAAATGATTTTGGCTGGCTTTTTACTTACAGGGGTTAAAGGATGCTGGGATGCCCCAGAACACCCTAGTTTTAGGGGGAAGCGTTGCAGGGCCCCTAAAACCAGAAGACCGGGCCATTAATACTCGCTTTGCTATCTGGTAAGGCTAGGCTGGGCTGGGGGCCCTGGCGCCGGAGCGGCCTCACTCACCGGCAGCCGCTGCAAGGCGCAAACCTCCTCGCCGGCCTCCTCCGCGCCGCGCTGCCCGGAGCCCCGGGACCACCTCTCCCGCAGGAAGCGGAGGCTGCCGCGCAGGGCGGCCTCCAGCCGGCTGCCCTCCCCGCCGCTGCCCGCCGCCATCGCCGCCCGCCCGGCCCCGGCCCGCGCCAGCTCACCCCTGCCGACGCCGCCCACTGCTGGCCGGGGCCGCGAGCGCTGCCGGGTCACCCACCCCCGCCTGCCCCGCGCCGAGCCGTGCCCGAAAATGCCTCCGGGCCAGCCTCAGCCCGCTCCGCCTCCCGGGCCAGAGCCAGATCTGGGGTTACCCGCTCCCTGCTCCTCTCTGAGGGGGCAGAGGGTAGGGTTGGCACCTGTCAGGCGAAAGGACGCAGCCTCCCTTTTACCTTCACGTCCTCCAGCCGGCTGGCATTTTGAAAACACAGGATTTTGTCTGGCTCTTTACTTACAGGGGTTCAGGCACACTGGAACCCCCCCGACACACACCTTATTTTTGGGGGGAAACAGTCCAAGGCCCCCCCTCATAAGTGAAGACGATTATTATATTAATACTACATTTTCTCCATGTCTTCCAATGTCCTCCTTTCCATGCATTGGTATCTGGTAACCCTAGGGGTGAGAGATTTAGGTCCATAGTTAATTCACCCAAATAGCAGTTCTCTCTCTTACCATAATTATCCAATGCTAGGACTAGAGCAGTGGTCTCCAACAATGTCTCTGTGACTGCATACCTTGCTCTCTTTAACTGAGGCACACCACCTTATAGCGTCCAAATAAACTCATGAATATCCAGAGCTCTTTGAGTAGTCTTTCCAAAAATTTTGTGCCACACCTGCTCAGACCAGAGGGCACATCTGTGCGCTGTGGCACACTTGACTATAGAGCAGCTCTTCAGAATAAACAAGGACTCCTGTGGCACTTAGAAACTAACATTTATTGATCGCATGAGCTTTCATGGGAGAAAAACCAGTTCATCAGGCACTTTGAAGATGGGGAACGCAGTAGCTTATTCTAGCAGCAACAGCCTCTGACTTCTCTTTACCCACTAAGTGGCAAAAGCGTGAGCACAAGTACAGGACTGTACCCAAACACCCTCCCTCTTCAAAAGTTAATACTGAGAAAGCAGGCAATTTGCCTGATTGGAGGCTCACAAAACTAAGTCACTTTTAACCCAATGAGTAGTAAATTCTCCCTGAGAGTTTTCAGAATTACAACTTTAACTCTTCCAATAACACAAGAAAAAAAAAACAGACACAATATTGAGGTTCCAGTAGTGTTTTGTCTCAGTTTAATGTTGATCTTTCTACTTGTGTTTTTCATATATTGAAACTTTCTTGTAAGGAAGTGGTAGCACCAATATAGTCCGTTAAGCTAGTTATTGAATTTCTTAAAGTAGTCCAAGATTAGTTTTGCATTTGCTGTATTCCACTCTTGTCCTTTTAAGGGTCCCTCACACACAGCTACATATTTCATTAACATCTTTTCTCCTACTTCTCGGAAATCCAGCACCACACTCTGTGAGCTGCAATATGGTTCAGTATTTGGTCCAGAATACATTTCACAGCTTCCAGGCTTTTCTTCTCCACCGTGCTTCAGTCCCCAGTAACACATTTCTCCACAATACATCATGGCCAGTACATGAGTATCACTAAATATACCTGCAAAAACAGTTTAGTTTTCAGGACTCAGAATAACATGACATCTATTTTTCTGATCTTAATTATTCAGTTCAACACATTAATAATCGCTAGCAGTGCTTTCTGACAGATCTAAAGAACTTTACAAACACATAAGTAACCATACCCTTATTTGACAGAAGAGTACACGGAACAACACAGAGGTGAAGTAACTTGCCCAAGCTCACTGGCAAAGTCATGAAAAGAACCCAAGCCTGAGCCCTAGTTTGTTATTTTGTTCACTCACCTTCCAGTAAAAGACTGGTTTTAATCAAGGGTGTCACTGCATTAGGGCCAGCAGGGCCTGCGCCCTGCATCTCCCGGCCAGCAGCACAACTAAACGGGCCCAATCTGGCTCTGGGCCACTTCCAGCAAGCAGCGGAAGCTCGAAAGCAGCAGGAACCATCTCCCTCTTTGAGCCTCCTACAAGAGGCTTGAAGCCAGATCTGGCCCCTGCTGCTTCTGGCAAGCAGCTGGGGCCAAATTGGACCCCAACCTTCATCTCCCCCCCCCCCCAGTGACACCCCTGCTTTTAATACTGACTTTGCTTTACAAAATTTTCTAATGTTTATTTATTGCAATGGTTTATACAAATGTAAAATGTCACTACAGAGGCAGAAGACTTTTTAAGTAGATACACCTACACTTTTCTGCACTTTCTTCTGTGCAGGTAGTGTTTAAATAGCAATTTTCCACTGGTATTAGCAAACAACAACTTCAGTGTTAAAAATTTGGATACAGCACCATACAGTAGAGGTACATAGTCTTTGACAAAGAAACATTACTAAGAAGAGAAGAGACAAGGACTGTGACTCTTCTTCCTTTTTAAAAAGTGAATGGCATGCTATGGCAAGGGTGAACTGAAAGCCCTAATGGCAGTCTTAATCCTGATTCCAAAACACATATTTGAACTGGTATAATTCATTTAGCCAGCCTGTAACTCAGTTTCATCACTTATATAATACGTTTAAGGCCACCTCAGAAGAGTTTGTTGAATAGTGAATCCCCATTTTTTTTTTTTTTACTCCATTTTTAACACTGGACTAAAATGTTATGTACAATTGGTGCTTTTGGAGGGTGGGAGCTAAACTCTTTTAAAAAGTATTACAGTAAATGAAAAGCACTATAGAAAACACCCTAATCATTATATAACTATTGAACAGATACAACACGGGCAGTGACAATAAAAACATACCAATTCTGGCTGATAAGACTCAGCTCAGTTCTGGGAGTACCATCCCTAGCACTGTGAACACAGTTCAGTAAGCACATCCTTTGAATCCTAGACATGCTTGCAGAGATTGCCAGCAAAGTACCACTTCAAGCCATCTGTGGTGGGTTCTGTGCTTTTGGTACTTACCTACTGAGAACTGGACAGATCACAAACATATTGGCAGAGACTTCAGATGCTAATAACTTTTGGGAACTGATTATCTAGACCAGAATTTGAACCACTGACTTAGATATGAAAAGCTCTGCATCCCATAACAAGGTCTGTCACTGTCCATTTGTCCAAATGAATTTATAGGTCAGCTAATTGTCTTATTTTCTCTCTCGCTCCTCCACTTCTCTATCAAAGTCCACAATTCAAAACAGAAAAAAAGAGAAGTTGTTGTGTCTACTAGTCTTGCCTAATTCTATGATTTATTGTTCTTAAAAGGTGACAGAATTTGAATCTCAGTGAAATTCAACCTGGCTTTTTAAAAATTATGTAGCAGAGGATCTTATAAAGGAGCAGGAACAGGAGAAGAATGATTTACCTTCACTGAGCAGTGTAGCTGTGTCTGTATCCTGAAATGAGACATCATTTAGTGGAGTAGGGCATCTAAACCTGAACATCTTCAGCAAATAATGGATTCCATCAGTAAGGCACTGCATATAAATTACACAGAAAATGAGATGTGTTAGTACAGAACTAACAAAGTAGAGCAACTGCAGTGTAATCAACTCCAGTCCAAATTATTTTAAATCAAGTATTGCCAAAGTACTTAGGTGAAAGAAAAAAAAGTATTAATTTTAAAAGGCACAAGTAATTTTTTACTTTATAAATAGTCATTAAGATTTTTTTCATCTTCTCACGCTCAGACACGGTACGTAATCCTTATTAGTTTGCTATATTTTTGATTTTAGTTAAGATTTTCAACCATTTCATTATAAATTAGTATTTTATGGAAATCATGTTTTAAAATTTAATGTGAATTAAAACTTTTTGTCCTAAATAGCTACACAAGAGGTATTTTCAGGTAACTTTTCAAATGGCTCCTCAACAGATTAAAAGTTCAACATATAATTCTTCTAAATACACAGACTCCAAAGGTAAAATTTTCAAAAATGACTAAGTTATTTAGGAGCCTAAATCCTATTTTCAAGTGTAATATATTGATTTAGGCACTTAAATCTCAAAAAGCACAATAGGATTTGGATCCTAATGGTTTATCTATATGGAAAAGTTATCCTTATAAATTAAAGTTCCGATTTAAATCAATTCAGTTATTCCATTTAGGAGTGCCCCTCCCCTTCTTTTTTTGGGGTGTGGGGCACTTTAGCCTATGTTGCTTTGGAAGGTATTTAAGAAAACTGGAAGAGTGTCCACAAAGAGGTTTATATTCCAGAGTTACCCCACTGGTTTTTAACAATATCAGCGTAACTGGTAAAAATTTTCCACATAAACAACTTCTAAGTCACTCAGCTGCTCCTGAAAATTTTACTCTAAGTTTCCAATTGTGATCCAAACTGAGCTAGTGCAACGACAGAAGAGAAAAACATGAGTAGATTTAAATTTTAACATGCTTTGTGGCTGTTGTAACTTTGTCAACAATTCAGATCTCATTCAAAGCAAACAGTATCTAAACATCATAGTTATCCCATTAGCACCAACTTGCTAAAATTACAAGTTTTAAAAGAGAAGGGGCCTTACCTTTTTAAAAAAGTCAATGTTTTCTGTTCGCCACTGTTCCCTTTCTTTTACAGTGTGACAATACATGTAAAGTAGAGCTCCTCGTCTCCAGAACAGACATTCTAACAACTCTGCACCAAGAACATCGAGTAGCTGAAATAAAACTCAAAAGTGGAACCAAAAATGAAGCTTTTGAGCCTCATTAAGAAAAATAAAACATTGTTGTTTTAGTGTTAGGAAATCAAAGAAACACATGACATTTGTGAAGAACACAGGGATCATTGTTTTGAGGTTAGTCAGTCAGTCAAAGAGATCTCTTGAAACCCTAAGTGAGTCTGGGACTAGACTACAACTAGCATGAACCACCTTTTGTTTCCCACTTTGATGCTCCTGTAAGCTCATTCTCAAAATGGTCTGTGGGCCATCACTGAAAAATCACTGCTTAAAGACAGAAGCATCAGAACCTTTTAAAGAGACCTCCAAATCTTTTGTGGTTTATCCATCAAAAATAAAAATGTGTTAAACTGCCTCAAACATTTGAAAAAAGGGAGTTTGTCATAATTCAGTACTCACATCTTGATGCATGTTGCATTCTTTAACTAAAATTTCTGGTTCTAAAAGAATACCGACAAGTTCTTTAACTCTCTGTGAGGAAGAGTCTTCTGGAAAATCCTCATCTACAAGTTGGTTTTCCTCAAAATATGTGATGTCTAAGACTATCTATAAAAAGGGAAACACATAAGACATAAACCGTACTATTAATGAAACATTCAACAAACAAGTTCATTAAAAATTATATACTGAAATACAAGTTTGTTAATGTTCCAGTTTTTAAAGTTAGTTTGTAACATTTTAGAAAAATCACTCGCTCACAAATGCTAAATTTAGAATTCTTGAAATAATTTCAGTCTACATAACAGAGGATCCAGTTTTGTCCTCCACTAAGACTGAAGCAATTCCCATCAATGCTGCTATGTCTGCATCCAGTACATAAAGTGACCTGAGTTTTCTGAAAATGCTTGTGTAGTGACCACCACACAATAGACTACAGACACCTAACTAATAAGAACATGGAGGAATATTTTCCTACAAAGCCACTTTTCCTTTAATTGTAATTATATATTGAGTTTCCTAAAGCATTTAAGCCAGGGGTCTCAAACACGTGGCCCCTCAAGCTATTTCCTGTGGCCCTCAGGAACACTATTGTAACCAATATTTGCAGTCCCGTTGTATGAAAAGGTTTCAGTGGTGTGACGCTCAGGCTAAAGTACTAGTCCTCATGTGGCCCTCATGGTGATTTGAGTTTGAAACCCCTGATTTAAGCTCATACCTGTGTATAAAGCTGGAAAAGATCTGCAGGATTTACATTTTCTTTGTCTTCTTTACAAATGTCTTTCAACTCCTCCAAAGAGATAGCACTCTTCATTAAAAAGGCATCTATAAGAGGGGAGGAAACTGCCTTAGAAGGCTACGAAAATGTCTGGCAATACCCCAAATAAACCTCATAATCTCCCAACAGCCCTGCACGCCCTCCCAGATCATTACACTTTCACAACTATCAACAAAATAAACAAGGAGTCTGGTTGCACTTTTAAAAAAGTGATATTTATTTATTGCATGAGCTTTTGTGGCAGAAAACTCCCACTTCACCAGATGCTTGACAAAGTGGGATTTTCTTGCACAAAAGCTCATGTGATAAATAAATCTGTTAGTCCTTCAAAGTCTCACCAGACTCCTTGGTTTTTTTTTTTTTTTTTGGCTGAACTATAGGGAAGACCCAAGGGTTTTTGGTGCCCCAGGTGAATTATGACTTTGGCAGCCTCCTCCATTTAATATAAATAAAAATGATAATATATTAATATATATAAAGAAAAAACTCACTTCTAATCCAGCACCTCTTAAAGCCCAGAGCCCCAGGCAACCACCTAATTCATGCATATGGTCAGACTGCCCCTGCTGAACTAGGCTAACAAGGCTCTCCATTTGGAACATATCAACAGTCTCCTGCAGTGACAGTAACACCTGCCACGTAACTAGCCACTGAAATATTTCAGTCCTCACAAGAAGCTGAATACAAAAATGCTGAAAGAAGCTAGTGGGGTGTTTTCTTTGTCAGCCTACAGCTTTTGTGCCAAAATCAGAACCCTCTGTTATTAACATTCATAGTCTGATGTTTTGACAGCAGCCCTGCAAATATCAGACCTGAAGGCATGGTATTTAGTAAACAGTTACACACTAGAATTCCACTTCCCCCCCCCCCCATTTTTTTTGGCCTAGACCATCTCCTTTAGCCTGGATGAGCCTTGCTACAGTGACAAGTCAAGGTCCATGGGAATAAATGTGTTTTAGGAAGCAAGTATAGGTAGGTCCCCCCAGAAGACTTAGGGGGTCTGGGGCAGATCTGGTATGAGAGACCACCCTCACTGTTCGATACACGCAACGCATACCACCTCTGCCCACCAATGTTCCCTCTAATTACTCGTATACTGTGTGCACAAACAATTGCTTTGTGTGCGCAAGAACATTTCTTTCTCATCATGACCCGTGTGCACATGCACACAGCTTAGAGGGAACAGTGCTGCCCACCCACCCCCTGCTACCTCAGCTCACTCCAGCCACCTTCCCAATTCCCAAGCCCCTCTTGGCTTACCCAGCCCCAATCTTCCCCCAGACCTATAAAGTCAGAAGCTGAGGCTAGGGGCCGGGGGCAAACTGCCCCTGGGTGGAGAGCTGTGGCTAGGCTGCCCCAGAGCAAAGAGCCCCGTCTGCTGGGAGGACAACAGAGCTGCCTCCCGCGGGTGGGATGCGGCGGGGCGGGGCTGGAGTAACCCCCCCACCTCACCATCTCCCCCCGCTCCTTTCAGCCGCTCCAGCCTCCGCCCCAGCCCCGCCAGCCGCGGCCGCAGCGCTGCCACCGCCGCAAGGCCAGCGCCAGCCGCCATAGCCGCTCCCGGATCACGTGACCCAACCTGCCTTCTCACCTGACCTGTACCGCCCCCAAGCCGAAATCACGTGACACCCACTGGGCGTCTGCGTCGCTTCCCGTTCCCGGCCGGGCACTACGCAGGCGCTGTCCTGGGGCGTGCCCAGACCAGCCAACGGGGCGCTGCGCTGAGATGAAGCGACAAAGCGCAGTCCTCGCGCATGCGCTATAAGGGAGAGCGCCTGTGGCGCGTTCTAGGCGCCTCGCTCTCGGGCGGAGGTAGGAGGAGCGCGGGAGCGCGGGTTAACCCCTTGCTCTCCGCTCCGCTGCTAATCCTCCATCGCTCCTTAGACCCCCCCCCCCCCCCCTTCCTTAAACCGCTGGGTGGTGCCTGTCAGCGGCTGCTGGTCGTGTCCCCAGCCTGGCGCCGGCCACAGCCCGAAGATGCTGGCCGGGGCGGGGCTGGGGGGATGTTGAGGGTGGATAAGTGGCTGACTCAGCTCCACTATTCTCCCCAGGACTTGAAATTGCGGGAGGTGTGGGGAGTGTTGGGGTGCTCACTAAATTGGTATAACCCTGTTACTAGCTGACAGCTATGGATGTTGGGAAATTTGGGGTGGGGGTGGGAGGAGGTGTAGGGAAATCCCTGCTCAGCTTGATGGATTTGCCTCTTTTCTGTGGAGTCATGGGTGGAATGGTTCCCAGGGAAATAATCCTCCCAGGAAAGTAGGAGTCACAATCATTAGCCTTCAGAGTTACAAGAGGCAGCTCCTGGCTCTGAAGTGGCCCAGCCAGGATGTGTTTGCAAAGCTTTTATCCAACAGCGGGGGCATAGAAAGATGCTGTAGAGGTGGAAGTATGGCATCCCCTGCTTACAAACCATACTTCCTGCTGGACAGCTTCTAGGCCTTGGGGAGCATCTCCCTTGGGATCTTCTTTCATCTTTTAGTTAGTTATAAACCAGGGTGCGGTCCAAGCCTGGTATAAGGTGGCTCTTGGTATTAAAATAATTGTAAGAAACATTGACTTAAACTGGAGGCAGAATGATTGAACTTTAGAATTTTTCGGAGTTAGTTAACAGAGTGTTCATAGGATCACAGAATCCTAGGGTTGGAAGGGACCTCATAGGTCATCTAGTCCAACCCCCTGCCAGAGGCAGGACCACTCCCACTAAACCATCCCAGTCATGGTTTTGTCCAGCCGGGCCTTAAACACCTCCAAAGATGGAGGTTCCACCACCTCCCTTGGCAGCTCATTCCAAGGCTTCACCACTCGCCTAGTAAAAAAGTTTTTTCTAATATCCAGCCTCGACCTCCCTAACTGTAACTTGAGACCATTGCTCCTCATTCTGTCCTCCATTACTACCAAGAATAGTCGAGCTCCCTCCTCCTTGGAGCATCCCTTCAAGCAGTTGAAGGTTGCTGTCAAATCCCCCCTCAATCTTCTCTTCTGCAGACTAAATAAGCCTAATGCTTTCAGTCTTTCCTCACAGGGCTTGTGCTCCAGCCCTTTAATCATTTTGGTTGCCCTTCTCTGAACTCTCTCTAGCATGGCCCTGTCCTTTTTGTAGTGGGGAGCCCAAAACTGAACACAGTATTCTAGATGTGGCCTCACCAGTGCAGAATAGAGGGGACTAATCACATCCCTTGATCTGCTGGTAACACTTCGTTTGATGCAGCCCAGTATGTCATTGGCCTTTTTGGCAGCAAGAGCACACTGCTGACTCATATCCAACTTCCCATCCACCATGACCCCCAGGTCATGCTACTTAGCTGAATGTTCCCCAGCCTGTAGCAGTGCATGGGGTTTTTTCGTCCCACATGCAGGATTTTACACTTGTCCTTACTGAACCTCATAAGATTTGTATTGGCCCACTATTCCAATTTATCTAGGTCTCCCTGAATCCTGTCCTTGCCCTCCAATGTGTCTACTGGTCCCCCCAGCTTGGTGTCATCCGCAAATGTACTGAGAGTCCAGTCTATTCCATCATCCAGATCATTGCCTCATTTCCAATGGTTTCGCTGTTAATTTTGAGGGATACATTTTTTAGTATTGGAATACACATGATAAAACTGAAAATTAGAGAAAACTAATCTACATTTATACTTGTTTTGGGGATCTGTTGCTGGTTCTGCGTTTCATGGTTCATATTTAGCCTAAAATACTACCCGCAAGTGATGGCCTTCAGAAATTCTGCAGTGGCTGCCTGCTGTGAAAAGAGATTTCTTTGTCTCTTTTTCCAAAGAATGAGCTGTTCTCAGCTGCCACTCCACAGCTTGTTAAGTTGTTACTATCATGTTTCATTGGTATAATAATACAGTATTTCTAAACTGGGAGTGGGAACTCAATTCTCATGCAGGCATCATGGGATATTTGTTTACAAAAGCAGAAATGTGATTTACTGCTATCTTGAAGACAGAAAACAAACACTCCTTTCATGGACACCTGAGATTCCACATACTCCTTTCAGAAACATCAAGATTTTAGTAAAACAAAAAAGGAGTTCTGTGACACTTAAAGACTAACAAATTTATTTATTGGATGAGCTTTTGTGGGAGAAAATCCCACCTCCTCAGGTGCTTTGAAGATGGGGGAACTTACAGAATAAGAGGAAATAAATGCCAGGAAATGTAAGTCATGGGAACCGATCACATTGTAATAGCTAAATTTGGATGGAGGTGGGGAGTAATAGGCACCAATGTAAGACAAAGCCCTTAATGTCAGGACTGTCTCTGTAAAATTGAGACTTAGGGGTTGGTAACCCCCAGCATCCATGCCAGTAGTGGCACATGAGGCCATTTGGAACAGCACAGGGGGCCCTCTGCGGTGCCACACAATTTTTTACTGTTAATTGTGTATTTGCTTTATTTACAAATTCTAAAATAGAGCAAGGATTGATTTTAAATTAAAAACAAAACAAAATCTACAAGGCAACCTCCTATTAAACTCTTTTGGAGGCTGAGGTACCTTGAAGCAGCCTTTAATGATCTGTATATGTTTTCACATTTAGTCTTTTATGTTAAGGAATAATAATGGTCTGTTTTGTAAATATGTTTTTAAATTACATTAAATTCCCCACCCCAAGTTAGGCCTGGTTACTCCATCTAATCCATACGAGTGGAGATCTGCATTCAGGAAGGAAGTATGCTAATACCAGCATTTTCATATCATCAGAGCTGTATGTCAAAACCAAGACCAGGGAATTTTGTCTTTTGAATGAAGTTGAGCACTTTTTGTCCTGTAACTTAAGACATCCCTTCATTAGTCTGCAGAACCAGTTTTTCAGGGCCCCCTCTGAGCATGCATAGTCAAATTTGGGATTGGTAGAACACCTGTGTAGGTGATACAAGGTCTGGTCCTGTTTCCAGTTTAGGTTCTTTTATTGGTCATTTGTGTCCACATTTGCTGATTTTTAACCCCAAGTTATGACCTCATTGTCTCACTATTTTCCTGACTAGTCAGTGAACACCATCAGCTCCCACTAGTGAATTAGATTATGTCGAATCTTTCAGAATGCCTATGAGAGCAGTAACATTGTTATAGATCCACAGCCATTATCTATTCTGCTTTGTCCAGCGAAGGAAACTGTACCTTTAAGCCTGTAAGCCTGACTTCTGAGCACCTTGCCAGCTCCTCAAACATTTCAGTCTATCTCAGGTTGTACCATCTCTGAAAAGTTAACACATAGAGTCGTGTATATTCAGCCTTTATGTAGGTCCTTACTTACTATGTCACAATGAAACCTGGCTTAACTAACCTGTCAAAGGACTGATAGCAATCAGTTGCTTTGGTGGAATGGTCTTCTAATAAAAATGAGGCAAAATTGAACACTAGCGCAAAAGGAGGGGAAAAGGATGTGTGCCCATTTTTATTATATAAAAAGAGAGTGTGAAAGGTTTTTGGGATGGGGTGGGGGCAGTTCTAGGTTATTTTTGTATTAAAATTTCAAGTTTTGTCTATCTTGTTTTCCTGAAGGGTTATATGGATGAATGGGAAGCTAGCAGGCTTATGACATAAATACAAAGCAAGTGGCATCTGGTCAATTGACAAGGGGAACGATTTAATCAAATTGCTGAAATTTATTTTGTTTGATTTCTGACAAAACCAGAGACAATCTGATTTCCTGTCATGTCTAAAGCTTTCTATTAAAGGTGGAAACAACATACATACAATCCTTTTCTGACCTTCTTTACACAGAGACAGAAAAAAGTACAAATAACAATTCTTTCTGTCTCCAGAACTTTTTTAAGATGGTTTCATAGAAATAGTATGTTCTATGCAGGTAAGGTAACCAGACAACATGTTTGAAAAATTGGGATGGAGGCAGGGAGTAATAGGCAGCAATATAAGAAGAGGCCCTGAATATCAGGACTCTCTCTATAAAACTGAGACTCAAGGGTTAGTAATCTGCAGCATACATGCCAATAGTGGCACACAAAGCCATTTGGAACAGCACGTAGGGCCCTCTGTAGTGCCACACAAATTGCTGGTCCTGCAACCAAAAAGCCCCTCTGGCATACTTCTTTTTGTGACTTGCCTGGTGTCATGGAAACAAGCTTCCCAGAGAGGCTCCTCTCTGCAGATGTGCCTGGGGAGCCTCCCTGCTCCAGCCCCAGCCAAAAGCATCCTCAGGGACATTGCAGAAAAAAGACAGTCCGCGGGACTTCCTTTGGCGAAATGTCCAGGAACATCCCCACTCCCCACCATTATGGCTGCTGCCAAATTTTGACAGCGCCAAAGGTGACAGCACCTTTTTTCTGCAGAGGGGGCCCCTGGTGTGGGCTGAGGGCTGGGAAGGAGAGGCCAGTGCTGGGGCTGATAAAGGTTGCCAACCACTGCGTGCAGGTATCACTGTTTGTGGGAATTACATACAGTTGTCTTTCCAGGATTTCCTGTTTACAAAACTGATATGGTACAAGGTAATAAGGTACCATAAGTAAAGCACAGGAACTTTAATTTGTCTTTTTAAAGTAGACAGGTTTAAGACAAGTGTATAATAGCTGATCAGTTGTTAAGCTGAGTAAGTTGTGTCAGATGATAAGTGTGTAAATGTGTGTAAATAGCCGACAGGTTTAATACAAGTGTGTAAATAGCAGTAGTTGAGAGTTTAACAACTTTTCTTCTGCCATCAAATAACAGAGCCAAAAATATGGCATTACCACAATTTTATATTTCTGTTCTCTCATAATGAAAGGGACTTTTGTATACTCTGAAAAGCTTCACCACTTAAATTATGTACTAAAGATTGTGCTTATTTAGATTAGAGTTTTATGTGGTGAAATGGGTTCATGGAAGTTGGTTAGGAAGAGAGGAAGGAACTGCCTATGCTCAGAAAACTGAATCCTTCTGTTTTACTTTTTCTTATGTTAGTCTCTTACATAAATGTTTGGATTTTTGCTGTGTTCTGTCAAGGAAAATAGAAGTCAAGAGATAGCTGGAATGTGAGTCTTTATGCTCTGAAGTAAAATAATGCAATCAAATTTATCCCTGGTGTAACATCTGTGGAATTACACAAAAACTGAATTTTGTTCTTGATTTCCCCCCCTTTATATATTTGCTTCTAGGATACACGCCAGATTCCATGTGTATTGGAACTGAGCAGAATCAGACCCTGCTGCTTATTTCCTTCAAAACCATATATGCTTTTTACCCCCTAGAAGGTGAATGTGTAAATACATATGCACATGTGCACGCACCATGAGTCTGGGAACACATTAACCAAAATTAGTGTAATTAATTATCTTTCTTTTGCTAATAATATAAAAATGCATTTTGGCTATTGTGGTGCATGTAACTATGGAACTGTGATGTCATTACTTGTTTTTTTCCCCTGAAACTTCATATGTTAGAACCCTGCATGTATGTACAAGGTACGAGCCATTTTGTTCCAGTTATTTAAGTCTGTTCTGGAGGAGACATACACACAACACACTGTACTTTCTCAGGGGGACTTTACTTTTATTTCTTGTTTTCTTTCATCTAAAAATCACTGTAGATGTAAAGTGTATTGTTGCTCTTTGCACATGAAAATACATAGCTTTACGCTGTAATGAAAAAATTAATTTAGCAGAAGGGCACTGGAACATGCTAGGAAATAGAAGAAGACAGTTCTTCAGCTCCAATTTTAAAATACAGAAATATATTGTAAAGACAACTGTGCCTAACAGAAGAAAATTATATTTCGAGCATCTTCAGGAACTTTAATTTCATGTATTTAATAAAAATGCCTATGCAACTTTTCTTGCACTGCAGGTTGTAGACATGGTAGTAATGAAAATATAGTTTCAGGGAAAAGTTAGAATTGTTGCAGTATGGAAGAAAACTTTCGACAGGTCAAAGAAAACTTAAAACTTGATTATAGGCTTATTCTGTTATGCAGAAAGCATGTGAAAAAAGGAGACAAGACACATTCTTGAATAGTCACTTGTTTGGCTAAAAGCTTGAAAAACAGGGTTGTGAAGGTAACATGGAACAACCCATGATCTTCAGTTATAAGCTGTATCTTCACAAAAATGTTGAAATAGGGAATGATTGTTCAAATCAGTGGAGAGACTGGATCTTAGGCAACCAAAACAGATCAGAGAGAGGGAGAGAAATGGGGGACTGGACCTGACCAACTCGAAGAAAGATCCAGCCGAAGCCAACTTAGTTCTTTTAGAGAACAAGCTTCCAACAGTTTTAAAATCAAATTCAGTTCTTAACTAAGTGAGAAAACTCTCTTTAGTGTCAGTGGGAGTTCCATCTACTTAGACTGAATTTGGGCCCGTATGTTTATATTTCTGCAAAGATTCCTGATTATCTGGTGTTTATCACTTGTTTTCATTCCTGTCTTTAAACTTCTCCTTCTGTGGGTTTTGAGTCTAGCCAAGCATGGAATCTTTGTTCTCTATCTATGCATAACGTTCCTCGAGTCTTTTCTGCCAACTAATCATTAGATGTCAGGGGAGAGCTCATTCAGACTCTTTTTAGTAGTAATTAGAAGCTGCTTATAATTAAAATACCATTCTAGTTAGTTCCAAAGGGGTAGCCATGTTAGTTTAGTTCAGCAAAACAAACAAGGTGTCCTGTGGCACTTTTAAAGATTAACAAACTTATTTATCACAAAAAAAAGCAAGGAATCTTGTGGCATTTAAAGACTAACAGATTTATTTATCACATTAGTTAGTCTTTAAGTGCCACAAGCAGTGGCGTTGCTAGCGTTGGGCACCCGAGGCACGCACCCCGGGTCCCAACGCCAGTGCCCCGGTTCTCCGGCCCAATCGGGCCGGGGATCCGGGGCCCCATCCCTGGCGGTCTGTGGCCACAGTGGCCACATCTCCAGCTAGGGATCTGGGGCCTATCTGGCCGCCCGGCAGGCCCCACCCCCTCGCCTGGGATAGGGCCAGGGGTGGCTACGCCGCCACAGCCAGCTAGGCCGCGCTGCATTGCGGCGCGGCTCAGCCTAGCCTGGCCCGGTGCAGCCGGAAGCGGCCGCTGGAGGCTAGGCCCGCAGCCGCAGCCCTGGATCCCTGGCTGGGGACGGGGCTGCCGCGGCCGTGGGCTGCTGGCCGGGTCCCGGATCCCTGGCCGGGGACGGGATCGCTGCAGCCACCGGCGGCCAGGCAAGGGATCCGGGGCCCGGCTGGCTGCCCGCGGGGGCACCGTCCCCCGCTGGGGATCCGGGGCCTGGCTGTGGCCGTGGCAGCCCCGTCCCCGGCCAGGGATCCAGGGCTGCGGGTGCGGGCCCGGCCTCCAGCGGCCGCTTCCAGCCGCGCTGGGCCAGGCTAGGCTGTGCCGCGCTGCACCACAGCGCGGCCTAGCTGGCGGCGGCAGCGCGGCCTCCTCCTGGCCCTATCCCAGGCCAGGGGGGTGTGGCCTTTTGGCTGGGGGCAGGGCCTGCCCTCCGGGAGCGGGGCTGGGCCCATGCCCCGGGTCTTTCCCCACCCCAGCGACGCCCCTGGCCACAAGACTCCTTGCTTTTTTTTTGCTTTACCAGACTAACATGGCTGCCCCTTTGGAATTTATTTATCACGTAAGCTTTCGTGGGAGAAAATCCCACTTTGTCAGACGCTTTGAAGATGCTTTGGAGTTGCAAAGCGTCTGACAAAGTGGGATTTTCTCGCGCAGAAGCTCAGGTGATAAATAAATCTGTTCGTCTTTAAAAGTGCCACAGGACTCCTTGTTTGTTTCGTTCTATTTAGGTTTCTGTATTATTCCCATCACTGGAGTATTTGAGTAGCTTCCAATTTAGAGACTATGACTGGAACACAGAATATTTAGGAATCAATAAGAAAAGGTTAAGAGCAATGAAATAATTATGGCATTAGTTCAGGGACACCATGGGGGGGGGGCTCCTGTCCCACTCTCTTTTTTTTATGAATAGAGGCAGGGTGATTAAGATAAGAAAGGACTAGTAATTAAAATAAGGATCTGGAAGTCATTGAATTAATTCGTAAAGCAGGAATTCTTTTGTGGGAGTATTGTTGAAGAAAGACCAATGGGCTGTGGGCCCATATGGCCACGGAAAGCTTAGTCTTTCCTCACAGTCAGGTGTGGCGAAGGAGCCAGGCCAGGCCAGGAAGCTGAGCAGAGAGGAGCTGGAGCTCTGGATGTCTGGAGCTTGGTGGAGGAAGAGCTGCACAGAGCAGACTCACAGCAGCAGATCCAGAGGGGCCAGAGGAGCATCCCTGAGACTAAATCCACACTGAAGCGGAGTGGAGGTGGGAGCCAGGGCTTGAGCTGCCTCTAACTGGGTGTGGTGAACAGCTGGAGACAGTGAAGGTGGTGGTGATGAACTGACGCTGGAGAGAAGGGCAGTGCCTGTAGAGCCTAGAGATCTGTGGTCACTGCCAATGCCAATGCCTGACTCCCTGGATCCCTGTAGCCCAGATGGCCTGGGTAGGGGGCCTGCAACATATAAAACGATTGTGACCATTTCTCACACCCTAGAGATGCTGTGTGTGGTGCCCCTGGGTTGGGGAGCATCATAAAGTGCTCACCTTTAACTTTTTTCTTATTTATTTATTTATTTGTTTATTTATTTATTTATTTATTTGATTTTTGATTGCTGTGTGTAGTAAATTGTATTGCTTTGAACTGCATACAGTGATTGGTGGGTCATGGGAGCACCCAGTGCAGTCAGCACCCTAAGTGGGGACACCCTAACCTTTGCCCTGAGTGACCATTATAAGATTGGTAGGGGTCAAGTCCCCAGAAATTATGGGGACAGTCTTGTTGGGTTACAGAGACTCCACCACACAGCAGATTGGCAGGAGAACCCTCGAGGTCAGGCAGGTATCTGGGTAAAGGAAATGGGAGGAAGGACTCAGATCCTTTTACTACCCACTTTCACTGGGGTGGTATATGAGCTCGCAAAGTTCTCCAAAATAATGGGCCCATCACCTGTTTACATCAACCTTGCCCTGTAGGGCTGAAAATAGTAGTGTAAACATTCGGGCATGGACTGGGATCCTGGGCTTTGAAACCTAGAGAAGAGGGTGGGTCTCAGAGCCCTGAGCAACTGAATTGGGCTCCTATAAATTGGGCTAAAAATAGAAGTGTTCCAGGGACTTTTTATGCTCAGCATTGAAACTCTCAAGTTCCTTTGTGGATCTGGGTCTTAGACCTGGGTCTCAGAAGCATAATAATAACTATGAACATCATTAAATGTGAGGTGTGTTATATAAAAACCTAAGGGAAGTCAGAAATTGTTGTATTTGTGAAAATGTTTGTTGGAGGGTTTTTTAAAATCTTTTTTGATGTCTTGTGTCACCTTTATAGTTGCGTTCTTAGGAGCCAATATTTTGTCATATAAAGATTATGGAAAGAACAGTTTATAAGTTTAATAGACAGCAGTTAAGCATTGCAGATGAACTGAAGTATATTATATACAATGATTAGTGATTATTAATGAACGCCTGGGCAGATGTATGAGAGCATTGCAGCATCAGTTATCAAAAACTTTTTTATTTGTATCTGTAATATGAAGGGAGGTATATGTGATACCTCTCACTGGGGATTACATTATAGACAACGTTAACTCAGAGTTACTAAGGAAAATGCACAATGCTGAATCTGGTCAGTTAATTATCAACCAGAACGGCACAAAATAGGATGTCATCAGGCCACAAAATGACCATGTCTGTTTATGGAAATGACCTCTGTCAAGCTAACACAGTGTCAGAACTGCTAAGAAGCCCGTTAACATCTCTGTCCATTTAGTAGAAAGTGTCAAATTAGATCACTGCTATCCTGCCACTCTACCTATTTTCCATGTGGCTGCAAAGCTATAGTAAAGTGTTTCTGTCTCAGAATAAAACTGAGCTGTCCAGAAACTGTACCTTCAGTCTTGGATGAGGTTGTACTCATGTGGCTAGCCAGTTCTATTGCTCATGTCTCTATGGCTATATTGCTGTGAGTGGTGCATGACTCCTACATTTAGGGAGTCTGGTTATAATGAGGGGAGTCCATTAGCACCCAGACCATGACCCTCCGCTGCTGCTCTGCCCCAAGGCCCACCTCTGTTCAACTCCCCCTCCCTCAAGGTCCTGCCTATGTTCCACTCCAGCTCCCGCTCAGCTCCCTCCCTGAAGGCCCTCTTGCCCTCCATTCACACCTGTCTGCCCCCTTGCCTGAGGCCCTCCCACCCACTGCTTGCCCCTCTGCTCCCTCCTTTGAAGCCTCCAACATGCCTGTGCCTCTCTGCCCCCTTCCCTGAGGCCCCCACTCACACCTGTCCAGCAGGTGAGGGCTTCAGGCATGGAGGTGAAAGTAGCAGGTGCAGTTGGGGGCTCAGGGTTAAAGAAGTGAGAGCAGGGAGTAGTGGGGGGGGGTCAGGAAAGAGGTGGCATGGAGGTGGAAAGAGGAGCGACATGGGCAGGACCACAGGGGATGAGGATGAGTGGGAGCAGGCTTTGGTGTGGAGCTACAGCCTAAGTGTCCTCTTGATGGCAGCACTCCAAAGGTGGAAGTCTGGCTTGCCTCCAAAGGGAGGTGTGCCACATCCTATTTGAGGGGCTTAGTCTCCCCCAGCCTTTGTAAGTGGGGGTAGGGGCCTGCTGTTGTAGGGAGCTTTCCTGGCTCGTACTGTATATTACCATAGTAGAGGTGGCTAATAAAAGGATCTGAGTCCTTGCTCCCATACCATTTAACCAGAGGTCTATCTGATTGAGGGCTCCCCTCCCACTCTCCTGTGTGGCAGAGTCCTTATAATCCCAACGAGACTGGACCCAGAATTCCTGGGGGCTCAACTACTAATCTTATTGTGATCATCTAGTGCAGGGGCTAGGGTGTCTCCGCTCCAATATACTAACTTGCACTAGATGCTTCCCTGAGCCACTGATCATTGCATATAGTTCAAAGCAATACAACTTATTAAACAAACAGCAATTAAATAAAAATTAAAAAAAGAGAAAGCTTAAAGGCAAACACCCAGTGCTACCACTTGCACAGCTCTGTCCAGGGCCCCCCTCACAATCCCCAGCTGCTCACCTCATCCGGTACTGGACAGCTCCAGCCCCAGCTCCCAGCTCCTCTCTGTTTCACTGCAGCTGCTACTCTGCTCAACTTAGCTCCCTGGAGTGCCCCCTGAGGCCCCTCTATCTGGTGCTGTTGGTCTACACAGCTCAGCTCAGCTTCATAGGCTTCTTCTCTGGACTCCTGCACCGAGCTCCAGATGACTTCAGTTCCAGCCTGAGCTCTGCTCAACTCAACTCAACTGGACTCTCTGGGCAGCTCTCCTGCTTCCACTGCTGTAGTTCTGGTCTGCTCAGCTTGGGTCCCTGGCCTGACTTCTTTGGCTCCTAGCCACTGACTATTCTGTCCTTAGCTTGGCCCCTCTGTTCCCAGGTAAGTTGGGTTGGCAGTTCCAGCTCACTTGGGAAGGGGCAAGGGGCACCCTCCTGGCTCCCTCATTGGCCTCTAGGCCCTGTCAGTCAGGTTGGCCTGGCACATTTTCCTCTCCCCACTAGTCCTAGGCACTATCCATTTCAGGGTCCTGCTTGCCGCCGAAGATGGCCAACCAAATAGACCCACTAAGTTTCAGTAAGGGACTAACAGTCTGTTTACATCTCCTATAGCTGTCACCTCCTCTAATGTTGAATCTTTGGAATAGCTTGTATCCAGAAAAGGGGATCAGTATAAACACAAATAGAGCCAGTCCATGTTTAAGTGGCTTTATTACTCAAACTCTAAGAACCAGCCCAAACTGGCTGAGTGAACCACCTACCAGTCTGACTCTATTATTATGCCAGCACCCAGCAAGTGAGCTGGGTTGCTATAGCAACCCAGGAAATTAGGTGAGACATACAAAAACACAACAGCCACATACATTGCTTTTGTAGCACACTGACTAGATCAAGGCTAGCACTTGCATGTCTATCTGAGCTGGAAATTACACTTCCAGCTCCAATGCAGTGAGTAAACCCACAGCCAGACCAGAGCTGCTCACTTAGCTGCCATGACTCACTATAATCAGGTCTATATCTTCTGCCTATAGGCCATACACAGATATCTTTATGGTGCAGATACTCCAACATGGAGCATGCAGGCGCATGCCTTCCTCCACCTCTTCCAAGAGCCTCAATATGACTGGCAGTTTTTCTATCTCTAGCCAATGGGTCTCCTGCAAGACCTCTCAAAACTGCCAGTCTTTTCCCAGAACCAGGTCTGAGCCTGGACTTGAGTCTCAGTGACCAGGTCTTAGGTGGTCAACAAAGGGGAAAGCCTCCTGAAGCCCCTGCTACACAACCCCTATCTTGGTGTGCAGGTAGTGCCCCCTTGCTGTGCCAGAGGTTGGTCCTGCCTGGTATGGCCAGAATTGGAGATCTTCTGGACTCTGATCATCATGACTGGATGGACCCTCTGGCACCTGGCTGACTGTGATGAAGTAAGAAAACCTCTTGGGTTACTGTGGTTCTTCTTTTCTGTTCCTGTTCTTTGGTGATGGTATTCTGGTGATGGGACAAAGGGGTGTGATAACTATAGGTACCACTAGGGGGGAAGAGGCTTTAGTGCGACCTTACCTGGACCCCCTGGGGGTGACAGGTTGTGGCTGGTTTAGACCAGGGGCAGGACAGCTGGGGAGAGAGAGAACAAAGAGGAGAGAGAGGAGGAAGGAAGATGGAGGTCGGAGGGGCAGGACCTCCGGGGCTTGTCCTGGGGGTTTACTATCTGCCCTCCTAGGTGATCTGAGAGCCAACTGTCCTACCTGCTGTGCAAAGTGGATTGCTAATAAACCCTCTGACTGCTATACTGGCTGAGTGTCACTGCTGATTGGGATGGCTGGGACCCTCGTAAGGGGAGGAATCCCCCCCCCCCAAGGGAGACCAGACAGAGCAAGGATTGGACTCTCTGGGCCTGGATTTGGGAAGCTGGCTACAGGTAGCGTGGAGACCCTGGTGAATGGGAGAAAGCTCCACTGTAGCAGAGTCCCTGGTGGGCTGTGAACAGAGGGGATCCAAGAGGCTTTTCTGGGTTCTCCGTGACACTGACTCATGGGGCTCTCAGTTCCTCTTGTTCCCTGACATATATTCCAGGAAGTAAGGACAGCCTTACACCTGCCTCTGATGCTTTCTTTAAGTGGGTCCTGAGAGGTTGCTCCTTGCCCTGCACTCAGTGCCGGATTTCCCATTAGGCACTGTAGGCACAGTGCCTAGGGCCTATGAAATTTTTAGGGCCTACAAAGGAGGGAAAAAATTAAAAAAGCAGAAAAAATAAGGAAAATCACATGGTTTAGCATTAGAATACTTTAAAGTGCATCATGTCAGTCGACGTAATTCAATTGGCGTTTACCCCTCTTTTTGCACATTTCAGAGTGAAAGTGCCTAGGGCCTACGAACATCAGAATCCAGCCCTGGCTGCACCCCTGTCCATTTGGCTTTATCATTGTGCTCCAACCCTGCAAGTCTCCCCTTCCATACCACCTGAGCCAACTGCGTGACCTGCAGCTGACCCACATCCTTACTGCACCAAGTGAACAGCTGTATGTGCTCATATTCAATATCTTTTACTTTCTCACTCTCATGTCCCACCCCAAAACCAATTGGTGGGACCTCCGTCATCTGTGGAGGGTGAGGTTCACTTGTGGACCAGTCTATACTCTACCTTGGTCCTCTAGCTCACTTGGGATATTAGTTGCTTGCTTTTTCATGAAGCCATGAGCACAGATGTGCCCTGGGTATGGTTCATCCTCCTTTGTGAGACTTGCCCATTTTGTGGCGTGTGAGATACTGTATTGCACAATTTCCAAAGGGATAGCCGTGTTAGTCTATTCCAGTAAAAAAAACAAGGAGGCATGTGGCACTTTAAGACTAACAGATTTATTTTTCACATGAGCTTTCGTGGGAGAAAATCCCACTTTGTCAGATGCTTCGAAGCATCTGATGAAGTGGGATTTTCTCTCACAAAAGCTCATGCGGAAAATAAATCTGTTAGTCTTACTGTATTGCACATCTGTCTCAAGTGTGCTAGGTAGCAGCCTGTTTTCTTACTTCTGAAGAACCTGCAGAAAAGGTTCTGGCAACATTTCTCCCCAGAACTCCTGTGTTATGTACACCCATCTGTGATCCCAAGAAGTCATGGGATCTCCTCATCAAATTCCCTTTTGGTGTTGGCCAAGGTGGCTATCTATCATACCAGCAGGAAGATATAGGACAGGAAGGTGCTCTATGACTGTGGGGCCTACTTCCGATCCTCCTTTAGGTCATGTATTTGGGCAGGGTTCCTTCGGGCTGTGTGCACTAGCTGCCTGGATGCCTTTGAGGAGCATTGAGTGCTATCCAGGGTTCTCTGCTCAATATCCACCTCTTGATTCCTGATTTTGAACTTCTGACACTCATACCTATCCTTGTATTTTTTTTTTTTCATTTATTGTGACTTGCCCCTCCAAGAGAACCTGCACTGACTCACTAATCATGCTTGGTGCAGCAGACTAGACCAGAACAGGGCTCCCAAGCACAGGTATCTCACTGACCCTGCCAAAGCTGCTAATAAGTTAGTGCAACAGCACTAAGTGGCCAAGAGCCGCTCTGTTGACCGTGGTGTTACAGACTCCTTAGACTCCCAGCCTGGCTGTGATCCAGTTCCTGCCTTCAGTTGCCTGAACCTTACTTCAGCCTTACCTGTGCCCTACCCTGATCCTACTCCACCCTTGTTCCTAACCTCCAAACCCATGAACTGACTCCAGCCTGGCTTAGATCTTTGTCCTGCTTTCTGACTTTATGATCCTGAAATGGTTTGTCCAGGGACTCTGACCCCAGTTAGGACCAACAATCTGCCCCTGAATGCCAATTTCGCTGCCGCTCTTGATCTGGTCTCTACTGTATATCTAGCTTCAGCCACTAGTTGACCATAGAGGCCATGTCTACATTTGCAGTTTTAGTTCGGACTTGCTAGTCTGAACTAAAGAATTTCGAGCTTAGTTCAAACTAACCTGAGGTTAGTTCAAGCTCACTAGGAACTTTTTAGTTCAAACTAACCATGCATTCTAGTTTGAACTAATGCTTAGTTCGAATTAGAACATGTGGTTAGTTTGAACTAATGCCTTAGTTTGAACTTTTGAATCTGTTCCCTTCCTGCCCCGCCTGCTAGTTCCCCAAGTCCTACCCTAACCCCCCAGTCCCACTGCTGTCCCGTGCTGCCCTGGGCTGACCCTCTCCCTTGCGCCCTTTCCCCACTGGGCCCACGTGCCTGCCCCCTGCCCCCCCCCCCCAGCTCCCTTACCTGACTGCTGGGGGAGAGCAGGGCCGCAGCAGCAGCCCAGGCCAGGGCAGAAGTTTTAAAAACTCCCATCCCAGCCTAGGGCAGCTCCCTCAGCCGGAAGACTCTGTCTTCTGGCAGTGGCTGCTGACTGTGTTCCCTGCACAGGGGCAAGATGGTGCACCCCCATGCAGTTTTGGAATGCACTGCTCAGGGGCTGGCCCTGAGTTTTAGGGGGGGCTGAGGCCCCCTCAGCCCCCTCCCCCCAGTGATGCCACTGACCCTGTTACTAACTAGTTCAGACTAAGCTTTGCCTAGTCTGAACTAAGCAATTTCTTAGTTCGGACCAGAGAATGTCTAGTGTAGCTGTGGGCTAAATTAGTCTGGACTAAGCCTCCTTAGTCCAGACTAATTTACTAGTGTAGATGTAGCCATATAATCCAGAGCCTGATACCCCCATGTATAGTGTATCCAGCAGAATCTGCCCTTAATTATCTTAGATGTGGTTAAACTCATTTAATAATGAAAGAGGCTGAAAGTCCTATATTCAGTATATTTTACTGGACTTTTGCTTCTTGTAAGTGAACCTGTAGTTTACTTCTAGTCAAGTTTCACTCTATCATATGGGTTTCACACTGTTGATTCACACAAATGTAGTATTTATAACCTACCAAACAGGAATTAAACACTTCATTTTATGTGGATTATCATCACACCTTTCTCTTCTTCCCTAGTTGTAGTTACAGTGATTAGAAGTAACAGTTATTGCTACAGGTTACAGTTATCTTGTGTGGTGAACAGGATGGGTAAGGAGGAATTTCCAGCTTCTGGTCCTGCTACAGTTACTTGCAGCAAGTAATGAAGAGGAACTTGTAGTGAAGTGCTAGAAATGCATATCAGCTTCTAAATTTGAATCTGAACCCATACTGCAGCCCTTCTAAAATCTGACAGTGAGGTAACCCAGTGTTTGGTTTTGGCTCAGTGTAAGAAGGGCAGACACAAAATTCAGGTTGGGATCTGAATTTAGATTCTGAAACTGCTCTCCCACAGGTGGTTAGTGAAATGCCTCTGAGATTCAGATTCAACCATATTTTATCATGGTGAACATATACTATTCTCTCTCTCAGATGAAAAGAAGGAGAGATCTCACCAGACAATCTTTCTTGGTTTATGGTGGGGGTTTGCCTACACTGGCACTTATGCCAGCAAAACTTGTATTGCTCAGGATGCATTTTTTTCACCCCTGCGTAACAAAAGTTTTGCCAGTTAAGTGCCAGCGTAGATATGGCAAATCTACATCACACAGTGTTCACACTACAGCACTTAACAGCAGCACCACTGTAGAGCTTGTGATGAATATGCTGTAAGCTGACATGAGAGAGCTCTCCCCTTGGCTCAGGGGTATGCAACCTGCAGCTCTGGAGCCACATCCAGCTATTTGGCTTCCTCCTTGCAGCTCCAGGCCCTCTCCTGCCAATGGGGAACTGTGCAGTGGGCTCACTCCTGGTTCCAGGCTCCTTCTCCCCTGTCAGAATACCCTGCATCAGGTACCCTGGCCCTGCTCCCTGCTCCTGGAAACTAAACCCATTCTGGCTCTCAAAAAACTTGGTTACTGAAGGAATTTTTTAAAACTGGCTCTTCTTTTCTTTCGGGTTGCCGACCACTGCCTTGGCTTAATTATTCCATGTCCCATGCAGGTTGGTAGCTATGTGAGCAGAAGAAGCTGTTATGCTGAAATAGCACTGTCTGTACTGGTGCATAGGTTGATATAATTTATGTTGCTCAGGGGTGTTTTTTCACATTACCAAGTGATGTCAATTATACTGAAGAAAGTGGTGGTGTAGACAAGGTCAAACTACTTGTAGTGAAATTTTTAGAGAAAACAACTACCTCATTATAAGGGGGTCATTGTATATTGCAAATAAATAATGGGGCTTTCTAGGTTAATACTCAGTGCCTGCCTTCACCTATTTTTAACCATCAGTATTAAAATCACCTCTATACTTAATACTTTGATTACATCAGCAGCTTTCACATGTTTGTTTTCTGGCTATTTCTTAATGCAGCCAGAAAGTTGCTGTTATCAGCACACAAATATGGATCAGCTGAGTGTATTTGGCAATGTGTATAAATTCCTCACAGATTTTTATAAAGCATTTGGTAATATGAGTCAATGCAGTGCATTTAGACGCGTGGGTAGAAGTACAGCTCAGCAGGTTTTGCTGACAGCTAGTCAAGAGACTACCCTGCCAAACCAGTCTAGTGTTAGCACATATGAGGCTTTCACTTGTCAGTTATAGTCAGATACTCTATTTTTCTATTAAACTTTTGGCGTTTGTGGCTTTTTTTGTCTTTGTTAAATATAATAAGAAATATGTGATTGCAGAACACTGTCTGTCTGTATATCTGATAGATTTTTTAAAAAATTAATGACATTTACAATTTACTGCAATGAGTCCATAAAAAAGTACCCAACTTTTAACTGAAGAAGAATATTAAGGCCCCGACTTTCACAATTGTGGCCAAGCAGTTCAATGCTCTGAAAGGCATGAATATAATCATCACTCATAATTACTGTGGCTGGGCACACAAACCTGATAATTTTACGTGCAAACATAACCATGTACTTTTACATAGGCAGTTATGAAACTTGAACCAATGTAACTGAATCACATTTGTTAGCAATAAAACTGTCAGTGAATTATGAGATGCAACAACCACAAAAAAGGATGCATTTTTATTCTAAGGAAAACTGGATATGAGAACTGACGTAAGCGGTTCTACATTATGAGACAAAGGAAACATGAGTGTGTCAGTAGGTCAAACAGTCTATATTTCTGGTACACTGGGGATCATTCATTATTTCCACAATCCATCCCTTCTACAATAACAGCATGTTGGAGCTCTGTTACCTAGCATCAATACTGTTGAGAGTGCCCTTTTGAGTGTTTCTATGGTGTAAGTAAACAAGATAATAATGATTGGGAAGAACAGTTCATGCCACAGCATAATTCTTCAGCCGTGATGCATAATTACTGAGGTGTCAGATCCTCACTATTCCTTGCCTTTGGAAGCCAAGTTTTCAGTGAGAATGTGTGATAAGAGAAAGGAGGATAATGGAAGATTTAAGAATGCTAACTTTACTTTTTAAGCCAGAGGCTGGTGAAAAGGGGATGTGTGACCAGCCCAGAGGGAGTGCGGAAGTCCTTGGGAAAGAGGGCTGCTTGGTGTAAAGGGCTGGAACTGAGAAGCCCCTGATCCTAAATAGAGTTTGTATATACTTGGTGAAGGGAACATTTACAAATAAACAGCACTGTGGGCAGCATTACACAGATGTGTGGGTGTTGTTTGTGGGGGTGAAGGACCAGAGCCAACAAGCGTGAGTGCAGACCCTGTCAAATGATGATTTGGAGACTCCAGGGCCAGCGCAACACGGTAAGTGAGGTAAAGCGTTGCAGGGGGGCGCTGATGTTTATGGGGCACCAAAATGGGGGCTGTGCTGCTAGGCCATCACCCTGCACTGCTAATGTCGCTCATCTGCCCAAGCATAATCGATCTGTCATCTGCTGCGCTGCAGGGGGGGCACCAGAAACCCTAGCACCAGAGCTGAATGGCTCAGTCATAGGTATGTGTCTGTTGCAGGAATGGGCAGGGGTTTCTGTGGCCTGCATTGTGCACGAGATCAGACTGATCAATGGTTCTCAACTGCTGTGTCATGTCTAAGTGGGTGTGTCTACACTTACAGCAGAATTTGAATTGATAACTATCGATTCAAATTCCATTAGGACCCTGGACGTTCCCACTTTCATCAATTCGAAGTGAGGCACTCCTCACTTAGAACTGATGAAAGCTGACTTCGAATTTGTCAAACCTTGTTTGACATTGAAGTCAGGGTCAATTTGAACCCAGGAGTTCGAATTGACCCTATGTGACCATGTCAATTCGAAGTCACTGAGTTTGAATTGACAAGGCTTGACCTTCCTCCCAGGGTTCCATGAACCCTGGGAGGAAGACCAGCCCTTTGGCACCTGGGGCCAGCAGACTCAAAGGTGCCTTCACCCCCCCCAGCCAGATCTGGCTGGGGGGTGGGGGAGGGAACAGAGTTCCTATCTCCTGGCCAGGGACAGGGACCCCTGACAGCTGGGCAGTGGGGAAAGCATCCCCCCACGTGGCTTGTGAGGGGCTGGCCGTGCGGGGGAGAAGCAATCCTCCACACGGCTTCTCCCCCACAGCCATGCACAGGGGGAAAAGCATCCCTGCATGCAGCAGATGTGGGTCTGGCCGCGTGGAGGCTTACTTCTCCCCCGCGCCACTTCTGCCCTGCAGCCATGCGGGGGAAAAGCATCCCCACGCGGCTCCTGTGGGGCTGGCCACCAGCCAGCAAAAGCACCCCAACAAGCAGCTTCTGCCCAGCTAGCCGCCTGCCAGCAAAGCACCCCAACAGGGGCTTCTGCCCGGCTGACCGCCTGCAGGCAAGACACCCAGCGGGCAGCTTCTCCAACACTGGCCACCCTCTGGGAACGCAGCCCTGCAGCACCCACGGGACTGCATTGCTGGCAGGTGGCCAGTGCTGGAGAAGCCCCTGGCAGGTACCTTGCCTGCGGATGGCCAGCCCAGCAGAAGCCACTGTCGGGGTGCTTTGCTGGCAGGCAGCCAGCTGTGCAGAAGCCTCCCACCGGGGTCTCTTCCCAGCAGGCAGCTCCCTAGTAAGAAGGTTGTGCCCCCCCCCTTGCAGGGGAAACTTCCCCTGCCAGGCTCTGGCAGTCCGAGCCTGGCATGGGGTAAAGCATCCCTTCCCCAGCTCTAGCTGCACTGTGGCTGGAGCTAGGCAGGGATGCTTTTCCCTGTGTCTGGCTCAGACTGGCAGAGCCTGGTAGGGGATTGGCTGTGGCAATGGTCATTGTACATGGCCATCTAGCCACACCAAACATGGTGGCCCCCTCCAATTCGAACTGGCAAGTCCAGCTCATGGACATGCCAGTTCAAATTGGAGTTTGTGGTGTGGCCATGTCAATTCAAATTAATAATTATTGATTTGAATGGACCAATTTGAATTCAGGAATTCAAATTGACAGGCCAAGTGTAGACATAGCCAGTGTGTCACAAGGAGCCAGCCCCCATGAGAAACTGGAGCACAGTTGGCTGCAGCTTCCTGGTAAGGGTGACTGGGTTCTGGCCAATGTTCCCTCTAAGGGGAGAGAGCAGCTGAGCAACTCCTGTTTCTCAGCTGCGCTCTCCCCCCCACTGGGCCCGCTGCGCAGCCCCTCCCCCCCACTCCCACTCGCCCCCCCCCGGCATTGCCCCCACCCGCTCTCGGCATTGCCCCCCCCCGGTCCCGACATCGGCCCCCCTGCCCTGGCATCGCCCCCCAGCCCCAGCATTGCCCCCCTGCTCCCGGCAGCACGCCCCCCTGCTTCCACTCCCCCCCCCAACCTTACCTCTGGGCTGGACTGGAGGGGCAGGGCCCAGCCCTAACTCCTGGGCCAGAGAAGCTCTACGGAGCATGCCCAGAATTTCTGGGCATGCTCTGTTAGTGCTTTTCTGGGTGGGAGTTTTCAAAACTCCCTGCTCCACAGGAGCTCTAACCAGGGACTCTGGCTGCCGGCAGTGCGCTGCTGGCTGCCTTCCCTGCGCTGGCAGCTGCGGTGGGCTGTGCTGCAGCACGCCAGCACAGCTTACAGGGAACATTGGTTCTGGCAGGGAAGGAAGGGGGGACTTTATGGTGGCGGCAGGCTTTTGGCAGTCGTGGCAGTGGAAGGGGGCATGCACAGTTGCACACATCACCAACTGTGTCATGACACACAAAAAAATCCTTGAGAACTTCTGGATTGGATGATCATATTGGTCCCTTCTACCCTTAAAATCAATGAATGCTTCCAAGGTGGGGAGGAGCTGTCCAACAAGAGTAAGGTGGACAACTGTGAGTTCTGGCATATGCAAGCAAGGAATTGATGAAAAGTGAAAAAACTATCTTGCCTATAAGCTAGAATCTTTAAAATGGGCTGTTGTGTGAAACTTGCATAATTATCTATGTAGTAGTCAGTTTACTATCTTTACTGGAATTAAATCTGGACTGCGGAAGCTTCAGGGCAAATGATTGTAAAAAGGAAAGACACTTATCTTGACACTCAGAGCCTAAATTAATCTGCAAAGCTGGCAGCTAGGAATGCTGTCTTTTTACAAGTGAATTGAACATATTTGATAAGCAAATCACTGGTAGAATTAATTGGTAGTGCATTCATCCCTGCACTGTGTACTAGCCATAAAATATTCTGCTTATTACCTTTAGTCTTTAGCAACTTTTCAAGACTGTGAAGGACCCTGCTTTCATATTTTCAGCAGCCCTCAATAGTTGTTGCCTATAGGTAATAGAGTCTGTTTTCAGAGCACCCATATTATGAAAGGCACTAACATGCCTCACTTTCTTATGTTCTGCATATTAATTTCTATTTCATACATGTTCTGTTTTACCAGGAAAAAAAAGCAAGGAG
Organism: Podocnemis expansa; assembly: GCA_007922195.1. Lineage (NCBI taxonomy): Eukaryota > Metazoa > Chordata > Testudines > Podocnemididae > Podocnemis > Podocnemis expansa. The sequence continues at coordinate 24,507,521 of ML681990.1, read as the reverse complement.
TCTTCTGGCACTTCAAGACTAACAGATTTATTTATTTTAGTCTTTAAGTGCCGCAAGACTCCTTGCTTTTTTTGCTTTACTAGACTAACATGGCTGCCCTTTGGAACCTGTTTTACCAGGTTTGCAGTTGAAGAAATGGTTATGGTCTTACTAGGGGGGATTGCAACATAGTGAATACAACAAGCTAAAGAAGGATCAAAATACATTAATGTTTCAAATCCACCAGAAAAAAAACACATCATCTCAATTTGCCCTTTAGCCACCTGCGTTTAGAATGTTCACGCTTTAGAATTGAAAGATCAGTACCTCACTTTTAATTTGATGATTAGTTTTGCTTGAGTTCTATGAGTTGTAGTTTTGGTTGGATAGAATATTGTTTAAGATGAAACAATGTTTGTTCTACATTGATTTTCATTATCTTTGTACAAAATTTCATGGCAAACTTGGAAAGTTCTCACAGCACAGGGCACAAGGGTTGAAAACCACTGTACTAAATACAGATTAATTTTCTTTTATCAGGTTGTTGGTTCACATGGTTTGAAAGAAGTCCAAGTGCTGTAATAAATGGATAGGCAGATTGTCTGGTTTCATGGTAACATCATTGGCTGTGTCTACACTAGGAAAAGTTAGTTTGAATATGTTAATTTGAACTAATAAATTCGAGTTTAGTTCGAACTAAACTCAAACTTATTAGTTCAAATTAACGAAGCAGGCTAATTCGACTTAATGTTAAGTTGAATTAGTCCACTTTGTTAATTTGAACTAACTGCCCTTAATTCAAATTTATTAAATTTGAACTAAGGGTTAATCCTAGTCTACAACATCCTTGGTTCGAACTAAGGATCAAACTAAGGGCTTAGTTCAAACTAATCAGCAAGTTTTACTAATTCAAACTAAGCTTTTATTAGTTTGAATTAAGCAATTCTTTAATTCAAACTAATGAAAGCCTAGTGTTGACAGGGACTAAGTTAGTTCAAAGTAAGCCTCCTGAATTCGAACTAACTTGCAAGTGTAGACATACCCATTATGTGCTTCTATCTGGTTGGCTGCACCTGATATTTTGCAACTTGTACTTAGGTCAGCTCTCCAAAGACAATCATAATTGTGAATGCTGTTGTCACAAACTGTGTGTTAGAGATGACTACTGTAATTTCTACTGACAATGCAAGATCCTATAATTAAGAGCAGATGCTTTAAAAATGCATGCACAAACAGGGACACAGAAAAACTAGTGACACTCTGATATTTAAACTAGATTACTTCAGTTTTATCTTCCTAAATTAATTAACATTAAGAACCGGAAGAACTGTTGATGTCATATACCTTGATTTTAGCAAGGCTTTTGATACAGTTTCCTACAGCATTCTCATTGGCAAATTAAGGAAGTATGGGTTGGATACGTGGACTATCAGGTGGATAGAAAACTGGCTAGATCAACGGTTTCAGCGTGTAGGAATCAATGGTTCCATGTCTAGCTGGCAGCCAGTCACGAGTGGTGTGCCCCAGGGGTTGGTCCTGGGGCCGGTTCTGTTCAACATTTTCATCAATGATCTGGATGATGGAATAGACTGCACTCTCAGTAAGTTTGCGGATGACACCAAGCTGGGGGGACCAGTAGACACGTTGGAGGGCAAGGACAGGGTTCAGGGAGACCTAGATAAATTGGAACAGTGAGCCAATAGAAATTTTATGAGCTTCAGTAAGGACAAGTGTAAAATCCTGCACGTGGGACGAAAAAACCCATGCACCGCTACAGGCTGGGAAACATTCAGCTAAGTAGCAGCAGTGTAGAAAAGGACCTGGGGGTCATGGTGGATGGGAAGCTAGATATGAGTCAGCAGTGTGCTCTTGCTGCCAAAAAGGCCAATGGCATACTGGGCTGCATCAAAAGAAGTATTACCAGCAGATCAAGGGATGTGATCATTCCCCTCTATTCTGCACTCGTGAGGCCAACTCTAGAATACTATGTTCAATTTTGGGCTCCCCACTACAAAAAGGACAGGGACATGCTAGAGAGAGTTCAGAGGAGGGCAACCAAAATGATTAAAGGACTGGAGCACAAGCCCTGTGAGGAAAGACTGAAAGCATTAGGCTTATTTAGTCTGCAGAAGAGAAGATTGAGGGGGGATTTGATAGCAACCTTCAACTACTTGAAGGGATGCTCTAAGGCAGATGGAGCTCGACTGTTCTCGGTAATAACAGAGGACAGAACAAGGAGCAATGGTCTCAAGTTGCGGTTAGGGAGGTCGAGGCTGGATATTAGAAAAAACTTTTTTACTAGGAGAGTGGTTAAGCCTTGGAATGAGCTGCCAAGGGAGGTGGTGGAGTCTCCATCTTTGGAGGTGTTTAAGGCCTGGCTGGACAAAACCATGACTGGGATGGTTTAGTGGGAGTGGTCCTGCCTCTGGCAGGGGGTTGGACTAGATGACCTCTGAGGTCCCTTCCAACCCTATGATTCTATGAACATGTCATAAGAGCAAAGTAGCAATTCATGTTTAGGAGCCAGGGGTGGATTACCACATGGGCCAACGAGGTCTGTGCCCAAGGACCCACCACAATGTGGCCTGACACTGGGGAAGGGACTGGGGCAGGCTGGCCAGAGGATGAGCTCTGAGCTCCTGCCCTGCCTCTGGGCCAGCTGGTCTGCCCCTGAGGGCAGGGCAGGCTGGCCATGGCCTGGATGCTTGGCTCCCTCCTGCCCCCCCGAGATGGCAGGGTGACTGCTGTGTGTGTAGTATGGCCTTCAGCACAGCTTTTTGGGTAGCACCAGAAGCCAGGCCACACACACCAGTCAGTGCCACAACCCCCAGGGGGCTGACCAGTTAGGCCGCAGCTGTCCTCTGGCCCACTGGTGGAGGGAGGGGAAAAGGCCCTGTGGTGGTGGTGGGGCCTGTGGCCCCTGATCCACCCCTGTTAGGAGCAAGACTTGAGCAAACTAGTTATTTCCAATGTACTATTCAGTGGAACCATTGAGGAACAGCAAATTTTTAAAATGTCTCAGAACATTCAATATAAAGTCTAATGAAACCCACTTACAAATATCATCTTGTCTAAGTGAATCTATGATGACAGAGGACTAACACCTCACCAGGCATCAGTGAAAACTACAATAGTAGCTCATCAGGTGACTTTCCTTCCAATGCATCATGTAAAAAACTTAAGCCTGGTTTCCCAGCTGTGCAAGCAGTGCCCTGATTTTCAGACTGGCTGTACATTGACTCTAGTTAAGAATTCTGCTGCTCCAGAATATGCCACTTGGTTATGGCCCCCTTTGGCCACATCCCTTCTTTATTCTCTGATCTCAGAACACCCCTAGGACAGGACGTAGATTTGGTGGTGTAGCAGATGGCTATGCCAGCTCCTTGCCCAGTTGGATTTCCCATGTCTGAAGAATGCTCTGCCAGGTAGAGCAGGTGGTGCTCTGGTCCTTTGCACCACTGGGGCAGTGCAAAGGGGATGGAGTTGTCCAGATAGTCTGAACTTTCATTTTGATGCAAAAAGAGAGAAATACGTGGGGGGAAAAATAAACTTCTAAAGGAGACAAATATGATCTGCCAATTTTTTCCTAACTCTTTGAAACTGTCAGTACTTGAAAATGTCAGATATGTGGACATGGCAATTATGTAGAATTTGTCTAACAGAAACTGGTTTATTATAACATGCAATATAACAATTCTTAAGTAATTCATCTTTATTGACACAAGAGGTTAGGCAGTACATCACCAGAGTTGGACCTGCCCAACCCTTTTACTTAAATTCAAAGCTAAAAATAATTTTGCATTCTGGAGTCTAGGAACGACTTCAATGCTTTTTATAGTATAGTGCTAATTATTTATTACCTTATTCCCATCTTTTGGATCTGTTTGGCTGTAACATGGTGACTGTCATGGTGGCTAACCTTGGCACCTAGAACTGTTTGCTCAAAAACATTTAATTTTGCCAGCTTTTAACTTATTTTTCAGAATTAATAGAATTTTACCTAGGATAAGTTATTTTGGTGGCAAACTGACCAAATGGATGTATTTTTACCTTACTGCACTTAAATTTGTTTCACATCTTATTAAGTAGCCAAGTCATACACACAATTTGTCACATCCATAGGCAGATGGATCCTTGGTTTAGCACTCTGTTCCTGTTTCAGACTCTTAAATGGTATCTGTCATTATCTGGACATCCCATGATGCTTTGCCAGATGGACTAGTTTGAGTTATTTTAAACAAGCTAAGTTTTTAAAATGAAATATCAAATTATCACTATTAATTTTGCATAAAGTTTCTCTAATTACTTGCACTTGGAATCACTCTCTATTTTGGGACTCAAATTTTATTATTTCTGCCACAAAGCAATCTATTGTCGAACCTTGTAAATGTATTAACTCGAGCAAAAAAACTCAGCTTCTGCTTCATTATCAGAGTTTTGTTCTGCAGGAGTAATTTTTTTTGTTTTTGTGTGTCTGCAGTTTGGACTGAATATAGCACATTTCTGCAAAATGGCTGTATTTTATTGTATCATGACACTGCAATTCATGGGCTGAATATATTTGTGTTGTGTTATTATTGACCCTGCATTTATTTGAAACATATCTTGTTTCTGCCATTTGTTTGCTATTGTATTTTATCTTCACATCTTTTGGTATGCATTTTTCTTTAGCTGAATTTCAGTTCCTGGACTACTTGCTAACCACTTTGTTTAGCAAGCACAATTTTTACTATCCCTGCAAATATCCACTGTTCTTTAAAAAGTCAAGTGTATTTCTTGTTATACTACAAATATGTTAAATATTCAGATTCACATGATTTACCTTTATTTCTCAGATATGTATGGTCAGTGTACCAACTGGTACTTCATTTCATATAAAGAAGATGTACCTTCTGTAAATAGCTTGTGTAGTTCACAGTATTCTTGAAAATGTTAATGATTTGCAATTTATCTGTAGATTTCCAATGCCTCTGGGACTTCAGCATGCAGTAGTATGGAAGATTTAACCCTCTCTTGATGTCTCTGTAATATCATTTTCTTACAGAAAAATATGAAAGCTCTGCAATCGATTTCTCCAGTTTGCTAACAAATTCCCTATTAAAGCAAAGGATTCAGGTGGACTCATTTTCTCCCAAGATTGATTATATGGTGTTGTGATGGGGTGGACCCACCCCGCACTCAAACAGGCCTATATGCCCTGAAGGGAGAGTTAGCCCTGCCCCTTAGGCCCTGCTGGGCATGCTCCAACAGCTGCCCAGGGATAAAAGGCTGCAGTCCCCCCTCAGTCAGGGGCAGGCTGGCAGAGGGAGCAGACGCATGGTGGAGGCTCCTACCTGGGGCTTGGTTCAGTCCCTGCCTTAAAGGAGCACACCATAGAGAGGTTGAGGATGACAACTGCCAGATGCGCTGCTGAGCGAGGCCTACCCCGCTGTGAGGATTCTGGGACCCAGGCCAAAGATGGGGTGGAACTGGATGGACCCAGGGAATTGGAAGGGGGAATGTCCTCCAGGATCCAGGTAGGAAGCAGCCCAGGGCAGTGCTCAGAGGAGGGAGCTGTGGTATTGATGTGGTCTCAGTTGGTGTGTTGTGGCATGGATCCCCACCAACTGGGCCTAGCCCCACGGTAACCTCAGGGCCCTGGGCTGGGGTTCAGTGGAGTGGGTGGGCCTGAACCCCCCTACCTGGACACGCTTCCACTGTGCCAACCGGCCTTTGAACATTGACTCTGGCCATTGGGCTGCATTGCCCCGAAGCAGGGAGCCATGTTTGGGGCTCAAACCAGGTCCCTTCCTGCGTTTGAGCAAGCGGGGACAGCATACCCTGTGACAGGTGTTATAAGAAAACAGAATTGTTACTCACTATAAATCAGTCCAATATGCTTCTAGCTAAGTGTAGTGCATGAATGTATAGCTCAGGCACACACGTGTCTTCCACTGTTCACAATGTGCTTGAAGAATTGAATTTACTTGTCAAATTCAGGTGGACCTGAAAAAATTGTTTGACTGATAAATTTCTAGCTCTTTCAGAATGGGATAAATTGTTACATATATCTGGAAAAAATGGCTTTGCTTCTTCTCTGAAGATATATCATACTTATAGTGACATGTAGCATACAGGTGCTACATGCCCAGCTAGTAGGGGTATAAACAGTAATGTAGAAGGTGAGGCACTGCTTAAGTGTCACATCAGAACCTTAGGGTATACCCTACACATCTCTCTACATGTGCCTCAGCAATGTATCTCACAACTATTCTGTTCTTTTGTCAGCAAAGTGTCCTGCTGCCAGAGCCCCTTTGGTCTGCAGTAAAAGATTTCTAGCAGTGGGGAAAGGCTCTAGTAAGTGGGAGGCAGCAGGAAGCTGCTGGTGCATTTTTCCATTGTGGTGAAGCATAAAGAAGGCACAAGATTTCCTTCCATTTCCTGTAAGGTAAAGCAGTGCTGTTATATAGACAAAGGCACCTGGCTATGTCACTAATGCTCTATGGATCTGTGACATAACTACTCTGAAGGGTAATTTTTATGACCTTTTTGTGAAAAATATATGAAAAGTTGTAGGCACTTTGACATACTTCTGTCTTTAGCTTTTATGCAATGTAATATAAACTCTTCAGTCAAGGTTTGACTGGATGCTATAACTAGTAAGTGTGTAATGATTAACCTAAAGCAGCTCTAAAATAATTCCCTTTCTGTCATTAACTATAGCTAGTAACCTCTTTTGGGAAGCAAAGGGTTGCATTTCAGCTACTATTCACTTCCAAATGTTGTTAAATGTGAATAATGTTTGACTTTCATGCTACAGTGGCTGGTCATGGTACATGAAAAGAAAAATAGTAACAAGTTTAAAATGAAGTACATATTCCAGAGCATTGGTTCTCAACCTTTTGTGGGTTGTGACACACTTCGCAGCATTTTTGCGACCCTACAGGACACACTAGACCACCTCCTGCCCCCTAGCCAAATCCAGCCATCTCCTCTCTATGGCATACTTACTGCTATGTGGTGACACACTAAAGGTATGGCTTCACTGATTACTGCCATCAGTTTGGCATTCTGGGAGTGGTTTGCAGTGAGTCTGAACTTGCTGTGCTGCTCCCAGAAGTTGGTCCCGGAAGTCCTGGGGGCCAGGGAGTGTAGGGAAAAGCCGACAATTCCCTGATGTGTACTGGCAGCTAAAAGTCGTTGCCAGTTACACAAGGAATTTTATGTTCCTTGTGTAACTGGCAGTCAACTGCCACTGAAAAGCACCCAGGTATAGACTAGGGCTAAGGTGTCCCAACACAGTGGTCAAAAACCACTGTGCCAGAGAATAACGAAGGCTAGCCTGTAGTATATCATTGATTTCTCAGTAGATCTTTATATATTAACTGACTAGCCATAGCTCTTAGGGTAAGTCTATACTGACGGGGGTGTCAGTGCTATCTTCTGGGTGCAATTCAGTGGTGAATATAAATCCAATATACATTGGTTATTCTATATAGGTACTCGTTATGCATGTTTAATTTTACTTCTTGATGCTAATATGGGAGGTGAATAGTTGGTGCTGCTCCTCCCCAGCACTAGGGTAAGAAAGTCATGCAGCCAGGCAGTCTGACAGGCAGGTTGCCAGTCTTTGAAATCTGCCCAGCAGCAGGACAATATGGCTGGCCCCACGCGAGTGGCAGCTCCAGAATGTTCATCCATATAGATTGATGAGGGATACCAGAGGGTGCTGGGTTGCTGAGGGAGCTTAATACCTGACAAGGCTATCTAGATTAAGTGGTTCAGTAGTGTGTGATAAGTTTTTCTTTACTGGTTTTCTTTTTCCCCTGGTTTCTTTCTCTCTTCTCCTATTCCCTGAATAAATAGTCTTTTTGGTTAAGAACACTGCTGTCTCATGATTTTGTGAGTCCATGTCAGAGCAGCACAGGTTGATAGGCGCCTGTGGTGAGGGGGACCTGTAGAAAAGGAGGTCTAAGATCCATCTTCCTCAAGAGTTTTTTTTTCTTTAACAGAGTGTGCAAGGGGGAAGGGGCAATACAATTCTTTTATTCTTAAAAATATGCAACAGCTTACCTTTTCAGTGACTTCCCATAAACCCTTATTTAGTTGCATTGACAACTAAATTAATATTAAGTTGTGACTATAATTGTCCCTGCTTCTGTTTACAAGTTTTGCATATATTGCACAGATACTTCACCTTCAAACTAATTATTTTCTACAACAGAAATTACTTCACAGTCCTTAGCAAGCAGGGAATAGGAGGAAGAAGGTGATAGGCAATGTTCTCATCCAGGACCTTATATATGTAAGGTGGGCTTAGGAGCTGTGCCCAACAGCTGCTGAGGGGGGATCAACTAATCTGCATAGGTCCTGTATTAGCATGGATACAAAGAGCACAAGTAGCTGATTAGCATACTGGATGCAGTGGGGCAAAGCATAGTGGGTAATAGTATTTGGGGTTACTTTTCTCACAAATCTATCAATATCTGTAATTCTACTAAAGGGAAATATGAAATACTGTCCTTATGTAAACTGCTACTCTCTGTTTCAAATCTGTCTGGGTTAGTTAAAGGGTAAAAGCCACCCTTACTTAGAAGATTTATAAGAAAGGCTCCTGCATGTTTTAGCCTGAAAGATTGAAGAACAGAAAATGGGAGTTGTGTATTGTTTTAGTGCTTGAGGTAGTGTTTGTCTGTTCTTTATTATGGAAGTAGCTGATCACTAGCTCTTAAAACTAAAAAAGCTGATAATCAGTGAGCTAGAAAATTTTTTTTCTCCCTAAGCTGAAAAGAAGCAATAAGGTAACCAGCTAGTGGAATTGATGGGTGAGAGTGGCAAGCTGAGGTGCCCAAGGACCAGAGAGCAGTGTTGATGGATAGTGGGTAGAGCTAGTGTATGGTGAGAGTGGCAGACTGGAGCACAGCACTGGCAGATAGCAGACAGAGCCAGCAGCTGGCAGTGAGCTGGGTGACAGGAGGACTGGAGGGCAGTGCTGGTAGACAGTGGGCAGAGCCAGCAGATGGTGAGAGTAGCTGGCGGTGAGCTAGGCGATATGAGGACCAGAGAGCAGTGCCAGCGGGCAGAGGCAGAGGAACTGGTTCTGGAGGATGGAGTGAGTGACCGGTGGATGGTGTCAGTGGACAGCTGGTGTAGAGGACACTCCCTATGTACCTTAGGGTTGGCTGGGAGCCTAGTTAGCCCTGATTCTCCAGATGAGTGCCAGGTTTGCCATTAAGTTAGTATGTTCTGTTATGCAGTGTGGGTTATTGGGAACTTTGCTCTATACTAAGTTTTCTAGATTAGTGCTGATCTGTTTGGCCTTTCGTTTTACTGCTATTAAAAGCTCCATTTACTACCCTCAGATTTGTGCTTGTGAGTGGGGAAGCCTTACCCTTTGGGGTGCCCATGGAACAGTGCAGGATTCCCAGAGATCTGAGTGGGGGCTTGAGCCAGTTGGTGGTGCTGCATCATTGGGAAACCCCTAAGATATAGAACCCGGCCCTTGTTCTGCCAGCCTGTCCTGGCAGAAGGGTTACATATAGGAGGAGTAGATAATATAACTTTCACCTAGAATGTTGTTTACAGGACAGCAGGGCTTGCCCATTACCATAGTAACTATCATTCAGTCCAGGTACTCAATTTAACTCCTTTCTACATTGCTGATAGCAATTCATGCTGTTTTTTTCAATAGCTGCCTGTTTCATGTGTATTTGGTATCTTCTTCTGTAAAGATGGATCCTGAACTATTCTCTACTTTTTTCAGCATCCTGAATACATCACAGCTGGTTGCACATTATATCATGAGTTCCAAATCAGAAGAGGAATCCAAGGAACCTTATCTGCTGTGTGACATGTAGACAAATGGCACCATATTACCTTTTCATTCACAGAGCATCTAAACACGGTGAACCACTGTCTGCGTATGAGAAACATCCACTGAGTGGTGAGATCACATCATTATACAGGTCTTGGATGATGAACAATGTCTGCAGAACTTTCAAATGTGCAAAGTCACCTTCATGAAACTGCGGAGCTTGCCTCTGCACTGCAGTGCAAGGACTTGAGAACACGAGTTACTCACTCAGTGGAGAAGTGTGTGGCGATCATGGTGTGGAAGCTGGCAACTCCAGTCACTGCTACCCGTTGGTCACTAATTCATTTGGAGTCAGCAAGTCCAACATTGGCACTGCATTACTGCAAATGTGCAGGGCCATTAATTGCATTCTGCTGTGAAGGACTGTGTGTCTGGACACTGTGCATGAAATAGTGGGTGGCTTTGCAGGAATGAGATTCCCTAACTGTGCCAGGACAATAGATGGCACACATCCCAATTCTGGCTGCAGACCATCTCATAACAGAGTACATAAGTAGAAAAAGGTACTTCTCTATGGTACTGTAGGCACTTGTGGATCACTGTGGGTGTTTTGCTGACATCAGTGCAGGTTGATCAGGAAAGGTGCATGATGCACATACTTTTAGAAACACCAGCCTGTACAAGGAAGCTACAATTGAGGACTTTCTTTTGAAATCAAACAATTCCAACTGGGGATGTTAAGATACTCATAATATCCTTGCAGACCCAGCCTATCTACAAATGCCATGGCTCATGAAGACATACACAGGCAACCCAGATAGCAGAAAGGAGCACTTCAGTAACAGGCTGAGCAAGTGTACAGAGGAAAAAATTTTAAATTGTGACATCATTCTCCATATGCAGGGGCCATAACCTCTCTTGCTCCTGAGAGTTAGCAAGCATGCTAGGATGTAACTCCATGTAAGCAGCCTCAAATCAGGTCCTACACTGCATATCCGTGTGCTGCTTTGGTCCCTACACAAGTGATTGCCCTTTGGCACAGGAAAGTGTCCTACAAGGGGAGGAGAAACAGAACTGGTCTGCAGAGCAGTCTGAGGCACAGAATCAGAGAATACCTCCAGGAAAATTTCCGAGAGATCTAACTGGAGGATATCTGTGAAATCTCAGCATGCATTAACATACCTCTCAGCTACACTGCCTAGAGGCACAAGGGAATGGGAAAGCAAATGGAAACACAGTTACTCTTGTGCATTTCTAGCCCATCAACTAGCTCTATATTTTAGCTAAGCCAAGAACCCCATGCCTCCTGTTCACAAGCAGCATTATCTTCCAAACACTTACTAGAACTCTCCCCTCTAGCATCCTGGACACCTGAGATGAAGGGCTGATGCTGGCTCTAATTTTTTTCCAAGAACAGTTCCTGACTTCCAACCTCACCAAGCCAACAAGTCCCCAGCTCTGGGTCATTCTCCAACTTCACTTCCTTGTTGAGGACTTCTTCGTTGGGGTTGAATCTGGTGTCCCCAGGGCTATGGAGATGTCCATAGGCATATTGGGGGTGGATTCAGAGTCGTTGCTGAGGATGTCTTCTAGCTCTTTATAGAAGTGACAGCTAATTGGCTCTACACCAGAGCTTTGATTTGCCTCCTTGAGCTTCTGGTACCTCTGTCACACCTCCTTGACTTCCATTCAGCATTAGAGTGGGTCTCACTCAGTCCTTCTCTGCCATGGCCTGAGAAATTGGGCCATAGGTATCAATATTCCTTTAGCTTGAGCTAGAGGCATTGCTGCTCCAAAATACGGGTCAGGGCCTGCCTCTGGGTCCCGGCCCCTGCCCTGTCCTGGAGTGTGATCTGGCCCCAGGGCCCCATCCAGCTCCTGCCACTGCTAGTAAGCAGCACATAACCTGGGCAGGCCTGATTCGGCTCTTGATGCTGCCAGTCAGTGGCCCGTACCTCACTGACTCACGGGCAGGGTGGAGGCCAGTCCAGGGAGATGCAGCATACAAGCCCTGCAGGCCCAGCAGCAGTGATGGCCCTGGCTTGAGCAGAGCTGGGACACCCCAGACAAACATTCTGACCATAGATGTGTCTATTCGGATCCTGGTGTGGATTTGCAGAGATTGTGGCCTGCATTTCCTGCCTATAGAAGACCAGGCTGGGGAAATTATCCACTGTGAAAGGTGCCTTCTGGTGAAAGCTCTCAGGAAGCAAGTGGGAGACCTACAGGAGTAGGTTGCGTGGCTCAGGAACATCCATGCCCATGAGGAATTCCTTGAGAGCATTCATGAAGAGACATCAAAGGCAGAGAAAACTATCCAGCTAAAGAGGACTGCTGCTGTCACACCACCAGGGAAGGAGCAGATGGCTCTGTCACAGGGAGGACACTGGCAGCTGGTTGCTTCTAGCTGCAGGCAGTGCTGCACCCCTGCTCCCAACCCACCCACTATGATGATGATGAACTGTCATGCAGCCCTAGCAACGAGACATGTGGTCGAAGAGGAGAAGCCATGTAGCTCCAAGGCTGGAAGGATCAGAACCACCACACCTAGGATGTAATGTAGGGTAGTGGTGGTTGCAGATTGTCTTCTGAGAGGAATGGAGGTAATCATTTGTCAGCATGACATGGTGTCCCGGGAGGTATGCTGCCTGCCGGGAACCCATATCTGAGATGTTATAGAGGGTTTGTTGAGAATCATCTGGCTTTCAGAGTACTACCCCATCCATGTGCACACTAATGATATGTTGCAGGAAGACATGGCCCCCCTCACAGGTGGGCCTGAAGGAACTGCCTGACTGCAGAGGGGCAGAGCCAGAAGTGGCCTGTCAGTCTGGCTGGAAGCAGAGGGGTGGGACAGGAAGTATAAGAAGGGTGGCAGACAGCTCAGTCCAGCTCAAGCTGTGGAAGGGGAAGGATGTATCTCTGCTCTCTCCTGACCCTGGGTCACTCCATGGGGAAGCAGAGCTGTGGCCTACAGGCCCAGGCCCAGGCCTCTGACAAGGACCGCCTGTGGCCAGAGACTGGGGGATGGTGCCCAAGCCCCGGGCCACCACAAGCCCTGAGGACAGACCAATAGGAGGGAGGCCTGCTGGAGCTCTCAAATCACCCCCTGCCAGGAACCCCAAGCCCCTGCCCACTCCTTGCAACTTGGAGGAACTACCGCTGGCTGGCAAGGACCTCCTGATCCCCGAGACCTGTGACCTGGAGGAGTTGCCAACCACTGATGGACCTGATGAGCTTCCAGACTTGCCACTGCCTGACAAAATGGAGGGCTTCTGCAACCTACCTCTGGGCAATTATCCAGACAAGCCAGTGGACGAGGCTTCAGCTCAGGTACTTCTGGGAAACGGGGCTGGGATTGGCACTGGGGAGTGTGAGCACCAACTCTTGGGGTCAGCATGTTGTGGCCAGTACCCCACTGACCCCTGCACAGAAGCCCCAGGCCCTGCCGGGGACCTGGGCTGGGAGACATTGGAGCTGTGCAACCCTATGCTTTCACTGACTCCTCTCCCTCCCCTGACCACCCCACCTGGATCGCGAACTCAGGAATTGGGACTGCCATTTCCTCCTAACCCTAGAGACTCAACCTGTGAGTTTGTCCTACCAAGGGGCTAGAGACTTGGTACCCAGCCCTGCAGAGGGCCTGAGACTTTGTGCGTTTGCTCTGCCAAGGGCTAGAGACTTGGCGGGTTTGCCCTATGACAGGCTGGAGCCCCTTGTTCACTACCCTTTCCCCTTGTGTGGGTGGGCAACCATTTTACAGATACTGCAAGATGTGACCCTCAGCAGATCAAAAGTGACTACAGGGCTCAGGGAGTATGGATGAAGGAGTTTGGCATGCTGGTGGTGGTCTCTTTGATCCTTCCAGTCAAAGGTAGGGGCCTGGGCAGAGACAGATGCATCCTGAGTATGAAGATGGTTTTGGCAAGAGGGCTTTCGCCTCCTGGATCATAGGATGCTGTTCCAGGAAGAAGGAATGTTTTAGACAAAGATGGAGTCTACCTATCAAGGAAGAGGAAGAGCATATTTGGACATAGACTGGCTAACCTAATGAGGAGGGCTTTAAACTAGGTTTGAAGTGGGAAGGTAACCAAAGCCCGCAGATAAGTTAAAACCAGGGAGACCTCAGGGAAGGGTCAGAACCTGGGGGGGGGGGACCACCGGTACAATAACAGCGGGGGCAAAAGAGACCAGTCAGAACCCCGCCGGGCCCGCCGGCCCATCAAATCAGTATCTTAAGCATTTCTATACTAATGAGAGAAGTATGGAGAATAAGCAGGAAGAACTTAAAATACTGTTAACTAAATACAGCTATGACATAGTTGGCATCAGAGTCCTGGTGGGTAATACAGATGACTGGATTATTATTATAGCAGAGTACAGCTTGCTTAGGAAGGACAGGCATGGAAAAAAGGGAGGTGGTGTTGCCTTATCTATTAAAAAATGTGTATACTTGGACTGAGGTGGAGATTCAAATAGGAGACATATGATGAAAGTCTCTGGGTAAATATAAAAGGAGCTAAAAACAAGGGTGATGTCATGGTAGGGGTCTACTACAGATGACCTAACCAGGAAGAGGGGGTGGATGCAGCTTTTTTTTTTTTTTTTCTACCATTAAAATCATCCAAAGCACAGGACTTGGTGATGGGGGACTTCAACTAAACAAACATCTGTTGGGAGAATAACACTGCAAAGCACAGATTATCCAACAAGTTCTTGGAATGTGTAACCCTTCTGCTAGGGCAGGCTGGCAGAACAAGGGCTGGGTTCTACATCCAGGGTTTTCCCAATACTGTAACACCACCAACTGGCTCAAGCCCCCACTCAGGTTTCCAGGGAATCTTGCACTCCAAAGTGGTAAGGCTTCCCCTCTCGCAAGTATGAGTCTTGAGTGTAGTAAACAGATCTTTTAATAGTGGTGAAATGTAATATAAAAGGCCAAATCACAGAGATCAGCACTGATCTAGAAAATCAATACAGAGCAAAGTTTCCAGCAACCCCCTACCACATAACAGAATATACAGGACTTAATGGCAAAAACCCCCCACCAATCTGGAGAATTAGTGCTAAGTAGGCTCCTAACCAACCCTAGGGTTCATAGGGAGTGTCTTTCATGCCAGCTATCCACTGGTACTACCTACTGGTCACCCATTCCATCCTCTAGTGCGGTCACTCGTATCGCCCAGCTCACCGCTCTCACTGTCCACGGTCTTCGGCCACTGGTCACTCCATCACTGCTCCTCTTCAGTGATTTCAGCTTGGAGAGAGGGGGTTTCCTCTCTCTAGTAATTTTACCTTAGAGAGAGTTTGCCTCTCTCAGTGATTTCAGCTCTTAAACCTCAAGTAGCTGCAAACAGCTACTTCCATAACAAAGAAGAGGAATCAAAGAAGTCCAGCCAGATCTATCATTTGACAGTGGGGCCATTGGGGAGGCAAAATGCCTCAGGCACTGCTCCAGAAGGAGCTATGCAAAACCCCACCCCCCTTTTTAAATTTTTCAGGCTGAAATAGCCAGTGGCCTTTCTTACAAATCTCTTTTTAACTAAGGGTAGCTTTTACCCCTTAACCAACTCAAAAACCAAATACCATTACCTACTATGTCCTGCACCATGTATGCTAATACCTAATTGTGCTCTTTGTGTTCATGCTAATACAGGACCCATGCAAATTAGGTGCCCCCCTTCAAAAGCTGTTAGACACAGCTTCTAAGCCTGCCTTACAAATATAGTGGGGGAAAAAAGTTTTATTTCAAAAGGTGGAGAAAGCTACTAGGGGAGAGGCCATTCTCAACTTGATTTTGAGAGAGGAACTGATTGAGAATTTGAAAGTGGAAGGTAACTTCGATGAAAGTGATCATGAAATGGTAGCATTCATGAGTCTAGGGAATGATAGGAGAAAGAACACTAAAATAAAGACAGTGGATTTCAAGAAGGCAGACTTTAGCATACTCAGGGAGCTCATAGGTAGGATCCCATGAGAAGCATGTATAAGAAGAAAAGCAACTGAAGACAGTTGGCAGTTTTTCAGAGAGACTGTATTAAAGGCACAAGAGCAAACTGTTCAGTGCATAGGAAGTATGACAAGGGACCAGCTTGGCTCAGGGGTTAAAGTAAGGGGGAACACACCAGAATGCCATTCTGGGGCCCAGAAATTTTAGGAGCCAGCGTTCCATGGCCCCTAAAAATACAATAATGGGGCAGAACACAGCATTCTGGTATGTTCTTCCATACTTACACATGTGCTGCCAGCTGCCCTGCCCTGGAGCTGCAGCTGCAGCTGGGCTGGGGAGGGGAATTTTTAGATCTCCCACCCTGAGCATGCTCAGGTGAGTGCTCAGGGTGGGAGCAGCCTGGCTAGGGAGTGACTAGTGGGGATGCCCCTGCAGCTCCAGCAAGGTAGGGAAGGGACCCTGTGTGTCCCTGACCCAACAGGGGGTCGGGAAGGGGGCAAGAAGGGGTTGGGGAGCCTGGAGATTTAGGCAAATTGATGAAATGGTCTGGTGTAAGCAGAATGAAATTCAGTAAAGACAGGTGCAAAGTACTCCACTTAGGAAAGAACAGTCCATTGTACATATACAAAATGGGCAATAAGTGCGTAGGAAGGAATACTGCAGAAAGGGATCTGGGTGTCTGTGGACCACAAGCTAAATATGAGTCAACAGTGTAACACTGTTGCGTGTGCGTGCGCGCGCACACACAAAAAAGGAAATACAGTTCTGAGATGTATAAACATTGGTATTTTAAGTAAGACATGAGAAGTAATTCTTTTGCTCTACTTGGTCCTGATTAGGCCTCAACTGGAGAATTGTGTCCAGTTCTGGGTGCCTCATTTCAGGAAAGATATGGAAAAATTGGAGAAAAGTCCAGAAAAGAGCAGCAAGAATGATTAGAGGTCCAGAACACTTGACTTATGAGGGAAGATTAAAAGAGCTGGGTTTGTTTAGTCTGGAAAAGAGAAGACCGACAGTGGACATGATAATGATTTTCAAGTACCTAAAAGGTTGTCACAAGGAGGAGGGACAAAAATTGTTTTCTTTAAATACTGATGATAGGACAAGAAGCAATGGGCTTAAATCAGTGGTTCCCAACCAGTGTGCCATGGCACACTCTGGTGTACTGTGATAATCTGCAGGGTTCCCCTAAGCTGGAGCCACTGCCTCTGGCAGCATCCCCATCCGGCTTCCCCTGAGCTGGTGATGCCAACAAGGCTGGTGGGGATAGTAATGGGACCCAAAAGGGCCAGCAGGAGCATAGGTGAGGCCTGCAGGGGGCTGTGAGGGTGCAACAAGGCCAAGGAGGGTGTAGTGGGCTGGTGCTGGCCCAAGCTAGTTCCATGGGGTGCCCAGGGAGGCCTGTAGAGGTCCCTAGCAAGGAGGTCCCTACTCTTCCCACCCATATAATTTAAGGGTGACCCCAGTGGGGGTTCAGCGAAGCCAGACAAGGCCCTAGTACAGCAGGCCCTGCAAGGGACCTGCTCAGACCTGCAGTGGGGTCTGTGAGGGCCAAATCAGGTTGTAGGGCTGGTGCTGGCTTTTCATGGAGGGGGTTGGGGGCCTGGCAAGTCCCTGTGAGGGACGTGGCAGGCAGTGCCAGGAGTGCAGTGAGGCCCCATTGGTATTCTATGTTTTGTGCCACTGCCATGCCCTTTCACACCATAGGGTCCCCCTTGCCACCCCACACAGCCACCCCTGCCCTCCCTTCTCCTCTTTTCTCTTGCCACTTTTGTCTGCCCCCCACATGGCCATCCTTGCCCTTTCTTGCCCCCCCCCCGCTTTGCTACCCTGACCACCCTAAATAGCAGCATTTCCCAAAACAAGGTGCCCTGGCTCATGAATATTCACAAATTAATTTAAATATTCATTAATTTATGATAAAGGTGTCACGACATGATCAAAGGCATGAAGGTATGCCATGGCAGAGAAAAGGTTGGGAACCACTGTCTTAAATTACAGCGGGGGGGGGGGGGCATTGGACATGAGGAAAAAATTCCTAACTGCCAAGTTGATTAACCACTGGAATAACTTGCCTGGGCAGCTTGTAGAATCTCCATCACTGGAATTGTTTAAGAGCAGGTTAGACAAGCACCAGTCGGGGATGATTTAAGAGGGTGCTTGGTCCTGCCATGAGTGTAGGGGATTGGACTAGATGACCTCTCATTGGTCCCTTCCAATTTCTATGATTCTATGATATTGCCAATGGAGGACTGGAATATCAACAAGAACAATGGCAGCCTGTGGGGTGGGTGGTACTTTGCAATCTGAAAACTTCAAAACAAATACAAATGGGATGAAATGTAATAGTGAAAAGTAGAAGGTCATGCACTTAGGGACTTACATCCCAGCTTATAGCAAAAATCCTTTTTGTATCAGTTGAAAGTAACAAAGGAGGAGAAAGATCTGTATGCACTGGTAAATTAGAAGGTGACTATGTGCCTCAGGTCTGATGCACCCATGAAAAAAGGTTAATGCAGTCCTAAAATGCACCTGGTGAAGCATTTCCAATAGAGAGAGAGAAGTACTATTACCATTCTAGAAGGCACTAGTCAGACCACATCTGAGGGTATGTCTATACTGATGGCAGCAAAATTGTCATCATCAGCCTGGTGTTCTGGGAGCAGTTAGCAGCAAGTGGGAAGTCAGCCCTGGAAATCCTGGGGGCGAGGAGGTATATGGGGAAGTTGACTGCAAGGGATTTGCCGTTGGCTTTCCTGAATGTGTACTGGCAGCTTAGAAAGTCACCAACAGATATGCAAGGAATTTTACATTCCTTTCACAACTGCTGGTCTACTGCCAGTGAAAACCGGCCCCAGTGTAGACTAGGGCTGAAATACCATGTGCAGTTCTGGTTTCTCATGTTTAAGAGAAACTCAACCTGGAGCAGGTGAAGAGAAGGGCTATGAGAATGATCAGAGGAATGAAGAAGCTACCTTCTGTAGTGCTGGATTTAGGGGCTCTAGGCTGCCCACCACTGTAAGCATGCCCCCCACCTGTGGCCCCTCTGGTCTGGGGTGTTGACCCCTCACCATGACAGGCTGTGGGGGAGGGGTGGTACTTCAAGTGGGCCATACATACTGTAAATCAAAATACTACTCATTTCTGTGGCATCAAAGTGCTGTGTACGTGAAACTGCCGTCTGTGATCTCTCTGTGTTGGGAAGAGAGTGTGGTCTCACAGAGCATAGTCTCACATACGCAGTACCCCTGTGATGTTGCAAGACCTGACACTCTCATGGCATTGTGGAGCACTGGGTATGCAAGGCCATAAACACTGTCTCCCTCTGCTGTACAGGAGTGCAGTCACGGGCTGGATGGAAGAGGTTTGTGGGCTGCATTTGGCCTGCAGGCTGCATGTTTGACACCTCTGCCCTAGGTGCTATACAACAACATAAATAATACTCACTATACCCTCCTTTTAAAAATTGCCCAGCAGGTTTTATTGACACACTTGTAAATGTAGAGTAGGATTATTTTGAACTAGTGAGTTGGTAGTTGTTTGACAGTGGTTTGGAGTCAGAACTACTGTTCAGAACTGTAGTGTAATGACAAAACTGTAAGGAGATCTTCTGCTTTCATGAGCACTAAATTCCCTTGTGTTTTCAGAAGGTGTACATAATTGTGGAGGGGTGCCTTGCCTTTTCCTTCTTTCTGCAGCAGAAATGCCAGCAGCAAAAGCATTGTCATGTGATCATTTAAACAGGCAGTCATTTGTGCTAGTGAAGTTCTCCTACCCAGTCAAAGTATATAAATGTTCTTATCAGTGACTGTGTGGTACACAGTTAATGGCTGAGCTTAGAGAGCTAAAATTTAACCATTTAAAACCCTTACATTTTGTATTACAATCTTGAAGGTTGTTTTTAAAATTACATATGTGTGCAACATAAGAGAAACATATACATTAATAACAATCTAGAGGAAAAGGGAAACAAGTGTGAGTTTAAACATAGCAAATGTTATACATTAAGAGTTTCACATGAAACTGTAAGAACAGATGTGTCTTTTAAGAGGGAAAATTCAAATTTGGATCGTCCTCTTTAGAATATTGGCAGTGATTATAACAGAAAAAAACAGTAGTAGTTCTTTTGCCATTCATTGGAGAAAACCTGACTTTTGTTCTGTTTCCCATTTTCCCCACTTGTTTTCTTTTTTTTAAAAAAGATCTGAAAGCTAAAACATTCACAAGCATTATAGTGTTTGATATTAGTGCTAAGTACAGCATATTTAAGGTTGGTTGTTAGTCAGACTGTCACAGATGGTCAAGAAATCTGAGAATATTGACTGTATGGATGTTAAAAATGAACCTGTGCAGAGTTCATCCACTTCAGAAACAACAGCAGAGATGAGTTACTGCACAGGGCCTGAGCATGTTTAGAAGTGAGAATGAAACAGCCAGCTAATGCACTCAGCTAAATCCCTACTGTAGAGAGAAAGGATCGCCAGTGGTTACAGTGCTAGCTGAAGATTTGGGGGACTATGTTCACTTTTCTCCTTCCCCATAGACTTCCTTCACTACCTTAGATAAATTAGGACAGTGGTTGCAACCTGTGGCCTGGGAGCCTAAAGTGGCCCACAAGCGCTTTCAAAGTGACCCACAACTCCCCTCCCATTGGCTGCAGAAGCGAGCCACTGCCTAAGGACCCACGTGGAGTGTGTGTGCTAGAGGACACCTAAGGTTCCCCTGATGCAGTCAGGGGAACAGGAGATTAGTGAGGGAGACAGCTGCTTTGCTGAACTCCTTCTGTCTGACTGTAGTGAGGGGGCAGGGAAAGGGCTGCTGCTGGAGACTGGTGGCCCTTCAGGGTTGTAGGAATGACATCTGTGGCCCTTGAGCCAAACAGATTAAGAACTACTGGCTTACGTTATGTCTACATTGCTGTTCACTGTGTCAGGCTGCACGGATTGATGTAGCGGGCAATGGAGACCTGCACAGCCGATCCCAGAATTGCTCTGTGGTTGAAGCTGTAAATTCACCTTGTCACGGGTTGCACATCCGTGCAACCTGGGTTATGATCTATATGATTTTTCTGTTCATTTGTACACTGTGATTATATGATTTCTTGCCAGTTATACTATATTTCTTTAGAGATGCTCATAACCTGTTCTACGTGAAAAGCATGATATCATGTTTCCTACAGCCTCATGCATGTGTTCAGGTGTGTAGCATGTTTAGCATGGTTCAAGGAGTAGAAAGATCCACAGAGCTCTCCCAGCAGCAGTGAGCCTAAAAGAGACAAAGGTATGCTAACAGAGATGGCCAGGAGTGCTGCTGACCCCGGAAAAAAAAGCCGGGGCTCGGCATGCTGGGACTTGGGGCTTGCGTGCTGCTGCTGTGGGCAGTCCAGTGGTGACCTGGGGCTGGGACACTGGGACTCAGGGCTCCAGCCCTGTAAGCCCGGCACCAGTGACACCCTTGGAGATGGCTGAGAAGAGACAAAGGCATCAGCTCTGCTGTAAGGGGAGTGTTGAAAGCAAAGAGGCCTGGAAGATTTTAGGTGCTTTTGAGCTGAGAGTCTCCATCTTGAAACAACTTCAAGCAAGATCTGAACCCTGCCTGGCCACAGGCAGAGACTGGCTGTACAAACATCTGACAGCCAAACATCTTGAGCATAGACTTGAACTGTGAGGGTAGTTTAAGTAGATACATTAGGGTAGTATGTGTGTTTTACCTTTTTTTCTTTGTGGTCTCGCCTGACTCATTTATGTTGTGATTCTGCTATGATTGGCCATATACTCACTTAGAATTACAATCTGATCAATAAACTAGTAGTTTTATCTAAAGCTGTTTGATCTTTAGAGGGTGTGAATGAAGAGGGTTGGACTGGCACAATCCATTTCTTTGTTAAATGGAGGGACTTGAATGTATGGTGATTGGGAGTGGGCCCCAATCTCTGTAGACAGAGGCTCCTAGTGTAGTAACTGGGGCTGAGGGACTGTCCCTTGAGTAGCCAGGGGGCATATACCCACCGCTTGGGACTGGCTGCATGCCAGAGGCCAGAGAGGACTGACTGAGGAGTGAGTAGTCACTTGGCAAAGCAAGGTGAATTGGGTTCAGGAGTGGGAACTGGGGGGCGGTCACAGTGGCACACCAGATTGGATCTGGGGAGTGGCCTGTCACATACCTCCCCAAAAGGAGTAAGGCTGCATTGACTGGAGAACATTTCCCATCAATGCAGTGCAGTGGAGATGCTATGGTAAGGAACAGTACAAATCTGCAGTAGGTGACCACTGGCTGCGTACTAAAAGGCCAAAAGTCTCTCTGTGCTTCAATTCCCTATTTATAAAATGGACATAAGAAAACTTTTTACTTCATGGAGGTGCTATTAGGAGAAATGTTTATAGATGGAGGCACTTAGATGTTATGGAAATGGAGGCTATATACTAATGTAAGGGTAGCAAAGTTTTCATAACTAGACCAGTGGTTCCCAACCTGTGGACCATGGACCCCTGGGGGCCACAGACAGCTTAGGAGAGGGGGGCAGATGCCACCAAGGTCTCCAGTTGCCAGGGAGACCCAGGCCTCTGGCCAGCAGGAAGCTTCCCCCAGGCTGGGAGTTTTAAAAACTCCTGCCCTGAGCATGCAAAGCATGCTCAGAGTAGCCTGCAGGGGCAGCCAGGTGCCCCCAGCTCCAATGGCCAGGTAAGGGAGGGGGAAGGGATTTTGGGTGCGGGTGTTGGGGATGGGGAAGCCAGCAGGCAGGAGGGACAGGGGGAACAGGCCGGCAGGCAGGAAGGGAACACTGGGCAGGGGGCCATAGCTGAGGCAGCTCCCCGGCTCAGGGGAGGGGGCCGCATTCTGCTCTGTGGGGGCCACATTTTGCCCTGCTGCACAGGCCACATTCGGAGTGCCAAGGTGCCGCTGCTGCACGGCAGCGCCTCACTCAAAACAGGGGGCTGCAGACTTTTTCCCCTCGCAAGGGGGTCCCCAGCCTTAAAAAGGTTAGGAACCACTGAACTAGACAATGTGGCAACATAAACTGTGTCTGCATGTCCTGCAATATTTATACACCTCCATATATGCAGTAGCATAATGCATTAGTAAAACACTTGTTCACACTGAAGAAAGTATCCAGCTGCAGACAGAACTAGTGAAGGGGAATGGTGAGCAGCCCTGTGACTTGAAGTGGAAAACAGCAATCTGACCTCATGTCAAAGCAGCTCTTTTGCCACCAAATCAAAATCCTAGCTTATCTTTATGCTTTATTTTATTTAGCTGTAAATGGAAAGTGATTTAAAAAGAAGATTGTCACTCCTTTTCAATACCTCACCAACCTGGGCCACTTACCTGTTTGTAGACCTCATTAGTTTACTCCAAACTATTGTCAGTGGGGCAACATCTAGCTGTGCACATGTAACCTGCTAGGGTGGGCTCAAAGTCATTTATCTGCCCCTCTCCAGTGCCTCACAAAAAGCTGAGACCTGCAAAAAGCAGCTGGAGAGCCAGGATCTAGTCTGTAAAGGGGCTCACAGTGAAGACTGTTCAGAATTCATAAAACAAAACAAAAGCAATATACTATATTAAACATTAATTTTAAAAACCTTCTATGAAAGCAGAAGAAATTTTAGTATACAGATCTATAATACATAGTGGCTATTTAGCAGTATCCACATGAGTCTGTTATGGTCTCAAATCACCAAGTCCAAAGGCTTGTGCTAGAAGCCAGCATCTCCTTCCTCTTTGGCAACACAAATCCTCTGTATGAGTCCTGGAAAACCTTTCTTCCTCTGCTGGGAGCACTGCTGTCCACACAGCTTACTCAGTCCACACTCATTTACGTACACACATATATAAAAAACCCTGTTACAAAGGAAAAATACATCTCTGACAATAACAAAATATAATTATCTCTTTCCCCTTATTACACAAAAGAACTGTAGCTAAGCCCATAACCCAGAGTATAAAGTTAGAAGGCAACCACCCTTCTTTTCCCAATAGTTGCTTCTCCGTACCCACTGCCTCCAGACTTCCCTGCTGGAGGGTTAACAAGGCTATTGACCTGAAGCAAAATGCCTCAGAGTGGGGAAAACAGCCTGCTGTCTGCTCCTGGCTCCGCTTCTCCCCTTGCACAGAGCACCAGCACTCTCCTCGGTGCAACTGGCCTGGCTGCTTGATCTCAGACCCCTGACCACTGTGCTGCCAGGGAACCTTGCTGAGCATGCTCCAAACTACACAGCACATGCTGGAACTTCTGGGTCTAGGCAGCTAAATCTGCCCAGCAACCGGGACACAGCAAGAGCAACTCAGACACCAGCAAAACTCTTAAAGAAACACTCCTCCTTTAAGCCCATGGGTTACACACACAGCAACCCCACTGAAGTCAGAGGGACTTCAGGCAAGTATAGGGTTACCTGATGTCAGGCAAAAGGAGGACATGTCCTCCTTTTTACCTTCAAGTGCCCCCTCCAGCAGGCACTTTAAAAATACATGATTTTGTCCAGATTTATACTTACAGGGGTTAAAGTATGCTGGAAAGCCCCCTATTTTTAGGAGCAAGCATTCCAGGACCTCCTAAAAAGAAAAGAATGCTACATTAATACTCCATTTTCTCCATGTGTCCTCTGATGTCCTCCTTTTTGTACTTCCCTGACCTCCTTTCCATGCTTTGATAGCTGGTAACCCTAGGCAAGTATAACTTCTAAGATGACTGCAGAGTTGGAGTCTTTGGTCTTAGAGCTTTTCCAAACTTTGGTCTTCTGGCTGGTCCCCTACCCAGCCCCCCTCTGGACACAGCATCCCAGGGGGTGTGAAGAACTAAGAAAGCCTGGCCTAGAAGCGGGCCTAGTTCTGAATGTCAGAAAGCTCCTGAAGCGTAGGGTTACCAAATGTCAAGCAAAAGGAGGACATGTCCTCCTTTTTTACCTTCATGCTCTCCTGTCTACCTTCACGTCCTCTGTCTGGCAGGCATTTTAAAATACATGATTTTGTCTAGCTTTTTACTTATGGGGGTTAAAGTCTGCTGGAATGCCCCAGAATACCTTATTTTTAGGGGAAAGCATTCCAGGGCTCCCTAAAAACAGAAGAATATTACATTCATACTACATCTTCTCCATGTGGCCTCCAATGTCCTCCTTTTCATACTTCCCTGGGCTCCTTTCCAGGCTTTGGTGTTTGGTCGCCCGACTCAAGCTGCACTGCTAGGCTGGGCTGAAGCCCCTCACGGACTGGAGGGGGATTTCCGGGGGGAGCTGCCTGCTCCGCCCAGCCCGCGCTTGTCCCCACGGAATTACCCCGCGTGGGGGGCGCGGTGCGGGGCCAGCCTCGGCTGGGCTTCCCCGACACCACCGCCTGGAAAGGAGGCCGCTGGAGAAAACGGAGTATGAATGTCCTCGTCTTCCGGCTTTGGGGGGCCCTGGACCGCTTCCCCCTAAAAACAGGGCGTCCCGGCATCCTTTAACCCCCGTCAGTAACAAGCCAGACAAAACTGCATTTTTAAAATGCCTGCCGGATGGAGGAGGTGCAGGTGCCACGGCCATCTCCGCCTCTTCCCTGACAGCTTGGAGCCCGGGCTGCGCCTGCAGCCGCCCGGGCCAGGGTTAAAGCCAGCTGACGTCAAGGGCGGGCAGCGCCGAGCCCCTTCCCCGCCCCGCCGCGTGACTGCGCCGCCGCCGCCGCCGCCGCCCCGCGCTTTGCTCCGCGCGCCGCTCCCGGCTCCCGCCCGCGCTGCAAAACCGCCCGAAGATGGCGGCCTATAAACTTCTCTGCAGGAGGCTGAGCCCCGGCATCGCCGCTCGGGGGGCCCTGGGCGAGAGCGCCCCGGCGCTGCTGGCGGCCCAAGCCAAGGTAAGCGGGCGGGGCGCAGCGCCCCGCTTTGCCGCCCGCCGCCCGGCTCGTCCTGGCGGCATCGCGCCGCGGCCACCGTGTCGATAGCCTGAATCGATGGCCTGGCCCCCGGGCGCTGCTCCGGCTGCCGTTCACACTCGGGGGCGACACGACACTTTGCCTCGCCGCCTGGTGCGAGGAGCGAGCTGGGGAGAGTCCTTCAGCCCATCCGGACAAGGGCGCCTGGGGCTGACCTTGGGGAGGGAAGTAACTGACTTCCTCTGGCTGCGCCTGGCTTTCCAAAGGCAGAATTCATCTCCGAGTGGCTCCCCAGCTGCTCCCTGCCTTAATCGGGGGCCTGCTTCGGTATCCCAGGCCGGCAAGGTGCAGCGAGCCCTTCTCAGCTCCCCTTGGGGAGATGCGGAGTTCTCAGCTCTCTGCCTTGGATGGGTGGAGAGCAGGAACCATGGAGTCATGGTCCAGAGGGGCAGCTGTCTTAGCCTAGTAAAGCAAAAAAAACCCAAGCAGTCTTGTGCCATTAATTTACTGCATGAGCTTTCGTGGGAGAAAATCCTGCTTTGTCAAGACAGCTTCTGGTGAAGTTGGATTTTCTCCCACAAAAGCTCGTGCGATAAATTGCATTTAAAGACTAACAGGTTAATTTATCGCATGAGCTTTTGTGGGAGAAAATCCAACTTCACCAGAAGCTGTCTTGACAAAGTGGGATTTTCTCCCTTGAAAGCTCATGCAGTAAATAAATCTGTTAGTCTAAGTGCCACAAGGCTGCTTGCTTTTTTTATGTTCCAAAGGGGTAGCCCTGTTCCTTTAGTTCAGCAAAACAAACAAGGAGTCCTGTGGCACTTAAAGACTAATAAATTTATATATCATATGAGCTTTCATGGGAGACAAGCCCACTTTGTCAGATGCTTCTTCCATTTTCACAGCATTTGATGAAGTGGGGATTGTCTCCCATGAAAGCTTATGTGATAAATCATGGAGTCATGGTGATTTGATTAGTTGGAAAGAAGCTGGTTCCAGACTTCTGCTATAGTCTTCTTGTAAGACAAGATAATAACTCTTTAATACAGCTGTGAATAATTTCATGGCTTTTTCCTTAGCTCCAGAAAGCCTTCTTCTGGCTAGGGTTACCAGATGTCAGCCAAAAGGAGGACATGTCCTCCTTTTTACCTTCACATTCTCCATCTAGCAGGCATTTTAAAAATACATGACTTTGTCTGGCTTTTTACTTACAGGGGTTAAAGTATGCTGGAATGCTCCAGAGCACCCTATTTTTAGGAGGAAGCGTTCCAGGGCCCTCTAAAAACAGAAGAATATTACATTGATACTGCATTTTCTACATGTGTCTTCCAATGTCCTCCTTTTCATACTTCCCTGTCCTCCTTTCCATTCTTTGGTATCTGGTAACCTTGCCTCTGGCAGAGGCTTCTCATTAAGTGATACTGATGAAAACACTAGTCTCTTCATTATCTCTTTCATACATTTTAGCAAGCAATATAAACTACTTTCACCAACCTCCTTGGTAGCTTTAAAATTGCTGAAAAAAGTC
Organism: Podocnemis expansa; assembly: GCA_007922195.1. Taxonomy (NCBI): domain Eukaryota; kingdom Metazoa; phylum Chordata; order Testudines; family Podocnemididae; genus Podocnemis; species Podocnemis expansa. The sequence goes on along the minus strand of ML681990.1, from coordinate 24,480,431 downwards.
CATCATTTTAAAATGATATGCACAAACCCTGTTATCCAAATGGAGTTTCCTAAACACTTCAATCCAAACACACTGGCTTAGCTAAAATAAGTTTATTAACTGTGGAAAGAAAGATTTTAGGTGATTACAAGTAACAAGACACAAAAGTCAGCATTTGTTACAAAAGTAAAACACCACTGGTATCTAACAACAGTCTAAGTGAATTCAAAGCAAAATCACTCTCCATGTGCTTTTGCAATCTTCTTGCTGGCTGAGCTTCTTCACTCAGAATTCATCCCCCTGTCTTTCAAGTTGGTGTTGGTGCCACAAACACAGAGAATGTGGAGCATTTGGGGGTTTCTCTCTCTTTTTTTTTTTTTTTTTTTGTAGTTCTTTTTCGCTTAGAAGATCATCTCCAGCTATGGTTCAGGGTACAAGGACATCTGAGGATAAGAATCTGCAGCTGTTTTCTTTGCCAAAATAAAAATTTCTTGCTCAGACCCTTCTTCATGCCAAAGTATGACTGCTTAGTGGTAATCCATTTGGTTTTGTTGAAACCTGGGTAATGGGTTGGCTAGCCTTTTTTGTTCCAAGGAAATTGATTTGAAGCTCTTGTCCCAGACCTGGAACACTTCTTCCATGGTAGAATTTGTGTGCAAAGTTATAAATGTTGTTATGCACCTTTTACAGGGCAATAATGTTCAGCAGATGGTGAGTTTAAGTGGTACTTCACAAGCCATACTTTGTGCACGTTGTGTCATAAACTTGCAAAAAACCTAAGCATATAGAGGTACAGACTGTCCAGGGCTGGCCCAAAGGTTTTTGGCACCCTAGGCAAACTGTGACTTTGGCAACCCAACCTCATATGCAATATAGAGAAAAATGATAACATATTAATATCTCTCTTTGAAATAGAGGGGAAAAGTCATTTCCATCTAATTTGACACCCGTTAAAGCCTGGCACTCTAGACGACCGCCTAGTTCACACACATGGTTGGTCCGGCCCTGAGACTGTCTCAACCACCTACCCCTCCCTGGCTGCATTAACAGATATTGATCGAGACTATGGTTTCTTTTCCTGTTACAAAAGGTAATTTGACTTCAGGCTTCCCATGGTTTGAACCTAACAACTGCTCTGATCTGCTGTTACTGTATGACCTGATCCTATGTTTTACACCCCCTTGCATTTATTTTCATTCCATTCTGTAAGTTCACCCACCTTCGAAGCATCTGATGAAGTGGGATTTTCTCCCACGAAATCTCATTCGAAAAATAAATGTTAGTCTTAAAGTGCCACACAACTCCTTGTGTGGTGTGGTTTTTTTTTTTTGGCTGGACTAGACTAACATGGCTGTCCCTTAGGAAATTGTGACTGGGGTAGCCTTTGACCTGAGCAGTCCCCAAGGCTGAGGACACATGTTTATCAAAATGTATTTTGTAAGGTGCAATTTGTTCTTCTCTGTAGAATCAGAATGCTAACATCTAATAATAGTGTCAGATTTGTACAGCTTGCATTATGTGTTGACGGAATTCATTGAATAACAAACTAAATGGTATGCAGTTACAGAGACAAGGTGAGTGAGGTAATATCTTTTATTGGACCAACCTCTGTGAGAGACCAACTTTTGAGCTGACACACAAGAGGTTTGTGTAGCTCAAAAGCTTGTCTTTTTCACCGGCAGACACTGGTCCAATAAAAGACATTACCTCACCCACCTTGTGTCTGTAAATGAAATTGAAAATGTATCAATATTGCATAAAAACATAGTCGCATAATATAAATGTCATAAATGCTGGGAGAAGTAGAGCAGGTGGGGTTGATCTTTTGGAGTTCTAGGAAGGATGCTGGCTCACAGAAGGGTGTTGGAGGGGAAGATGAATTGAGCTCCAGTCATAAAAATACTTCATACTCCTTAAGCTCCGAACTATTAGTGTACCTTTCTAGTAGATGTAGTCTTCTTCCTACACAGTTCATGGAATACTCACTATTGTAAAGCTGTAATACAAAACTTTTTGTTAATGCCTTTAGTGTAGTTTTGGAGAGTTGGAGAGGATGTTGCCTTCCTCTGAAAAACTGCAGGCTGCAGGCATGTGTGAAATTTGACCTCTGCATGCTGCCCTGTTGGCCTGGCTGGCTCTGCTCTCTCCAGTATAGAGATCAAATTATACCTACTGTTCAGGCTGATTTCTTCTAATCTTGTTCCAGAGTTGTGGCTGCTATTTCTCTACCAGTAGTCGTCGCAACACCAAATTCTACACTGATCCTGTGGAAGCAGTAAAAGACATACCTGATGGGGCAACTATACTTGTTGGTGGTAAGTATTAATTTTACTATCCTTTATGGAGCAAACCTCTGAGTAGGACACACTCAAGTTGAATTTTTAATTGACTACTTTAAAAAAAAATGGATAGAACACATTTTAAATATTATATACTGAGGAAATATTTCTTTTTTAACATAGTATTTTCTACCCTCTTACTGATGATCACAAAGGTCTTTTCAATAAGGAAGAAACTGAATGAGCCTTACAGAAAAAACGGGGGTGGGGGAGGAAGAGGGATTCCCTGCCCCAACTAATGGTCAGTAACATACATTTTTGCTGTTACTTAGATGTGCAGTATTTTCAGGTGAATGGCCTTCTCAGGTTGCTAGTATCCCTTTAAATGGTGAGACAAAAATTTGCAGTTTGGTAAACTTTAACGTTGATTTTGATGAAAAGTAGAAGATGAAATATTGGAGGCTGAGAAACACACAGCTCTTGCCACCTGTTCAGCACACATTTTCAAGCACCTCTACAATTGTCTAAGTATCAAAGAACTTGCTGATGTCATGCATACTATATCTTCCAGCATTAACAATATCCCTATTTAATCTCTGCCAATCCTCACAACACAGCTTAACACATTGATTCCTGAATGACTTGTCTCTAAGACAGAAAGCAAAGGAATGCGAACAGTGAGAGGGGAATTGGTGCTCACTGCCCCAACATGGGGAAGAGGGAATGGGTGACACTAGTATGGGGAGAGGGAGAAGGAGGAGGCAAGAGCTCCTGACCTTGGGGTGGAAGGTGGGAATGGAGAGACACACAGCTTCTGATGTGGGGGAATGAGAAGGAACCCAGATGTCATAGCATGGGGGAAATGGGGAAGGAAGTGGGAGGTGGAGGGGAAATGAGGTTGTACACAGACCCCCTGAGTTAGCACAACCTGAGAATGGGGGACCCTGGTGGAAGGGGAGGGGAAATGGAGAGCATGTAGAATTTCTGAAAGAAGGGAAAATGGGGGTCTCTGGCTTGGGGAGGGAATGAGAAAAGGGGAGTGCACACAAAGTCCTTTTCATCAGGGAGGGCTGAAAGAGGAAGCAGGAATGCAAAGAGCCCCTGGTTTGTGCAATGAGTTTGGTCTATAGAAGTAATAAAATTGTGGCCTCCTAGTACTTATCTATATCATGCTTAGTGAATATGGATAGCTTTTTTTCTTCTAAATTGGCAGTTGTCTAAATTCATGGACTCATAGAATGATAGAAGATTAGGTTCGAAAGAGACCTCAGAAAGTCTAGTCCAACCCTGTGCTTAAAGCAGGACCAACCTCAACTGTATCATCTCAGCCAGAGCTTTGTTAAGTCAGGCCTTAAAAGCTTCTAAGGATGGAGATTCCACTACCTCCCTAGCTAACCCATTCCACCACTTCATCACTTTCCTAGTGAAAAAGATTTTGCTAATATTCAGCTTACACCTCCCCCACTTGAGAGCATTGCTTAGTTCTAAAGGGGCAGCCATGATAGTCTAGCAAAGCAAAAAAAGCAAGGAGTCTTGTGGCATTGAAAAACTAACAGATTTATTTATCACATGAGCTTTCATGGGAGAAAATCCCACTTCGTCAGATGCTTTGAAGAGGGTGAACTTACAGAATGGGATGAAAATAAATGCAGGGGAGTGTAAGACATGGGATCAGGTCATACTGCAACAGCAAATCAGAGCATTTGTAAGGATTCAAACTCCAGGAAACAGCACACGGAGGGGAGGGTGAAATCCAATTACCTGTTATAATGTGCAAAGAATCCATAGTCATGATTCAGCCCTGCTTTCACCCAATCTAATCTGCATATTAGTTGAATTTCGGCTGTTTCTCTTTGAAGTCTTGATGTCCCATTGATTTTCTTGAGGACCATTGTTAGCAAATCATCAGTGGAGTGATTAGGAAGATGGAAGTGCTCAGCAACTTTTTTTTTTCTGTTGTGATATCTGATGTCAGTTTTGTGCCCATTTATTCTTCTGGGTAGGGACTGTCCTGTTTGTCCAGTGTATAAGGTGTGAGGGCATTTCCGGCACATGATGGCATAAATCACATTAGTGGATGAGCAGGCAAATGACCCTTTGATGGAGTAGCTGGAGTAAGTCAGCCATAAAAATGTTGGCATATTGTGGGGCCATGTGGGTATCCATAGCAGTGCCACTGACTTGGAGGTGTAAATTGTCCTCAAATCTGAAATGTCTGTGAGTGAGCATAAAGTCACAATTTTTATGCGCGACTTAGAACAATGTTTGCTCAAGTCTCATCCCAAAGCACCTCTCCTCTACTTACACTATATTGATGACATCTTCATCATCTGGACCCATCGCAGGGATGCTCTTGGAGATTTCCACAGAGATTTCAAAAATTTCCACTCCACAATCAAATTGAGCCTGGAACACTCCACATAGGAGAACCACTTTCTGGACATCACAGTACAAATTAGGGATGGACACATCATCAACACCACTCTATACTGAAAACCTACTGATTGGTATAATTATCTACATTCCTCGAGCTTCCATCCTAAACACACCACACGATCCATGGTCTACAGCTAAGTCCTAAGTTATAACCGTATTTGCTCTGATCCCTCAGACAGAGACAGACATCTTCAGGATCTCTATCAAGCTTTCTCAAGACTATAGTACCCATCTGGAGAAATGAAGAAACAGATGGACAGAGCTAGATGGGTACCCTGCAGTCAACTAGAGAGGGTAGTTAGAACATGCGGGGGGAATCAAATAACCTTCTTAGATGCTCTAATGAAGCCCTAATGCCTGAGGCAGGTGGGGGAGGTCAACACCAAAAGAAAATGCAGGGAGGTAGATACAATAGAATTGAAAATCAAAATGGGAAAGTAGGGCAATCAGCCGGGTATCTTAGGTGCCTATACACAAATGCAAGGAGCCTGAGAAACAAAGCAGGAGGAATTGGTAGTACTGGCGCAGACAAAGAACTATGACATGATTGGGATAACAGAGACGTGGTGGGATAGTTTGCATGACTGGAGCTCTGCAATAGATGGGTATAAACTGTTCAGGAAGGACAGGCAGGGAAGGAGAGGGGGAGGAGCAGCACTATATGTAAAGGAGCTCTATGACTGCTCAGAACTTCATTATGAAAGTGGAAACAAGCCAGTTGAAAGTCTGTGGGTTAAGTTTAGAGGGGAGAGCAACAAGGGGGATGTCGTGGTGGGTGTCTGCTACAGACCACCAGATCAGAAGGAGGAGGTGGACGAGGCATTCTATGGACAACTGACAGAAGTTTCTAGAGCACAGGCCCTGGTTCTCATGGGGGACTTCAATTACCCTGACATCTGCTGGAAGGCCAATACAGCAGTGCACAGGCAATCCAGGAAGTTTCTGGAGAGTGTTGAGGACAACTTCCTGGTACAAATGCTGGAGCAACCAACTAGGGGCCTTGCACCTCTCGATCTGCTGCTCACAAATAGAGAAGAATTTATCAGGGAAGTAGAAGTGAATGGCAACCTGGGTAGCAGTGACCATGAAATGATTGAGTTCAAGTTGATGATTAAAGGAAAGAAGCAAAACGCAGACCCTGGACTTCAGAAAAGCAGATTTTGTCTCCCTCAGGGAACTGATGGGCAGGATCCCTTGGGAGGCTGATCTGAAGGGGAAAGGTGTCCAAGAGAGTTGGGTGCATTTTAAAGAAACCCTGCTAAGGGCGCAGGAAGATAAAATTCCGATAAGGAGAAAGCACAGCAAATGTGGAAGGCGCCCACTGTGGCTTAACAGAGAGCTCTGCACTGAGCTGAAGCATAAAAAGGACGCTTACAGGAAGTGGAAGCTAGGACAGATGACTAAGGAGGCATATAACAATATTGCTCAGGACTGCAGGGATAAAATCAGAAAGGCCAAAGGACAAATGGAGTTGTGACTAGCAAAGGATGTGAAGGATAACAGGAAGGGGTTCTACAAGTATATCAATAACAAGAAGAGGATCAGGGATGGTGTAGGTCCCTTACTGAATGGGGCAGGCATCCTCGTGACAGAGGATGAGGAAAAAGCTGAAGTGCACAATGCTTTTTTTACTTCAGTTTTCATAAGCAGGGTCAGCTCCCAGCCCACTACACTAGGTACGGTAGACTGGGGAGAAGAAGAGAGGCCCTTGGTGACAGAAGGTCAGGTTAGGGACTACTTAAAGAAACTAGATGTGCACAAGTCCATGGGGCCGGATGAACTGCATCCGAGGGTGCTGAGGGAGCTGGCTGATGAGATAGCAGTACCGTTGGCTATTATCTTTGAAAACTCATGGCGAACAGGGGCGGTGCCAGAGGACTGGAAAAAAGCAAATATAGTGCTGATCTTCAAATAAAGGGAAAAAGGAGGATCCAGGGAATTACAGACCTGTCAGCTTCACCTCAATCCCTGGAAAAATCATGGAGCAGCTTCTCAAAGAATCCATCCTGAAACACTTGGAGGAAAATAGAGTGATCAGGAACAGTCAGCATGGATTCACCAAGGGTAAATCATGCCTGACCAACCTCATCACCTTCTATGATGAGATGACTGGATTTGTGGATGTGGGAAGAGCCGTTGATGTGATATACCTTGACTTTAGCAAGGCTTTTGATACAGTTTCCCACAGCATTCTCATTGGCATATTAAGGAAGTATGGGTTAGATGCGTGGACTGTAAGGTGGATAGAAAACTGGCTAGATCAACGGTTTCAGCGTGTAGGAATCAATGGCTCCATGTCAAGTTGGCAAGCAGTAACGAGTGGCGTGCCCCGGGGGTTGGTCCTGGGGCCAGTTCTGTTCAATGTTTTCATTAATGATCTGGATGATGGGATAGATTGCACACTTAGTAAGTTTGCGGATGATACCAAACTGGGGGGAACGGTAGACACCCTGGGGGGCAGGGACAGGATTCAGGGAGACCTAGACAAATTGGAGCAGTGGGCCAAGAGGAATCTCATGAGGTTCAACAAGGACAAGTGTAAAATCCTGCACTTGGGACGAAAAAACCCCATGTACTGCTACAGGCTGGGGAGTGATCAGCTAAATAGCAGCACTGGACAAAAGGACCTGGGAGTCATGGTGGATGGGAAGCTGGATATGAGTCAGCAGTGTGCGCTTGCTGCCAGAAAGGCCAATGGCATACTGGGCTGCATCAGAAGAAGTGTTGCCAGCAGATCGAGGGATGTGATCATTCCCCTCTATTCTGCACTAGTGAGGCCACATCTGGAATACTGTGTCCAGTTTTGGGCTCCCCACTACAAAAAGGACATGGACAAATTAGAGAGAGTCCAGAGGAGGGCAACAAAAATGATCAAAGGGCTGGAGCACAAGCCCTATGAAGAAAGAGACTGAAGGAACTAGGCTTATTTAGCCTGCAGAAGAGAAGACTGAGGGGGGATTTGATAGCAACCTTCAACTACTTGAAGGGTTGCTCCAAGGAGGATGGAGCTCGACTGTTCTCGGTAGTAACAGAGGGCAGAACGAGAAGCAATGGTTTCAAGTTACAGCTGGGGCGGTCCAGGCTGGATATTAGGAGAAACTTCCTTCCTAGGCGAGTGGTGAAGCATTGGAATAAGCTGCCTAGGGAGGTGGTGGAATCTCCATCTCTGGAGGTGTTCAAGACCCACCTGGACAAAACCCTGACTGGGATTATCTAATGGGAGTGGTCCTGCTTTTTTTGGCAGGGGGTTGGACTAGATGACCTTGTGGGGTCCCTTCCAACCCTATGATTCTATGAACTACTACAAGAAATGCCCAAAAATGAAAACAATAGAACGCCACTGGTCACCACATACAACCCTCAAGTCAGACCTCTACAACAGATCATTAAGGACCTACAGCCTATTTTAAAAGATAACCTCTCACTCTCTTTAGCTTTGGGAGACAGACCTCTCCTCACCTACAGGCAACCCCCAAACCTTAAACAGACGCTCATCAGCAACTACAGACCTAACAGAAACATTAAAGCAGGCACATGTCCCTGCAACAAACCACGCTGCTAACTTTGTCCACATATCTGCACAAAAGACACCATCATAGGTCCTAATCAAGCCTGCCACTCCATCAAAGGGTCATTCACCTGCTCTTCCACTAATGTAATTTATGCCATCATGTGCCGGAAATGCCCCCACACCTTATACATTGGATAAACAGGAGAGTCCCTACACAGAAGAATAAATGGGCACAAAACTGACATCAGATATCACAACAGGAAAAAAAAAAGTTGCTGAGCACTTCCGTCTTCCTAATCACTCCATTGATGATTTGTTAACAGTGGTCCTCAAGAAAATCAATGGGACATCAAGACTTCAAAGAGAAACAGCTGAAATTCAACTAATATGCAGATTAGATTGGGTGAAAGCAGGGCTGAATCATGACTATGGATTCTTTGCACATTATAACAGATAATTGGACTTCACTCTCCCTCTGTGTGCTGTTTCCTAGAGTTTGAATCCTTACAAATGCTCTGATTTGCTGTTGCAGTATGACCTGATCCCTTGTCTTTATTTTCATCCCATTCTGTAAATTCGCCCTCTTCAAAGCATCTGACAAAGTTGGATTTTCTCCCATGAAAGCTCATGTGATAAATAAATCTGTTAGTCTTTCAATGCCACAAGACTCCTTGCTTTTTTTGGGACCGTTGCTTGTTGCTCTGTCATCTGCTATAACAGACCTACCTAGCTCCATCCTCCCTAGGACCCCCTTTCAGGTAGTTAGAGGGAATTTGATAGAAGCCTTTTAATACTTCTCTTCTGCAGACAAAACAAGCCTGGTTACCTCAGCCTTTTCTCATAAGTCATGTGTTCCAGCCCCATAATAATTTTTATTGTCCTCCAATGGACTCTTTCCAGTTCATCCACATCCTTTCTGTATTGGGAGGCCCCAAAACTGGATGCAGTGCTCCAAATGTGCCTTCATCAATGCTGAGTAGATGGGAATAAACACTTCCCACAATCTACTGGTAATGCACCTACTAATGCAGCCCAGGATGCAGTTCACTTTCTTGGCAATAAGGGCATGCTGCTGACACATATCCAGCTTCTTGTCCACTGTAAGCCCAATTTTCTGCATAACTGCTAACTAGTGAGTCAGTCCCCAGTCTGTAGCAATACACAGAATTCTTCTTTTGCAAGTGCAGGACTCTGCACTTGTCCTTGCTGTACCCCGTCCAACTTTTTTTGACCTAATACTCCAATTTATATAGGTCATTCTGTAGCCGGTCCCTGCCGTCCAGTGTATCTATCAGTCACCCCTCCCCTCCCCAGCTTAGTGTCATCTGCAAACTTGCTGAGAGTTGAATCCACTCCATGCTTCAGATCACTAATAAAGATCTTGAACAAAACTGTCCCCGGCACTGAGCCTTGGGACACTGCTTGTTGGCAGCTGCCAACTGAGCATTAATCTGTTGATCACTGCTTGTTAAATCCTATAATCTAGCCAGCTTTCTATCCATGTTACAGTCCTTTGATCCTACCCATACTTCGTTAACTTCCTAACTGTACAGAGGAATGAAAAGCAGGTAACAGTGCTACCTTTCTTTTATTGTACCAGTGCTATTTCTAATATGAGTGAATTCATGAAAAGTTGAGATCAGTGTCCTATTAAATTAGAGCTTCCATCAGTATATCTTTTGTTATGGGAAATGCACTTCTCTGAGTCTTCTTTCCTTGCATTGGGCTTGCCAGCGTTTGACTACTGTAACTGACTGAACTGTGGTGGAGTTTTAAATAGGTCCTGTCTTTGAACTGGTGAGGCCAGCAATGCCACATCCCCTGTCTTCCTCTGCTTTGTCCACACTGTTCATCCCATAGTCCTGTGGCTTGGACTTCTTGAAAGTACCCATAGTAGTATGCAGGGTGGTGGTGGAGGCTCTACCAGCTGTGGCATGAAGTTCTGTAACAGCAGCAGATCTGCAGCTTGGCACTGTGTTGGTTGGTCCCCCTGGCCTGGCACAGTTCTTCCGCATTCATGCGACACTACTGCTGATCTCTGTCATCCCCCTTTTGTCGCATCACCCATGTCATCTGCTCATCAATGTCCACATTTCTGTGGCTGGTCAATAGCTGTACTTGCACAGCTGCTTCTTCCCACAGGCCAAGGAGATGCAGCATTTCCTGTCTTCTTTAAGCAGGAGTGCATCTGGAGTGTGTAGACGTTGTGGCGAGCTGGGCAGTTGCACACAACAAAAGAGAACAGCTAGGTGTGCTTGTCAAGCAAGACAGTCAGGAAAAGACATTTCAAAGATTTGAAGAGGAGGCAGGCTTTTTGGCATTCGTGACCCCTGATTAAATGAAATTTCATGTTTGTCACTAGAGCAGTCGATGTTGGGCATTGTGGGACAGCTTCTGGAAGACTGTTAGGTCAACATAAGTAGCCAGTTTCTACACTCCTGCTACATAAGCCACGGCTCAACACTGCTTGAAGAGCTGGTGTTATGGTGTTACTGTACTGGCGCATGCACATTGGTGGGAGACAACTTTAAGTGTAGGCTCCTAGGCAACTAGAATGATAGAAGATGTAAACAGCTGATTTTTTTTTTTTTTTAAACATCTCATGAAATCACAATTAAAAATAGATGCATCATGTGGACTCTCTGGACAATTACCACAAAGTCATAACAGTATGACTGAAGGGCAATGCACATTTAGTGCAGAGATGTTTTTATTTACAGAATGCAGCATTGGCATTTAGTTCCAAACAAAGACTGTGACATCTTGCAGAGTTTACAATGAACACGGTAAATCAAATAAAGATATGCAAGGGTCCAAACAAGATGACAGCTGTTGCCATCTAGCAACTACAAAAGGGCATGTGCTCATCTTTGTTGGGATGTATCATGGAGTAGCTAGTTTTCTACAATTTGTTGGTGGGCTTTTAAGATAAGAAGACTGTCTCAGGCCTGTGGGGCTGCATAAATGATAGGCACGAAATGAGAATACTGAAGGAGATATTTCTGATTGCGGTTACTGTAGGTTTACAGCTGTATAACATCAGAATTAAAGTCTTCAGGACTGAAGCTTGAATGCCCTGAAGTAGGAGAAGTATAGCAGAGAAAGTGAAAGTTGGGGTGTAAGTGGAGTCAAAGCTGCGAAGTATCTGAAACTAAAGAGGCGAAGCTTGAACTTAATGTTGCAGAAGAAGGAAGCCACAGCAGACGTCCAGCATGATGACGAATATGGCCAGTGTAATGGGGAAGGAAGATGGCTTTTTGGATGGATTGAGCAGAAAGGAGACTGTTGGTTTGGGAGGCTGTAGTCACACTAATGGGAGTACCATGAGTTTAATCCTGTTCCCTATTCTGAGAAAGGTTTTCTTCAATGTTGAAGTGTTATTCATCTGTAGCCAGCTTATTCTCTTCTGTTCATAATATATCTTCTTTATTATATGCCTCGTAGATTTATTTCTTATGATGAAATTGTTCTCCCTGGTTACATTCTTTGTTGTGTTTATTTTGTATAGGCTTTGGATTGTGTGGAATTCCAGAGAACCTCATAGGAGGTTTACTGAAGACTGGAGTAAAAGGGATAACTGCAGTCAGTAACAATGCGGGGTAGGTGATCATACATCTTGGAAATATTGATTATAAAGAATTGATAAATCTGCTTACAAATTTTATATTTTAATATTGGTGTGATGATTCTTGCACTGGAAATGAGGTTTTATTTTCCCTCGGAAGATCCACCCTGGTGATTTACATTTCATGGCCAAAAAGATTATGCAGGTTTGTGTACTTTTGAGATGCCAAGATCTTGTTTTGATTGGGACAAATTCCACTGTTTGCTCATTAAGCTATTTTTAGTGCTTTTTATTTTCGAATGAGTATAGAAGTACAGTAGTAGACTTCCAAGCTTTGTCATGGAGAGCTGTTGTCACCATTTTGGCACATGCTGAGTTACTTATTCCATTGAATGCATCATAAAACCTGGTTATATGAATTTCAGCTAAATTGTTTTCAAAGTCATGACTTAAATCCTCTTCCTTTTTTTTTTTTTTAAGCCATTGATATGGAATTTTTGAACACTCAGTCTGGTACACAACAGTAATTTAATTTTCTTTCAAAAGAAGACTGCAAAAGGGACCCTTGTCAGGGACTCCTGGCGCATGTCTAAACTGCAATTAAAAGCCTGCAGCACCATGTCTCAAAGGCCAGGTCATCTGACTCAGTCTCAGCCTGATGGGCTAAAAATTGTAGCATCTGGATTAAACCTGGGTTCTGGGTTTCACAGGGTCTCATGGCTGGGTTCTAGCACAAACACTGCATATTTGTAGTCCCACAACATATTAGATCCAGGTTTCTAACTATCAGAGAAGTACTGCAGCAGTCTTCCAAGGGGATCTGTGGGGGGGCAAAAAACCTATTTGGCTTCAAAACACAGCTTCATAAATTTATGGAAGGTGTAGTATGATGGGACAGCTGGCTGACTGATCTTTGGCTACTGGTTGCAGATGTGCCAGTGGCCTAAGATGAAACGTTTGATGGGTTGGCTTTGAGTTATTACAGAGAATTCTTTTTTGGATGTCTGGCTAGTGAGTCTTACCCACGTGCTCAGGTTTAATTGATTGCCATCTCCAGGGTTAGGAGGGGATTTCCCACCAGGAGGCAGATTGCCAAAGGCTATGGGGGTTTTCTGTCTTTCTCTGTAGCATGGGGCATGGCTCACTTTCTGGTGGATTCTCTGTACCTTAAAGTTTTTAAACCACAATTTGAGGATTTTAGTAACTCAGTGGTTCCCAACCTCTGGGCTGGGGACCCACCAGGGGTCCGCAGACATATTGCAGGGGGTCTGTGGAGCCTCTCCCTACTGGGGCTGGAAACCAGTTACAGCCCTGATGCACCCCGACAGGGCTGCCTCTCCCTGCCCATGGCCAGATCCTGGCAGCGGAATGGGGCCATGGCAGCTCCCTGGCAGGGGCAAGGGCAGGGGGCCATATCTGCTGCGGCTTGGCTTCCCAGCAGCGCAGGCAATGGTGGTGGCAGCGCTGCTCACCAGCTGTGCTGGTGGTGCAGGCCGGATAACATAATCAGCCGGGGGGGGCGCAAAGATTTTTTTGGTTAAAAAGGGTTTCCCAGCCTGAAAAAGGTTGGGAAACACTGACATAGGTTAAAGGTTTATTACAGGAGTGGATGGGTAAGGTTCAATGGCCTGCACTGTGCAGGAGATCAGATTATCATATTGGTCCCTTCTGAGCTGAGAGTCTGAGTGTATGAACCCGAGCCAGCTGACCCAGGCCAGCCATAATCATTCTGTGGGTCTCATGGTAATGTAGACAAATCCTTTGGAAGTGAGTGTTTTCTAAAAAAATGTTTAACAGTTAAAGTCATGTGAAGTGGGAGGAGAGAAAGAGTCCTGACTATGCACAATGTTTCTATGCCTTTCTGCAATTTACTGTGTGTATTTTTAGAACTCTTCCATCATGATAGTTTCCAAAGCACTTGACAGAGTTTATTTATAGAAATAATGTCACCACTGAAGTGCAGCCACTTCTGGGGGTAGAATATATAGCTGTTTAACATTGTACTGCTATACTGTAAGGATAGACAGTGAAACTGCCGGGAGGATGCATATACAGAGTATGTTTAATTACATTTGAATTTGGTCAAGCCACGTGCGTTCACACCTATAGCACCTTTGGGATAGTTAGTAACCAAAAGTGGCAATAACTCATCTGATAAAATGGCAGCTTCAGCACAATAGTAACTCCAAAGAACATTGTTTTATTGGCTTAGTGAGTAGAATGTCAAATCGTTATTTTCTTGTAGCAATGCTTTTTCCTGAGAGTTTTCCCACCGGTTATGGACTTGACCTAAGCTTTCTTATCTTATGAAATCTATGATCACAGCTCAACATGCTGTTTACAGGTCATTATTGTAGAGTAAACTTGTATTTCTACCCTCCCCCCCAACCCAGTGTCTCTTAATGTAAAGCCAAGAAAGTCATGCTGACACATTGCTAGAGAGAGTTCAGAGGAGGGCAACCAAAATGATTAAAGGGCTAGAGCACAAGCCCTATGAGGAAAGACTGAAAGCATTAGGCTTATTTAGTCTGCAGAAGAAAAGATTGAGGGGGGATTTGATAGCAACCTTCAACTACTTGAAGATGGAGCTCGACTGTTCTCGGTAGTAACGGAGGACAGAACGAGGAGCAATGGTCTCAAGTTGCGGTTAGGGAGGTCTAGGCTGGATATTAGAAAAAACTTTTTTACTAGGAGAGTGGTGAGGTCTTGGAATGAGCTGCCGAGGGAGGTGGTGGAGTCTTCATCTTTGGAGGTGTTTAAGGCCCGGCTGGACAAAACCCTGACTGGGATGGTTTAAGTGGGAGTGGTCCTGCCTCTGGCAGGGGGTTGGACTAGATGACCTATGAGGTCCCTTCCAACCCTATGATTCTATGATTATCGTTTCTTCAGCCTTGTGCTTACTTTGTTTCTTCTATAGTCTGCATTCTTTTCAGGGCAATGACAAAATACAAATAGTGTCAGCAGAACTGGATTATTATTTGTGGTGCTTATGTGCCATTCCTGTGAGAAGGAAGCAGAGCCGTAACACGATGTTTTGCCACCCAGGGTGCATTCCGATCGGAATATGCCCCTTCCCATTAGCGGTGCTCAGAGCCGGTGCCGCAAAGCTGCCTCTTTAATAGCGCAGCTCTATTGAGCTGCTTTGGGCTACCCGAGGCTGTGCCACGTTGGCCTCGCCCATAGTTACAACCCTGTAAGGAAGTTTGTGGGCAGAGCCAGTCTTAGATCAAGTGGTACACCAGGTTAAGAGCATGTTCTACCCCCTCCATATGTTAAACTTTTGAATACCTTTATTTTTTAATGCATTTGTAGCCCATTTCACAACTTTTAATGTATAATCATGCATGATTTATCCCCATCACATAAGAGGATGTTTTCCCTTTTGCTGTTTGCAAAAATGGCCACCCTGAGCCTGGCACCCCAGGGAGTCTCCTAGGGCACCTGCCACTAAATCCAACCCTATTTGTGTGACCTGACCCTCATCTTCCTGGGTACGGAAGATAATGAATTAAGGATCTTGTATTTTATGGGTTGGGGGCAGTGAAGGAATAAAGGGGTGTGGCAGGGGGAATGGGAAGACCAAAAAAACAAGTCCTGTCCCTGCAGGTGGGTTGTTAACATTATTTTACCAGAAGGGGTTAACATGCTTTAACATTTGAATGCTATTTTAAGTATTTTCCACACTAGTGCAGACATAAGATATTACGAATAAATTTTAAAAAAAGTGGTTTTTAAAGTCTATCCTATACAGTAAGATTTCCTGTTATATCTCATGCAGAATATTAAGTATAACATTTGAGCTCTCAATTAACAAAATTCTAATCAGTTTTTTTAATCAAGCATTTGAGTGCAAATACAAGATGAAGTTGGATGCTTCCTTGAGTTAAAATACAAAATGAAGTTGGCGTCAGCTTGGTAGTGTGAAGGACCAGATCCAGGCCTTCTTTCTAACTTTATTTCCTCCAGCTTTACAACTGTTTGTTAAACATTAACAGAGTTTGTTTTAATCTGCTGCTCTATTGACAGTGTAACTGAATGATAAGATAACGCTGATCCACTCATCATTAAAACACTTTTAGCCTTAATCATTGCCAAACTCAAGACTATTGAAAGCCTGAGGTAAACTGAAAGTACTTTTCAAACAAAACACCTGTTGCTATTTTGTCTGTCAAAGTATTCATAAAATATATTCTAATATGTAGATAACTTCAGAATCCTGTCTTTTTTTTTTTTTTTTCTTTTTAGCAGTGAGTAGGAGAATTCAGAAATGTTTGGGAGACATTGCGTCATTTAGGCTAACCTAACAAAGTCTGTTACTCTCCTATCTCCTCTTCATGGACCCTTTGGAAGACATTTCACTTTTTCATCCTCCTTTTTCATCCTTTTATGCTTCTTTCTGTTGTCTTCCCATTCTGCTTCACTTCCTTCCCTTTCTTTAAAGTTTCCTTACTAATATTTTATTAACTTTACATGTTGGTAATTTGCTTTTAGCAAAAGGCGACAAGTTTTTGAGGCTAGAGACTAGTTCCATGTATGTGTCCCTTCTTTTTATCAGGTTGAAATCTCATACTTAATGATTTTTCCATGTAGTAGTTGGGCCACATTGTATCCTCAGTTATACCAATGTGACTTCAAAGACTTGATTCAGATTGATTTTAATGGAAGTAACTGAAGTAGAATTTTTGGCTCTGTGCGTGAGATACCAGTTTCCACCAGATGAAGGAAAGGAGGAGAAAAGAGACCAGAAAACATTGAAAGGAGAGGAGAGAGATAAGTCTTTCATATGTTCCCTCACTGTCCATTCCCAAAATGAGGAGAACATCATTGTGTAGCTGAAAAATTGCAAAACTGGGAGTTGGGGGGAGCTGTGCAATGAAACTGAAGAGCCACCATTTTGTGCCACACGTGCATTTCTAGGGGATTTCTAGACTGCTTGTTAACTCTGCTTCAAAACCATCATCTCTCCTTTGCAACTTGGGTTGTTTGCAATCCTGGAAAGAGCTTGACTGTCAATGGGACTCTAGGACCATATTCAACTCCCATTGACACTAGTTTTTCCACTGATGCTAATGGAAGTTGGGTAGGGCTCCTAAGGAAAACATGCCCCATTCTACTGCTTCTTAGGAGTGACCAGAAATGTAATGATACTGTGAATTTGTGGGCCCTGAGTGTGTCTCCATCCTGTTCTTTGGGGCTACAAACAGCTGCTCTCCCTGAAGGAAAAAAATAGCAGCAGTCCCATAACTCTCTCCTTCCTAAGATCATAAAACATTTTCCCACTTTTTTCTGTAGGACATGAGCATGTAACCATGTATTTTTATTTAAAAGGGCAGTTTCTGTTCAGTAAAATGATATAATTGACCAAATTTTGAATTACTTCACACTGGAAGACTTGCACTCAGGATGCATTTTAGGCTTGTGACCCTCCATCGATGGTCCAGGGAGAGAAAAATTGAAAACATTTATTATTATACATGCACTGGTTTGTTCTGAGTCTCAGTATTAATGGCAAGCCATTCCTGCTTCTAATTTTTTCCTTAATAGTTACTGCCACCCACTTGTATAAAAATGCTTCCTGAAATCATATGGAAAAGGCTATCAGAGGGCAACTGACTTTCAAAGTATGTAAGTATTTAGCCACATAAACCTTAGTGGGGTTCATTCACCAAAACAAGAGAGATCTCTTTCACCTAATGAGACTGCTGACCACTAGTCACTGGTACAAAGGCTGAGAAATATAGAAATGTCAGCCAGCCACTCCGTCACCTTGGAAGAGAACTTGAATGAGTAGATATATTAAAGTACGGAGTCTGTTCCTTGACATTATTTGGAAGATCCCAAGGCTAGCATTCTGTAATCCATTTAAGCAACAGTATAATGTTTCTGATGTGAGTAAAGTTTCTCTTCTATAAAAGTGTCAGCAGAACTGCACATTAGCACAAAACATCAAGTAAATTTCCTCCTAGAGCACTGACGAGATGTGCCTGTTCTGTAATCACGACGAGATGTGCCTGTTCTGGGTATCTCTGTGGCTTAGTTACATTGTGAGGGACGAGAACAAGGCCTATGCGAAAAAGATAACATTTTTAAAGTTTTTCTTCTTGGATGTTTAAAATGCATGCTTTAAACAAAACAGACAAGGAGTCCTGTGGCACTTCTAACACTAACAAATTTATTTATCACATGAACTTTTGTGGGAGAAAATTCTATACTTCTTCAGATGCTTTGAAGATGGGGGAACTTACAGAATGGGAGGAAAATAAATGCAGGGAAGTGTACATCATGGGATAAGGTCACACTAAAAGCAAATCAAAGCAGTTGTTAAGATTCAAACACTGGGGAACAACACATAGAGGAGGGTGAGGTCAAATCACCTTTTGTAACAGGAATAGAATCCATAGTTCCAATTTAGTCCTGATTTTACACAGTCAGATTTGTGTGTGAGTTCCAATTCTGCAGTTTCTCTTTGAAGCCTTCATTTGTTACTCATTTGTCTAAGAACAGCTATTAGCAAATCTGGGGGCAGGAAAGTGAGGTCTCTGGCAACCAGGGGTGGGCATATTTACATTGGTGCCTCCCCTCCCAATCAGCAACAGTGCACCATGTGAGAGGCTCTATGGGCCCATCCCCCCTGTGATCAGTAGCAGCAGGTCATAGGCTATGTTCACACATGGGGTTATTTCGATACAAGTTGTTTTGAAACAACTTGTATCGAAATAACGCCTTATTTCGAAATAAGTTAATTCGAATTAAGGAAAAAAGCTCAAAGGGAAATAGCATGTTCAGACAACAGTTATTTCGAAACGAGTCACCGTCGTTTCGAAATAACATGTTCTGACGGGATTGTTTCGAAACAGTTGTTTTGAAACAACGTTGTTTCGTCACCAAATGGGGTTTAAGTTGTTTCAAAACAATGGTAAGTCGTGTGAACGTGGCGTTTTCTTATTTTGAAACAGCTTCTGTTGTTTCGAAATGAGACTGCTGTGTGAGCACACCCATAGGGTCAGGAAAGTCTGTGGGTCCATGCCCTGCTCTTCTGCTGCTGTGGGTGTGGTGAGGCAGCCGTGACAGGCTCTGTGTGGGTCTCTTCTTATGCACAGGTCAGGGTTGCAAGGCAACCCTGCAAGGCAGTGTGGCTGTCTGAGCTGTGATAGCCTGGGCAGTGAGGCTTCCGCCTTCACATTTCCCTCCAGCTTCCTGTCTGCTCCCTACATCCCCTCTTCACTCACAGGATCCCCCATACTCACATCCATTTGCATCCCAACCG